>JAUPFV010000002.1:63213462-63902962 GCA_036936605.1 Limnanthes douglasii subsp. nivea | reverse complement strand
CAACCAAAAGAGTGTAAGATATGATCCCATTTTTGAAATTTATGCCTTAATTTTGTTATTAGAACTTCATAATGAATAGCATAGTTCTATTATGGATAATAGCTCCTAGATATATCATAGGAAAAATGCTTTTCTTGTTAGCCATAATTAGTTGGATGTAGTTTGCTCTACTAGCTGGAGAAGAGTTAGGTAGAATGAAGATATATTTTTACTTATTGATACGTTTACTAGTCCGATCTTAAAACTTGGCTAGAAGTCTGTTAATAAGACAAATACTGGATTTTGATCCATTAGTAAAAATGATAATGTCATCGCAAATGATAAACAAGGGATACTATCATTATTATGAATTTTGTATCTTAAATTATAGTGATCTTGATATAATTTTTTGAGCCCTCTCATTAGAACTTCCTGAGCTAAAATGAATAGATTAAGGGAGAGAAGATCCTCTTGTCTAATACCACTCGAAGCTTTGAAGAATCCTTTAACTTCACCATTAAAAATGATTGAAAATCTATATTGTTGATAGATTAAATGATTAAGATAATGAACCTGCAGTTGAAAACATAAGCAATTAAGATATGCTTAATAAAAAAAAACACATACTCTATTAAAGCTTAGATAATTCTACTTTAATTATTAATCCTCTTTGACTTTTTTTTGTTTAAGTTGAAGGCAAATTCTTTAGTCAGTAGGATATTTTCTTGAATACGTTAACCCTTCACAAATCCATTTTGCTCAACAATGATCAGATTTGGTAAATGATTAGATAGTCTATCATTTAGTATTATAGAAATGATTAAAAAATCAAATAATTATTTGAATCACTCTCTTGTGTTTGTAAAGTACTACCTCTGTTTTCCAATGTAAACATGGGAAGTACAATTGTTACTAAGAATAACACCAATTTGTTTATTTTTTTGTACAATAAAAAAAAGTATGGAAAGTTTATTTTGATTTTGATGGTTTTATTATTTATTTATTTTATAACAACATTGACAAAGGTTTTGGTCTGATCGGGATATGAAATGTAATAAAATTATGTTGAGATTGTGTATAAGTTTGATGTATGATCTTTACATTTTGGTGATCATTTTCAACATTGATGTATAAGAGGAGAGGTTAGTATTCCTTGAAGGATACACCCAATTGATTTGTGTAACTTTTAATACAAAATAATATAAAAAATCCTTAATAAGACATCTTCTCTTTCATTTCAAAACAGTATTAGACCAAAATAAATTGCCTTTATAAAAAATAAATGATTGATTTATGTCCCGTCCTAGCTTATGAGGTGACACAACATTTCGGTAAAATGTTAAAGGTGAAAATTTAATGGTGAAACTGAATATCAAGAAATCTTATCATAGTTTTTCTTAAGAATTTATGTATATTTCTTTCAAATTTTATTTTCACAATCACTACATTCCTTTAATTTCACGATGCGTTATAATTGATAGTACTCATTGGATGTTTATAGAAATTGGTATGGGTTTTAAATCTACAAAATAGGTGAGACAAGATGACCTAATTTTTTTTGTTTTTTGGTTTTATGCCCTCTAAGGTTATTTTTCGGAAATTGAAGTTCTTGTTTGGAAAAAAGGTATTTCTTAAAAATACGTGAAGTCGAAAGTATGTATATATATCATATTTGTTATGCAACTAGTGGAAGAAAGATAGAATTCACAATGAAATAATTTACAACGATTGGTTATTGAAAGCTATTGTAAATTTTAATGTACAATTATGTACATTATATAGTTGTATGATTAGTAAAGATAATATATAAATGCAACTATATTATTCTTTGTAACAAGTTGTAACATATTACCGAATAATTTTATTATTCTGTTGAGGGTTATTAACTAATGAATTGTGTTTGGATTTGAATGTGGGCTCAATCAGAAGAGTCCAATGTTTAAGTGTCTTATATAAGAGGCCAATTCTTTTAAATTTAAAAGGACTTCGTCTCCATCCATCAGTCTATTGTCTAACTAATAGAAAAACTTTATATTTAACAACTTATATAGTGTTATTGTCTCCCTCGTATCCTTTACTTGGAAACCTTCTCTCAGGTAATACAGATTTTACCAACGCATGTTCTTTTTCTTTCAAACTCAAACCCACATTCCTAGCTCATTCTTATAAAAGCATTCTCTCTCAAACAGATCATAATACTGAAAATCCTTAAGAGAGAGAGAGAGAACGAAATCGACCTTTTAGTCATTAGAAGGGATATATAGCAAGATCTCATTGGACAACCTAGTCAAATATAAATTAACATCAATCTCAATTTGCTCTGTTCGTTCCTGATAAAATGGAATAAAGGAAAGAAAAGTTTCTCCCAATTAATTTCACAGATAACTGATTGAAACCAGAGGAGCTCAAAGATAGGTTCACAAAAGCTCTTTACTCTGACTCATTGTTGGATCAAGAAACCACTTATTGTTTTTCAGATGACCAAGAAATCACAGAATCACCAGGAAACACAAATTTCCACCAGCAGATTTGCATTAATTCATTAAGCTTGTTTTGTCCACATTAGAAAAACCAATGGTAGTTAGTTGTGGTGAAGGTTTAAGATGAATGCCTGTTAAGTATCGCGAAATTTGTTTTACACTTTTTAAATGTACATCAGTCCGAGCTTTTATAAATTAAAAAAGTTTGTTTATGGAAAACGCTATGTCTGGCCTAGTGTAAACCAGATATGGCCGTGGCCATAATACAATTATTTACTATGTACGATTTGGAAGAAAATTACCATCATGGATAAACAAAGAGTATCCAAAAACCATTGCTATATCACATGGCTTGAAAATACTGATTCGAGCAGTTATAAGTAAATCATCAACATATTTATTTCGAGTAATGTGTATGCAAGTTTCATCTCTCACAACTTCACCTCTAAGACATAAATAGAGGTTTCTCATATTTAACCGAAAATATTGAGTTTAGCTTTCTCATAAACCTTTTCAAGTCTTGTGATTGAATTCCGATAATAATAATATCATAAACATATATTCAAAATATTAAAATGACATTGTTTGTAATACAATAAAATATTGAGTAATCAGCCATTACCAACTAGGACAGAGACCATACATCCACAATCAATACTTTGGCATCAAACCTGGATTATTTGTAAAATAATGAGTAGGTCCAAAACATGAATACAAGACTATGTGATTGTCTTAATCTCAATTCATTAGATAGGCACTAGATCCCAATAACATTTAAAATCATTTATCCAGTAACAGATGATAGTTGTATTTTCAAACTTCCCACGTATATAAAAAATTGTTATATTGGGAGAATATAATATTCCACATCCTCATTCGTAAGTGTTGTTACTCATTCTCCTGTATTAGTCTTCTACATGCCTCTATAGCCACGTTATTAGCCTCTAGAGTAACTAGATTATCCTCTTGTATTTTAATAATTTCTTGATAATTTAAGATCATTATTGTTATGATTAATATTCGTAAAGGTTAAATTCAAACTTTTCGTTGTAGTTTACACACTAGTCAGTTATGCTAATCTACTATCAAAATTTAGTAATGAGGTTTGTAAATCCACCAAACTCATATCATCATTCATTACTAGACTAAATAATGTAAGGGTGTACTCATAGTATAGAACAGAATATCTTGAGAAATCATATTAGCAATAGTAATAAAAAAAATTAGAAACAAGCGAAGAGGGCAAAAGATTTCACCTGAAATGTGACCAAACATACGAATTCCCTTGATGATTGGGATAATCATCATTTTACATATTAAAACATTTATTCAGTCAAGTTTCAAAATGTTGTTGTTGTTGCTTAGTTGTGAAAACTAAGATTTAATACTCATATGCATCTAAGGCTCGCAGAATCATTGTTGAGTGATGAGGATATGATGTTGGCCATTTGGCTCTAATATGAAGTTGAAGAAATGAAGACTTCACAATGAGAAAATTTACAGCGATTTTGGTATTGAATTTATTTGTAAATTTAAATGTAAAATTGGCTACATAAATAACTGTATTACTTGTAAAGATAGTATATAGTTACAAATAAATTATTCTTTTGCAACCATATGTAAATATTAACTAACTACTAGATCATACTGTTGAGGGTTATTAAATGAAATTTCTTTGTATTTTAGTGTGGGCTCAAAAATAATTTATCATGGTCCACCAGTCCCTTGTTAAACTAGCAGACTAATATTAGGTTTATCAACATTTACAATGTTATTGTCTTCCCATATCCTACATGGAAACCTTCTCTCAGGCCACATAGTTCTACGTACACAACACGATTTCTTCTTATTTCAAACTCAAGCCAACATTCTTATATCTTCATTTTACCACTACTCTATCACGTATGATCTTCTTTTGTTATTAAATGAAGGTTATTCTAGTGATAAAGTGGAAAAATGTTTGTTGGACATTTATGAGATGTTAGTTGTTCATAAGATTAAGAATTCGATATATATTTACAAATTATTCCCTATAAAAAAGAAAGAGAACATTATCCAACAAATTAGTTTATATGCC
The DNA here is from genome assembly GCA_036936605.1 of Limnanthes douglasii subsp. nivea. Classification (NCBI taxonomy): domain Eukaryota; kingdom Viridiplantae; phylum Streptophyta; class Magnoliopsida; order Brassicales; family Limnanthaceae; genus Limnanthes; species Limnanthes douglasii. The sequence continues at coordinate 63,898,426 of JAUPFV010000002.1, read as the reverse complement.
TTCTATGTAATATGAGGGTTGAAATCGGTAATTATCAATTATTATCGAAAACATAAAAGTTTTTTTGGACGGTTGGTCTTTTAGACAACCGAAAACGAGCTTTATTTGGGATTCGGTTATCCGAATTAGGGGCTGCGACCATTCAAATTTAACGCGTCTAGAAGCCCAAAGATGTTCGAAATCATGACGAGGAACAACTCTCGTGATGAATTTTAGGCCTAAAAATCCATCATATAGGCCTTCTTTTTGCTTTTTCGTTAATTTTCTATATATTTTTTTAATAGATTTAATTAAAATACTTAACCATCTCCAATCACTTTGAAATTGTGACCGACTTTATTTTAGTTTGTGAGTAACAATTTGTAATTTTGATGTAGGGGTTCGAGCACGTCTATAAGAGGCTCTCAAACCCTATATTTGCCGTCACGAATAAAATTTGAGTTTTTCCCTAAGTCTCTTATACTCTAACCTAGGGTTAGGTTTTATTTATTCTCTATACGGTATTCTTCTCTTTGTGTTTCAACCGTTTGTTATATTTCTTATATCGCCGCCATCACTTTCCATAATAAGTAAAGTTATTCGCATCAATCCTTTTTTTTTTGGAATCTCTAGTAATAGCAGGAATAATTAAATCTCATGGTAACTATTAGAAGAAGTCGGATTAAATTAGCCAGATATTTTGCAAGAAATCATATATTCTTACACAATACTTTTACGATTAACAACAGATAAAAAAAACCATTTGTTTTGATGTACGACGTGAAAGAGGTGGTACTATACAAAACTGTTTTGCCTTCATACATAAATTTAACTTTTAGATAGGGAAATAATTAAGAAGAGAAAAGTAAAAATCTGGTGTGAATGAGGAAAAAAATGTTAAATAGCACGCTTGCTCAAATAACTAGAAAAGTCATATGTAAAACATATATAATTATAAGCTTTGGTTTAAATATCTCGAGGCGAATGAAAAGTTTTACGAAGAGTATTCCCTTGGAATCCTCGGCAATTTACCACCAAACTGGGAAAACATATATAATTATAAGCTTTGGTTTAAATATCTCGAGGCGAATGAAAAGTTTTACGAAGAGTATTCCCTTGGAATCCTCGGCAATTTACCACCAAACTGGGAAGATCCTCACACAACTGAAATCAAAGTGAAGTCAAATTGAAGCCGGGAATATATAGATTGTTTGATTGGAAAAGAAACCATAAAAAACTATTTGCGAACAAAAACAAATATAACCTAAAAACTATTAAAGACAAAAATTTCAAAGCATCAAATATGGTTCTTCAAATAACGGATTTTTTGTTTTGAAACCCATGGCATTAAAACAAACATACCTATTAAAGAGTATAAACCAACTAACAAAAAACAAAGTTAAGATTAATAAAGAAAACTATAGCTATATTTGAAATTTATTTGAAATTTAAATATTACCAAATCTCTCAATATTTATTCATAGTTTCTTAAATAATTTCACAACTACTTCACAATTACTACTTACCATATTTATTGTTACTTTCATAATATTCTTAACTTACATGGCTTCCCGCGCTTCGAACTCTCTCTCGCTATATCTTTGGCCTCTCCCGTCTTCTTCAAGCCACGAAAACCGATTAGTATTTATGGGTACTTCTCGTTGGACAAGTTGTCGGTTACTCATTCACCATATTCTTTATTCCATCCATTGTTGACTTTGCTCCAACTATACTATTTACATTCTTCACTCATTTAAAACCTACCATTGCAGCTACTATATATCATCAAGCTCAAACCTTGGTGTTTGCGGCTTACCTCTCTTTTTCTACTTCAGAAGACTCGACTATTCCGCTATCAGTTAGACTTGCTCATGAAGCTGCAGTCAAGTCAAGGTTAGCTGAAGCGCATCTCCACATGGAATCTAGGATGGGTACGAGATTTTATGATATCATGAACGGTATCCTCTCCTCCCATGTTATTTCAGCTAACCACCATTTCATTGCCAACTTACTAGTCATAACACGGTATTTTTTGAATTTCATGATGGTGTTTGTCTTGTGAAGGACAAAGTGTCAGGGACAGTGCTTCGCAAAGGGACTACTGAGAGTGGGCTGTACAAGATGGAGAGCCTAGTTCTCAAGTCACTAATATATTTCCCTCTACTGTTTTGTCTATTAGTCTTTCTAATTCCCTGAATGATGGATTGCATAGGAAGCTTGACCATCCATCAAATAATGTTCTAAACACTGTTCTTAAGATTTGTAATCTTTCTTCTGTTTTAAGAGATGAGTGTAGTTTTTGTGAAGCATGTCAGTTTGGTAAATCTCATGTTCTACCTTATCATGTTTCTCATTCTTATGCTAACAGTGTGCTAGACCTCATACATACAGATGTATGGGTCATTCTCCTATTATCTCCACTCAGGGTCACAAATATTATGTTATTTTCCTAGATGATCACACTAGATTTACTTGGTTCTACCCTATCAAGCATAAAAGTCAAGTTGTTGGTTTGTTCAAAGTTTTCAAATTCCTGATTGAGAAACAATTTGATAAATCTATAAAGGTTGTTCAATGTGATGGTGGAGAGGAATACTTAACCTTGTCTACTATGGCTCAAGAACAGGGATTTATTCTGAGGAAGTCTTGTCCTCATACGTCTGCTCAGAATGGCAGAGCTGAGCGTAAACACCGACATCTTGTAGTGACATGACTGGCTCTCTTAGCATAAGCCAGTCGGCCCTACAACTTTTCGGTACAAGCGTTTGAAACTACTGTATATCTCATAGAAAGACTACCTATACCGATTATGTCTAACAAATCACCATATGAGTTGTTATTTCACAAAGTGCCAAACTACCTAGTTCTGAAAACATTTGGTTGTGCTTGTTTTCCATGTCTTAGGTCATATCAGACCCACAAATTTCAATTTCATACTACAAAGTGTGTCTTTTTGGGGTTTAGTCAGTCCCACAAACGTTATGTATGTCTCACTTCTATGGGAAAAATCTACATATCTCGAAATGTGGTTTTCAATGAGGCAGAGTCTCCTAACAGTTTTCCCCTAGAGTTGTGGCTTCCTAATTTACCTAGAAGGCTTGTGACTAATGAAAGCTTCTCTACACCTCCTAGCCCTCTTGGTGTCTCTCAGGAAGTGAGCTCTCTACAATAGTCTCCCTCACAAGGTAATGATCTAAATTTATCTAATCTTGGTGTGGACACTTGTGTTGTTTCTGTCACTCCCACAAATCCTCACTCACCACACACTCAGACAAATCATTCTCTCTATGCTAACACCTTTAGTCCTAGTCATTTATCTATCACAAACATGCCTCAAACACTACACTAAGCCTTGACTGTCCTCCTAATCCCAAAATCTCTATCTTTCTGCCATTCTCTCCACCTGATCACTCTCCTAAGCTACCTCCTGTTTCTCACACTCATCCTATGCAAACTAGATCTCACGATGGGACTCGTATACCTAAAGTCCCTTATGTTGGCTCTTTAACTACTACTGACGTATCTACCATGGAACCTATTACTTATTCTAAGGCGGTTCTTAGTCCATACTGGGTCACTAGTATGGAGGTTAAATATCAAGCTCTTATGTCCAATAATACTTGGACTTTGGTTCCTTGGAATCCTAATCAGAATGTTGTAGGATGTAAATGGGTTTACATGGTGAAACATCACATGGATGGTTCACTTCAAAGGTACAAGGCCAGACTTATTGCCAAAGGGGTTTCATCAAACCCCTAGCATTGATTTCCCAGAGACGTTCAGTCCTGTGATCAAACCCTTCACAGTCAGACTTGTTCTTACGTTGGTTGTGTCTAAAGAATGTAAGGTCAGACGGCTGGACATTAACAATGCGTTTCTAAATGGATTTCTTACTGAGAATGTGTATATGGCTCAACCAGATAGTTTTCAGGATCCTACACAGCCTACACATGTGTGCAAGCTCCACAAGGCCCTATATGGTCTCAAACAGGCTCCAAGAGCCTAGCACTCTAGGTTGAAGGATATAATATTACACTGTGGTTTCAAACATTCTTGGGCTTACTGTTTCTCTATTCTATTTCATATCTAAAGCCACTGTGATTCTAATTTTGGTCTATGTTGATGACATTCTTTTCAGAAGCACACAAATAGAGTGTTTGCAGGGTTTTGTTCACAAGCTAAATGATATGTTCTCTCTCAAAGACATGGGGCCACTCCATCTATTCCTTGGGATAGAGTTTCATCGTGACCCCACAGGAATTTATCTAACTCAGCATCAGTACATTAAAAACTTACTGATTTCGCAGGGGCTCTCTCAGGCTAAGCCATCCAACTCCTATTGGTGCTGGTGTCAATAAGCTAAGTCAATATCAGCATGCACCTACTACTCTACATTTGCAAAGCTTAAAACGAGTGTTGTGTTACTTATCTGGGTCTAGCTGGGTTGGACTTCATATCAAACCGAGTTGTAACCTTCAACTCTATGGTTTCTCTGATGCCGATTGGGCGTCTTTCCCAGATGGTAGAAGAAGTGTCGGTGCGTATTGTGTTTACCTTGGAGACTCTCTGATTTCGTGGTCCTCAAAAATTAGAATGTAGTCACTCATTCTTCAACTTAGTCTGAATATAGGACCTTGGCGAATTTGTCGGTAGAACTGATTTGGTTGCGTTCTATCCTCACTGAAATTCAATTCTTAGTCACGCCTTCTTCAGTCATCTAGTGTGACAACTTAGGAGCGATTTCCCTATCTTGTAACCCCATATTTGACGCGAGGACGAAGCATATCGAACTCGATATCCACTTCATCGGTGACTAGGTTCTCCACAACTCTCTCCAAGTTCGATTTGTTCCCTCTCACGATCAACTCGCTGACTGACTCACAACACCCCTCACTCACCATCGTTTATCTTTCTTACGAGACAAAATTGAGATCATTGATTCGCCCCTTCGTTCGTGGAGGGATGTGAAGAATATGTGACTGATGAAGTTTCAAGGAAACATTGAATTGCTTAAAACTTCAATCAAGTCTTTCATTGCTGCTGGATTTAGTCTGTACAAGAGCTAGTGAAGAGAAAAGATGATTTAAGGTTTCTTCAGACAACCCTCTACTGTGTCGAAGTGGGTTCAAGGGCATTAGTGTTTCGGGTCTTCAATCGGGTCGGATTTTATATAAGGACATACCCATGCGAGTCCAGCAAATTTATGGACTACATCACATGTTGTGATGTTTTTTGGACTTGTCACACTTATTAAAATACATACTGAATAAATTAGTGAGTGTAACAACTTTTGTAACAACCTACAATAGCTGGAAAAACTACCTAACCAATTAGATTCCTAGTGTAACTATAAAAGCTACACCATAGGCTACAATTGAATTAGAGAATCGAATATTAAAAATTCTAAATCCTTCTCTTCTCTCTTTCTATCTTTAACTTTTTACCAGGACACGACAACTATTATCCAAGGTCTTCTAGTTGGCTCTATAATCAGTCAGGGTCTACAGTCGAGTGGGGAACCTAGTATCGATTCAATGAGCGTTGTTCCAAGGGTTCCTACCTAGTTCTCATCATCGTCTTTGCCATTTGAACGCTCAGTGTATCCTTTTGTCGATAGTTTGGGTTTAACCACTAGTGTTCTGCCTATGTATGGTCTTCCTTAAATGTTTATTACATCTGGCTTTGAGTAGAGTGAGGAGAGGGGCACCGATGTCGATTCCAGTGGCAGGACATGGTTTTTTTCTCAAATTCCCTCGACGTTTCTACATTTTCCTGAACCTTTTGATATGATTATGCCCTTGACTTCGAAGTTGCTACAAACGAGTTCTATTGATTCGCCAAAAAATACCAATCCTAATTTATGTATTAAGAGCTATGTCTGTCCCAATTTAGATAAATTAGGTATGTTGGTTATTATTTCCCCCAAACCCATTTGTTGGACCATTCGAGTATCCCTAAACCCATTGATGGTTTAGCCTTACCTAGCCCATGTAAACAACATCCACACGTTTTTTAGGGATTTTAAAAAGAATAGAGTTATGGGATGAGATTGGCCATATGGTCTCATCCTTTATTTATTCGTATTATACCCCTCCTCGTAGCCAATATCCACCTCATTTTATTTCATTAAAAATTCCCAAAATTTATTCTTTCTCCACCTTCTCCAATATTTCATCCATACATCCATCTTCCTCAAATCTCTCTTCGACTTATAGATTAGAGTTTCCTGTCCTCTTTCCATCGATTCTCAATGCACATTTTCTCTTCATCATACAAACTATATCTATTATTTATGTCAAAACCATATCCTTTCTAGATCCTCTAACTTTCATTCATATTTGCATTGATAAATATCATAGGTTAATCCTACTTCCTCAACCCCCTTGTCTTTGGTTAATATTGTTTTGGGTATTAAGAACTGGTATTCTTTAGTTATTTATATTCACCAAAATTATTTTAGTGGAAATTGTTTTGTTATCATGACTCTGTCATCGTTAAAGAAATGGAGCATTCTTATAAATTTATTTTCCTTAGTAGAGCTTAAAAATCATTTCTTCAGCAAAAATCCAAAAACAACTGGCTCAAACTTGGGGATAAGAACTCTTACGTCTTTCATAACAACATTAAAACTCGTATATTATGTAAAAAAATTGTCTAAATTTCAAAAGCTTGTAGTTATTTAATGACCACTCATTCGGTATTACCAACGTCCTTGTTAATCATTTCAAAGATCTGTTTGGTACTAGTCACCATCTTGGTTGCCCGAGTTTGAATAAAGTTTCATAGAATTCTTAGAATATTGCGAGTTACGATATTTACAATAGGATCTTCGAATTCTTCCCCTTTAGTCGTCTTGAGCCTTTTTATAACTCTACCTCTATCCTCTTTATTCTTAAAAAGGACTCCCGTATAAATCTAGGTTTGTTCATCTTAAAATAACAAAACTGACGGTACTTTCGTTTTTTTTTCCGAGCTCCGATTTGGAAGATACAATTTTTTTTAAATAAAATAAAAATAAAAACTAACAAAATCAAAGTTTAGTTCAAAGAAGGAGAAAGTGTTACTTGTGGTTTTTCTTCTCCTTCGTTAAAATACCTATTGTCATTTTACCAATTTTAGATATTAATTAGGTGGCATTGAGAAACTTGGGTGAAAATCTATACATAATTCATTTTTTTAAACACAACTTGATTACTAACACAATTAATTATACTTTTCATTTATATACATAATAAATAATAAAATAAATATTTTAAATATATATTTAACAAATATTAATGGTAATATATATCAGAAATACTTAAAATATTTTAATTCATATTTCAAATTTTACTCTCTACCTTTTCCATTTAAAATTCTAAATTTTCGATCTTAGAACTAAAATTAAATTAAAACATAAAAATAAACTATAATCCCGATTCTGGAGAATAACACCAGTCCCAAATTTAGTTCCATTTATGATATTTGTTTTATGAATATAATCCTAATTATTTTTAGGAAAAATACTAGTAAATATCCATTTAATTTTGTTATTACTAAATATTATACGAAAATATGATAGTTTTGTTGGATAACTCAATAAGGCAAATAGACAAAAATACTCTCGGTAGTATATATACCTGTTTTTTTTCTTCAAACACATTATTTTTCCTTCTGAGATCCTTTTAACGAAAAAAAAATATATCTTCTTTCTCTCGGCAATCGTCCATATACCCACTCTACCAAAACTCATTGCATTCATTTTTCTGACACTATCCAATCGAAATAGGGTCGGCCACCGACGTCGATAGCGTGAAATCACTAACCATGAAGCCTTACACCTGAAACCATTGAGTATAGACCAAAGGTCGCTCATACAGGTACCAAGTTAATGAGAAAAGCTAGTTTATGTGCTTTTACTGAGTTAAAAGTGCATTTAGAAATTTCATTATGATCGATGTAGCTTAGTTATACTGAAATTATGTAGTTACGATCGTGTATCATATATTCGGTACTGGGTTTATTGTGGTGGATATTAGGTTTTACAGTAGTATATATTATTTATTAGTTTCTGCATGTTGTCTTGTCTATTGGATGTAGTTTATTCAGTTGTTTCTTGAGTGGTTAATGTGTTCTTATTTTTCCAGTTTCTGTCAACATCCATGTGAAATTTAGGTGCAATTCTCATTTTCACAATATATAAACTCGAACAACTTGCATCCTCATCTTATAGATATTCGAATAAATTACATCCTCGTAATTTATTGAAGAGAACATCTCGTTCTGTTAGTGTTTTAACACAACTTACTATTTGATTGTTACACATAATTAACAAATAATTTAGTTGTCCAAAGAACTCGCGTTTGACATGCTTCCAACAACTCGTTGTTTTAATGTTTTTATACAATTCGCTATGTAAGTTTACAAACAAATCGCGTTATCAAATGCCAACGCAGCAACCCTTCTGTTAGTGTCATTGATTAAGCTACTTGTGTTATCGTTATATTATGGGAGTTCTTTGGTATCCAGAATTGTTGACTCATGTTTTTGCAGGCAATATGACTGCCAAAACAAGATTCTACAGGTCCAGATTAGGGAACATTATGAATATGTTGAAACATACCCTTATTACTGCTGTCTACATCAAAGCTACGAGAGACATACTTTTCTACACGCTTTTGATAGTTTACCAATTTTAAATATTAATTAGATGATATTGAGAAACTTGACGGAATATTTATAGATAATTCATTTTAAAAAATACACCTTAATTAATAACACAATAATTATACTTTTCATTTATATAATGAATAATAAAATAAATATTTTCAATATATTTATAAAATATTAATTGTAATATATGTGAGAAATTCTTAAAATATTTGAATACCTACTTCAAATTTTACACTCTTAACATTTATATTTAAAATTTATCTTATAACTAAAATTATAATCTAAACATAAAAATAAATTATAATCCTGATAAACCACTAGTCTTAAAATTTAGTGCTCAACTATAAATATTAGTTTTTATAGGATTTTAGGGGTCTTATTTAGATTTTGCAATTTATACCTTATGGTTTATAGATATCATTTTAAGGCTAAAATTTTCAAACTATTTATTTATGAAGGGAAAATGAAAGGATAGATAGTTAGGGGTTGATGAGAAAATAATAATTTCATCCTCAATACGAGTCTTCAATTTCCATTATATAATCAGCAGCTCCCTTTTAAATATGATTATTCTATACAAAGTATTTTGTTTTAATTACTTTACTATAAACAAAAGTTTTGATATATTCGCACGTCATACAATCCTAATTATTTTATTAGCTTTGTTAGTTACGAATTAATTTGTAAATAGCAAATAAAACAAAGATCCAAATATAACATCAAAACATTTAAATCAAAACTAAACTAATAAATAATATTAATATTGAAATATAGATATCTAAATGATATAAATAAGTGAGTTGGATAAACATTAGGCTTTTAGTATAATAAAGTCTATGTGGACAAAACAAGTAACCTTATATCATCAAAGTAGGTGAATTAATAAAAGTAAAAAAAATGGACAAATTAATTTATATTACATTTAATGTTTTTATTGGTCAATAAAAGATTCATTGAACCCTTTCTAAAATATGTGAAACATCCTACAATAGAGTTAGATAAGAGAAATAATATCCAAAAACAATCCAGAATTTATAAACTTGACTTTTCAAAATTCTTGGGCAACCACAATTCGTGGACCATATGCAAAAAGCTTCCAAATCAATACATTTTCGACATTACATCACTAGTTTTGAACATAATATTCAAAACCCACCCACTAGATAAAAATAATAAAAAAACCAGAAACAAGAAAATTAAGCCTCAAAATCTATCATGCCCAAATTGATATAGGCGGTCAAAACAAAATAAAAAATACAAAAAATGAGTCCAAATATATAAACATTATTAATTTCCCTACAATTATTGTTCAAACTTAGCCACTACACAAAGTTTGTTATTATTTAAGAATTCATTCCTCAAAACCCAAGATTTTGAATGAGACTTAATGAAATTAACCAACATTATTAATCTCCCTACAATCATTTTTCAAACTTAACCACAACACAAAGTTCATTATTATTCAAGAATTCATTCATCAAAGCCCATGATTTTGAATGAGATTTAATGCAATTATTCCCTATTTGATAGTCTCCATATATGATATCAAAACTAAAGAGAATAAATGAATTTCAACACAAACACTAACGTGTGGCTTTTTGGTTACAAAAAGGATCTACAATCCTAAAAAGAGATGCAAAAGCAACGCTAATGGTTTCTTTCGTACCGTCGATAATTCTATTAACATATGTTAAGGGATAACACCACGGAGAACACAAGTAATATAATTAATATACTTTTACTTTTATCTACATCACATTTTGATTTCTCACATATTAAACAAGAATCCCAGAAAATGAACCCAACCTCCAAACAAAAATATCAGAGATCACATAAATATGATTAATTGTGATTTTGGTGTGTTTAAATACACCTATATAGGATACTTGATTTCATTTTTCCATATATATTCTCATGAATTGAAATATAGGTTTTGACATTTCATGAATTTCCAAGATAACTTATTATGTAAAGATCATATTATGTCAAATAAACAGGTAACACTCAGTCTTTCTTAATTGTCAAGATTTATAAAATTACCCCATGAGAACCTCAAAAGGAGTATCTAAAACATAAAAGCTTTCGAAAATAAAAAGTTTGAGGACATAAAAGCTTACAAATTACGTAAGAATGTTAGACCAAAACCTGTGAAAAATACCTAACCAAAAACAAATACAATGAACAAATTCATTACTATCAAACAACATCTCGACGAGTCCATGAAAAATAAAATTAGATGAAGAGAACAACACAATTACAACTAGAACCTAAACAAATAATGAACAAAATATGGAGAAAATAAATTCATGTAACAATAAATTCTAAAGTGAATTTTAGTCAATACCTTGTACTCTATGAACCAAGCATTCAAAATTGAACATGCAATTAAAATATCAACAACTAAAATACAACACATAAAGCTTTAAAACATCACGAATGAAAAATATCTCGAACTCATAAATCTAACTAAATTGCAACCTTCTAAAAAATTATGATCCTAACAGTGAGCTGAGTCTAAGCTCATGTATATGTGAGGTCTTGTTTTAGTCGTGGGTCGCATTTTAGACCAGTTGTTAGCCTACAAAGGTCTGAGTATAACTGCAAATGTCTGGGTCAATATTGTTAAAGGCCCAACTAGAATTTGTTAGAATATATTACTTAATCAATAATGAAATGTAACAATAAGTTGTTACACCCCAACAACTTACAATTCAATATAAAAGCATGTATCATAAGTTGCATTGAAAATAATGAAAAGTATTCTGATTTTTTGGATCTGTGTCTTCTACCTTTCTCTAACTTGGTATCAGAGTAGTTCCTTCAATGGAGACTCTCCATCTTTTAGCTTCGGCTCAGCTGATCAGGCTTCACCTCCATTGGATAACCTGTTGCCCAACAAAAGTACGTAGATGAATCAGATAAGTACATTTAATAGTCTAAGACTTGACAGACACAACTTCTTATTTTGGAAACCTATGGTGTTACCCATAATAAGGGATAATAAGCTGGGAGATTTTATTAATAGTGATAAACTTTTTCCCCCAAAGCTATTGAGCAGTTCTGATGGCTCAATAATTAAAAATGTTGATTATGATAACTGGACAGCAAAGGACCAGTTATTGTTGGCATGGCTCTACAGTATTATTTGCGTGAGGTTTCATCCCAAGTAATGGAGGAAGATACCTTCAAAGGGTTATGTGATGCTATAGTTAGGCTGACTGGCTCCCAAACAAAGTCTAGAGTGACATTTTTTAAGGGAGAATTTCAGAGAGCCGGGAAGGGTAATCCATCTATTGAGGATTATCTTGCTAACATGAAACATATATCAGACAACCTAGCTCTAGCTAAATAACATCTTACATGTTCCGTAAATAAGTAAAAACCTTTTTTTGTTTCTCAATTAACCTCACATAACAATATATTTCCTAAGTTTCATACATCTAACAGTTTTGTGAATGACAAGATCACAGGGAGGACTCTTCTTTCAGGGAAGGTTGGGAATGGGCTCTATAAGTTGGAAGACTCATCTGACTCTTGCAATTCTAAGGCTGGTGTTCTAAGGGATTATCCTAGTGTGTCAAATATTTCTGTTTTAGCTAATTAATCTAAGTCTCTAAAGGAAGGATGGCAGAAGAAGTTATGTTATCCTTCCACAAGGATTTTTTCTCTTGTTATGAAGCGCTGTAATCATTTTGTTGGTTCTGCTAATGAATTTTTTTTTTGTGATGAATGCCAGTTAGGAAAGTCACATTCTCTCTCTTATTTTAGGTCTCTTTGTCAGTCCATAAATGTTCTAGATTTAGTTCATTGTGACTTGTGGGGGGCTGCTCCTGTTGTTTCTAAGCATGAATTCAGGTTTTCCATTCTATTTGTGGATGATTTTTCTAGATTTACATGGTTTCACCCTCTAAGTTATAAAGGTGAGTCTCTAAAAGCTTTCAGAGAATTTAAGATTCTAGTGGAAAACCAATTTGACAGAAAGAATAAGTGTTTTCAGATAGATATGGGTGGTGGGTTCAAGACCTTTCTCCCCTTGGCAAAGGAGTCTAGGATCAAACTCAGGACATCATATCCTTACTCTTCTGTTCAAAATGGGAGAGCAGAGAAGAAGCACACACATGTCACTTAGACTGGTCTGGCTCTCCTAGCTCAATCAAATCTTCATTTCAGCTATTGGCATCATGCCTTTCACACAAAAATCTATCTAATCAATAGACTTCCTACCTCTGTTCTCCAAGACAAGACTTATTTTGAGAAATTGTTTAACTCTCAACCTGATTATGGCTCTCTAAGGGTATTTGGGTGCTCTTGTTTTCTTTGTCTCGGGACTTATCAGACCAAAACATTTCAATATCACTCTACTAAATGTGTCTTTTTAGGTTTTAGTTATGTGCATAAAGGGTATAAGTGCTTAAGTTCTACAATGAGAGTCTATGTGTCTAGAAATATCTTCTTCAATGAAGATGAATTTCCTTGCTTCTCAAGTTTTCTAGGTTCAAAAAGTCATGTCTCTAAGTCTGTGTCTCAATGGTTATCTAAATTTCCTAATATCAAGAGTTCATACGAGAATTATACTCTACAGCAGACTCTTCGTACAACCTGGCCTAGTTCTATGATGATTATTCCTACAAATAACACTTTAAACCTACAAAACCAATAATCACACAATACAAACATACCTGCTAGCCTTGACTCTTCACAACAAGACCCTGGTAGTCCAACAATGTCCCTTGTCAGAAACACAGCCTCGTTGTCTCCACAACCTGTTATGCAATCATCCAATTCACCTACATTAGTGATTGAACTCCTCTTTGATAATCTGAGTACCCAACCAACTAATCTCAATACCCATTCTATGCTTATAAGGGCCAAATATGGTATTTTCAAACCATAAAGTTGTTTACACTGTTCTTACTACTATTCCTATTACTACTACTATTGAACATGTTAAATTTTCTGAGCCTATTATTATTCCTCAGTCTCCTTAAGCTATGAAGACTGAGTATGATGCCTTAATAGCAAATCATACATGGTATGTGGTCCCGTACGCAGATGACATGACCTTGGTGGGCTAGAAATGGGTTTATAAATTGAAGTATAATCCTAATAAATCTATTTAAAGTTGCAAAGCCATACTTGTGGCTAAAGGATTTCGTCAGCAGCCTGGCATAGACTTTACATCAACCTTTAGCCCAGTTATCAAGGCTTCTAGAATCATTCTTGTACTTACATTGGCTCTTTCTAGGGACTGGACCATAAGACAACTTGATATAAATAACGTTTTTTTTTAAAATGGTGATCTGGTTATCTGGTGTGATAAACTTGGAGCAAGTTCTTTGGCATCAAATCCTTTTTTTCACGTCGAGAGCAAACATGTCGAGCTTGACCTTCACTTCATTCGGAATCAGGCGGTCCAATGGTTTCTAGACATTTGTTATGTCCCCACGCATGACCAAATTGGTGATCTCCTCACTAAACCCCTCTCTCAATCTCGATTATGTTTCTTACGAAACAAACTTGGCCTCGATGTTCCTCCACTTCGTTGGAGGGGGGAAGTCAAAGAAAGAGAAGAAGAGAAGGAAGAGGTGGCTGTTGAACTTCGGTTTTGAGAGAATTTAGAAAGTGAGCTAGGTCTAAGCTCATTTATATGTTGGGCCCTGGTTTAGTCTCGTATTGAATTTTGAACGACTTATTAACCCACGAAGGTGTGAATATAATTCAAAATGTCTGGGTCAATATTGTTAAAGACCCAACTAGAATTTGCTAGAATCTCTTACTTAATAGATAACAAAATGTAACAATATATTATTACACCCCAACCACTTACAATTCAGTATAAAAACATGTATTCTATGTTACATTGAAAATAATAAAAAATATTTTGATTTTTTGAATCTCTCTTTTCTACTTTTATTTAGCTCTAACTTCTCTAACTTGATATACCGATTTAAGCAATCAATTAAAGAATTCTTATGTTCGAACTAAGTTATAAAACTACATTAGAAATATCAAACATAATAAGTGACATTATGTGCGGTAATTTAAACTATAGCAACTAAATTAATTAGTAATTTAACTACTTTTAAGTAGTATACGATAATATTATAATATTGTTTTAATTTTTTTTTTAAATTCATAACAAAAATGTAACCAGAAAAATAGAAAACAACTCTTTGATAAAATGTAGCAAATTGTTTTCTACGATTCAATTGTTTAATTAAATATATATATATAAAGAAAATTTTATGTCAATATTGAAAAACCAATAAAATTAAAACATTTCCCACAAACATACATTCTTAAGTCCAATAAAATAACATAAAAGACATGAAATAAAGTTTTAAAAAATATCTCTAGAAAACAAACACAGTTTTCGACCAATATTCACTAATTGTCCTAGTTCAACATCCTATACTATAGGTCCTTCGTCTATGGGTCAATATCCAAAATACAAATGAAGCCCTGAATTTGCAAACCTGTTCTTCACATTAGGGACTTCAATGATTTCATCTTCTTCTTCTTCCGCTTCCCACAACCATTATCTTTCTCATTATCCCCAAATAAATCCAAAAAGCCAAAATCTTCCTCCTTATCAATCTCATATATAGTTGGTCTCTTACTCTTGACTCCACTATTACCTTCATTAGTGTTGTCTTCATAACCAGCACCGCCACCATCTACCCTGTAGTTCCTGGTAGATTTATCCCCTCTAGGTTTTCCCCACCCAGGTCCAAACCCAGAATAATAGAGATATCCATACCTCGAACTGGAGCCGGACCGTGTCATGGAATTGTCAGCGGACAGTGTCACTGAAACCTCACCACCACATCTTGCCTTCCCCCGGCTATCATCTTCGACTTCACTTATCTTCAACTTCTTCGTATCTTGTTTTTATCTTGTTTTGACCCGAAATCGGCATTTTTTTAAACGGCATTTTTTTTATTGCAAACAATTGTGTTTTGTTATTGTTTTTCTAACTCAACAAATTACAATATCTAAAAATGTCACAAATACGTATGTCCAATATATCTCTCAAAAAGTTTATTTAAATAATAAAATACAATTACTTTTAACTATTTCATATATTTTGAGTAATGGTGTTTGTTAACTTTTTCTAAATTAAACTCAATAAAAGTTGAGTGGTTAAAGAGTTTTGCATGTGATTGACGCAATGTGGAAGGGGTAAAGGGATAATTTGGTAAATTTAAGTTGAGTTTAGTAAGTTATCCGAGCATCTATCATCACGTTAACCAAATTTCGAAAAGTTCATTATCAGGTGCCTTTCCGTAGAAGAAAGGTGGCGAACGATAAAATATGACCAACGCAACAGAACAGATGGATTTCATATTATCCGAATAAATTTATTACGTGAATTGTTCTGCATGGCCAACTAAACAGAAACCTGTACAATTAGGTGAAATTATATTATTTTACCAACCGTTCTTCATGGCTACGTGGACGAGAAAATTGTATAATTAGGTTAATTTATTTTGACATAATATCATACTACGTAAACTAGTTTATTTTAGTTGACATATGAGAATAGTAATATATAAATACAAATGTGTATGAATCTTAAAAACACAAATAACAATTTATTAAGGAATCCCAAAACTTTTAGTGTAACATTTGAGGTTTAAGTGACAAGAAGATGCGCAGAATTTAGAAACATCAAAATGAAAAATTGGTCCCCAAGACAGAAGAATCGATTGTCGTTGTCGGAGAGAGTAGTTGAACAAGGTCAACTAAATTGGGGAGATAAGCCTTTTAAGAGGTTGAGAAATTTAGTTGTTCATTGTGAACACCGGATGTTGAACTTCAATCTGTAAAAATGGACTTCGAATTGGGAATCTTCAGCTTAGCAAATATCTTGAGATGTAAACGAGTTTCCTATTTTTATAAGAAGATGTAAAGAGATGTGACCCTAAGAATCCTGGAAAACAACAAAATTTCTAGTGAATTTCCATCTTTTCATTAATACTTGAACATTATTATATTTTAACAATTCGAGGAGGAGAGGAATTAGGGATTGAAAAATTCTCTCATACAGTTGGTCTAGAGGCTATCAAGCAAGATAATGACTTTGAGATGATTAGGTATTTGATCTGTCAAAAGATCAATTTTGTATTTGCATTTGTTAGTACATCGAGTCATCCAGTCTGCAGCAGAGTTTTGTTCTCTGTTAATATGTGTGTTGGTCATATTTTGAGTAAGAAGGTTCCTGCAGCATTGTAGAATAGGGATAAAAAACCATGGAGCTTTGTTAGTTAAGATCATAGTTAAGAGAATTAAAGAATCGGTTTCAATCTCCAGAGCATAGATTTTTAGTTTGTTACACAGGATTAGACCATCAAGTAATGCATGAGTCTTTGCAACGATCTGACTTAGCTTTCCATAAGTTCTTCCAAGAGTTTCTCTTATCTCTCCTTTGTAGTCTCTAATTATAACACTGCCTGAGGCTTCACCAGATTGTAAACAAGAAGCATTTGTGTTAAGCTTTAGACTAGGATCAATTAGAGGTTGCCAATGTATAACTTTCACTTTTCTTTTCTCATATAGGTATTGGAAACATTTAAATTCAGATGCCTTGTTAGAATCATTTCTCCAGAACTTACTTTTAAAAATATTTTCCATTTCTAATTGTAGAATGACATGCTTGATGTGGGTAATAAATAAAGTTGCATAAGTATTTTGAAGGTTAAACTATTTCTTGTTTCTGTGTCAAAGTTAGATTGCATTAAACAAAGTAGTGTTGAATAGATTCAATGTTTCCACATTGTTGGAACTTAAAAACTACTCTGATACTTTTGGACTATAAAACAGTGTCAAAAGATACCCAATTATGGAGAAGTCTTCATTAAAAGCAGGAAAATTTGACAGGGGTAACTCTCTTCCAGATGCTAGAGTATAAGAGAGATGTAGTTCCTTTTAGCTTTAAAGTATTCCATGTATCTTTGAAATAGAAGTCCCCATATTTACTAGTTGTACATTTGATCTTGTCTTGGATGTGAGTCTTGGTTGATAGTCTAGGTATTTTGTTGATGTGAAGTGAGGTAAATGAAGCCAAAAGTCTGTCTAAATTTTATTCGTTGTTTATCCAATATGAGTTGACTTTAGTTTGAATATATCATGACGTATCAATAATGTTGGTAATATCAATTAGGGGTTTAGAATGGCACTAACGGTCGAGCAAAAACTCATAGTTTATCTTGACCAACTGACCAAAAAAATGAATGATTCGATAGTGTTTTGAATTTCATAAATATTGTTCCAAATTTAAGATATTTCGGGGATAATATCACGTGCATAGGATAAGCTGAAAACATTACATGTTATGCATAACTTTAGACCATAAGTTAGAATTTATTCTAAATTTTTTCAAAAGTTTACAGGAGTAGGTGCGTTTTATATTTCCAATTCGTCTAATGTTTAGTTCTCCTTCTTTGTAGGGAAGACAAAGCTTGCTCCACTTACCCCAGGAGATAGCTCGATGATCGTTTGAAGATCGTCACATATATCTGGTACAGATTTATTCGATTCTTTTGATGATAGATCATTGAAGAAGAGTGTGTTGAAGATGATAATTTGGGATGTCAAGCAAAATTGATTGGGTAAGTACGAGCCTTCCACCAAAAAGGAGTAAGGTATGATCTCATTCTTAGTAAATGATAAATAAGGGATAATATCATTATTATGAATTTTATATCTTAAACTATGATGATCTTGATATTATATTTTGAGCCCTCTCACTAGAAATTCGTGAGCTAAAATGGATAGACTAGGGGGAAGAGGATCCCCTTGTCTAAAACCATTAGAATCTTTGAAGAATAATTTAGCTTCACCATTAAAAATGATTGAAAATCTAGCATTGTTGATAGATTAAATGATTAAGCTGATGAACCTGCAGTTGAAACCAAAAGCAATTAAGATTTTCTTAATGAAGAAAACATATACTCTATTAAATGCCTTAGATAAGTCTACTTTGATGATTAAGTTTCATCCTTTATTTTTTTTGTCTAAGTTGAAGGAAATTATTTTAGTGAGTAGGATATTTTCTCGAAGACACCAATCCCTTACAAATACACTTTGTTCAGCAAAGATGAGATTTGGTAAAAGAATAGATAGTCTATCATTTAGTATTGTATAAATGAATAAAAACTCAAATAATTATTTGAATCACTCTCTTGTTTGTAAAGTACTACTTATATCTTCCAAGATAAACATGGGAAGAATAATTGTTACTAAGAATAACACCAATTTGTTTATTTTTAGTATAAAAAAAGTATGGAAAGATTATTTTGTTTTTAAGAGTTTTATTATTTACTTATTTTATAACGACATTGACAAAGGTTTTGATCAGATCGCAATATCTAATGCAATAATATTATGTTGAAATTGTGTTTAAGTTTGATTTGTGATCTTTGTGTTTGGTGATCGATTTTCAACATTTGATGACTAAGATGACACGTTAGTCTTCCTTTAAGAACATGGACCCAATTAATTTGTGTAACTTTTCATACAAAATAATGTAAAAAATCCTTAATAAAAGATGTTCTCTTTTGCTTCAAAAACTTATTGGTCCAAAATAATTTCCCTTTATAAAAAAATAATAGATTGATTTATATCTCGCCTAGCTCATGAAGTGACACGACATTTTCGTAAAATGTTCAAGGTTAAAATTTGATGGTGAAATTGACTATCGAGAAATCTTATCATAGTTTTTCTCAAGAATTCATGTACGTTTCTTTCATAATGTTTTTTTTCACAATCACATCATTGCTTCAATTTCACAATGCGTTATAACTAATAGTACTCATTGGAAGTTGATAGAAAACGGTATGATTTTCAAATCTACAAAATAGATGAGACAAGATGGCCTAGTTGAAGAGAGAAAGACTTCACAATGAGCAATTTACAGTGATTTTTTATTGAAAGTTTTTGTAAATTTTAATGTCAATTGTCTATATTATACAGTTGTATGATTAGTAAAGATAATACATAAATACAACTAAATTATTCTTTGTAACAACTTGTAATGTATTAACGAACCACTTGATTATTCTATTGAGGGTTATTAACTAATATATTGTGTTTGTAATTCAATGTGGGCTCAATCACAAGAATCCAATGTTTAAGTGACTATATAAGAGGTCAAGTTTCTTTAAGTCCAAAACGTCGTCGGCTGGATCCATTAGTATATTGTCTTTTCTCAGGCCATACAGTTCTTCCCAAAGCATGTTCTTTTTCTTTCAAACTCAAACCCACATTCCTAGTTCATTCTTATAACACTAATATAGCATTCCCCTTCACACAAATCATAATAGAGAAAAGAACAAGTTTGTCTCTCAAGAAAACCAACAAGCTGAGAGAGAGAGATTTGGTGAACGAAATCAAAAGTTTAGTCATTAAAAGGGATATATAGTATCTCAAGATCTCATTGGAGAACCTGGTCAAATATAAATGCATATCAATCTAAATGTGTTATGTCCGTGCGTGAAAAAATGGATTAACAGCAAGAGAAGTTTCTCTCATGTAATTTCACCACACCACCAGAGATTAAGCTAGAGGTATTCTGAGTTCACGGAGAACTGTTTGAAATCAGAGGATCTCAAAGATAGGTTCACAAGAGTTCTTTACTCCGACTTAGTGTTGTATCAAAAAACCACTTATTTTTTTTTAGATGACCAAGAAATTATAGATTCACCGGTGAACACATAGTTCCACCAACAGATTTACAGTCATTCATTAAGCTTGTCTTGTCCATATTAGAAAAACCAATGGGAGTTAGTTGTGGTGAAGGTTTAAGATGAATGGCAGATAAGTATCGCAAAATTTGTTTTACACTTTTTAAATGTACATCAGTATAAGATTTTAGAAATCTTAAAAAAAAGTTGTTTATTGTAAATTCTATTTCTGGCCTAGTCTTAACCATATATTGGTGTGATCATAATGAAATTATTTACTATGTACGATCTGGAAGCAAATTACGTCATGGATATCCAATTATGGAGAAGTCTCCATAAAAAGAAGGAACATTTGACATGGTAACTTTGTTCAAGATGCTAGAGTATAAGAGAGATGCAGTTCCTTTTAGCTTTAAAGCATTCTATGTATCTTTGAAACAGAAGTCCCCATATTTACTAATTGTCTATTTGATCTTTTCTAAGATGTGAGGCTTGATTGACAGTCTAGGTATTTTGTTGATGTCGAGTCAGGTAAATGAAGCCAAAATTATGTCTTGATTTCATTCATTCTTTATCTAATAGAAGTTGAATTTAGTTTAAATATACCATGAGGTATCACTAGTGTTGGTAAAATCGATTAGGGGTTTAGAATGACATCAACTATCAAGCAAAAACTCATAGTTTATCTTGCTAAATTGACCAGGAAATGTAAGATTTGGTAGTCTTTCGAATATCATGAATCTTCTTCCAAATTTTAGATATTTTGAATGATAATTGCACTTGCATGGGATGAGCTGAAGAATAATAAATATTATGCATAACTTTCGACCATAAGTTAAAAAAATTAAATTGTTTCCAAAGTTTATAAAAGTAGGTGAATCGAATATTTCCAATTCTTTTAAGGTTTAATCCTTCTTATCTTAAGGAAGATAAAGTTTTCTCCAGTTAGCGCAAGAGATAGCTCGATGATTGTCTGAAGATCTTCCCATATATCTGCTACAGAAGCATTTGATTCTTTGGATGATAGATTGTAGAAGAAGAGTGTGTTGAAAATGGTAATGTGGGATGGAAAGCAGAATTGATTGGATTAGTGTGAGCCTTCCACCAAAACAGTGTAATATCTGATCCCATTTTTGAAATTTATGACTTAATTTTGTTATTGAACTTCATAATGAATAGCAGTAGTTCTATTATGGATAATAGCTCCTAGATATCATAGGAAAACTTCTTTGCTTGTAACCCATAATTAGGTGGATGTAATTTTCTCTACTAGCTTGAGAAGAGTTAAGTAGAATGAAGATAGATTTTTACATATTGATAAGTTGTCTAGTATGATCTTAAAACTTAGCTAGGAATCTGCAAATAAGACAAAAACTAGATTTTGATCCATTACTAAAAATGATAGTGTCATCAGCAAATGATAAACAAGGGATAATATCATTATTATGAATTTTGTATCTCAAACTACAGTGATCTTGATATAATTTTTTGAGCCCTCTCATTAGAACTTCCTGAGCTAAAATGAATAGATTAAGGGAGAGAAGATCCTCTTGTCTAATACCATTCGAAGCTTTGAAGAATCCTTTAACTTCACCATTAAAAATAATTGAAAAACTATATTGTTGATAGATTAAATGATTAAGATAATGAACCTGCAGTTGAAAACATAAGCAATTAAGATATGCTTAATAAAGGAAACACATACTCTATTAATGCTTAGATAAGTCTACTTTAATTATTAATCCTCCTTGACTTTTTTTTGTTTAAGTTGAAGGAAAATTCACTTTGCTCAAAAATGATGAGATTTGGTAAATGATTAGATAGTTTATCATTTAGTATTATAGAAATGATTAAAAAATCAAATAATTATTTGAATCACTCTCTTGTTTGTAAAGTACTACTTCTGTCTTCCAAGGTAAAAATGGGAAGAACAATTGTTACTAAGAATAACACCAATTTGTTTATTTTTTAGTAGAATAAAAAATATTATGGAAAGTTTATTTTGATTTTGATGGTTTTATTATTTATTTATTTTATAACAACATTGACAAAGGTTTTGGTCTGATCAGGGATATGAAATGTAATAATATTATGTTGAAATTTTGTTTAAGTTTGATGTGTGATCTGTATATTTTGGTGATCAATTTTCAACATTGATGTATAAGAGGATAGGTTAGTATTCCTTAAAGTATACGCACCCAACTGATTTGTGTAACTTATCATACAAAATAATGTAAAAAATCCTCCATAAGAGATTTTCTCTTTCGTTTCAAAAAATTATTAGACCAAAATAAGTTGCCTTTATAAAAAAATACATGATTGATTTATGTCTCATCTTAGCTTATGAAGTGACACAACATTTCGATAAAATGTTAAGGGTGAAAATTTGATGGTGAAACTGAATATCAAGAAATCTTATCATAGTTTTTCTTGAGAATTTATGTATATTTCTTTAAAAATTTGTTTTCACAAGGACTTCATTACTTTAATTTCACGATGAGTTATAATTGATAGTACTCATTGGATGTTTATAGATATTGGTATGGGTTTCAAATCTACAAAATAGGTGAGACAAGATGACCTAAATTTTTTTGTTTTTTGGTTTTATGGCCTATAAAGTTATTTTTAGGAAATTGAAGTTCTTATTTGGAAAAAGGTTATTGCCTTAAAAATGCGTGAAGTCGAAAGTATGTATATATATCATATTTCTAATACAACTAGTGGAAGATAGAAATACTTCACAACGAGAAAATTTACAGCGATTTGTTATTGAAAGTTTTTGTAAATTTCAATGTACAATTGTGTACATTATATAGTTGTATGATTGGTAAAGATAATATATAAATATAACTACATTATTCTTTGTAACAACTTGTAACATATTAACGAAAAAATTTATTATTTTGTTGAGGGTTATTAACTAATGTATTTTGTTTGTATTTGAATATGGGCTCAATCAGAAGAGTCCATTGTTTAAGTGACTTATATAAGAGGCCAAGTTTTTTAGATTCAAAAGGACGTCGGCTTGACCGATCAGTCTATTTTCTAACTAATAGAAAAACTTATGATTTAACAACTTAAATAGTGTTATTGTCACCCTCATATCCTTTACTTGTAAAATTTCTCTCAAGTCATACAGTTCTTACCAAAGCATTTTTTTTGTTGCATAATGTTCTCTTTTTTTATAGGGATTATTTTGTAAAAATATATCAAATTCTTAATCTTATGAGCAACTAACATCTCAAAAATCTCCAACAAACATTTTTCCGCTTTAACACTAGAATAACCTTCATTTAATAACAAAAGAAGATCATCTGTGATAGAGTAGTGGTACAATGAAGATATAGGAATGTTGGTTTGAGTTTGAAATAAGAAGAAATTGTGTTGTGTACGTAGAATTACGTGGCCTGAGAGAAGGTTCCCAGGTAGGATATGGGGAGACAATAACATTGTAAATGTTGATAAACCTAATATTTGTCTGGCAGTTTGACAAGGAATTGGTGGACCATGATAAATTATTTTTGAGCCCACACTAAAATACCAAGAAATTTCATTTAATAACCCTAAGCAGAATGATCAAGTGGTTAGTTAATATTTATATATGGTAGCAAAGATTAATTTACTTGTAACTATATACTATCTTTACAAGTCATACAGTTATTTTATGTAACCAATTTTACATTTAAATTTACAAATAAATTCAATACCAAAATCGCTCTAAATTTTCTCATTGTGAAGTCTTCATTTCTTCAACTTCATATTAGAGCCAAATGGCCAACGTCATATCTTCATTACTCAACAATGATTCTGCTATATCTGGATGCCTACAGCCTGAGCTGCATATGAGTATTAAATCTTAGTTTTCACAACTAAGCAACAACAACAACATTTTGAAACTCGACTGAATAAATGTTTTACTATGGTAAACGATGATTATCCCAATCATCAAGGGAATTCGTATGTTTGGTCAAATTTCACGTGAAATCTTTTGCCCTACGCTTGTTTCTAATTTTTTTACTATTGATAATGTGATTTCTCAGGATATTCTGTTCAACACTATGAGTATACCCATACAATATTTAGTCTAGTAATGAATGATGGTATGAGTTTGGTGGATTTATAAACCTCATTACTAAATTTTGAGAGTAGATTAAATAACTGACTAGTCTGTAAACTACAATGAAAAGTTTGAATTTAACTTTACGAATGTTAATCATAACAAGAATGATCTTAAATCATCAAGAAATTATTAAACAACAAGAGGATAATCTAGTTACTCTAGAGGCTAATAACGTGGCTATAGAGGCATGTAGGAGACTAATACAGGAGAATGAGTAACAACCTTACGAATGAGGATGTGGAAGATTATATTCTCAATAAATTTATTTTTTATATACGTGGGAAGTTTGTAAATACAACTATCACCTGTTACTGAATAAATTATTCAAATGTTGAGATTAAAACAATCACATAGTCTGGTATTCAAATTTTGGACCTACTCATCATTTCACAAATAATCCAGGTTTTATGCCAAATGTTTTACTGTGGATGTATGGTCTCTGTCCTAGTTGGTAATGGTTGATCACTCAATATTTTATTGTATTACAAACAATGTCATTTTAATCTTTTGAATATACGTTTATGATATTATTATTATGAGAAAGGTTTATGAGAAAGCTAAACTCATTATTTTCTGTTAAATATATGAGAACCTAGATTTATGTCTTAGAGGTGAAGTTGTGAGAGATGAAACTTGCATACACATTACTTGAAAGAAATATGTTGATGATTTACTTATAAACAATGGTTTTTGGACACTCATTGTTTATCCATGATGGTAATTTGTTTCCAAATCGTACAAAGTAAATAATTTTATTATGGCCACTGCCATTTCTGGTTTACACTAGGCCAGACATAGTGTTTGCTATAAACTAACTTTTTTAATTTATAAAAGCTCAGACTGATGTACATTTAAAAATGGTAAAACAAATCTTGTGATACTTAACTGCCATTCATCTTAAACCTTCACCACAACTAACTCCCATTGGTTTTTCTAATGTGGACATGACAAGCTTAATGAATGAATGTAAATCTGTTGGTGGAACTGTGTGTTTCCTGGTGATTTTGTGATTTTTTTGTAATCTAAAAAACAATAAGTGGTTTCTCGATCCAACACTGAGTCAGATAAAAAACTCTTGTGAACCTATCTTTGAGCTCCTCTGGTTTTAATCAGTTCTCTGTGAACTTAGAATACCTCTACCTCAATCTCTGGTGGTGTGGTGAAATTAATTTGGAGAAACTTAACTTTCCTTTATTCCGTTTTATCGGGAACGAACAAAACAAATTGAGATTGATGTTAATTTATTTATGACTAGTTTGTCCAATGAGATCTTGTTATATATCCCTTCTAATGACCAAACGTTCGATTTCGTTCACGCTTTTGATAGTTTACCAATTGATAGTTTACCAATTTTAAATATTAATTAGATGACATTGAGAAACTTGACGGAATATTTATAGATAATTCATTTTAAAAATTACACCTTAATTAATAACACAATAATTATACTTTTCATTTATATAATGAATAATCAAATAAATATTTTCAATATATTTATAAAATATTAATTGTAATATATGTGAGAAATACTTAAGATATTTCAATACATATTTCAAATTTTACATGGTTAACATTTATATTCAAAATTAATCTTATAACTAAAATTGTAATCTAAACATAAAAATAAATTATAATCCCGATTCTTGAAATATGTCACTAGGTTTAAAATTTAGTGCTCAATTTTAAATATTAGTTTTTATAGGATTTTAGAGGTTTTATTTATATTTTGCAATTTAAACCTTATGGTTTATAGATATCATTTTAAGGCTAAAAGTTTCAAAATATTTACTTATGAAGGAAAAATGAAAGGATAAATAGTTAGGGGTTGGTGAAAAAATAATAATTTCATCCTTAATACGAGTCTTCAATTTCCATTATATAATCAGGAGTTGCCTTTTAAATATGATTATTCTATACAGAGTATATTGTTTTAATTACTTTACTATAAAAAAAAGTTTATGATATATCACAGGTCATATAATCCTAATTATTTTACTAGCTCTGTTAGTTACGAACTAATTTGTCTACCAATATTAACAAAAAATAACAAATAAAACAAAGATTGAATTTAGAAATATAATATCAAAATATTTAGGGGTTTATACTAATTGGGTACAAAAATGTATCAAATTTACCAATAAGTCCAGCCTCAAATAGATTTTACCACTATATACCAAAATATGATTTTATTTACCCACTAGTCCAAAATTAAATTTTAAATACAATTTTATCCTTAATAAATTTGATAATATGACAAAAAAATTGAGGAGAAAGAATTGATTTTGAAATTGGGGTTAAATGTTTTAATTTGGGATGTAATTGTTTTGTTTTTATAGATACTTGAGTCTTTTTTGAAATGGGTTGGATCTATTTGTAAAATGGATCTGATGGGGCATGCTTGGGTAAATAGAGACAAATTTTAGACCCATTATTACGTAAGTCTCCGAAATATTTAAATCAAAATTTAACTAATAAATAACATTAATATAAATATAAATATCTAAATCGTATAAATAAGTGAGTTGAATAAACATTAGACTTTTAGTATAATAAAATTTATGCGGGCAGAACAATCCACCATATATCATCAAAGTAGGTGAATTAATAAAATAAATGGACAAATTACCTTATATTACATTTAATGTTTTTATTGGTCAACAAAAAGTTCGTTGAACCCTTTCTGAAATATGTGAAACATCCTACAATAGAGTATGATAAGAAAAATAATATCAAAAAACAATCCAGAACATATAAACTTGACTTTCAAAATTCTTCGGCAACCACAATCCAATGGACCATATGCAAAAAGCTTGCAAATCAATACATTTTCTGCATTACATCACTAATTTTGCAACATAATCCTCAAAAGCCACACATTAAATAAAAAAACCATAAAAAAGAAAATTGAGTCTCAAAATCTATCATGCCCAAATTGATATAGGCCATAAAAAAATACAAAATACAAAAATGAATCCAAATATAAATTTTAATTTTAAACATCCTCTAAAAGAAAACTCAAAATATAAAATCCTTTAGTCTTTAATTATTTGTAATGGTGCCAAACCCTGTATCGAGTCGCAGAAATGTCCTATAAGTCAAAATAATCAGACTCGAACATTGCTACGTCTTATTTGACCATGTGTCCCCTTTTACTCAACCAATCGTCAACATTATTAATCTCCTTACGATTATTGGTCAAACTTAGCCACTACACAAAGTTCGTTATTATTTAAGAATTCATTCCTCAAAACTCAAGATTTTGAATGAGACTTAATGCAATTAGCCAACATTATTAATCTCCCTACAATCATTTTTCAAACCTAACCACAACAAAAAGTTCGACATTATTCAAGAATTAATTCATCAAAGCCCAACATTTTGAATGAAATTTAATGCAATTATTCCCCATTTGATAGTCACCATACATGATATCAAAACTAAAGAGAATAAATGAACTTCAGTACAAACACTAACGTGTGGCTTTTTTGTTACAATACAAAAACAACGCTAACGGTTTCTTTCGTACCGTCGATAATTCCATCAACATATGTTAAAGGATAACACCACGGAGAACACGAGTATGTTAAACAAGAATACCAGAAAATGAACCCAACCTCTAGACAAAAATATCACATATCATATAAATATGACTAACTGTGATTTTGGTATGTTTAAATACACCTATATAAGAAACTTGGTTTCATTTTTCCATATCTATTCTTATGAATTGAAATATAGGCTTTGACATTTCATGAATTTCCAAGATAATCTATTATGTAAAGATCATATTGTATCAAATAAACAGGTAACTCTTAGTCTTCCTTAATTGTTAAGATTTAAAATTAAATCATTAGAACCTCAAAAGGAAGATCTGAAACATAAAAGCTTTCGAAAATAAAAACTTTGAGGACATAAAAGCTTACAAATTACGTAAGAATGTTAGACCAAAACTTGTGAAAAATACCTAACCAAAAAGTTATACAATGAACAAATTCATTACTATCAAGCAACATCTCGACGAGTCTATGAAAAATAAAATTAGATGAAGAGAACAACACAATTACAACTAGAACCTAAACAAATAATGAATAAAAATGGAGAAAATAAATCCATGTAACAATAAATTCTAAATTGAATTTTAGTCAATACCTTGTAGTCTATAAACCAAGCATTCGAAATTGAACAGGAAATTGAAATGTCAACAACTAAAATGCAACCCATAAAGCTTTAAAACATCACAAATAAAAAATATCTTGAACCCATAAATCTAAGTACATTGCAACGTTCTTAAAAAATATGATCCTAACAATGAGCTGAGTCTAAGCTCATTTATATGTGGGGTTTTTTTAGTCTTGGGTCGCATTTTGGACCTGTTGTTAGCCCATGAAGGTCTAAGTATAACTCCAAATGTCTGGGTCAATATTGTTAAAGGCCCAACTAGAATTTGTTAGGATATATTACTTAATAAATAATAAAATGTAAGAATAAGTTGTTACACCCCCCAACAACTTACAATTCAATATAAAAGCATGTATCATAAGTTACATTGAAAATAATGAAAAGTATTCTCCTTTTTTAAATCCGTGTCTTCTACCTTTCTCTAACTTGGTATCAGAGCAGTTCCTTCAATGCAGACTCTCCATCTTTTAGCTTCGGCTCAGCTGATCAGGCTTCATCTCCAGTTGATAACCTGCTGACCAACAAAAGTACGTAGATGAATCAGATAAGTACCTTTAATAGCCTAAGACTTGACAGACACAACTTCTTATTGTAGAAAATTATGGTGTTACCAATAATAAGGGATAATAAGTTGGGAGATTTTATCAATAGTGATAAACTTTGTCCTCCAAAGCTATAGAGCAATTCTGATGGCTCAATAATTGAAAATGTTGAGTATGATATCTGGACAGCAAAGGGCCAGTTATTGTTGGGATGGATCTATAATACTATTTTTATGAGTTTCATCCCAAGTAATGGAGGAAGAGACCTTCAAAGGGCTGTGGGATGCTATAATTAGGCTGACTGGCTCCCAAACAAAGTCTAGAGTGACATTTTTTAAGAGAGAATTTCAGGGAACCAGGATGGGTAATCCATCAATGGAGGATTATCTTGCTAAGATGAAACATATATCAGACAACCTAGCTCTAGCTAAATAACATCTTACATGCTCGTTAAAAAAGTAAAAACTTTTTATTTGTTTCTCAATTAACCTCACATAATAATATATTTCCTGAGTTTCATACATCTAATTATTTTATGAAGGACAAGATCATAGGGAGGACTCTTCTTTCAGTAAAGGTTGAGAATAGGCTCTATAAGTTGGAAGACTCATCTGACTCTTGCAATTCTAAGGCTGGTGCTCTAAGGGATTATCCTAGTGTTTCAAATATTCTGTTTTAGCTAAGTCTTCTAAGTCTATAAAGGAAGGATGGCATAGGAAGTTAGGCCATCCTTCCACAAGGATTCTTTCTCTTGTTATGAAGCGTTGTAATCATTCTGTTGGTTCTGCTAATGAATTTTTTTTTGTGATGAATGCAAGTTAGGCAAGTCAAATTCTCTCCCTTATTCTAGGTATTTTTCTCGGTCCACAAATGTTTTAGACTTAGTTCATTGTGATTTGTGGGGGCCTGCTCATGTTGTTTCTAAGCATGGATTCAGGTTATACATTATATTTGTGGATGATTTTTCTAGATTTACATGGTTGCACCCTCTAAGGCATAAAGGTGAGGCTCTAAAAGCTTTCAAAGAATTTAAGATTCTAGTGGAAAACCAATTTGACAGAAAGAATAAGTGTTTTTCAGTTAGATGGGCGTGGTGAGTTCAAGACCTTTCTCCGCTTGGCAAAGGAGTCTGGGATCTAACTCAGGACATCATATCCTTACTCTACTTCTCAAAATGGGAGAGCAGAGAAGAAGCACACACATGTCACTTAGACTGGTCTGACTCTCCTAGCTCAATTAAACGTTCCTTTCAGGTATTGGCCTCATGCCTTTCACATAACAATCTATTTAATCAATAGATTTACTACATCTGTTCTCCATGACAAGACTCATTTTGAGAAATTGTTTAACTCTCAACCTAATTATGGCTCTCTAAGGGTATTTGGATGCTCTTTGTTTCTTTGTCTCGGGCCTTATAAGACCAAAACATTTCAATATCACTATACTAAATGTATCTTTTTGGGTTTTAGTTATGTGCATAAAGGGTACAAGTGCTTAAGTTCTATTGGGAGAGTCTATGTGTCTAGAAATATTATCTTCAATGAAGATGAATTTCCTTGCTTCTCAGGTTTTCTGGGTTCAAAGAGTCATGTCTCTAAGTCTGTGTCTCTATGGTTATCTAGATTTCCTAATGTCAAGAGTTCAGATGGGACTTCTACTCTACATGAGACTCGTCGTACAACCTTTCCTAGTTATATAGTGATTATTCCTACAAATAACACTTCAAACCTACCAAACCAATAATCACACAATAGAAACATACTTGATAGCCTTGGCTCTTCACAACAAGACCCTGGTAGTCCAACAATGTCCTCTGGGATAATGTCGTTAGGTCTTCATATTAAACCCAATGATGCTAATCAGCTCACTCGATTGACTGATGAGGATTGGGTTGGTTATGTAGATGATCGTCGCTCAGTGGAAGGCTATTGTGTATTTCTCGGTGGCTCACTTGTCTCGTAGTCTACTAAGAAACAAGGAGTGGTCTGTTCTATCTTGGATGAAATCGGTCTTGCTCTTCATCGAGCTCCGGTTATCTGGTGTGATAACCTTGGAGCAAGTTCTTTGGCATCAAATCCTTTGTTTCACTCCCGGAGCAAACATTTCGAGCTTGACCTTCACTTCATTCGAGCTTGACATTATGTGTGGTAATTTAAACTATAGAAACTAAATTAATTAGTAAATTAACTACTTTTAAGTAGTATACGATAATATTATAATATTGTTTTAATTTTTTTTTTTTTAAATTCATCACAAAAATGTAACCAGAAAAATAGAAAACAACTCTTTGATAAAATGTAGCAAATTGTTTTCTACGATTCAATTGTTTAATTAAATATATGTATATATAAAGAAAATTTTATGTCAATATTAAAAAACCAATAAAATTAAAACATTTCCCACAAACATACATTCTTAAGTCCAATAAAATAACATAAAAGACATGAAATAAAGTTTTAAAAAATATCTCTAGAAAACAAACACAGTTTTCGACCAATATTCACTAATTGTCCTAGTTCAACATCCTATACTATAGGTTCTTCGTCTATGGGTCAATATCCAAAATACAAATGAAGCCCTGAATTTGCAAACCTGTTCTTCACATTAGGGACTTCAATGATTTCATCTTCTTCTTCTTCCGCTTCCCACAACCATTATCTTTCTCATTATCCCCAAATAAATCCAAAAAGCCAAAATCTTCCTCCTTATCAATCTCATATATAGTTGGTCTCTTACTCTTTACTCCACTATTACCTTCATTAGTGTTGTCTTCATAACCAGCACCGCCAGAATCTACCCTGTAGTTCCTGGTAGATTTATCCCCTCTAGGTTTTCCCCACCCAGGTCCAAACCCGGAATAATAGAGATATCCATACCTCGAACTGGAGCCGGACCGTGTCATGGATTTGTCAGCGGACCGTGTCACTGAAGCCTCACCACCACATCTTGCCTTCCCCCGGCTATCATCCTGGACTTCTGTTTCCACCATTATCTTCAACTTCTTCGTATCTTGTTTTGACCCGAAATCCGCTTCTACCTTCCCCTCGACTTCTGTTTCCACCATTATGATATCGGGTTTCTTCATGGATTCCAACCTACATTCAGATTAATGTTTTTTCATAACTGTGGTAAACCCTAAAACGACAGTACGAATTAAATTGGGTATAAGTTTCTAGTTACCTCTCTTCAGCAGCCTTTCCATTTCCTGGAGCTAGTTGTTTGGAGGGAGATAGAGATATCACATCCCACCGTGACTGGTTCAGCTGACACACCTGCTGTTCGAATGAGGAGAATCGCAGGGATGCAGGATTTGCATTCTTGCGAATCCTCATTTCTTCCTAACTAAAAATCAGCAAAAACACAAACCCTAGCAGGTGACGATACTACACACTCTCTTTATATATATATAGTGGTCAAGGACAAGGACAACCAATTGCAAGATAGATAAAGTAAAGTAACCGAAAAACTAATATAATAATTGTCTGTAGGAGGATATAAATCAAAGAATGAGCCCCTTGTTTTCATTTTCTTTCATTTTCTTTATTTTTAGGTTTTAACTTTTTCTATCAGTTGAAGTCTTTTATCTTCTTAAATGGACACTTTTGTTACTAGTTTTTTTTCCCTATAACCAAGAGACGTCTAAAATATTTTTTTAAACGGCATTTTTTTTATTGCAAACAATTGTGTTTTGTTATTGTTTTTCTAACTCAACAAATTACAATATCTAAAAATGTCACAAATACGTATGTCCAGTATATCTCTCAAAAAGTTTATTTAAATAATAAAATACAATTACTTTTAACTATTTCATATATTTTGAGTAATGGTGTTTGTTAACTTTTTCTAAATTAAACTCAATAAAAGTTGAGTGGTTAAAAAGTTTTGCATGTGATTGACGCAATGTGGAAGGGGTAAAGGGATAATTTGGTAAATTTAAGTTGAGTTTAGTAAGTTATCCGATAGCCTTAGAAAAGTTCATATCAGGTGCCTTTCCGTAGAAGAAAGGTGGCGAACGATAAAATATGAACGCAACAGAACAGATGGATTTCATATTATCCGAATAAATTTATTACGTGAATTGTTCTGCATGGCCAACTAAACGGAAACCTGTATAATTAGGTGAAATTATATTATCTTACCAACCGTTCTTCATGGCTACGTGGACGGAAAATTGTATAATTAGGCATACTACGTAAAGTAGTTTATTTTAGTTGACATATGAGAATAGTAATATATAAATACAAATGTGTATGAATCTTAAAAACACAAATAACAATTTATTAACTAAAGGAAGCCCAAAACTTTTAGTGTAACATTTGAGGTTTAAGTGACAAGAAGATGCACAGAATTTAGAAACATCAAAATGAAAAATTGGTCCCCAAGACAAAAGAATCGATTGTCGTTGTCGGAGAGAGTAGTTGAACAAGGTCAACTAAATTGGGGAGATAAGCCTTTTAAGAGGTTGAGAAATTTAGTTGTTCATTGTGAACACCGGATGTTGAACTTCAATCTGTAAAAATGGACTTCGAATTGGGAATCTTCAGCTTAGCAAATATCTTGAGATGTAAACGAGTTTCCTATTTTTATAAGAAGATGTAAAGAGATGTGACCCTAAGAGTTATGGAAAACAACAAATTTTCTAGTGAATTTCCATCTTTTCATTCGATACCTGAACATTATTATATTTTAACAATTCGAGGAGTAGAGGAATTAGGGATTGAAAAATTCTCTCATATAGTTGGTCTAGAGGCTATCAAGCAAGATAATGACTTTGAGATGATTAGGTATTTGATCTGTCGAAAGATCAATTTTGTATTTGCATTTGTTAGTACATCGAGTCATCCAGTCTGCAACAGAGTTTTGTTCTCTGTTAATATGTGTGTTGGTCATATTTTGAGTAAGAAGGTTCCTGCAGCATTGTAGAATAGGGATAAAAAATCATGGAGCTTTGTTAGTTAAGATCATAGTTAAGAGATTATAGTTTATCTTGACCAACTGACCAAAAAAATGAATGTTTCGATAGTGTTTTGAATTTTATAAATCTTCTTCTAAATTTGAGATATTTTGGTGATAATCGCACATGCATTGGATGAGCTGCAAAACATTACATGTTATGCATAACTTTAGACCATAAGCTAGAATTTATTCTAAAAAATTTCAAAAGTTTATAGGAGTAGGTGAGTTTAATATCTTCAATTCGTCTAATGTTTAGTCCTTCTTCTTTGTAGGGAAGATAAACCTTGCTCCAGTTACCCCAGGAGATAGCTCGACGATTGTTTGAAGATCGTCAAATATATCAGCTACAGATTCATTTGATTCTCTTGATGATAGATCCTAGAAGAAGAGTGTGTTGAGGATGATAATTTGGGATGTCAAGCAGAATTGATTGGGTTAGTGTGAGCCTTCCACCAAAAGGGAGTAAGGTATGATCTCATTCTTAGTAAATGATAAACAAGGGATAATATCATTATTATGAATTTTGTATCTTAAACTATGGTGATCTTAATATAATTTTGTATCTTAGTAAATGAATTTTGTATCTTAAACTATGGTGATCTTGATAGATTAAATAATTAAGCTGATGAACCTGCAGTTGAAACCAAAAGCAATTAAGATTTGCTTGATGAAGAAAACTTATACTTTATTAAATGCCTTAGATAAGTCTACTTTAATGATGAAGTTTCATCCTTGACTTTTGTTTTGTTTAAGTTGAAGGAAATTGTTTTAGTGAGTAGCATATTTTCTCAAATACATCGATCCTTTACAAATCCACTTTGCTCAGCAAAGATGGGATTTGGTAAAAGATTAGATAGTCTATCATTTAGTATTGTATAAATGAATAAAAATTCAAATAATTATTTGAATCACTCTCTTGTTTGTAAAGAACTACTCCTATCTTCCAAGATAAACATGGGAAGAATAATTGTTACTAAGAATAACACCAATTTGTTTTTTTAGTATAAAAAAAGTACAGAACGATTATTTTGATTTTAATGGTTTTATTATTTACTTAATTTTATAACGACATTGACAAAGTATTTGATCAGGTCGGAATATCTAATACAATAATATTATATTGAAATTGTGTTTAAGTTTGATTTGTGATCTTTGTGCTTGGTGATCGATTTTCAACATATGATGTCTAAGATGACATGTTAGTCTTCCTTTAAGGACATGCACCCAATTAATTTGTGTAACTTTTCATACAAAATAATGTAAAAAATCCTTAATAAGAGATGTTCTCTTTTGCTTCAAAAACTTATTGGACCAAAATAATTTTCCTTTATAAAAAAAATAACGGATTGATTTATATCTTGCCCTAGCTCATGAAGTGACACAACATTTTCGTAAAATGTTCAAGGTGAGAATTTGATGGTGAAATTGAATATCTAGAAATCTTATCATAGTTTTTCTCGAGAATTCATGTATGTTTCTTTCAAAATGTTGTTTTCACAATCACATCGTTGCTTCAATTTCACAATGTGTTATAACTAACAGTACTCATTGGATGTTGATAGAAAACGGTATGGTTTTCAAATCTACAAAATAGATGAGACAAGATGGCCTAGTTGAAGAGAGAAAGACTTCACTATGAGTAATTTATAGTGATTTGTTATTGAAAGTTTTTGTAAATTTTAATGTCAATTGTCTACATTATATAGGTTTATGATTAGTAAAGATAATATATATAAATACAACTAAATTATTCTTTGTAACAACTTGTAACGTATTAACGAACCACTTGATTATTCTATTGAGGGTTATTAAGTAATATATTGTGATTGTAATTCAATGTGGGCTCAATCTCAAGAGTCCAATATTTAAGTGACTATATAAGAGGTCAAGTTTCTTTAAGTCCAAAAAGGAGTCGGCTCGATTAGTATATTTTGTAACTAATAGAAAGCCTTAGATTTAACAACATATATAGAGTTATTGTCTCCGCCATATCCTCCGCATATAAAAAATTTCTCAGGCCATACAGTTCTTCTCAAAGCATCAAATATGATTTGAAAACGGATATTTTGTTTTGAAATCCATGACATTAAAACAAACATACCTATTAAAGAGTATAAACAAGCTAACAAAAAACAAAGGTAAGATTAATAAAGAAAACTATAGTTATATTTGAAATTTAAATATTACCAAATCTCTCAATATTTATTCATAGTTTCTTAAATAATTTTACAACTACTTCTCAATTACTACTTACTATAAAATTATTGTTACTTTCATAATATTCTTAATTTACATGGCTTCCCGCGCTTCAAACTCTCTCTTGCTATATCTTTGGCCTCTCCCATCTTCTTCAGGCCACGGAAACCGATTAGTATTTATGGGTACTTCTCGTTGGACAAGTTGTCGGCTACTCCTTCGCCATCTTCTTTATTACACCCATTGTTAACTTTTTTCCAACCATACTATTTACATTCTTCACTCTTTTAAAACCTACCATCGCATCTACTATATATCATCAAGCTCAAACCTCGGTGGTTGCGGCTTACCTCTCTTTTATTACTTCACAAGACTCGACTATTCCGCTATCAATTAGACTTGCTCATGAAGCTGCAGTCAAGTAAAGGTTAGTTGAAGCGTCTCTCCACGTGGAATCTAGGATGGGTACGAGATTTTATGATATCATGAACCGTATCCTCCCTCCCAAGTTATTTCAGCTAACCACGATTTCGTTGGTATTCTCAAGAATATCTTTCGTCTTTTGCAGGATCCACCAAAGTCTCATTCGATCCATTACCCTCCCGCTACTCGATAATAGTGGAAAACCCATTATGAGGCGGTTAGGATCTTTTATGTGAAGAATACGTGACTGATGAAGTTTCAAGACAACATTGAATTGTTTGAAACTTCAATTAAGTCTTTCATGGGTGCTAGATTAGACTGTACAAGAGATAGTTAAGAGAGAAGATGATTTAGGGTTTCTTCAGACAACCATATACTATGTCGAAGTGGGTTCAAGGGCATTACTGTTTCATGTCTTCAATCGGGTCGTATTTTCTATAAAGATAGGCCCATGTCGAGTCCAACAAACATATGGACTACATCACACGTTGTGATGTTGCTTTGGACTTGTCACACTTATTAAAATACCTACTGAATAAATTAGTGAGTGTAACACCTTTTGTAACAACCTAAAATTTCTGGCAAAACTACATAACCAATTAGATTCCTAATGTAACTATAAAAGATGTACAAATGGCTACAATTGAATTATAGAATCATATATTAAAAAAATTAAATCCTTCTCTTCTCTCTTTCTATCTTTAACTTGGTATCAGAGCCTTCAAGGTCTTCAATGGAAAATCTTGATTCACCTACACTAAGCAATGAGTCGTTAGGCTCATTTCTTCCTGGCTGCTTCTCCAGTGCAACAAAAAATGTACACCTGCAAACAATCAGCAACAAAAATAACCAGATCAGACTTGACAGTCTAGGAGGCTTCATCACAGGGGACAAGCCCTGTCCTTTGAAGTTTACTAATGATTCTGAAGGAAACATGGTTGAAAATACTGATTATGAAGACTGGATCGCTAAGGATCAGCTTCTCATTGGATGGTGGTATTCTACTATGACTTCTGAAATGGCTACTCAACTGATGCAAGAAGGTACTTCAAAGGAGTTATGGGATGCTGCTAGCAAGCTTTCTGGCTCACAAACAAGAGCCAAAATCACTTACTACAAGTCTGAGTTTCAGAGGACACGTAAAGGTACCTCTAGTATGAATGATTGTCTAAGTAAAATGAAAGCTATAGCTGATAATCTTGTGTTGGCTGGTTGTGTGTTTGTTGATGATCTTGTGACTCAAGTCCTTGCTAGTTTGGACTCTAAGTACACCCCTATTGTTGTTAGTCTAGCAGATACGGAGTCAGTTGGTTGGCTAGATCTCCAGACTAGTCTACTCACATTTGAGAGCAGACTAGATTAGCTTTTGAGCCTACAAAACAATGTCGCTAAACTAAATCTAGCTTATACTAATTTCACTCAAAATACAGAGTATAAATCACAAAGTAACAACAACAATTAGAGAACTTCTTATAAACAGTACAGAGGTGCTTACAGAAATAATAGGGGAAGAAGTACTTATTTTAACAATAGAAGATGAAGGAACAATTTCTTTAGAGGGAGAGGGGGATGTTTCTCTCAAAATTAACCTACTTGCCAGATATGCAATAGGTATGGACACACAACTCCAGTCTGTTATTATAGAGATGATCCATCTGTTATGGGATCTACCTCATCAGAACAACCTAAAGGCGATGGAGATCATGCGGCCTATCTAACAACTCAAGACTCAACTGGAGACTCTGCTTGGTATGCTGACACTTATGCTAGTCACCATGTCACTGGGAATTCAAGCGTGTTGACTCAGAAAACTGAGTATGCAGGTAAAAAAGGTATCATGGTTGGTAGTGGTCACAGGTTGCCAATCCAGCATATTGGGAATTCTAGTTTGCAATCTCTCACTAAAACACCTATTTCCTAAAAGATATTCTACATGTGCCTAAAATAAATAAGAATTTGTTGTCTGCCTCACAACTTACTAGTCATAACACGGTATTTGTTGAATTTCATGATGGTTTTTGTCTTGTGAAAGACAAGGTGTCACGGACAACGCTTCTCAAAGGGACTACTGAGAGTGGGCTGTACAAGATGGAGAGCATTCCTAAGCCAGAAGCACTGGAGGTTTATTCTACCTTTGCAAAGCCTAGCTCTCAAGTCACTAATGTATTTCCCTCTACTGTTTTGTATGTTGGTCTTTCTAATTCCCTAAAGGATGGATGGCAAAGGAAGCTTGGCCATCCATCACAGAATGTTCTAAAAATTGTTCTTAAGATTTGTAATCGTTCTTCTGTTTTAAGAGATTATTGTAGTTTTTATGAAGCCTGCTAGTTTGGTAAATATTATGTTCTACCTTATCATGTATCATTCTTATGCTAACAGTGTGCTAGACCTCATACATACGGATGTATGGGTTCCTTCTCCTATTCTCTCCATTTAGTGTCATAGATATTATGTTATTTTCCTAGATGATCACACTAGATTTACTTGGTTCTACCTTATCAAGCATAAAAGTCAGGTTGTTGGTGTGTTCAAAGTTTTCAAATGCCTGGTTGAGAAACAATTTGACAAATCTATAAAAGTAGTTTAGTGTATGGTGGAGGGGAATACTTACCCTTGTCTACTATGGCTCAAGAACAGGGCTTTATTCTGAGGAAGTCATGTCCTCATACGTCTGCTCAGAATTGCAGAGCTGAGCGTAAACACCGACATCTTGTTGAGACAGGACTGACTCTCTTAGCAGAAGCCAGTCGGCCCTACAAGTTTTGGGTACAAGCGTTTAAAACTACTGTCTATCTCATAAACAGACTACCTACACCAATTCTGTCTAACAAATCACCATATGAGCTGTTATTTCACAAAGTACCAAACTACCTAGTTCTGAAAACATTTGGTTGTGCTTGTTTTCCATGTCTTAGGTCATATCACACCCACAAATTTCAATTGCATACTACAAAGTGTGTCTCACAAAGGCTATGTATGTCTCAGTTCTATGGGAGAAATCTATATATCTCGAAATGTGATTTTCAATGAGGCAGATTTTCCTTTTCAAGGGAACTTCTCACACAGTTCACAATCTGAGTCTCCTAATAGTTTTCCCCTAGAGTCCTTCTCCTATTCTCTCCACTCAGGGCATAGATATTATGTTATTTTCCTAAATGATCACACTAGATTTACTTGGTTCTACCCTATCAAGCATAAAAGTCAGGTTGTTGGTGTGTTCAAAGTATTCAAATGCCTGCTAGAGAAACAATTTGACAAATCTATAAAAGTTGTTCAGTGTGATGGTGGAGGGGAATACTTACCCTTAGCTACTATGGCTCAAGAACAGGGATTTATTTTGAGGGGGTCATGTCCTCATATGTCTGCTCAGAATGGAAGAGTTGAGCGTAAACACCAACATCTTGTTGAGACAGGACTGACTCTCTTAGCAGAAGATAGTCGGCCCTACAATAGCTGGCAAAACTGCCTAACCAATTAGATTCCTAATCTAACTATAAAAGCTATACCATTGGCTATAACCAAGAGCTCTGTCTCTTCCAATTTAGATAAATTAGGTATGTTGGTGATTATTTCCCTCAAACCCAGTTGTTGGACCATCCGAGTATTTACTAAGCCCGTTGATGGTTTAGCCTTACCTAGCCCATGTAAAAAACAACCACACGTTTTTTAGGGTTTTTAAAAAGAAAAGAGTTATTGGATTAGATTTGCCATATGGTCTCATCCTTTATATATTCTTATTATACCCCTCCTCAAAGCCAATATCCACCTCATTTTATTTCATTAAAAATTCCCAAAATTTCTTCTTTCTCCACCTTCACCAATATTTCATCCATACATCCATCTTCCTCAAATCCTTCTTCGACTTATAGATTAGTGTTTCCCGTCCTCTTTCCATCGATTCTCAGTTCACCTTTTCTCTTCATCATACGAACTATATCTATTATTTCTGTCAAAACCATCTACTTTCTAGATCCTCTAACTCTCATTCACATTTGCATTGATAAATCTCATAGGTTAATCCTACTTCCTCAACCCTCTTGTCTTTGGTTAATATTGTTTTGGGTCTTAAGAACTGGTATTCTTTAGTTATTTGTATTCACCAAAATGATTTTAGTGGCAATATTTTTGTTATCATGACTCTGTCATCGTTAAAGAAATTGAGCCTTCCTATAAATTTATTTTCCTTAGTAGAGCTTAAAAATTATTTTTTCAGGAAAAATCCAAAAACAACTGGCTCAAACATGGGGATAAGAACTCTTACTTCTTTCATAACAACATTAAAACTCGTATATTATGTAACAAAATTGTCTAAATTTCAAAAGATTGTAGTTGTTTAATGACCACTCATTCGGTGTTGCCAACGTCCTTGTTAATTATTTCAAAGATTTGTTTGGAACTAGTCAGCATCTTGGTTACCCGGGTTTGAACAAAATTTCATAGAATTCTTAGAATATTGCGAGTTACGATATGTGCAATGGGATCTTCGAATTCTTCCCCTTTAATCGTCTGGAGCCTTTTTAGAATCCCACCTCTATCGTCTTTATTCTTAAAAAGGACTCCCCTATAAATCTAGGTTTGTTCATCTTAAAATAACAAAGCTGACGGTAGTTTCGTTTTCTTTTTTCGAGCTCCGATTTGGAAGATACAATTTTTAAAAAAAATAAAAAGTAACAAAGTCAAGGTTTAGTTCAAAGAAGGAGAAGAGTGTTACTTGTGGTTTTTCTTCTCTTTTGTCAAAATACCTATTGACATTTTACCAATTTCAGATATTAATTAGGTGGCATTCAGAAAATTAGATAAAAATCTATAGATAATTCATTTTTTTTAAAACACACCTTAATTATTAACACAATTAATCATACTTTTTCATTTAAATAAGTAATAAATAATAAAATAAATATTTTTAATATATATTTAAAAAATATTAATGGTAATATATCTCCCAAATACTTAAAATATTTTAATTCATATTACAAATTTTACTCTCTACATTTTCTATTTAAAATTCTAAACTTTGGATCCTAAAACTAAAATTAAATCTAAACATAAAAATAAACTATAATCTCAATTCCGGAGAATAACACCAATTATAAATTTATTACCCAACTTTAA
Organism: Limnanthes douglasii subsp. nivea; assembly: GCA_036936605.1. Taxonomy (NCBI): domain Eukaryota; kingdom Viridiplantae; phylum Streptophyta; class Magnoliopsida; order Brassicales; family Limnanthaceae; genus Limnanthes; species Limnanthes douglasii. Next base: position 63,856,583 of record JAUPFV010000002.1, on the reverse strand, counting down.
ATAATATTTTTTTTAAGATTTTGGAGGTATACTAAACAAATAAATAAGTTTTATATTTTGCAATTCAAACCTAATGGTCTATTGATACTTTTAAAACTGTTTCCTTATAAAGGAAAACCAAACGAAATATAGTTTGGAGTTGGTGAGACAATAAAAATTGCTACCTTAATATGATTTTTCAATCTTCATTATATAATCAGATGTTTCTTTTTAAAGCTGATTATAAATTTTTATAATATGTTTTTTTGAATATAATCCTAATTATTTTAGAGAAAAATACTAGTAAATATCTATTTAATATTGTTATTACTAAATATTATACGAAAATAGGATAGTTTTGTTGGATAACTCAATAAAAAATAGACAAAAATACTTTCGGTAGTATATATACCTGTTTTTTTTACTTCAAACAAATTATTTTCTCTTTTGAGATCCCTTTAACGAAAAAAAACAATATATCTTCTTTCTCTCTGCAATCGTCTATATACCCACTCTACAAAGAAAACTCATTGCACTCATTTTTCTGACACTATCAAATCGAAATATGGTCGGCCACCGACGTCGATAGTGTGAAATCACTAACCATGAAGCTTTACACCTGAAACCATTGAGTATAGACCAAAGGTCACTCATACAGGTACCAAGTTAATGAGAAAAGCTAATTTATGTGTTTTTACTGAGTTAAAAGTGTATTTATAAATTTCATTATGATCGATGTTGCTTAGTTATACTGAAATTATGTAGTTACGATCGTGTATCATATATTGGGTACTAGGTTGTTTATTGTGGTCGATATTAGGTTTTACAGTAGCATATATTATGTATTAGTTTCTGCATGTTGTCTTGTCTATTGGATGTAGTTTATTCAGTTGTTTCTTGGTTTAGTTCATGTGTTATTATTTTTCCAGTATCTGTCAACATGCATGTGAAATTTAGGTGCAATTCTCATTTTCACAATATATAAACTCGAACAACACGCATCCTCATCTTATAGATATTCGAATAAATTACATCAGCGTAATTTATTGAATAGAGCATCTCGTTCGGTTAGTGTTTTAACACAACTTACTATTTGATTGTTACACATAATTCACAAACAATTTAGTTGTCCAAAGAACTCGCGTTTGACATGCTTCGAACAACTCGTTGTTTTAATGTTTTTATACAATTCGCTATATATGCTTACAAACAAATCGCGTTATGGAATGCCACCGCAGTAACCCTTCTGTTAGTGTCATTTATTAACCTACTTGTGTTATCGTTATATTATGGGAGTTCTTTGGTATTTACAATTGTTGACTCATGTTTTTGCAGGCAATATGACTGCCAAAGCAAGCTTCTACAGGTCTGGATTAGTGAGGATTATGAATCTGTTGAAACATACCCTTATTACCTCTGCCTACATCAAAGCTACGAGAGACACACTTTTCTACACACTTTTGATAGTTTACCAATTTTAAATATTAATTAGATGATATTGAGAAACTTGACGGAATATTTATAAATAATCCATTTTACAAAATACACCTTAATTAATAACACAATAATTATACTTTTTATTTATATAATGAATAATAAAATAAATATTTTCAATATATTTATAAAATATTAATTGTAATATATGTGAGAAATACTTAAAATATTTCAATATATACTTCAAATTTTACACTCTTAACATTTATATTTAAAATTTATCTTATAACTAAAATTTTAATCTAAACATAAAAATAAATTATAATCCTCATTCTTGAAATATACCACTAGATTTATCATTTAGTGCTAAACTTTAAATATTAGTTTTTATAGAATATTAGAGGTCTTATTTAGATTTTGCAATTTAAACCTTATGGTCTGTAGATATCATTTTAAGGCTACAATTTTCAAACTATTTACTTATGAAGGAAAAATGAAAGGATATATAGTTAGGGTTTGGTGAGAAAATAATAATTTTATCCTTAATACGAGTCTTCGATTTCCATTATATAATCAACAGTTGCCTTTTAAATATGATTATTCTATATAAAGTATTTTGTTCTAATTAATTTACTATCAACAAAATTATGATATATTCATAGGTCATATAATCTTAATTATTTTATTAGCTTTGTTAGTTACGAACTAATTTGTCTACTAATATTAACAAAAAATAGCAAATAAAACAAAGATAGAAATATAACATCAAAATATTTAAATCAAAATTGAACTAATAAATAATATTAATATTTAAATATAAATATCTAAATTGTATAAATAAGTGAGTTGGATAAGCATTAGGCTTTTAGTATAATAAAGTTTATGTGGGCAGAACCACCTTATATCTTCAAAGTAGGTGAATTAATAAAAATAAAAAAAGGAACAAATTAATTTATATTACATTTAATGTTTTTATTGGTCAATAAAAGATTCATTGAACCTTTTCTGAAATATAAACATCCTATAATAGAGTTAGATAAGAGAAATAATATCAAAAAACAATCCTGAACTTATAAACTTAACTTTCAAAATTCTTCGACAACCATAATCTGTGGACCATATGCAAAAAGCTTCCAAATCAATACATTTTCGGCATTACATCACTACATCACTAGTTTTGAACATAATTTTCAAAAGCCACACTTAATAAAAATAATAAAAAAACTAGAAACAAAAAAAATTGAGCCTCAAAATCTATCATGCCCAAATTGATATAGGCGTCAGAAAAATAAAAAATACAAAATAAATCCAAATATATAAATTCCACATACAGTAATGAATTTTAGACATCCTCTGAGAGAAAACGCAAAATATAAAATCCTTTAATCTTTAATTATTTCTAATGGTGCCAAACCCCGAATCGAGTCGTAGAAATGTCTTATAACTCAAAATAACCAGAGTCGAACATTACTACGTTTTATTTGACCCCGTATCCCTATTTACCCAACCAATCATCAACGTTATTAATCTCCCTACAATTATTGTTCAAACTTAGCCACACTACAAAGTTCGTTATTAATTAAGAATTCATTCTTCAAACCCCAAGATTTTGAATGAGACTTAATGAAATTAACCAACATTATTAATCTCCCTATAATCATTTTTCAAACTTAACCACAACACAAAGTTCGTTAATATTCAAGAATTCATTCATCAAAGCCCAAGTATTTGAATGAGATTTAATGCAATTATTCCCTATTTGATAGTCTCCATACATGATATCAAAACGAAAGGGAATAAATGAACTTCAACACAAACACTAACATGGGGCTTTTTGGTTACAAAAGGATCTACAATCCTAAAAAAAAGCAACGTTAATGGTTTCTTTCGTAGCGTCAGTAATTCTATCAACATATGTTAAGGGATAACACCACGGAGAACACAAGTAATATTATTAATATACTTTTACTTTTATCTCCATCACATTTTAATTTCTCACATATTAAACAAGAATTCCAGAAAATGAACCCAACCTGGTTGTGTTTAAATACACCTATATAGGACACTTGGTTTCATTTTTTCATATATATTTTCATGAATTGAAATATAGGCTTTGACATTTCATGAATTTCCAAGATAACTTATTATGTAATGATCATATTGTGTCAAATAAAGAGGTAACACTTGTCTTCATTAATTGTTAAGATTTATAAAATTAACCAGTGAGAACCTGAGGAGAAAGATCTGAAACATAAAAGCTTTCGAAAATAAAAAGTTTGAGGACATAAAATCTCAATAATATAACATAAAAGCTTACAAATTACGTAAGAATGTTAGACCAAAACATGTGAAAAATACATAACCAAAAAGTAATACAATGAACAAATTCATTACTATCAAACAACATCTCGACGAGTCCATGAAAAATAAAATTAGATGAAGAGAACAACACAATTACAATTACAACTACAACCTAAACAAATAATGAATAAAATATTGAGAAAATAAATCCATGTAACAATAAATTCTAAATTGAATTTTAGTCAATACCTTGTACTCTATAAACCAAGCATTCAAAATTGAACAGGAGACTGAAATGTCAACAACTAAAATGCAAACCATAAAGCTTTAAAACATCACGAATAAAAAATATCTCGCACCGATAAATCTAACTACATTGTAACGTTCTTAAAAAATATGATCCTAACAGTGAGCTGAGTCTAAGCTCATTTATATGTGGGGTCTTGTTTTAGTCTTGGGTCGTATTTTTGACCAGTTGTTAGCCCACGAAGGTATGAGTATAACTCCAAATGTCTGGCTCAATATTGTTAAAGGCCAAACTAGAATTTGTTAGAATATATTACTTAATAGATAATAAAATGTAATAATAAGTTGTTACACCCCAACACCTTACAATTGAGTATAAAAGCATGTATCATAAGTTACGTTAAAGATAATGAAAATTATTCTGATTTTTTGAATCTGTGTCTTCTACCTTTCTCTAACTTGGTATGAGAGCAGTTCCTTCAATGCAGACTCTCCATCTTCTAGCTTCGGTTCAGCTGATCGGGCTTCATCTTCATTGGATACCCTGCTGACCAACAAAAGTACGTAAATGAATCAGATAAGTACCTTTAATAGTCTTAGACTTGACAGACACAACTTCTTATTGTGGAAACCTATGGTGTTACCCATAATAAGGGATAATAAGCTCGAAGATTTTATCAAATTTGATAAAATTTATCCTCCAAAGCTATTGAGCAGTTCTGATGGCTCAATAATTGAAAATGTTGAGTATGGTAACTGGACAACAAAGGACCAATTATTGTTGGGATGGCTCTACAGTACTATTTTCCCGAGGTTTCATCCCAAGTAATGGAGGAAGAGACCTTCAAAAGGTTGTGGGATGCTATAGTTAGGCTGACTGGCTCCCAAACAAAGTTTAAAGTGACATTTTTAAGGGAGAATTTCAGAGAACCAGTGAGGGTAATCCATCAATGGAGGATTATCTTACTAAGATGAAACATATATCAGACAACTTAGCTCTAGCTAAATAACATCTTACATGTTCCTTAAATAAGTAAAAACCTTTTATTTGTTTCTCAATTAATCTCATAAAACAATATATTTCATGAGTTTCATACATTTAACTGTTTTGTGAAGAACAAGATCACAAGGAGGACTCTTCTTTCAGGGAATGTTGAGAATGGGTTCTATAAGATGGAAGACTCATCTGACTCTTGTAATTCTAAGGTTGGTGGTCTAAGGTATTATCATAGTGTGTCAAATATTTCTGTTTTAGCTAGTTTTTCTAAGTCTCTAAAGGAAGGGTGGCATAAGAAGTTACGCCATCCTTCCACAAGGATTCCTTCTCTTGTTATGAAGCGTTGTACTCATTCTGTTGGTTCTGCTAATGAATTTGTTTTGCGATGAATGCCAGTTAGGAAAGTCACATTCTCTCTATTATTTTAGGTCTCTTTGTCAGTCCATAAATGTTCTAGATTTAGTTCATTGTGACTTGTGGGGGGCTGCTCCTGTTGTTTCTAAGCATGAATTCAGGTTTTCCATTCTATTTGTGGATGATTTTTCTAGATTTACATGGTTGCACCCTCTAAGGCATAAAGGTGAGACTCAAAAAGCTTTCAGAGAATTTAAGATTCTAGTGGAAAACCAATTTGACAGAAAGAATAAGTGTTTTCAGTTAGATAGGGGTGGTGAGTTCAAGACCTTTCTCCCCTTGGCAAAGGAGTCTGGGATCCAACTCAAGACATCCTATCCTTACTCTTCTTCTCAAAATGGGAGAGTAGAGAAGAAGCACACACATGTCACTTAGACTGGTCTGGCTCTCCTAGCTCAATCAAACCTTCATTTCAGCTATTGGCATCATGCCTTTCACACAAAAATCTATTTAATCAATAGACTTCCTACCTCTGTTCTCCAAGACAAGACTCATTTTGAGAAATTGTTTAACTCTCAACCTGATTATGGCTCTCTAAGGGTATTTGGGTGCTCTTGTTTTCTTTGTCTCAGTACTTATCAGACCAAAACATTTCAATATCACTCTACTAAATGTGTCTTTTTAGGTTTTAGTTCTGTGCATAAAGGGCCAAATATGGTATTTTCAAACCCTAAAGTTGTTTACACTGGTCTTACTACTGTTCCTATTACTACTACTATTGAACATGTTAAATTCTCTGAGCCTATTATTATTCCTCAGTCGCCTTAAGCTATGAAGACTGAGTATGATGCCTTAATGGCAAATCATACATGGTATGTGGTCCGGTACACAGATGACATGACCTTGGTGGGCTACAAATGGGTTTATAAATTGAAGTATAATCCCAATAAATCTATTTAAAGTTGCAAAGCCATACTTGTGGCTAAAGGATTTCGTCAGCAGCCTGGCATAAACTTTACATCAACCTTTAGCCCAGTTATCAAGGCTTCTAGAATCATACTTGTCCTTGCATTGGCTCTTTTCTAGGGACTGGACCATAAGACAACTTGATATAAATAACGTTTTTTTTAAATGGTGATCTGGTTATCTGGTGTGATAAACTTGGAGCAAGTTCTTTGGCATCAAATCCTTTGTTTCACGTCGAGAGCAAACATGTCGAGCTTGACCTTCACTTCATTCGGAATCAGGCGGTCCAATGTTTTCTAGACATTTGTTATGTCCCGACGCATGACCAAATTGGTGATCTCCTCACTAAACCCCTGTCTCAATCTCGATTATTTTTCTTACGAAACAAACTTGGCCTCGATGTTCCTCCACTTCGTTGGAGGGGGGAAGTCAAAGAAAGAGAAGAAGAGAAGGAAGAGGTGGTTGTTGAACTACGGTTTTGAGAGAATTTAGAAACTGAGCTAGGTCTAAGCTCATTTATATGTTGGGTCCTCGTTTAGTCTCGTAATGAATTTTGAACGACTTATCAACCCACGAAGGTGCGAATATAATTCCAAATGTCTGGGTCAATATTGTTAAAGACCCAACTAGAATTTGCTAGAATCTCTCACTTAATCGATAAGAAAATGTAACGATATATTATTACACCCCAACCACTTACAATTCAGTATAAAAACATGTATTATATGTTACATTGAAAATAATAAAAAATATTTTGATTTTTTGAAAATCTCTCTTCTACTTTTGTTTAACTCTAACTTCTCTAACTTGATATACCAATTTAACCAATCAATTAAAGAATTCTTATGTTCTAACTAAGTTATAAAACTACATTAGAAATAACAAACATAATAAGTGACATTATGTGTGGTAATTTAAACTATAGCAACTAAATTAATTAGTAAATTAACTACTTTTAAGTATACTTTTTAAGTAGTATACCATAATATTATAATATTGTTTTAATTTTTTTTTTTTAAATTTATAACAAAAATGTAACCAGAAATATATATAAGAAAATTTTATGTCAATATTGAAAAACCAATAAAATTAAAACATTTTGCACAAACATACATTCTTAAGTCCAATAAAATAACATAAAAAGACATGAAATAAAGTTTTAAAAAACATCTCTAGAAAACAAACACAGTCTTCGACCAATATTCACTAATTGTCCTAGTTCAGCATCCTATAGGTTCTTCGTCTATGGGTCAATATCCAAAATACAAATGAAGCCCTGAATTTGCAAACCTGTTCTTCACATTAGGGACTTCAATGATTTCATCTTCTTCTTCTTCCGCTTCCCACAACCATTATCTTTCTCATTATCCCCAAATAAATCCAAAAAGCCAAAATCTTCCTCCTTATCAATCTCATATATAGTTGGTCTCTTACTCTTTACTCCACTATTACCTTCATTAGTGTTGTCTTCATAACCAGCACCGCCACCATCTGCCCTGTAGTTCCTGGTAGATTTATCCCCTCTAGGTTTTCCCCACCCAGGTCCAAACCCAGAATAATAGAGATATCCATACCTCGAACTGGAGCCTCACCACCACATCTTGCCTTCCCCCGGCTATCATCCTGGACTTCACTTATCTTCAACTTCTTCGTATCTTGTTTTGACCCGAAATCCGCTTCTACCTTCCCCTCCACTTCTGTTTCCACCATTATGAAATCGGGTTTCTTCATGGATTCCAACCTACATTCAGATTAATGTTTTTTCATAACTGTGGTAAACCCTAAAACGACAGTACAAACAAGAATTAAATTGGGTATAAGTTTCTAGTTACCTCTCTTCAGCAGCCTTTCCATTTCCTGGAGCTAGTTGTTTGGAGGGAGATAGAGATATCACATCCCACCGTGACTGGTTCAGCTGACACACTTGCTGTTCGAATGAGGAGAATCGCAGGGTTGCAGGATTTGCATTCTTGCGAATCCTCATTTCTTCCTAACTAAAAATCAGCAAAAACACAAACCCTAGCAGGTGACGATACTACACACTCTCTTTATATATATATATATAGTGGTCAAGGACAAGGACAACCAATTGCAAGATAGATAAAGTAAAGTAACCGAAAAACTAATATAATAATTGTCTGTAGGAGGATATAAATCAAAGAATGAGCCCCTTGTTTTCATTTTCTTTATTTTTAGGTTTTAACTTTTTCTATCAGTTGAAGTCTTTTATCTTCTTAAATGGACACTTTTGTTACTAGTTTTTTTTCCCTATAATCAAGAGACGTCTAAAATATTATTTTAAACGGCATTTTTTTATTGCAAACAATTGTGTTTTGTTATTGTTTTTCTAACTCAACAAATTACAATATCTAAAAATGTCACAAATACGTATGTCCAGTATATCTCTCAAAAAGTTTATTTAAATAATAAAATACAATTACTTTTAACTATTTCATATATTTTGAGTAATGGTGTTTGTTAACTTTTTCTAAATTAAACTCAATAAAAGTTGAAGGGTTAAAGAGTTTTGCATGTGATTGACGCAATGTGGAAGGGGTAAAGGGATAATTTGGTAAATTTAAGTTGAGTTTAGTAAGTTATCCGAGCATATATCATCACGTTAGCCTTAGAAAAGTTCATATCAGGTGCCTTTCCGTAGAAGAAAGGTGGCGAACGATAAAATATGAACGCAACAGAACAGATGGATTTCATATTATCCGAATAAATTTATTACGTGAATTGTTCTGCATGGCCAACTAAACGGAAACCTGTATAATTAGGTGAAATTATATTATCTTACCAACCGTTCTTCATGGCTACGTGGACGGAAAATTGTATAATTAGGCATACTACGTAAACTAGTTTATTTTAGTTGACATATGAGAATAGTAATATATAAATACAAATGTGTATGAATCTTAAAAACACAAATAACAATTTATTAACTAAAGGAAGCCCAAAACATTTAGTGTAACATTTGAGGTTTAAGTGACAAGAAGATGCACAGAATTTAGAAACATCAAAATGAAAAATTGGTCCCCAAGACAGAAGAATCGATTGTAGTTGTCGGAGAGAGTAGTTGAACAAGGTCAACTAAATTGGGGAGATAAGCCTTTTAAGAGGTTGAGAAATTTAGTTGTTCATTGTGAACACCGGATGTTGAACTTCAATCTGTAAAAATGGACTTCGAATTGGGAATCTTCAGCTTAGCAAATATCTTGAGATGTAAACGAGTTTCCTATTTTTATAAGAAGATGTAAAGAGATGTGACCCTAAGAGTTCTGGAAAACAACAAATTTTCTAGTGAATTTCCATCTTTTCATTCAATACCTGAACATAATTATATTTTAACAATTCGAGGAGTAGAGGAATTATGGATTGAAAAATTCTCTCATATAGTTGGTCTAGAGGCTATCAAGCAAGATAATGACTTTGAGATGATTAGGTATTTGATATGTCGAAAGATCAATTTTGTATTTGCATTTGTTAGTACATCGAGTCATCCAGTCTGCAGCAGAGTTTTGTTCTCTGTTAATATGTGTGTTGGTCATATTTTGAGTAAGAAGGTTCCTGCAGCATTGTAGAAAAGGGATAAAAAACCATGGAGCTTTGTTAGTTAAGATCATAGTTAAGAGAATTAACGAATCGGTTTCAATCTCCAGAACATAGATTTTTAGTTTGTTACATAGGATTAGACCATCAAGTAATGCATGAGTCTTTGCAACGATATGACTTAGCTTTCCATAAGTTCTTCCAAGAGTTTCTTTTATCTCTCCTTTGTAGTCTCGAATTATAACACTGCCTGAGGCTTCACCAGATTGTAAACAAGAAGCATTTGTGTTAAGCTTTAGACTAGGATCAATTAGAGGTTGCCAATGTATAACTTTCACTTTTCTTTTCTTATATAGGTGTTCGAAACATTCAAATTCAGATGCCTTGTTAGAATCATTTCTCCAGAACTTACTTTTAAAAATATTTTCCATTTCTAATTGTAGAATGACATGCTTGATGTGGGTAATAAATAAAGTTGCATAAGTATTTTGAAGGTTAAACTATTTCTTATTTCTGTGTCAAAGTTAGATTGCATTAAACAAAGTAGTGTTGAATAGATTCAATGTTTCCACATTGTTGGAACTTAAAAACTACTGTGATACTTTTGGACTATAAAACAGTGTCAAAAGATACCCAATTATGGAGAAGTCTTCATAAAAAGAAAGAAAATTTGACAGGGGTAACTCTCTTCTAGATGCTAGAGTATAAGAGAGATGTAGTTCCTTTTAGCTTTAAAGTATTCCATGTATCTTTGAAATAGAAGTCCCCATATTTACTAGTTGTACATTTGATCTTGTCTTGGATGTGAGTCTTGGTTGATAGTCTAGATATTTTGTTGATGTGAAGTAAGGTAAATGAAGCCAAAAGTCTGTCTAAATTTTATTCGTTGTTTATCCAATATGAGTTGACTTTAGTTTGAATATACCACGACGTATCAATAATGTTGGTAATATCAATTAGGGGTTTAGAATGACACTAACGGTCGAGCAAAAACTCATAGTTTATCTTGACCAACTGACAAAAAAAAAATGAATGATTCGATAGTGTTTTGAATTTCATAAATATTGTTCCAAATTTGAGATATTTTGGGGATAATCTCACGTGCATAGGATAAGCTGAAAATATTACATGTTATGCATAACTTTAGACCATAAGTTAAAATTTATTCTAAATTTTTTCAAAAGTTTACAGGAGTATGTACGTTTTATATTTCCAATTCGTCTAATGTTTAGTTCTCCTTCTTTGTAGGGAAGACAAAGCTTGCTCCAGTTACCCCAGGAGATAGCTCGATGATCGTTTGAAGATCGTCACATATCTCTGCTACAGATTCATTTGATTGTTTTGATGATAGATCATTGAAGAAGAGTGTGTTGAAGATGATAATTTGGGATGTCAAGCAAAATTGATTGGGTAAGTACGAGCCTTCCACCAAAAAGGAGTAAGGTATGATCTCATTCTTAGTAAATGATAAATAAGGGATAATATCATTATTATGAATTTTATATCTTAAACTATGGTGATCTTGATATAATATTTTGAACCCTCTCACTAGAAATTCCTGAGCTAAAATGGATAGACTAGGGGGAAGATGATCCCCTTGTCTAAAACCATTAGAATCTTTGAAGAATAATTTAGCTTCACCATTAAAAATGATTGAAAATCTAGCATTGTTGATAGATGAAATGATTAAGCTGATGAACCTGCAGTTGAAACCAAAAGTAATTAAGATTTTCTTAATGAAGAAAACATATACTCTATTAAATGCCTTAGATAAGTCTACTTTAATGATTAAGTTTCATCCTTTATTTTTTTTGTTTAAGTTGAAGGAAATTATTTTAGTGAGTAGGATATTTTCTCGAAGACACCGATCCCTTACAAATCCACTTTGTTCAGCAAAGATGAGATTTGGTAAAAGAATAGATAGTCTATCATTTAGTATTGTATAAATGAATAAAAACTCAAATAATTATTTGAATCACTCTCTTGCTTGTAAAGCACTACTTTTATCTTCCAAGATAAACATGGGAAGAATAATTGTTACTAAGAATAACACCAATTTGTTTATTTTTAGTATAAAAAAGGTATGGAAAGATTATTTTGTTTTGAAGAGATTTATTATTTACTTATTTTATAACGACATTGACAAAGGTTTTGATCAGATCGCAATATCTAATGCAATAATATTATGTTGAAATTGTGTTTAAGTTTGATTTGTGATCTTTGTGTTTGGTGATCGATTTTCAACATTTGATGTCTAAGATGACACGTTAGTCTTCCTTTAAGAACATGTACCCAATTAATTGGTGTAACTTTTCATACAAAATAATGTAAAAAATCCTTCATAAAAGATGTTCTCTTTTGCTTCAAAAACTTATTGGTCCAAAATAATTTCCCTTTATAAAAAATAATAGATTGATTTATATCTCGCCTAGCTCATGAAGTGACACGACATTTTCGTAAAATGTTCAAGGTTAAAATTTGATGGTGAAATTGACTATCGAGAAATCTTATCATAGTTTTTCTCGAGAATTCATGTACGTTTCTTTCATAATGTTTTTTTCACAATCACATCATTGCTTCAATTTCACAATGCGTTATAACTAATAGTACTCATTGGAAGTTGATAGAAAACGGTATGATTTTCAAATCTAAAAAATAGATGAGACAAGATGGCCTAGTTGAAGAGAGAAAGACTTCACAATGAGCAATTTACAGTGATTTTTTATTGAAAGTTTTTGTAAATTTTAATGTCAATTGTCTATATTATACAGTTGTATGATTAGTAAAGATAATACATAAATACAACTAAATTATTCTTTGTAACAACTTGTAATGTATTAACGAACCACTTGATTATTCTATTGAGGGTTATTAACTAATATATTGTGTTTGTAATTCAATGTGGGCTCAATCACAAGAGTCCAATGTTTAAGTGACTATATAAGAGGTCAAGTTTCTTTAAGTCCAAAAGGGCGTCGGCTGGATCCATTAGTATATTATCTAACTAATAGAAAAGCCTAAGATTTAACAACATATATAGTGTTATTGTCTCCTCCATATCCTCTGCATGTAAAACTTTTCTCATGCCATACAGTTCTTCCCAAAGCATGTTCTTTTTCTTTCAAACTCAAACCCACATTCCTACTTCATTCTTATAAGACTAATATAGAATTCCCCTTCACACGAATCATAATAGAGAAAAGAACAAGTTTGTCTCTCAAGAAAACCAACAAGCTGAGAGAGAGAGAGACTTGGTGAACGAAATCGAAATTTTAGTCATTAAAAGGGATATATAGTATCTCAAGATCTCACTGGAGAACCTGGTCAAATATAAATGCATATCAATCTAAATGTGTTATGTTCGTGCGTGAAAAAATGGATTAACAGCAAGAGAAGTTTCTCTCATGTAATTTCACCACACCACCAGAGATTAAGCTAGAGGTATTCTGAGTTCACGGAGAACTGTTTGAAACCAGAGGAGCTCAAAGATAGGTTCACAAGAGTTCTTTACTCCGACTTAGTGTTGTATGAAGAAACCACTTATTGTTTTTTAGATGACCAAGAAATTATAGAATCATCGGTGAACACATAGTTCCACCAACAGATTTACAGTCATTCATTAAGCTTTTCTTGTCCATATTAGAAAAACCAATGGGAGTTAGTTGTGGTGAAGGTTTAAGATGAATGGCAGATAAGTATCGCGAAATTTGTTTTACACTTTTTAAATGTATATCATTATAAGATTTTAGAAATCTGAAAAAAAGTTGTTTATTGCAAATGCTATTTCTGGCCTATTTTTAACCATATATTATTGTGATCATAATGAAATTATTTACTATGTACGATCTGGAAGCAAATTACGTCATCGATATCCAATTATGGAGAAGTCTCCATAAAAAGAAGGAACATTTGACATGGGTAACTTTGTTCAAGATGCTAGAGTATAAGAGAGATGCAGTTCCTTTTAGCTTTAAAGCATTCTATGTATCTTTGAAACAGAAGTCCCCATATTTACTAATTGTCTATTTGATCTTTTCTGAGATGTGAGGCTTGATTGACAGTCTAGGTATTTTGTTGATGTCGAGTCAGGTAAATGAAGCCAAAATTATGTCTTGATTTCATTCGTTCTTTATCTAATAGAAGTTGAATTTAGTTTAAATATACCATGAGGTATCACTAGTGTTGGTAAAATCAATTATGGGTTTAGAATGACATCAACTATCAAGCAAAAACTCATAGTTTATCTTTCTAAATTGACCAGGAAATGAAATATTTGGTAGTGTTTCGAATATCATGAATCTTCTTCCAACTTTCAGATATTTTGAATGATAATTGCACTTGCATGGGATGAGCTGAAGAATAATAAATATTATACATAACTTTTGATCATAAGTTAAAAGAATTAAATTGTTTCCAAAGTTTACAAAAGTAGGTGAATCGAATATTTCCAATTCTTTTAATGTTTAATCCTTCTTATTTTAAGGAAGACAAAGTTTTCTCCAGTTAGTGCAGGAGATAGCTCGATGATTGTCTGAAGATCTTCACATATATCTGCTACAGAAGCATTTGATTCTTTGGATGATAGATTGTAGAAGAAGAGTGTGTTGAAAATGGTAATGTGGGATGGCAAGCAGAATTGATTGGATTAGTGTGAGCCTTCCACCAAAACAGTGTAATATCTGATCCCATTTTTGAAATTTATGCCTTAATTTTGTTATTGAACTTCATAATGAATAGCAATAGTTCTATTATGGATAATAGCTCCTAGATATCATAGGAAAACTGCTTTGCTTGTAACCCATAATTAGTTGGATGTAATTTTCTCTACTAGCTGTAGAAGAGTTAGGTAGAATGAAGATAGATTTTTACTTATTGATAAGTTGTCTAGTGTGATCTTAAAACTTAGCTAGGAATCTGCTAATAAGACAAATACTGGATTTTGATCCATTACTAAAAATGATAGTGTCATCAGCAAATGATAAACAAGGGATAATATCATTATTATGAATTTTATATCTCAAACTACAGTGATCTTGATATAATTTTTTGAGCCCTCTCATTAGAACTTCTTGAGATAAAATGAATAGATTAAGGCAGAGAAGATCCTCTTGTCTAATAGCATTCGAAGCTTTGAGAGAGAGAGAGAGAGAGAGAGAGAGAGAGAGAGAGAGAGAGAGAGAGAGAGAGAGAGAGAGAGAGAGAGAGAGAGAGAGAGAGAGAGAGAGAGAGATTTGGTCAACGAAATCGAACGTTTGGTCATTAGAAGGGATATATAACAAGATCTCATTGGACAACCTAGTCATAAATAAATTAACATCAATCTCAACTTGCTTTGTTCGTTCCCGATAAAACGGAATGAAGGAAAGTTAAGTTTCTCCAAATTAATTTCACCACACCACCAGAGATTGAGGTAGAGGTATTCTAAGTTCACAGAGAACTGATTAAAACCAGAGGAGCTCAAAGATAGGTTCACAAGAGCTCTTTACTCTGACTCAGTGCTGGATCGAGAAACCAATTATTGTTTTTTAGATTACAAAAAAATCACAAAATCACCAGGAAACACACAGTTCCACCAACAGATTTACAGTCATTCATTAAGCTTGTCATGTCCACATTAGAAAAACCAATGGGAGTTAGTTGTGGTGAAGGTTTAAGATGAATGGCAGTTAAGTATCACAAAATTTGTTTTACAATTTTTAAATGTACATCAGTCTGAGCTTTTATAAATTAAAAAAGTTAGTTTATAGCAAACACTATGTTTGGCCTAGTGTAAACCAGAGATGGCAGTGGCCATAATAAAATAATTTACTTTGTACGATTTGGAAGCAAATTACCATCATGGATAAACAATGAGTGTCCAAAAACCATTGTTATATCACATGGCTTAAAAATACTGATTCGAGCAGTTATCAGTAAATCATCAACATGTTTCTTTCAAGTAATGTGTATGCAAGTTTCATCTCTCACAATTTCACCTCTAAGACATAAATCTAGGTTCTCATATATTTAACAGAAAATAATGAGTTTAGCTTTCTCATAAACCTTTCTCATAATAATAATATCATAAACGTATATTCAAAAGATTAAAATGACATTGTTTGTAATACAATAAAATATTGAGTGATCAGCCATTACCAACTAGGACAGAGACCATACATCCACAGTAAAAAAAATTGGCATAAAACCTGGATTATTTGTGAAATGATGAGTAGGTCCAAAATTTGAATACCAGACTATGTGATTGTCTTAATCTCAATTCATTAGATAGGCACTAGATCTCAATAACATTTGAATCATTTATTCAGTAACAGGTAATAGTTGTATTTACAAACTTCCCACGTATATAAAAAATAGGTTCAGTGAGAATATAATCTTCCACATCCTCATTCGTAAGCTTGTTACTCATTCTCTTGTATTAGTCTCCTACATGCCTCTATAGCCACGTTATTAGCCTCTAGAGTAACTAGATTATCCTCTTGTTGTTTAATAATTTCTTGATGATTTAACATCATTCTTGTTATGATTAACATTCGTAAAGTTAAATTCAAACTTTTCATTGTAGTTTACAGACTAGTCAGATATTCTAATGTACTCTCAAAATTTAATAATGAGGTTTGTAAATCCACCAAACTCATACCATCATTTATTACTAGACTAAATACTGTATGGGTATACTCATAGTATTGAACAGAATATCCTGAGAAATCACATTATCAATAGTAATAAAAGAATTAGAAACAAGCGTAGGGGAAAAAGATTTCACGTGAAAATGTGACCAAAACATACGAATTCCATTGATGATTGGGATAATTATCGTTACCATATTAAAACATTTATTCAGTCGAGTTTCAAAATGTTGTTGTTGTTGCTTAGTTGTGAAAAATAAGATTTAATACTCATATGCAGCTCAGGCTGTAGGCATCCAGATATAGCAGAATCATTGTTGAGTAATGAAGATATGACGTTAGCCATTTGGCTCTAATATGAAGTTGAAGAAATGAAGACTTCACAATGAGAAAATTTACAGCGATTTTGGTATTGAATTTATTTGTAAATTTTTTAAATGTAAAATTGGCTACATAAAATAATTGTATGACTTGTAAAGATAGTATATAGTTACAAGTAAATTAATCTTTGCTACCATATATAAATATTAACTAACCACTTGATCATTCTGTTTAGGGTTGTTAAATGAAATTTCTTGGTATTTTAGTGTGGGCTCAAATATAATTTATCATGGTCCACCAGTTCCTTGTCAAACTGCCAGACAAATATTAGGTTTATCAACATTTACAATGTTATTGTCTCCCCATATCCTACATGGGAACCTTCTCTCAGGCCACATAATTCTACGTACACAACAAAATTTCTTCTTATTTCAAACTCAAACCAACATCCCTATATCTTCATTGTACCACTACTCTATCATGGATGATATTCTTTATTATTAAATGAAGGTTATTCTAGTGTTAAAGCGGAAAAATGTTTGTTGGAGATTTTTGAGATGTTAGTTGTTCATAAGATTAAGAATTTGATATATTTTTACAAAATAATCCCTATAAAAAAAGAGAAAATTATCCAACAAATTACCTTATATTCCCTTCTATATTCTCTTGTCATAAACATAAAAACTTGTTTGGACGGTTGGTCTTTTAGACAACCAAAAACGAGCTTTATTTGAGACTCGGTTATCCGAATTAGGTTCTGCGACCATTCAAATTTAACGCGTCAAGAAGCCCAAAGATGTTCGAAATCATGACGAGGAAAAACTCTCGTGATGAAGTTTAGGCCTAAAAATCCATCATATAGACCTTCTTTTTGCTTTTCCGTTAATTTTCTATATTGTTTTTATTAGATTTAATTAAAATACTTAACCAGCTCCAATCACTTTAAAACTGGGACCGACTTTATTTTATTTTGTGAGGAAGTATCTGTAATTTTGGTGTAGGATTTCGAGCACTTCTATAAAAGGCTCTCAAACCTATTTTTGCAGTCAGACTCTTTGGAATAAAATTTGAGTTTTTCCCTAAGTCTTTTATACTATAACCTAGGGTTAGGTTTTATTTATTCTCTATATCGTCTTCTTCTCTTTGTGTTTCAACCGTCTGGTCTATTTCTTATACGGCCGCCATCACTTTCCATAAGAAGTAAAGTTATTCGTATCAATTCTTTTTTAAAAATCTCTAGTACTAGCATGAATAATTAAATCTCATGGTAACTATTAGAAGATGTCAGATTAAATTAGCCATATAATTTACAAAAAATCATATATTCTTACATAATCATTTTACGATTAACAACAAATAAAAAAACCTTTGTTTCCATGTACGACATGAAAGAGGCGGTACTAACAAAACTGTCATGCCTTCATACTTAAATTTAAATTTTAGATTGGGAAATAATTAAGAAGCAAAAAGTACCAATCTGATGTGAATGAAGAAAAAAAATGTTAAATAGTACGCTTGCTGAGATAACTAGAAAAGTCGGATGTGAAACATATATAATTATAAGCTTTGGTTTAAATATATTGAGGCAAATGAAAGCTTTTAAGAAGAGTATTCCCTTAAAATTCTCTGCAATATACCACCAAACTAGGAAGATACTCACACAACTGAAACCAAAGTGAAGACAAATTAAAAGATTGTTTGATAAAAAAGGAAATCATTAAAACTATTTTCAAAAAAAAAAATATAACCTAAAAACTAATAAACACAAAAATTTGAAAGCATCAAATATAGTTCTTCAAATGTTGGATTTTTTATTTTGAAACCCATGACATTAAAACAAACATACCTATTAAATAGTATAAACCGGCTAACAAAAAATAAAGTTAAGATTAATAAAGAAAACCATGACTATATTTGAAATTTATTTGAAATTTAAATATTACCAAATCTCTCAATATTTATTCATAGTTTCTTATATAATTTCACAACTAATTTACAATTACTACTTACTATAAAATTATTGTTATTTTCATAATATTCTTAACTTACATGGCTTCCCGCGCTTTGAACTCTCTCTCGCTATATCTTTGGCCTCTCCCGTCTTCTTCAGGCCACGAAACCAATTAGTATTTATGGGTACTTCTCGTTCGAGAAGTTTTCGGCTACTCTTTCGCCATATTCTTTATTCCACCAATTATTGACTTTGCTCGAACCAAACTATTTACATTCTTCACTCATTTAAAACCTACCATCGCGTCTACTATATATCATCAAGCTCAAACCTTGGTGGTCGCGGCTTACCTCTCTTTTTCTACTTTACAAGATTTGATTATTCCGCTATTAATTAGTCTTGCTCACGAAGATGTAGTCAAGTAAAGGTTAGCTGTAGCGCATCTCCACGTGGAATCTAGGATGGATTCAAGATTTTATGATATCATGAACCGTATCCTCCCCTCCCATGTTATTTCAACTAACCACCATTTCGTTGGTATTCTCAAGAATATTTTTCAAGTCTTTTGCAGGCTCGGCCAAAGTTTCATTTGATCCATTACCCTCTCATTACTCGATTATAGTGGAAACCCCGTTTTGAGGCCGTTAGGGTCTTTTACCGGGACACAACGACTATAAATCTTGTTGGGTCTATAATTAGTCAGGGTCTATAGTCGAGTGGGGAACCTGTTACCGATTCAGTGAGTGTTGTTCCACGGGTTCCTACCTAGTTCTCATCATCGTCTTTGCCATTTGAACGCTCAGTGTATCTTTTTCTCGATATTTTGGGTTTAACCGCTAGTGTTATGGCTATGTATGGTCTTCCTTAAACGTTTATTACATCTGGCTTTGAGTATAGTGAGAAGAGGGGCACTGATGTCGATTCCAGTGGCAGAACTTGGTTTTTTTTCTCAAATTTTCTCGAAGTTTCTACATTTTCCTGAACCTTTGGATATGATTGTGCCATTGACGATGGTGTTTCTACACACGAGTTCTATTGATTCGCCAAAAAATACCAATCCTAATTTATGTATCAAGAGCTCTGTCCGTCCCAATTTAGATAAATTAGGTATGTTGGTGATTATTTCCCTCAAACCCAGTTGTTGGACCATCCGAGTGTCCCTAAGCCCATTGATGGTTTAGCCTTACCTAGCCCATGTAAACAACATCAACACCTTTTTTAGGGTTTTTAAAAAGAAAAGAGTTTTTGGATGAGATTGGCCATATGGTCTCATCCTTTATTTATTCCTATTATATCCCTCCTCGTAGCCAATATCCACCTTATTTTATTTCATTAAAAATTCCCAAAATTTCTTCTTTCTCCACCTTCTCCAATATTTTATTCATACATCCATCTTCCTCAAATCCCTCTCCGACTTATTGATTAGTGTTTTCCGTCCTCTTTCCATCGATTCTCAGTTCACCTTTTCTCTTCATCATACGAACTATATCTATTATTTCTGTCAAAACCATCTCATTTCTAGATCCTCTAACTCTCATTCATATTTGCATTGATAAATCTCATAGGTTAATCCTACTTCCTCAACCCCATTGTCTTTGGTTAATATTTTTTTGGGTTTTAAGAACTCGTATTCTTTAGTTATTTGTATTTACCAAAATGATTTTAGTGCCAATGTTTTTGTAATCATAACTCTATCATCGTTAAAGAAATGGAGCCTTCCTATAAATTTATTTTCCTTAGTATAGCTTAAAAATCATTTCTTCAGCAAAAATCCAAAAACAACTGGCTCAAATTTGGGGATAAGAACTCTTACTTCTTTCATAGCAACATTAAAACTTGTATATTATGTAACAAAATTGTCTAAATTTCAAAAGTTTGTAGTTACTTAATGACCACTCATTCGGTGTTGCCAACGTCCTGGTTAATCATTTCAAAGATTAGTTTGGTACTAGTCACCATCTTTGTTACCCGGATTTGAATAAAGTTCCATAGAATTCTTCGAATATATCGAGTTACGATATCTGCAATGGGATCTTTGAATTCTTCCCCTTTAGTCGTCTGGAGCCTTTTTAGAACTCCACCTCTATCGGCTTTATTCTTAAAAAGACTCTCTTATAAATCTAGGTTTGTTCATCCAAAAATAACAAAGTTGACGGTACTTTCGTTTTCTTTTTCTGAGCTCCGACATGGCAGATACAATTTTAAAAAAAAATAAAAATAAAAATAAAAAGTAACAAAGTCAAAGTTTAGTTCAAAGAAGGAGAAGAGTGTTACTTGTGGTTTTTCTTCTCCTTTGTCAAAATACCTATTGGCATTTTACCAATTTTAGATATTAATTAGGTGGTATTGAGAAACTTGGGTAAAAATCTATAGATAATTCATTTAATTATGTAGTTACGATCGTGTATCATATATTGGGTACTGGGTTTATTGTGGTGGATATTAGGTTTTACAGTACCATATATTATGTATTAGTTTCTGCATGTTGTCTTGTTTATTGGATGTAGTTTATTCAGTTGTTTCTTCGTTTAGTTCATGTGTTCTTATTTTTCCAGTTTCTGTCAACATGCATTTGAAATTTAGGTGCAATTCTCATTTTCACAATATATAAACTCGAACAACTCGCATCCTCATCTTATAGATATTCGAATAAATTACATCATCGTAATTTATTGAATAAAACATCTCGTTATGTTAGTGTTTTAACACAACTTACTATTTTATTGTTACATATTATTCTCAAATAATTTAGTTGTCCAAAGAACTCGTGTTTGGCATGCTTCAAACAACTCGTTGTTTAAATATTTGTACACAATTCGCTATGTATGTTTACAAACAAATCGCGTTATCGAATGCCACCGCAGAAAATCTTTTGTTAGTGTCATTGATTAAGCTACTTGTGTTATCGTTATATTATGGGAGCTCATCGGTATCTACAATTGTTGACTCATGTTTTTGCAGGCAACATGACTGCCAAAGCAAGCTTCTACAGATCCGGATTAGTGAGCATAATGAATCTATTGAAACATACCCTTGTTACCTCTGCCTATATCAAAGCTACGAAAGATATACTTTTCTTCACGCTTTTGATAGTTTACCAATTGATAGTTTACCAATTTTAAATATTAATTGAATGACATTGAGAAACTTGACGGAATATTTATAACTAATTCATTTTAAAAATTACACCTTATTTAATAACACAATAATTATACTTTTCATTTATATAATGAATAATCAAATAAATATTTTCAATATATTTATAAAATATTAATTGTAATATATGTGAGAAATACTTAAAATATTTCAATACATATTTCAAATTTTATATGGTTAACATTTATATTCAAAATTAATCTTATAACTAAAATTGTAATCTAAACATAAAAATAAATTATAATTCCGATTCTTGAAATATGTCAGTATGTTTAAAATTTAGTGCTCAACTTTAAATATTAGTTTTTATCGGATTTTAGAGGTTTTATTTATATTTTGCAATTTAAACCTTATGGTTTATAGATATCATTTTAAGGCTAAAAGTTTCAAACTATTTACTTATGAAGGAAAAATGAAAGGATAAATAGTTAGGGGTTGGTGAAAAATAATAATTTCATCCTTAATACGAGTCTTCAATTTCCATTATATAATCAGGAGTTGCCTTTTAAATATGATTATTCTATACAGAGTATGTTGTTTTAATTACTTTACTATAAAAAAAAGTTTATGATATATCATAGGTCATATAATCCTAATTATTTTACTAGCTATGTTAGTTAGGAACTAATTTGTCTACCAATATTAACAAAAAAAATAACAGATAAAACAAAGATAGAATTTAGAAATATAATATCAAAATTATTTTTTAAATCAAAATTGAACTAATAAATAACATTAATATAAATATAAATATCTAAATGGTATAAATAAGTGAGTTGGATAAACATTAGACTTTTAGTATAATAAAATTTATGCAGGGAGAACAATCCACCTTATATATCAAAGTAGGTAAATTAATAAAATAAATGGACAAATTACCTTATATTACATTTAATGTTTTTATTGGTCAACAAAAATTGTTCGTTGAACCCTTTCTGAAATATGTGAAACGTCCTACAATAGATTGTAGAGTATGATAAGAAAAATAATATCCAAAAACAATCCAGAACTTATAAACTTGACTTTCAAAATTCTTCGGCAACCACAATCTAATGGACCATATGCAAAAAGTTTTCAAATCAATACATTTTCTGCATTACATCACTAGTTTTGCAACATAATCTTCAAAAGCCACACACTAAATAAAAAAGAAACCAGAAACAAGAAAATTGAGTCTCAAAATTTATCATGCCCAAATTGATATAGACCATCAAAAAAATACAAAATACAAAAATGAATCCAAATATGAATTTTAATTTTAAACATCCTCTCAAAAAGAATTCTCAAAATATAAAATCCTTTAGTCTTTAATTATTTCTAATGGTGCCAAACCCTGAATCGAGTCGTAGAAATGTCCTATAACTCAAAATAATCAGAGTCGAACATTACTACGTCTTATTTGACCATGTGTCCCCATTTACCCAACCAATCGTCAACATTATTAATCTCCTTACGATTATTGGTCAAACTTAGCCACTACACAAAGTTCGTTATTATTTAAGAATTCATTCCTCAAAACTCAAGATTTTGAATGAGACTTAATGCAATTAACCAACATTATAAATCTCCCTACAATCATTTTTCAAACCTAACCACAACAAAAAGTTTGTCATTATTCAAGAATTCATTCATCAAAGCCCAACATTTTGAATGAGATTTAATGCAATTATTCCCCCTTTGATAGTCACCATACATGATTTCAAAACTAAAGAGAATAAATGAACTTCAATACAAACACTAACGTGTGGCTTTTTTGTTACAATACAAAAGCAACGCTAATGGTTTCTTTCGTACCGTCGATAATTCCATCAACATATGTTAAAGGATAACAACACGGAGAACACGAGTAATATAATTAATATACTTTTACTTTTATCCACGTCACATTTTAATTTCTCACATGTTAAACAAGAATGCCAGAAAATGAACCCAACCTCCAGACAAAAACATCACAGATCATATAAATATGACTAACTGTGATTTTGGTGTGTTTAAATACACTTATATAGGACACTTGGTTTCATTTTTCCATATCTATTCTTATGAATTGAAATATAGGCTTTGACATTTCATGAATTTCTAATATAATCTATTATGTAAAGACCATATTGTATCAAATAAACAGGTAACACTTAGTCTTCCTTAATTGTTAAGATTTATAAAATTAAATCATTAGAACCTCAAAAGGAAGATCTGAAACATAAAAGCTTTCGAAAATAAAAAGTTTGAGGACATAAAAGCTTACAAAATACGTAAGAATGTTAGACCAAAACTTGTGAAAAATACCTAACCAAAACGTTATACAATGAACAAATTCATTACTATCAAACAACATCTCGACGAGTCTATGAAAAATAAAATTAGATGAAGAGAACAACACAATTACAACTAGAACCTAAACAAATAATGAATAAAAATGGAGAAAATAAATCCATGTAACAATAAATTCTAAATTGAAATTTAGTTAATACCTTGTACTCTATAAACCAAGCATTCGAAATTGAACAGGAAATTGAAAAGTCAACATCTAAAATGCAACCCATAAAGCTTTAAAACATCACGAATAAAAAATATCTTGAACCCATAAATCTAAGTACATTGCAACGTTCTTAAAAAATATGATCCTAACAATGAGCTGAGTCTAAGCTCATTTATATGTGGGGTCTTGTTTTAGTCTTGGGTCGCATTTTGGACCTGTTGTTAGCCCATGAAGGTCTGAGTATAACTCCAAATGTCTAGGTCAATATTGTTAAAGGCCCAACTAGAATTTGTTAGGATATATTACTTAATAAATAATAAAATGTAAGAATAAGTTGTTACACCCCCCAACAACTTACAATTCAGTATAAAAGCATGTATCATAAGTTACATTGAAAATAATGAAAAGTATTCTCCTTTTTTGAATCTGTTTCTTCTACCTTTCTCTAACTTGGTATCAGAGCACTTCCTTCAATGCAGACTCTCCATCTTTTAGCTTCGGCTCAGCTGATCAGGCTTCATCTCCATTTGATAACCTGCTGACCAACAAAAGTACGTAGATGAATCAGATAAGTACCTTTAATAGCCTAAGACTTGAAAGACACAACTTCTTATTATAGAAAATGGTGTTACCAATAATAAGGGATAATAAGTGGGGTGATTTTATCAATAGTGATAAACTTTGTCCTCCAAAGCTATTGAGCAATTCTGATGGCTCAATAATTGAAAATGTTGAGTATGATATCTGGACAGCAAAGGGCCAGTTATTGTTGGGATGGATCTATAATACTATTTTTTTGAGGTTCATCCCAAGTAATGGAGGAAGAAACCTTCAAAGGGCTGTGGGATGCTATAGTTAGGCTGACTGGCTCCCAAACAAAGTCTAGAGTGACATTTTTTAAGAGAGAATTTCAGGGAACCAGGATGGGTAATCCATCAATGGAGGATTATCTTGCTAAGATGAAACATATATCAGACAATCTAGCTCTAGCTAAATAACATCTTACATGTTCGTTAAAAAAGTAAAAACTTGTTATTTGTTTCTCAATTAACCTCACATAACAATATATTTCCTGAGTTTCATACATCTAATTATTTTGTGAAGGACAAGATCACATGGAGGAATCTTGTTTCAGTGAAGGTTGAGAATAAGCTCTATAAGTTGGAAGACTCATCTGACTCTTGCAATTCTAAGGCTGGTGCTCTAAGGGATTATCCTAGTGTTTCAAATATTCTGTTTTAGCTAAGTCTTCTAAGTCTATAAAGGAAGGATGGCATAGGAAGTTAGGCCATCCTTCCACAAGGATTCTTTCTCTTGTTATGAAGCGTTGTAATCATTCTGTTGGTTCTGCTAATGATTTTTTTTTGTGATGAATGCCAGTTAGGCAAGTCACATTCTCTCCCTTATTCTAGGTCTCTTTCTCGGTCCACAAACGTTTTAGACTTAGTTCATTGTAATTTGTGGGGGCCTGCTCCTGTTGTTTCTAAGCATGGATTCAGGTTATACATTATATTTGTGGATGATTTTTCTAGATTTACATAGTAGCACCCTCTAAGGCATAAAGGTGAGGTTCTAAAAGCTTTCAAAGAATTTAAGATTCTAGTGGAAAACCAATTTGACAGAAAGAATAAGTGTTTTTCAGTTAGATGGGCGTGGTGAGTTCAAGACCTTTCTCCCCTTGGCAAAGGAGTCTGGGATCTAACTCAGGACATCATATCCTTACTCTACTTCTCAAAATGGGAGAGCAGAGAAGAAGCACACACATATCACTTAGACTGGTCTGACTCTCCTAGCTCAATTAAACGTTCCTTTCAGGTATTGGCCTCATGCCTTTCACATAACAATCTATCTAATCAATAGATTTACTACATCTGTTCTCCATGACAAGAATCATTTTGAGAAATTGTTTAACTCTCAACCTAATTATGGCTCTCTAAGGGTATTTGGGTGCTCTTTGTTTCTTTGTCTCGGGCCTTATCAGACCAAAACATTTCAATATCACTAAACTAAATGTGTCTTTTTGGGTTTTAGTTATGTGCATAAAGGGTACAAGTGCTTAAGTTATATTGGGAGAGTCTATGTGTCTAGAAAGATTATCTTCAATGAAGATGAATTTCCTTGCTTTTCAGGTTTTCTGGGTTCAAAGAGTCATGTCTCTAAGTCTGTGTCTCTCTGGTTATCTAGATTTCCTAATGTCAAGAGTTCATATGGGACTTCTACTCCACAGCAGACTCGTCGTACAACATTTCCTAGTTATATAGTGATTATTCCTACAAATAACACTTCAAACCTACCAAACCAATAATCACACAATACAAACATACTTGATAGCATTGGCTCTTCACAACAAGACCATGGTAGTCCAACAATGTCCTCTGTTAGAACCTTAGCCTTACTGTCTCCACAACCTATTATGCAATCATCCAATGCACCTATATTAGTGATTGAACTCCCCTTTTGATAATCCGAGTACCCAACAAACTAATCTTAATACCCATTCTATGCTTATAAGGGCCAAATATGGTATTTTCAAACCCTAAAGTTGTTTACACAAGTCTTACTACTGTGCCTATTACTACTACTATTGAACATGTTAAATTGTGCGAGCCTATTATTATTCCTCATTCGGCTTAAGCTATGAAGACTGAGTATGATGCCCTAATGGCAAATCATACATGGTCTGTGCTCTCGTACGCAGATGGCATGACCTTGGTGGGCTACTAATGGGTTTATAAATTGAAGTATAATCCTAATTGATCTATTTAAAGTTTCAAAGCCAGACTTGTGGCTAAAGGATTTCGTCACCAGCTTGGCATAGACTTTACATCAACTTTTAGCCCTGTTATCAAGGCTTCTAGAATCATACTTGTACTTCCATTGGCTCTTTCTAGGGACTGGACCATAGGACAACTTGATATAAATAACGTTTTTCTAAATGGTGATATAAAAGAATATGTGTTTTATGGAGCAGTCTCAAGGTTTTATAAAAAGAATTCAGTCTGAGTTTGCACTCAAAGATATGGGTTGCCTTGAACTTGTTTTGGGCATGAAGGTATACCGGGATGACTCTGGGTTATACTTGACCCAAAGAAAATACATTAATGACTTACTTGTTAAGGATGAGAATCCAGTGCTAACTCTTGCTCCAATCCAATGCGAGTCAGTCTTGCTGTCTCCGAGCTTGATGGTGAAAGTCTTCACTGCCCTATATGTTACAGAAGTGTGTTAGGCTCGTTACAATACCTACTCCACACTAGACCAGACATCGCTTTTGCTTTTAATAAAATGAACCAGTTTCAACAATCTTCTACAACTACACATCTACAATCATAAGGCGAATTCTGAGGTACTTATCTGGGATAATGTCGTTAGGTCTTCATATTAAACCCAATGATGCTAATCAGCTCACTCGATTGACTGATGAGGATTGGGTTGGTTATGTAGATGATCGTCGCTCAGTAGAAGGCTATTGTGTATTTCTCGGTGGCTCACTTGTCTCGTAGTCTACTAAGAAACAAGGAGTGGTCTTTTCTATCTTGGATGAAATCGGTCTTGCTCTTCATCGAGCTCCGGTTATCTGGTGTGATAACCTTGGAGCAAGTTCTTTGGCATCAAATCCTTTGTTTCACGCCCGGAGCAAACATTTCGAGCTTGACCTTCACTTCATTCGGGATCAGGTGGTCCAATGGTCTCTGGACATTTGTTATGTCCCGACACATGACCGAGTTGGTGATCTCCTCACTAAACCCCTCTCTCAATCTCGATTATTTTTCTTACGAGACAAGCTTGGCCTCGATGTTCCTCCATTTCGTTGGAGGGGGGGAAATCAGAGAAAGAGAAGAAGAAAATGAAGAGGTGGTTGTTGAACTACGGTTTGAGAGATTTGGGAAAGTGAGCTTGGTCTAGGCTCATTTATATGTTGGGTCCTGGTTTAGTCCAAATGTGTGGGTCAATATTATTAAAGACCCAGCTAGAATTTGCTAGAATCTCTTACTTAATAGATAACAAAATGTAACAATAAATTATTACACCCCAACAACTTACAATTCAATATAATACATGTATTATATGTTACATTACAAATAATAAGAAATATTTTGATTTTTTGAATCCGTTTCTTCTACCTTTGTTTAACTCTAACTACTCTAACTTTATATACCGATTTAAATAAAAGGTTCTTATGTTCGAACTAAGTTATAAAACTACATTAGAAATATCAACATAAGTGACATTATGTGTGGTAATTTAAACTATAGCAACTAAATTAATTAGGAAATTAACTAATTTTAAGTAGTATAGGATAATATTATAATTTTGTATTAATTTTTTTTTGTAAAATTCATAACAAAAATGTAACAAGAAAAATAGAAAACAACTCTTT
Organism: Limnanthes douglasii subsp. nivea; assembly: GCA_036936605.1. Taxonomy (NCBI): domain Eukaryota; kingdom Viridiplantae; phylum Streptophyta; class Magnoliopsida; order Brassicales; family Limnanthaceae; genus Limnanthes; species Limnanthes douglasii. The sequence continues at coordinate 63,827,840 of JAUPFV010000002.1, read as the reverse complement.
GAGAAAAATGTAGCAAATTGTTTTCTACGATTCAATTGTTTAATTATATATATAAAAGAAGCAAATTTTATGTCAATATTGAAAAACCAATAAAATTAAAACATTTTCCACAAACATACATTCTTAAGTCCAATAAAATAACATAAAAGACATGAAATAAAGTTTTAAAAAACATCTCTAGAAAACAAACACAGTTTTCGACCAATATTCACTAATTGTCCTAGTTCAGCATCCTATAGGTCCTTCGTCTATGGGTCAATATCCAAAATACAAATGAAGCCCTGAATTTGCAAACCTGTTCTTCACATTAGGGACTTCAATGATTTCATCTTCTTCTTCTTCCGCTTCCCACAACCATTATCTTTCTCATTATCCCCAAATAAATCCAAAAAGCCAAAATCTTCCTCCTTATCAATCTCATATATAGTTGGTCTCTTACTCTTTACTCCACTATTACCTTCATTAGTGTTGTCTTCATAACCAGCACCGCCAGAATCTACCCTGTAGTTCCTGGTAGATTTATCCCCTCTAGGTTTTCCCCACCCAGGTCCAAACCCAGAACTGGAGCCGGACCGTGTCATGGAATTGTCAGCCGACAGTGTCACTGAAACCTCACCACCACATCTTGCCTTCCCCCGGCTATCATCTTGGACTTCACTTATCTTCAACTTCTTCGTATCTTGTTTTGACCCGAAATCGGCTTCTACCTTCCCCTCCACTTCTGTTTCCACCATTATGAAATCGGGTTTCTTCATGGATTCCAACCTACATTCAGATTAGTGTTTTTTCATAACTGTGAAAAAACACAGTTAAGCTGACACACTTGCTGTTCGAATGAGGAGAATCGCAGGGATGCACGATTTGCATTCTTGCGAATCCTCATTTCTTCCAAACTTAAAATCAGCAAAAACACAAACCCTAGCAGGTGACGATACTACACACTCTCTTTTTATATATATATATATAGTGGTCAAGGACAACGACAACCAATTGCAAGATAGATAAAGTAAAGTAACCGAAAAACTAATATAATAATTGTCTGTAGGAGGATATATATCAAAGAATGAGTCCCTTGTTTTCATTTTCTTTCATTTTAGGTTTTAACCTTTTCTATCATTTGAAATCTTTCATGTTCTTACATGGACACTTTTGTTACTAGTTTTTTCGGTATGATCAAGAGACATCTAAAATATTTTTTTAAACGACATTTTTTTATTGCAAATAATTGTGTTTTGTTATTGTTTTTCTAACTCAACAAATTACAATATCTAAACAATGTCACAAATACGTATGTCCAGTATATCTCTCACAAAGTTTATTTAAATAATAAAATACAATTACTTTAACTATTTCATATATTTTAGTAATGGTGTTTGTTAACTTTTTTTTTAAATTAAACTCAATAAAAGTTGAGTGGTTAAAGAGTTTTGCATGTGATTGACGCAAATGTGGAAGGTGTAAAGGGATAATTTGGTAAATTTAAGTTGAGCTTAATAGGTTAAGAGAGCATATATCATCACGTTAACCAAATTTCAAAAAGTTCATATCAGGTGCCTTTCCGTAGAAGAAAGGTGGCGAACGATATAATATGACCAAGGCAATAGAACAGATGGATGTCATATTATCGAATAAATTAATTACGTGAATTGTTCTGCATGGCCAACTAAACGGAAAGCTATATAATTCGGTGAGGTTATTTTATCTTATCAACCGTTATTCATTGCTACCTGAACGGAAAATTGCCTAATTAGGTTGAATTATTTTAATATAATATAATAATAAGTAAACTAGTTTATTTTATTTGATATATGAGAATAGTAAAATATAAATACAAATGTGTATGAATATTAAAAACACAAATAACAATTTATTAACTAAAAGAAGCTTAAAGCTTTTAAGGTAACATTTAAGGTTTAAGTGACACAAATTGCATCGAATTTAGGAACATCAAAATGAAAAATTGGAATCCAAACCAGAGGAACATCAAAATAAAAAATTGGAATCCAAAACATAAGGGTCGATTGTAGTTGTGGGAAAGATTAGTTGAACAAGGTCAAGTAAATTGGAGAGATAAACCTTTTAAGAGGTTGAGAAATTTAGTTGTTCATTATGAATACCGGATGTTGAACTTCAATCTGTAAAAATGGATTTCGAATTGGAAATCTTCAGCTCAGCAAATATCTTGAGATGTAAAGGAGTTTGCTATTTTTATAAGAAGATGTAAATGCAAAACAACAAATTTTCTAGTGAATTTCCATCTTTTCATTCAATACCTGAACATTATTTTATTTTAGCAATTTGAGGAGTGGAGGAATTAGGGATTGAAAAATTCTCTCATAGAGTTGGTCTCGAGGCTATCAAGCAAGATAATGACTTTAAGTTGATTAGGTATTTGATCTGTCGGAAGATCCATTTTGTATTTGCATTTGTTAGTACATCGAGTCATCCAGTCTGCAACAGAGTTTGTTCTCTGTTAATATGTGTGTTGGTCATACTTTGAGTAAGAAGGTTCCTGCATCCTTGTAGAATAGGGATAAAAAAACCATGGAACTTTGTTAGTTAATATTATAGTTAAGAGAATTAACGAATCGGTTTCAATCTCTAGAACATAGATTTTTAGTTAGTTGCATAGGATTAGACCATCAAGTAATGTATGAGTCTTTGCAACGATATGACTTAGCTTTCGATAAGTTCTTCCAATAGCTTCCTTTATCTCTCCTTTGTAGTATCGAATGACAACACTTCCTGAAGCTTCACTAGATTGTAAACAGGAAGCATCTATGTTAACTTTTAGACTAGGATCAATTGGAGGTTACCAATGTATAACTTTCACTTTTCTTGTCTCATATAAGTGTTGGAAACATTCAAATTCATATGCCTTGTTAACATCATTTCTGTAGAGCTTACTTTTAAGAAGATTTTCCATTTCTAATTGTAGATGACATGCTTGATCTGGGTAATAACAACAGTTGCAGAAGTATCTTGAAGGTTAAACTATTTCTTGTTTTTGTGTCCAAGCTAGATTGCATTGAACGAAGTAGTGTTGAATATGATGCGCTCAGAGATTCTTTAGTGAGGCTTAGGAACGAAGATGTTCGTATGAAGGGCTCGGACTAGAGAATATTCGTATGACGTAACTGTGAATAGCGAATTGCTAGAAATGAAAAAGACAAAAGGAATAAGTATTGTAATTATTACTTAATCATTGGCCCATTTTCCAAAAAGGGAATGTCCTTTATATAGGAAAAGAGGTTGAGGGTGAAATTACATGTTTACCACTATAAGAACGGATTTCTTACCCTATTATTTTATTATTTACAAATAAGTTCTAGGGGGCTATCATTTAAGTCCATCATTTCTTATGTGTGCTTTACTTGGATCCTTAGCCACTAAATACATTAGCCTTGGCCTTATTAGTGGGCTACATTACATAGCAAACACTTATATTTCCTTCCCTTATCAGTAGCCCCCTAGTCCATGTGCAGTTCTCTGGACGTGGACTTGAAATACAACGTAACGCTATTCGGATCGGATCAGGTGCTACCCTCATCGGGCGCTTTGCTTTTTCGGGATCAGATTTCATCGTGATCGGAACTCAATTCCTCCTGGTGAACTTCTGACTCGGATCAGATTTTGCCTTGCCGACCTCACCTCTTGGTCAGGCTTATGATACCTAAATAATTATTTAATGTGAGACACGCGTGCTTGGTTTTGCCGTTATCGAATCAAAAGATTTTTTAGGCGGCACAACTGTCATGACACGTGTCATGATGTCGTTATGCTTCAATTGTTCACCTTCTCTCCAATTGCCTATTAAACAAATTTCATTCTAGAGAGAGAAACTGTGCCAATCAAAAAATTTAAGTTTGCATTTTCATGCCTGAAGAGTCTCGTTATATTGGAAAGTATAAACTTTGGCGGTGGTTTTATAACTCTAATCGGATTGGTGCTGCTGGACCTTCTAATGCAAGAGAATATCCTTCTCCTGCCGATATTTGGGAGTCTAACTTTCGAGATAATTGGGCTCCGATCCACAAACGTTCTGCTCGGATTTCTCGCGAACGTTCTGCCCGGCTTGTTGCCTCCTCCCTTGATCAAACACACGCTTCAATTGGTGAGGTTGATCTCTTTTCTTCTCTAACTCCTTCGATGCTTCCTTCCCGATCCTCCCCCTTCGTCATAATGGATGAGGAAAGAAAAAGAACACCGACTAAAGCACATCAAGATCGGCCTAAGAGAAAAAGATCACCGGATCCGGCCGTTAAATCGGTTTGAATGAACGATGCCATATGTTATTCCTCGAAAAACTTTATCTAGGGGGACTCGGGTGGAACCATCTCTTCCTTCCATTCCAGAAGCCCAGGAAAAATCTTTGTCCGATGACCCTGGAAATGTTGCAGTGATTGAGGCCGAGCCTCTTCGTACATGCTTTTACAATGGAGCAACTTATCGTTGTTTCTGGAGTGGCTAAGAACTCTCACTACCCCTTTTACTCACTCGGTTTTATTGAAAACCTTAAAGTGATAGAAGATTTTTTAGAGGCTGACAAAAAATGGAAGCAACAATTTATGTTCATCTCTGGGTAGTGGCAGACCGGGTTCGAAAATTCTAAGGACCTTCCTCATCGACTTACCCTGCAGTGGACTGGACGAGGTAAGTATTTTTATCTAAATAGTTTCCGACCTGCTGTGTTCGCTAAATTCTGACTATTTGGTTTTTCAGCTATGAAAGGAATCGCCAAGTCTTTTAAGCGTCACGCTAAATCCGCTAAAGCTATTTTTGAGAAACTGAGCCTCTGGGCTGGTGAACACTAGGACCACAAGTTCCATCAAAGCTTTATGCCGATGAAATTTGTTAAGAGTAACCTGTGGCGATTTGACCTTAGAGAAAAGAAGACTACCTCAGAGCTTATGGTGGCTCCTCCAAGTGATGAGGTCCTTGCAAGGTTGGAACGTTTGGATAACCCAATCTATCTTCCTACTCGGGCTCGAGCTCCGAGTCATCAAGATGCGGACGAACCCGAGGAAGGAGCAGAAGCAGACACTGAGGATGATGCTCAGTCCGATGACGATGCACTCGACGCTTAGGGTGATTTCCAAGAAAGGCTGTATGTCAGTCCTCTCTCAGGAACTCAGGGTGATCATGATTATACCCAAGTAATTTTGCCTCCGGGTGTGACTCCATCGGATCCTCAACCATCAGCCACCCTCGCACCTCAAGTATTTTCTCCCTCCTCTCAACTTAACAAACAACTAGATGATGCTGATAACCGGGTTGAGATTAGGCCTCAAGGTCGTGCTGGTGCCACCCGACCGAAAAAGTTTACAGCTGAGGAGAAGAAGAAAAAGATTGCTGAGAGTGGGGGGGAGTGACAACACCAATCATCTGAGTTAACCACCAACCCGAAAGCTTGTGATTATCGATTTCGACCCTGTTGGAGAGTTTGTTTCCACCTGAGGGACAGGTCAAGAAGGTGGTTCTGATATAGAAGGGTATTGTTCTCCGGAATCTCCTTACTTTGACATTTATGGCATTGACTATGTGGCAAACGAGCTACATAAGCTACTGCATGCTGCTGCTCTACTCGAATGCAAGACGAATCGGAAGGATCGATATAAAGAAGAAGTTGTTGCGAGGAGGGCAGAAGTAACAACTTTAGCATCGGAGATTTCTGAGTTAAAAGGAAAAGTAAATGACTTGACCGATCAAATGGCTGAACAAACTGAGATATCTTCTAAGGTAGAAGGCTTAGTTGCTGAGTCCGAAAATCTGAAAAAAGAAGTCAAGGAGCTAAAGAAGGAGTTAGCCAAAACATCGGAAGTTACCGCCAAGATGCAGTCTCTATCTTTCGAGTCCGAAGAGATGAAGAAAAGAGTCAAAGAGCTAACTAAGGAGAAAAAGACCTCTGATGAGAGTTTGACTGCTATTACTTCCCTTGAGGCTGAGCTTTCCAAAGAGAAAAAAAAGTTTGACGATGAAAAGGAGAAGTTTGTCACCAAAGATGTCGAGCGCGATACTACCGTTGATGGTCTTCTCGAAGGTTATTGCAAAATCAAGGTGTACTTCGAGAATTGTTTTCAAGACCTTGAAAAACTATCTGCAGTCCATGAGAGCTTGAAGACAAACTTCGAGGCTAAGAAGAAGGAAAGTCTCGATGAGTATGATGCCAATGTTGTTGTTCGTCTGGAGGAGCGAGATGCCAAACTAAGATCACCCATGGTCACGGAGATGCATGAAAAATTCCCAGACTTAAACCTTTGCAGTCTCTGGGCTCGAGTCATCGAAAAGCATCGTCCCCCTTGAGTATCCATGGAAGACCCCAAATCTAGTGAAGACTCGGATAGTTCTTCGTCGGACTCAGCTTCCAAGTAGACGGTGTTAGGTAGTCTTTATTTTGTTAACTTTTGTTATGCGATTGCTGTGACAAAAAACCTTTAGTGTAATACTTCATTTTTGTTATTGGAACTTTTAGTGATGCTTTCTGAACATGGTATTTTACTCATACTTTTCTTACTTTGATTTAATTGTTTTAAATACTGTTGAGATGTGTTTTGAGTTCAAAAGGATGAACATTCTGGTCCAAACTTCTTTGGAGTGGGTTTTGAGTTCAAAAAGATGAACTTGTTTGTCCAAAATTCTTTGGAGTGTGTTTTGAGTCCAAAAATATGAACTTGCTTGTCCAAACTTCTTTAGAGTGTGTTTTGAGTTCAAAAATATTAACTTGCTCATGTTTTTAAAGAAGGCACTAAAATTTGATGTTAAGCCGGCTATATAGGCACCTCATTAAAACCTTCCTGCAGCACCAAGGTAGGAAATAGTATGCCACCAAAACTTACATAAATTGTTAAAGAAAATATTTACACATCAGTTAATCAAACGAGATAAGCCTTTAGATGCTCAATTTCCATGGATGAGGAAGATCTCTTCCTTCTTTATCTTTCAATCTATATGTCCCCGGTTTCAACTTCCTTGTGATTCTGTATGGTCCTTCCCAATTTGGGGCGAGTGTCCCGAGTTTCTTGTCTTTTGTGTGCATGAAGACTTTTCTTAGTACCCTGTCCCCCACCTCAAACTCTCTTCTTCTGACCTTCGACGGATACCGGCTTCTCATCAACGTTTGATAGTGGAAGGAATTTAGTTGAGCCTTTCTTCTCTCTTCTTCTATCAAATCGAGTTCTGTGCGTTTTCTTTTGTCATTCCCGTCCTCGGAATATTCACTTAATCGGAAAGATGGGAACATTGTTTCCGATGGCACCACTGCGTCCATTCCGTATACCAATGCGAAGCACGATTCATGTGTTTTTGTCCGAGGAGTGGTCATGTATGCCCATAACACTTCTTGTAAGTAGTATGGCCACTTCCCTGCTCTGCCCTCTAAATTCTTTCTTAGGTCGTCCAAGATCGTTCGATTGGTTACTTCGACCTGACCGCTCGCTTGAGGATAGAACGGTGTCGAGAAACATTGTTGTATCCCCTTGGAAGCGCAGAAAGCTCTGATTTCACTGTTATCAAATCGGAGGCCGTCATCCATCGTAATCTTCCTGGGTATGCCAAAGTGGCAACAATTGTTAGAAAATGATAAATTGGATTAAATGTTTCTCCCTCATTCCTGCTAATGGTTCTTCTTCCACCAACTTTAAAAAATAATCCACACCAACGACAATCGTTAGACGTCCCCCCTGATGCCATAGGAAGTAGTCCGACCAGATCTATCCCTCATCGGTCAAAAGGGAGAGATTCTAATATTGATTCTAGAGGTATCCCAGGTAGATGGACCGAATTCGCAAATCGTTGACAAGTGTCACATTTCTGCACTAGCTCGTTGGCGTCCGCCGAGAGGGTAGGCCAATTGTATCCTGCCATAAAAAATCATTGTATCAATTTATTGTATCCACAATAAGCAGAGCCTTCCCGATCGTGTAACTTAGAGAGTATCAGCTACAACTCATCCTTCCCTAAACAATGAAGTAAGGGTCGACTAAAAGATCGTTTATACAGGGAATCTCTGAGGACGATGTATCCATAGGCCTTGAAGCGTATTATCTTGGCTCTGACTTTGTCAATAGGCAGCATGTCATGGACTAGAAAATTTTGTATTTCGCTTCTCCAGTCTTTCGCTAAAGTCGTGGATATCTAGAATGTGTTGATGCTATCTTCCTTTGCTTCGGATCCCTTGACTATAGACGGATTTTCTTGAGTCACTATCCACGGGTACCCTTCCGAGTAAGATGCCTTGGCCAATGAATCAGCCATTGAGTTTCATTCCCTGTGGACATGCTCAAATCGGATGTCTTCGAACTCTAAAGCCAGCTCTTTCAACACTCTCAGATACTTTACCAAATGATGTTTTCTTGCCTCCGAATGTCTGAGGGCTTGGTTCACTAGGAGTTAAGAATCATTGATCAATTTAACCCGTTTGGCCCCGCAAATCTTTGTTAGTCGTAATCCAGCCAAGGCTGCTTCATACTCTGCCTCATTATTTGATGCTTAGAAATTGAGTCGAATTTCCTGATACATTGCAATGTCATCAGTGACGTTAATGGCACACCTGCTCCACATCCCAATGACCTAGAAACCTCATTGGTTCGGACTAGCCACTCATAGTCAGATTTTTCTTCTTCCATGTCCACAACGTCTCTATCCGAATGAAATTCCACTAAACAATCTGCCAACACCTGCGCTTTGATTGCTGTTCGTGGTTCGAACTCAATATCAAAATCCCCTAGTTCTACCGACCACTTGGTCATATTTCCAAATACGTTGAGTCTTTGTAGCATACTTTTCAAAGGAAAAGATGTTCGCACCACTATTGTATGAGCTTGGAAGTATAACCTCATTTTTCGAGCCGATGTTACCAGGGCGAGGGCTAGCTTTTCCAACTTAAAGTATCTTTTTTCTGCATCTAGGAGGCTTTTTCTTACATAACAAACCGATTTAGGAAGGACTGCTTATTCTCGGACTAAAACCGAGCTAACTGCACAGTCCGACACTGCCAAGTATAGAAATACTTTTTCCCTCGGATTCGGCTTTGTTAGTATCTCCGGGGACGAAAGATGTTGCTTGATTTGATTGAAGGCTTCAGAACATTCTTGAGTCCAGTCGAACCAGTTTGCTTTCCTCAACACCTGAAGACAGGAGCACACTTGTCTGATGACCTAGATATGAATCTGTTTAAAGCAGCCAACCTTCCAGTTAAAATTTGCACATCCTTGATGGTTCTAGGTGGATCCATAGTACATAGGGCGTTTAGCTGCAAATGATCTACTTCGATGCCTTGCTCACTGACTATGTAACCTAAGAACTTTCCAGATCTTACTCCGAATGTGCACTTTTCCGGGTTCAACTTGAGATTTATTTTAGCCAAATTAGCAAAAGTTTCTTCTAGGTTAGCCAAATGATCTCTTAAGCTTTTAACTAACATGTCATCGATATAAACTTCCACATTTCTGCCAATCTGACTTTCGAATGCCTTGTTCACGAGCCGCTGGTACGTTGCCCCTGCATTTTTTAGTCCGAATGGCATGACTCGGTAACAATGTAGACCTCTTCTAGTTATAAAAGTCGTGTCTCCTGATCCCTTGGATTCATTCGGATTTGATTTTATCCATCATACGCGTCCATAAACGACAGTAAACGATTTCCGGATATGGAGTCCACAAGATGTTCTATTCGAGGGACCGGGAAATGATCTTTAGGGCAAGCCCTATTCAAATCAGTAAAGTTGACACACATCCGCCATTTTCCATTTTCTTTTTTACCAAGATCGGGTTAGCAGTCCATAACGGATATTGTGATTCACGGATGTGGCCTACTTTCGTTAGATGGTCTACTTGTGCCATTATCACTTCTGTTTTTTCTTGGGAAAAAGTTCTTCGTTTCTGAATGATTGGGCGTACGCTATTCCGAATAGCTAATCAGTGACAAATGACTTCTTCTGGTACTCCGGTGACATCCTCTGTACACCATGCAAACAAATGTAATTTAGTTGAAAGAATCTGACTAAGCTTTCTTTTACCGTAGGCGATAATTTTGTTCCTATCTTGAGACTTTTTCTAGAGACAAACACATGATCCTCAAAACCTTCATCGAGGACCATGAATCTAGGGGACTCCCTCGGATCATCAACAGGATCGGAATCCGAAGGAGGCCCCTTTGATTACTATTCTTTTCTGCATCCGACCCCTGCCAACTTCTTAGGGGCCAAAGCTGCCTTATAGCATTCTCTAGCCATTTTCTGACTTGATCTTACAGTTCCGATGTTACTTCCCACTATGTACTTCAAGCATTGGTGGATTCTAGATGGTACAACATGCATTTTAGACAGCCAGGACCTTCCAAAGATGGCATTATACGATGTGGGTGCATCCACTACAATGAATTGTACTGTCACTATTTTCTTGAATGGTCCCCTGCCTAGCTCTACCACTCCTTGGAATTCTCTGACGACGTCCGTGGTTACACCGGTGAACCCTACTATCGTCTTGTCAGATCGTTGGATACTCGGAGGATTGGTTATCTTACTTTAGGTGGTCATGAACATGATATTGGCGGAACTGCCCTTGTCAATCAGAATCTTTCTTATCTCATTTCCGGCTATCTCCGCTCCGAGATCTAATGACATTGACAAAGGTTTTGATCAGGTCGTAATATCTAATACAATAATATTATATTGAAATTGTGTTTAAATTTGATTTGTGATCTTTGTGTTTGGTGATCGATTTTCAACATTTGATGTCTAAGATGACACGTTAGTCTTTCTTTAAGGACATGCACCCAATTAATTTGTGTAACTTTTCATACAAAATAAGTTAAAGAATCCTTCATAAGAGATGTTCTATTTTGCTTCAAAAACTTATTGGACCAAAATAATTTTCCTTTTCATGAAGTGACATTGCATTTTCGTAAAATGTTCAAGGTGAAAATTTGATGGTGAAATTAAATATCGAGAAATCTTATCATAGTTTTTCTTGAGAATTCATGTACGTTTCTTTCAAAATGTTGTTTTCACAATCACATCGTTGCTTCAATTTCACAATGCGTTATAACTAATAGTACTCATTGGATGTTGATAGAAAACATTATGGTTTTCAAATCTACAAACTAGACGAGACAAATTAGCCTAGTTGAAGAGAGAAACACTTCACAATGAGCAATTTACAGTGATTAGTTATTGAAAGTTTTTGTAAATTTTAATGTCAATTGTCTACATTATATAGTTGTATGATTAGTAAAGATAATGTATAAATACAACTAAATTATTCTTTGTAACAACTTGTAACGTATTAACAAACCACTTGATTATTCTATTGAGGGTTATTAACTAATATATTGTGTTTGTAATTCAATGTGGGCTCAATCACAAGATTCCAATGTTTAAGTGACTATATAAGAGGTCAAGTTTCTTTAAGTCCAAAAAAGGGTCGGCTCGATCAATTAGTATATTGTTTAACTAATCTAGCATGTAAAACTTTTCTCAGGCTATACAGTTCTTCCCAAAGTATGTTCTTTTTCTTTCAAACTCAAACCCACATTCTTAGCTCATTCTTATAACACTAATCTAGCATTCCCTTTCACACGGATCATAATAGAGAAAAACAGAAGTTTGTCTCTCAAGAAAACCAACAGGATGAGAGAGAGAGAGAGAGGGAGATTTGGTGAACGAAATCGAAAGTTTAGTCATTAAAAGGGATATATAGTATCCCAAGATCTCACTGGAGAACCTGGTCAGATATAAATGCATATCAATCTAAATGTGTTATATTCGTGCGTGAAAAAATGGATTAACGGCAAGAGAAGTTTCTCTCTTGTAATTTCACAACACTACCAGAGATTGCACTAGAAGTATTCGGAGTTCACGAAAAACTGGTTGAAACCAGAGGAGCTCAAAGATAGGTTCACAACAGCTCTTTACTCCGACTTAGTGTTGTATCAAGAAACTATTTATTGTTTTTTAGATGACCAAGATATCATAGAATCACCTGTGAACACACAATCCCACAAACAGATTTACAGTCATTCATAAAGCTTGTCTTGTCCATATTAGAAAAACCAATGGAGTTATTTGTGTTGAAGGTTTAAGATGAATGTCGAATAAATATCGTGAAATTTGTTTTACACTTTTTTAATTTACATCAGTATGGGATTTTATAAAGTAAAAAAAATTGTTTATTGCAAACGCTATGTCTAGCCTAGTGTTAACTAGATATTGGACCGATCATAATGAAATTATTTACTATGTACGATCTCGAAGCAAATTACATCCTGGATACCCAATTATGGAGATGTCCCTATAAAAAGAAGGAACATTTGACAGGGGTAACTTTTTCAAGATGCTAGGGTATAAGAGAGATACAGTTCCTTTTAGCTTTAAAGTATTCCATGTATATTTGAAACAGAAGTCCCCATATTTACTAGTTGTCTATTTGATATTGTCTGAGATGTGAGGCTTGATTGGTAGTCTAGGTATTTTGTTGATGTCGAGTGAGGTAAATGAAGCCAAAATTATTTCTTGATTTCATTCGTTCTTTATCTAATAGAAGTTGAATTTAGTTCAAATATACCATGAGGTATCACTAGTGTTGGTAAAATTAATTATGGGTTTAGAATGACATCAACTATCAAGCAAAAACTCATAGTTTATCTTGCCAAATTGATCAGAAAATGAAAGATTTGGTAGTGTTTCGAATATCATGAATCTTCGTCCAAATTTCAGATATTTTGAATGATAATTGCATTTGCATCGGACGAGCTATAGAACAATAAATATTATACATAATTTTCACCATAAGCTAGAATTTTCTTTGAATTGTTTCCAAAGTTTACAAAAGTAGGTGATTTGAATATTTTCAATTCTTTTAATTTTTAATCCTTCTTCTTTTTAGGGAAGACAAAGCTTCCTCCAGTCTGCGCAAGAGATAGCTCGATGATTGTCTGAATATCCTCACATATATCGTCTACAGAGTCATTTGATTCTTTTGTTGATAGAACGTAGAAGAAGAGTGCGTTGAAGATGGTAATGTGGGATGGCAAGCAGAACTGATTGGATTAGTGTGAGCCTTCCACCAAAATAGTGTAAGATATGATCCCATTTTTGAAATTTATACCTTAATTTTATTATTAGAACTTCATAATGAATAGAAGTAGTTCTATTATGGATAATAGCTCCTAGATATATCATAGGAAAACTGCTTTGCTTGTAACCCATAATTAGTTGGATGTAGTTTGCTCTACTAGCTGGAGAAGAGTTATGTAGAATGAAGATAGATTTTTACTTATTGATAAGTTGTCTAGTCTGATCTTAAAACTTGGCTAGGAATCTGTTAATCAGACAAATACTGGATTTTTATCCATTAGTAAAAATGATAGTGTCATCAGCAAATGATAAACAAGGGATAATATCATTATTATGAATTTTGTATCTTAAACTATAATGATCTTGATATAATTTTTTGAGCCCTCTCATTAGAAATTCCTGAACTAAAATGAATTGATTAAGGGAGAGAAGATCCCCTTGTCTAATAACATTCGAAGAAGATTTGAAGAATCCTTTAGCTTCACCATTAAAAAGGATTGAAAATCTACATTGTTGATAGTTTAAATAATTAAGATAATGAACTTGCAGTTGAAAACATAAACAATTAAGATATGCTTAATAAAGGAAACACATTATATTTATTACGCAACTAGTGGAAGAAAAAAAGACTTCACAATGAGAAAAGTTACAGTGATTGGTTATTGAAAGTTTTTGTAAATTTTAATGTACAATTGTGTACATTATATAATTGTATGATTATTAAATATAATATATAAATACAACTACATTATTCTTTGTAACAACTTGTAACATATTAACGAACAATTTTATTATTCAGTTGAGGGTTATTAACTAATGTATTGTGTTTGTATTTGAATGTGGGCTCAATCAGAAGAGTCCAATGTTTAAGTGACTTATATAAGAGGCCAAGTTTTTTAAATTCAAAAGGACGTCGGCTGGATCCATCAGTCTATTGTCTAACTAATAGAAAAACTTTAGATTTAACAACTTATATAGTGTTATTGTGTCCATCATATCATTTTCTTGGAAACCTTCTCTCAGGTCATACAGTTCTTACCAAATCATATTCTTTTTCTTTCAAACTCAAACCCACATTCCTAGCTCATTCTTATAAAAGCATTCCCTCTCAAACAGATCATAATACTGAAAATCCTTGAGAGAGAGAGAGAGATTTGGTGAACGAAATCCAACGTTTGGTCATTAAAAGGGATATATAGCAAGATCTCATTGGACAACCTACTCAGAAATAAATTAACATCAATCTCAATTTGTTTTGTTCGTTCCCGATAAAACGGAATAAAGGAAAGAAAAGTTTCTCCCAATTAATTTCACCACACCACCTTAGATTGAGCTAGAGGTATTCTAAGTTCATCGAGAACTGATTGAAACCAGAGGAGCTCAAAGAAAGGTTCACAAAAGCTCTTTACTCTGACTCAGTGCTGGATCGAGAAACCACTTATTGTTTTTTAGATGACCAAAAAATCACAGAATCACCAGGAAACACACAGTTCCACCAACAGATTTATAGTCATTCATTAAGCTTGTCTTGTCCACATTAGAAAAACCAATGGGAGTTAGTTGTGGTGAAGGTTTAAGATGAATGTCAGTTAGTCTCGCCAAATTTGTTTTACACTTTTTAAATGTACATCAGTCTGAGCTTTTATAAATTAAAAAAGTTTGTTTATGGCAAACGCTATGGTTGGCCTAGTGTAAACCAGATATGGCAGTGGCCATAATAAAATTATTTAATATGTACGATTTGGAACCAAATTACCATCATGGATAAACAAGGAGTGTCCAACAACCATTGCTATATCACATGGCTTGAAAATACTGATTCGAGCAGTTATAAGTAAATCATCAACACATTTATTTCGAGTAATGTGTATGCAAGTTTCATCTCTCACAACTTCACCTCTAAGATAATGAGTTTAACTTTCTCATAAACCTTTGCAAGTCTTGTGATTGAATTCCGATAATAATAATATCATAAACGTATATTCAAAAGATTAAAATGACATTGTTTGTAATACAATAAAATATTAAGTGATCAGTCATTACCAACTAGGACATAAACCATACATCCACTGTCAAAACTTTGGCATCAAACCCGGATTATTTGTGAAATGATGAGTAGGTCCAAAATTTGAATACCAGACTACATGATTGTTTTAATCTCAATTCATTAGATATGCACTAGATCCCAATAACATTTGAATCATTTATGCAGTAACAGGTGATAGTTGTATTATCAAACTTCCAACGTATATAAAAAAATAGGTATATTGGGAGAATGTAATCTTCCACATCCTCATTCGTAAGTGTTGTTACTCATTCTTCTGTATTAGTCTCCTACATGCCTCTATAGCCACGTTATTAGCCTCTAGAGTAACTAGATTATTCTCTTGTATTTTAATAATTTCTTGATGATTTAAGATCATTCTTGTTATGATTAACATTCGTAAGCGTTTAATTCAAACTTTTCGTTGTAGTTTACAGACTAGTCATTTATTCTAATATACTCTCAAAATTTAGTAATGAGGTTTGTAAATCCACCAAACTCATACCATCATTCATTACTAGACTAAATACTGTATGGGTATACTCATAGTATAGAACAGAATATCCTGAGAAATCACATTATCAATAGTAATAAAAAAATAGAAACAAGCGTAAGGGTAAAAGATTTCACCTGATGTGTGACCAAACATACGAATTCCCTTGATGATTGGGATAATCATCGTTTTCCATAGTAAAACATTTATTCAGTCAAGTTTCAAAATGTTGCTGTTGTTGCTTAGTTGTGAAAACTGAGATTTAATACTCATATGCAGCTCAGGCTAGCAGAATCAGTGTTGAGTGATGAAGATATGACGTTGGCCATTTGGCTCTAATATGAAGTTAAAGAAATGAAGACTTCACAATTAGATTATTTACAGAGATTTCGGTATTGAATTTATTTGTAAATTTAATTGTAAAATTGGCTACATAAAATAACTGTATGACTTGTAAAGATAGAATATAGTTACAAGTAAATTATTATTTGCAACTATATGTAAATATTAACTAACCACTTGATCATTCTGTTGCGGGTTATTAAATGAAATTTCTTATTATTTTAGTGTGGGCTCAAAAATAATTTATCATGGTCGACGAGTCCCTTGTCAAACTAGTAGACTAATATTAGGTTTATCAATATTTACAATGTTATTGTCTCCCCATATCCTACCTGGAAACCTTCTCTGAGGCCATATAGTTCTACAAAAAAGAAAGAGAACATTATCCAACAAATTAATTTATCAATTCTTTTCGAAAACATAAAAGCATGTTTGGACGGTTGGTCTTTTGGACAACCGAAAACGAGCTTTATTTGGGACTCGGTTATCCGAACTAGGCGCTGCGACCATTCAAATTTAACGAGTCGAGAAGCCCAAAGATGTTCGAAATCATGACGAGGAAAAACTCTCATGATGAAGTTTAGGCCTAAAAATCCATCATATAGGCCTTCTTTTTGCTTTTTCTTTAATTTTCTATTTTTTTATTAGATTTAATTAATATACTTAACCATCTCAAATCACTTTGAAATTGGGACCGATTTTATTTTATTTTGTGAGGAACAATCTGTAATTTTGGTGTAGGGTTTCGAGAAATTCTATAAAAGTCTCTCAAACCCTATTTCTTCTAAGGTAGAAGGCTTAGTTGCTGAGTCCGAAAATCTGAAAAAAGAAGTCAAGGAGCTAAAGAAGGAGTTAGCCAAAACATCGGAAGTTACCGCCAAGATGCAGTCTCTATCTTTCGAGTCCGAAGAGATGAAGAAAAGAGTCAAAGAGCTAACTAAGGAGAAAAAGACCTCTGATGAGAGTTTGACTGCTATTAGTTCCCTTGAGGCTGAGCTTTCCAAGGAGAAAAAAACGTTTGACGATGAAAAGGAGAAGTTTGTCACCAAAGATGCCGAGCGCGATACTACCGTTGATGGTCTTCTCGAAGGTTATTGCAAAATCAAGGTGTACTTCGAGAATTGTTTTCAAGACCTTGAAAAACTATCTGCAGTCCATGAGAGCTTGAAGACAAACTTCGAGGCTAAGAAGAAGGAAAGTCTCGATGAGTATGATGCCAATGTTGTTGTTCGTCTGGAGGAGCGAGATGCCAAACTAAGATCACCCATGGTCACGGAGATGCATGAAAAATTCCCAGACTTAAACCTTGGCAGTCTCTAGGCTCGAGTCATCAAAAAGCATCGTCCCCCTTGAGTATCCATGGAAGACCCCAAATCTAGTGAAGACTCGGATAGTTCTTCGTCGGACTCAGCTTCCAAGTAGACGGTGTTAGGTAGTCTTTATTTTGTTAACTTTTGTTATGCGATTGCTGTGACAAAAAACCTTTAGTGTAATACTTCATTTTTGTTATTGGAACTTTTAGTGATGCTTTCTGAACATGGTATTTTACTCATACTTTTCTTACTTTGATTTAATTGTTTTAAATACTGTTGAGATGTGTTTTGAGTTCAAAAGGATGAACATTCTGGTCCAAACTTCTTTGGAGTGGGTTTTGAGTTCAAAAAGATGAACTTGTTTGTCCAAAATTCTTTGGAGTGTGTTTTGAGTCCAAAAATATGAACTTGCTTGTCCAAACTTCTTTAGAGTGTGTTTTGAGTTCAAAAATATTAACTTGCTCATGTTTTTAAAGAAGGCACTAAAATTTGATGTTAAGCCGGCTATATAGGCACCTCATTAAAACCTTCCTGCAGCACCAAGGTAGGAAATAGTATGCCACCAAAACTTACATAAATTGTTAAAGAAAATATTTACACATCAGTTAATCAAACTAGATAAGCCTTTAGATGCTCAATTTCCATGGATGAGGAAGATCTCTTCCTTCTTTATCTTTCAATCTATATGTCCCCGGTTTCAACTTCCTTGTGATTCTGTATGGTCCTTCCTAATTTGGGGCGAGTGTCCCGAGTTTCTTGTCTTTTATGTGCATGAAGACTTTTCTTAGTACCCTGTCCCCCACCTCAAACTCTCTTCTTCTGACCTTCGACGGATACCGGCTTCTCATCAACGTTTGATAGTGGAAGGAATTTAGTTGAGCCTTTCTTCTCTCTTCTTCTATCAAATCGAGTTCTGTGCGTTTTCCTTTGTCATTCCCGTCCTCGGAATATTCACTTAATCGGAAAGATGGGAACATTGTTTCCGATGGCACCACTGCGTCCATTTCGTATACCAATGCGAAGCACGATTCATGTGTTGTTGTCCGAGGAGTGGTCATGTATGCCCATAACACTTCTTGTAAGTAGTATGGCCACTTCCCTGCTCTGCCCTCTAAATTCTTTCTTAGGTCGTCCAAGATCGTTCGATTGGTTACTTCGACCTGACCGCTCGCTTGAGGATAGAACGGTGTCGAGAAACATTGTTGTATCCCCTTGGAAGCGCAGAAAGCTCTGATTTCACTGTTATCAAATAGGAGGCCGTCATCCATCGTAATCTTCCTGGGTATGCCAACGTGGCAACAATTGTTAGAAAATGATAAATTGGATTAAATGTTTCTCCCTCATTCCTGCTAATGGTTCTTCTTCCACCAACTTTAAAAAATAATCCACACCAACGAAAATCGTTAGACGTCCTCCCTGATGCCATAGGAAGTAGTCCGACCAGATCTATCCCTCATCGGTCAAAAGGGAGAGATTCTAATATTGATTCTAGAGGTACCCCAGGTAGATGGACCGAATTCGCAAATCGTTGACAAGTGTCACATTTCTGCACTAGCTCGTTGGCGTCCGCCGAGAGGATAGGCCAATTGTATCCTGCCATAAAAAATCTTTGTATCAATTTCTTGTATCCACAATAAGCAGAGCCTTCCCGATCGTGTAACTTAGAGAGTATCAGCTACAACTCATCCTTCCCTAAACAATGAAGTAAGGGTCGACTAAAAGATCGTTTATACAGGGAATCTCTGAGGACGATGTATACATAGGCCTTGAAGCGTATTATCTTGGCTCTGACTTTGTCAATAGGCAGCATGTCATGGACTAGAAAATTTTGTATTTCGCTTCTCCAGTCTTTCGCTAAAGTCGTGGATATCTAGAATGTGTTGATGCTATCTTCCTTTGCTTCGGATCCCTTGACTATAGACGGATTTTCTTGAGTCACTATCCACGGGTACCCTTCCGAGTAAGATGCCTTGGCCAATGAATCAGCCATTGAGTTTCATTCCCTGTGGACATGCTCAAATCGGATGTCTTCGAACTCTAAAGCCAGCTCTTTCAACACTCTCAAATACTTTACCAAATGATGTTTTCTTGCCTCCGAATGTCTGAGGGCTTGGTTCACTAGGAGTTAAGAATCATTGATCAATTTAACCCGTTTGGCCCCGCAAATCTTTGTTAGTCGTAATCCAGCCAAGGCTGCTTCATACTCTGCCTCATTATTTGATGCTTAGAAATTGAGTCGAATTTCCTGATACATTGCGATGTCATCAGTGACGTTAATGGCACGCCTGCTCCACATCCCAATGACCTAGAAACCTCATTGGTTCGGACTAGCCACTCATAGTCAGATTTTTCTTCTTCAATGTCCACAACGTCTCTATCCGAATGAAATTCCACTAAACAATCTGCTAACACCTGCGCTTTGATTGTTGTTCGTGGTTCGAACTCAATATCAAAATCCCCTAGTTCTACCGACCACTTGGTCATATTTCCATATACGTTGAGTCTTTGTAGCATACTTTTCAAAGGAAAAGATGTTCGCACCACTATTGTATGAGCTTGGAAGTATAACCTCATTTTTCGAGCCGATGTTACCAGGGCGAGGGCTAGCTTTTCCAACTTAAAGTATCTTTTTTCTGCATCTAGGAGGCTTTTTCTTACATAACAAACCGATTTAGGAAGGACTGCTTATTCTCGGACTAAAACCGAGCTAACTGCACAGTCCGACACTGCCAAGTATAGAAATAATTTTTCCCTCGGATTCGGCTTTGTTAGTATCTCCGGGGACGAAAGATGTTGCTTGATTTGATTGAAGGCTTCAGAACATTCTTGAGTCCAGTCGAACCAGTTTGCTTTCCTCAACACCTGAAGAAAGGAGCACACTTGTCTGATGACCTAGATATGAATCTGTTTAAAGCAGCCAACCTTCCAGTTAAAATTTGCACATCCTTGATGGTTCTAGGTGGATCCATAGTACATAGGGCGTTTAGCTGCAAAGGATCTACTTCGATGCCTTGCTCACTGACTATGTAACCTAAGAACTTTCCAGATCTTACTCCGAATGTGCACTTTTCCGGGTTCAACTTGAGATTTATTTTAGCCAAATTAGCAAAAGTTTCTTCTAGGTTAGCCAAATGATCTCTTAAGCTTTTAACTAACATGTCATCGATATAAACTTCCACATTTCTGCCAATCTGACTTTCGAATGCCTTGTTCACGAGCCGCTGGTACGTTGCCCCTGCATTTTTTAGTCCGAATGGCATGACTCGGTAACAATGTAGACCTCTTCTAGTTATAAAAGTCGTGTCTCCTGATCCCTTGGATTCATTCGGATTTGATTTTATCCATCATACGCGTCCATAAACGACAGTAAACGATTTTCGGATGTGGAGTCCACAAGATGTTCTATTCGAGGGACCGGGAAAGGATCTTTAGGGAAAGCCCTATTCAAATCAGTAAAGTTGACACACATCCGCCATTTTCCATTTTCTTTTTTACCAAGATCGGGTTAGCAGTCCATAACGGATATTGTGATTCACGGATGTGGCCTACTTTCGTTAGATGGTCTACTTGTGCCATTATCACTTCAGTTTTTTCTTGGGAAAAAGTTCTTCGTTTCTGAATGATTGGGCGTACGCTATTCCGAATAGCTAATCAGTGACAAATGACTTCTTCTGGTACTCCTGTGACATCCTCTGTACACCATGCAAACAAATGTAATTTAGTTGAAAGAATCTGACTAAGCTTTCTTTTACCGTAGGCGATAATTTTGTTCCTATCTTGAGACTTTTTCTAGAGACAAACACATGATCCTCAAAACCTTCATCGAGGACCATGAATCTAGGGGACTCCCTCGGATCATCAACAGGATCGGAATCCGAAGGAGGCCCCTTTGATTACTATTCTTTTCTGCATCCGACCCCTGCCAACTTCTTAGGGGCCAAAGCTGCCTTATAGCATTCTCTAGCCATTTTCTGACTTGATCTTACAGTTCCGATGTTACTTCCCACTATGTACTTCAAGCATTGGTGGATTCTAGATGGTACAACATGCATTTTAGACAGCCAGGACCTTCCAAAGATGGCATTATACGATGTGGGTGCATCCACTACAATGAATTGTACTGTCACTATTTTCTTGAATGGTCCCCTGCCTAGCTCTACCACTCCTTGGAATTCTCTGACGACGTCCGTGGTTACACCGGTGAACCCTACTATCGTCTTGTCAGATCGTTGGATACTCGGAGGATTGGTTATCTTACTTTAGGTGGTCATGAACATGATATTGGCGGAACTTCCCTTGTCAATCAGAATCTTTCTTATCTCATTTCCGGCTATCTCCGCTCCGAGATCTAATGACATTGACAAAGGTTTTGATCAGGTCGTAATATCTAATACAATAATATTATATTGAAATTGTGTTTAAATTTGATTTGTGATCTTTGTGTTTGGTGATCGATTTTCAACATTTGATGTCTAAGATGACACGTTAGTCTTTCTTTAAGGACATGCACCCAATTAATTTGTGTAACTTTTCATACAAAATAAGTTAAAGAATCCTTCATAAGAGATGTTCTATTTTGCTTCAAAAACTTATTGGACCAAAATAATTTTCCTTTTCATGAAGTGACATTGCATTTTTGTAAAATGTTCAAGGTGAAAATTTGATGGTGAAATTAAATATCGAGAAATCTTATCATAGTTTTTCTTGAGAATTCATGTACGTTTCTTTCAAAATGTTGTTTTCACAATCACATCGTTGCTTCAATTTCACAATGCGTTATAACTAATAGTACTCATTGGATGTTGATAGAAAACATTATGGTTTTCAAATCTACAAACTAGACGAGACAAATTAGCCTAGTTGAAGAGAGAAACACTTCACAATGAGCAATTTACAGTGATTAGTTATTGAAAGTTTTTGTAAATTTTAATGTCAATTGTCTACATTATATAGTTGTATGATTAGTAAAGATAATGTATAAATACAACTAAATTATTCTTTGTAACAACTTGTAACATATTAACAAACCACTTGATTATTCTATTGAGGGTTATTAACTAATATATTGTGTTTGTAATTCAATGTGGGCTCAACCACAAGATTCCAATGTTTAAGTGACTATATAAGAGGTCAAGTTTCTTTAAGTCCAAAAAGGGTCGGCTCGATCAATTAGTATATTGTTTAACTAATCTAGCATGTAAAGCTTTTCTCAGGCCATACAGTTCTTCCCAAAGTATGTTCTTTTTCTTTCAAACTCAAACCCACATTCTTAGCTCATTCTTATAACACTAATCTAGCATTCCCTTTCACACGGATCATAATAGAGAAAAACACAAGTTTGTCTCTCAAGAAAACCAACAGGATGAGAGAGAGAGAGAGAGAGAGATTTGGTGAACGAAATCGAAAGTTTAGTCATTAAAAGGGATATATAGTATCCCAAGATCTCACTGGAGAACCTGGTCAGATATAAATGCATATCAATCTAAATGTGTTATATTCGTGCGTGAAAAAATGGATTAACGGCAAGAGAAGTTTCTCTCTTGTAATTTCACAACACTACTAGAGATTGCACTAGAAGTATTCGGAGTTCACGAAAAACTGGTTGAAACCAGAGGAGCTCAAAGATAGGTTCACAACAGCTCTTTACTCCGACTTAGTGTTGTATCAAGAAACTATTTATTGTTTTTTAGATGACCAAGATATCATAGAATCACCCGTGAACACAAAATTCCACAAACAGATTTATAGTCATTCATAAAGCTTGTCTTGTCCATATTAGAAAAACCAATGGAGTTATTTGTGTTGAAGGTTTAAGATGAATGTCGAATAAATATCGCGAAATTTGTTTTACACTTTTTTAATTTACATCAGTATGGGATTTTATAAAGTAAAAAAAAATTGTTTATTGCAAACGCTATGTCTAGCCTAGTGTTAACCAGATATTGGACCGATCATAATGAAATTATTTACTATGTACGATCTCGAAGCAAATTACATCCTGGATACCCAATTATGGAGATGTCCCTATAAAAAGAAGGAACATTTGACAGGGGTAACTTTTTCAAGATGCTAGGGTATAAGAGAGATACAGTTCCTTTTAGCTTTAAAGTATTCCATGTATATTTGAAAACAGAAGTCCCCATATTTACTAGTTGTCTATTTGATATTGTCTGAGATGTGAGGCTTGATTGGTAGTCTAGGTATTTTGTTGATGTCGAGTGAGGTAAATGAAGCCAAAATTATTTCTTGATTTCATTCGTTCTTTATCTAATAGAAGTTGAATTTAGTTCAAATATACCATGAGGTATCACTAGTGTTGGTAAAATTAATTATGGGTTTAGAATGACATCAACTATCAAGCAAAAACTCATAGTTTATCTTGCCAAATTGATCAGAAAATGAAAGATTTGGTAGTGTTTCGAATATCATGAATCTTCGTCCAAATTTTAGATATTTTGAATGATAATTGCATTTGCATCGGACGAGCTATAGAACAATAAATATTATAAATAATTTTCACCATAAGCTAGAATTTTCTCTGAATTGTTTCCAAAGTTTACAAAAGTAGGTGAGTTGAATATTTTCAATTCTTTTAATTTTTAATCCTTCTTCTTTTTAGGGAAGACAAAGCTTCCTCCAGTCTGCGCAAGAGATAGCTCGATGATTGTCTGAAGATCCTCACATATATCGTCTACAGAGTCATTTGATTCTTTTGTTGATAGAACGTAGAAGAAGAGTGCGTTGAAGATGGTAATGTAGGATGGCAAGCAGAACTGATTGGATTAGTGTGAGCCTTCCACCAAAATAGTGTAAGATATGATCCCATTTTTGAAATTTATAGCTTAATTTTATTATTAGAACTTCATAATGAATAGAAGTAGTTCTATTATGGATAATAGCTCCTAGATATATCATAGGAAAACTGCTTTGCTTGTAACCCATAATTAGTTGGATGTAGTTTGCTCTACTAGCTGGAGAAGAGTTATGTAGAATGAAGATAGATTTTTACTTATTGATAAGTTGTCTAGTCTAATCTTAAAACTTGGCTAGGAATCTGTTAATCAGACAAATACTGGATTTTTATCCATTAGTAAAAATGATAGTGTCATCAGCAAATGATAAACAAGGGATAATATCATTATTATGAATTTTGTATCTTAAACTATAATGATCTTGATATAATTTTTTGAGCCCTCTCATTAGAAATTCCTGAACTAAAATGAATTGATTAAGGGAGAGAAGATCCCCTTGTCTAATAACATTCGAAGAAGATTTGAAGAATCCTTTAGCTTCACCATTAAAAAGGATTGAAAATCTACATTGTTGATAGTTTAAATAATTAAGATAATGAACTTGCAGTTGAAAACATAAACAATTAAGATATGCTTAATAAAGGAAACACATTATATTTATTACGCAACTAGTGGAAGAAAAAAAGACTTCTCAATGAGAAAAGTTACAGTGATTGGTTATTGAAAGTTTATGTAAATTTTAATGTACAAGTGTGTACATTATATAATTGTATGATTATTAAATATAATATATAAATACAACTACATTATTCTTTGTAACAACTTGTAACATATTAACGAACAATTTTATTATTCAGTTGAGGGTTATTAACTAATGTATTGTGTTTGTATTTGAATGTGGGCTCAATCAGAAGAGTCCAATGTTTAAGTGACTTATATAAGAGGCCAAGTTTTTTAAATTCAAAAGGACGTCGGCTGGATCCATCAGTCTATTGTCTAACTAATAGAAAAACTTTAGATTTAACAACTTATATAGTGTTATTGTGTCCATCATATCATTTTCTTGGAAACCTTCTCTCAGGTCATACAGTTCTTACCAAATCATATTCTTTTTCTTTCAAACTCAAACCCACATTCCTAGCTCATTCTTATAAAAGCATTCCCTCTCAAACAGATCATAA
This sequence comes from Limnanthes douglasii subsp. nivea, assembly GCA_036936605.1. NCBI lineage: Eukaryota > Viridiplantae > Streptophyta > Magnoliopsida > Brassicales > Limnanthaceae > Limnanthes > Limnanthes douglasii. The sequence continues at coordinate 63,802,643 of JAUPFV010000002.1, read as the reverse complement.
TACTGAAAATCCTTGAGAGAGAGAGAGAGATTTGGTGAACGAAATCCAACGTTTGGTCATTAAAAGGGATATATAGCAAGATCTCATTGGACAACCTACTCAGAAATAAATTAACATCAATCTCAATTTGTTTTGTTCGTTCCCGATAAAACGGAATAAAGGAAAGAAAAGTTTCTCCCAATTAATTTCACCACACCACCTTAGATTGAGCTAGAGGTATTCTAAGTTCATCGAGAACTGATTGAAACCAGAGGAGCTCAAAGAAAGGTTCACAAAAGCTCTTTACTCTGACTCAGTGCTGGATCGAGAAACCACTTATTGTTTTTTAGATGACCAAAAAATCACAGAATCACCAGGAAACACACAGTTCCACCAACAGATTTATAGTCATTCATTAAGCTTGTCTTGTCCACATTAGAAAAACCAATGGGAGTTAGTTGTGGTGAAGCTTTAAGATGAATGTCAGTTAGTCTCGCCAAATTTGTTTTACACTTTTTAAATGTACATCAGTCTGAGCTTTTATAAATTAAAAAAGTTTGTTTATGGCAAACGCTATGGTTGGCCTAGTGTAAACCAGATATGGCAGTGGCCATAATAAAATTATTTAATATGTACGATTTGGAAGCAAATTACCATCATGGATAAACAAGGAGTGTCCAACAACCATTGCTATATCACATGGCTTGAAAATACTGATTCGAGCAGTTATAAGTAAATCATCAACACATTTATTTCGAGTAATGTGTATGCAAGTTTCATCTCTCACAACTTCACCTCTAAGATAATGAGTTTAACTTTCTCATAAACCTTTGCAAGTCTTGTGATTGAATTCCGATAATAATAATATCATAAACGTATATTCAAAAGATTAAAATGACATTGTTTGTAATACAATAAAATATTAAGTGATCAGTCATTACCAACTAGGACATAAACCATACATCCACTATCAAAACTTTGGCATCAAACCTGGATTATTTGTGAAATGATGAGTAGGTCCAAAATTTGAATACCAGACTACATGATTGTTTTAATCTCAATTCATTAGATATGCACTAGATCCCAATAACATTTGAATCATTTATGCAGTAACAGGTGATAGTTGTATTATCAAACTTCCAACGTATATAAAAAAATAGGTATATTGGGAGAATGTAATCTTCCACATCCTCATTCGTAAGTGTTGTTACTCATTCTTCTGTATTAGTCTCCTACATGCCTCTATAGCCACGTTATTAGCCTCTAGAGTAACTAGATTATTCTCTTGTATTTTAATAATTTCTTGATGATTTAAGATCATTCTTGTTATGATTAACATTCGTAAGCGTTTAATTCAAACTTTTCGTTGTAGTTTACAGACTAGTCATTTATTCTAATATACTCTCAAAATTTAGTAATGAGGTTTGTAAATCCACCAAACTCATACCATCATTCATTACTAGACTAAATACTGTATGGGTATACTCATAGTATAGAACAGAATATCCTGAGAAATCACATTATCAATAGTAATAAAAAAAATAGAAACAAGCGTAAGGGTAAAAGATTTCACCTGATGTGTGACCAAACATACGAATTCCCTTGATGATTGGGATAATCATCGTTTTCCATTGTAAAACATTTATTCAGTCAAGTTTCAAAATGTTGCTGTTGTTGCTTAGTTGTGAAAACTGAGATTTAATACTCATATGCAGCTCAGGCTAGCAGAATCAGTGTTGAGTGATGAAGATATGACGTTGGCCATTTGGCTCTAATATGAAGTTAAAGAAATGAAGACTTCACAATTAGAAAATTTACAGAGATTTCGGTATTGAATTTATTTGTAAATTTAATTGTAAAATTGGCTACATAAAATAACTGTATGACTTGTAAAGATAGAATATAGTTACAAGTAAATTATTATTTGCAACTATATGTAAATATTAACTAACCACTTGATCATTCTGTTGCGGGTTATTAAATGAAATTTCTTATTATTTTAGTGTGGGCTCAAAAATAATTTATCATGGTCGACGAGTCCCTTGTCAAACTAGTAGACTAATATTAGGTTTATCAATATTTACAATGTTATTGTCTCCCCATATCCTACCTGGAAACCTTCTCTCAGGCCATATAGTTCTACAAAAAAGAAAGAGAACATTATCCAACAAATTAATTTATATGCCCTTCTATGTAATATCAGGGTTGAAATCAGTTATTATCAATTCTTTTCGAAAACATAAAAGCATGTTTGGACGGTTGGTCTTTTGGACAACCGAAAACGAGCTTTATTTGGGACTCGATTATCCGAATTAGGCGCTGCGACCATTCAAATTTAACGAGTCGAGAAGCCCAAAGATGATCGAAATCATGACGAGGAAAAACTCTCATGATGAAGTTTAGGCCTAAAAATCCATCATATAGGCCTTCTTTTTGCTTTTTCTTTAATTTTCTATTTTTTATTAGATTTAATTAATATACTTAACCATCTCAAATCACTTTGAAATTGTGACCGATTTTATTTTATTTTGTGAGGAACAATCTGTAATTTTGGTGTAGGGTTTCGAGAAATTCTATAAAAGTCTCTCAAACCCTATTTTTGCCGTCAGACTCTTTGGAAAAAATTTGAGTTTTTCCCTAAGTCTCTTATACTCTAACCTAGGGTTATGTTTTATTTATTCTCTGTATCGTCTTCTTCTCTTTGTGTTTCAACCGTCTGTTCTATTTCTTATATCGCCGCCATCACTTTCCATAATAAGTAAAGTTATTCGCATCAACTTTTTTTAAAATCTCTAGTAATAACAAGAATAATTAAATCATATATTCTTACATAATCATTTTACGATTAACAATAGATAAAAAAACCTTTCATTCGATGTACGACATGAAAGAGGTGGTACTATACAAAACTGTTATGCCTTCATACATAAATTTAACTTTTAGATTGGGAAATAATTAAAAAACCAAAAGTACAAATCCGGTGTGAATGAGAAAAAAAAGTTAAATAGTACGCTTGCTCAATTTACTAGAAAAGTGAGATGTGAGACATATATAATCATAAGCTTTGGTTTAAATATCTTGAGGCGAATGAAAGGTTTTAAGAAGAGTATTCCCTTAGAATTCTCCGCAATGTACCACCAAACTAGGAAGATCCTCACACAACTGAAACCAAAGTGAAGTCAAATTGAAGCCGGGAATATATAGATTGTTTGATAAAAAAGGAAACCATAAAAACTATTTTCCAACAAAACAAGTATAACCTAAAAACTATTATAGACAAAAATTTCAAAGCATCAAATAGGGTTCTTCAAATGACGGATTTTTTGTTTTGAAACCCATAACATTAAAACAAACATACCTATTAAAGAGTATAAACCAGCTAACAAAAAAACAAAGTTAAGATTAATATAGAAAACTATAGCTATATTTGAAATTTATTTGAAATTTAAATATTACAAAATCTCTCAATATTTATTCATAGTTTCTTAGATAATTTCACAACTACTTCACAATTACTACTTACTATAAAACTATTGTTACTTTCATAATATTCTTAACTTACATGGCTTCCCGCGCTTCGAACTCTCTCTCGCTATATCTTTGGCCTCTCCCGTCTTCTTCAGGCCACGGAAACCGATTAGTATTTATGGGTACTTCTAGTTGGAAAAGTTGCCGGCTACTCCTTCGTCGTATTCTTTATTCCACCCATTGTTGACTTTCCTCCAACCATACAATTTACATTCTTCACTCATTTAAAACCTACCATCGCATCTACTATATATCATCAAGCTCAAACCTTGGTGGTTGCGGCTTACCTCTCTTTTTCTACTTCACAAGACTCGACTATCCTGCTATCGATTTGACTTACTAATGAAGCTGCAGTCAAGTGAAGGTTAGCTTAAGCGCATCTCCATAAGGAATCTAGGATGGGTACGAGATTTTATGATATCATGAACTGTATCCTCCTCTTCAATCAACATTAAATTGCTTGAAACTTCAATCAAGTCTTTTATGGCTGCTGGATTTAGTCTGTACAAGAGATAGTTAAGAGAGAAGATGATTTAGGGTTTCTTCAGACAACCCTCTGTCGTGTCGAAGTGGGTTCAAGGGCATTAGTGTTTCGGGTATTCAATCGGGTCGGATTTTCTATAAGGACAAGCTCATGTCGAGTCCAGCAAACCTATGGATTACATCACACGTTGTGATGTTACTTTGGACTAGTCACACTTATTAAAATACTTACTGAATAAATTAGTGAGTGTAACAACTTTTGTAACAACCTACAATAGCTGGCAAAACTACCTAACCAATTAGATTCCTAATGTAACTCTAAAACTACACCATTGGCTACAATTGAATTAAAGAATCAGATATTAAAAATTCTAAATCCTTCTCTTCTCTCTTTCTATCTTTAACTTTTTACCGGGACAGGGTCTACAGTCGAGTGGGGAACTTAATACCGATTCAATGAGCGTTATTCCAAGGGCTCCTACCTTGTTCTCATCATCATCTTTGTCATTTGAACGCTCAGTGTATCATTTTGTCGATAGTTTAGGTTTAACCATTAGTGTTCTGGCTATGTATGGTCTTCCGTAAACGTTTATTACACCTGGCTTTGAGTAGAGTGAGGAGAGGGGCACCGATGTCGATTCCAGTGGCAGCACTTGGTTTTTTTCTCAAATTCCCTCGAAGTTTCTAATTTTCCTGAACCTTTGGATATGATTGTGCCCTTGACTCTGATGTTGTTACACACGAGTTCTATTTATTTGCCAAAGAATACCAATCCTAATTTCTGTATCAAGAGCTCTGTCTGTCCCAATTTAGATAAATTAGGTATGTTGGTGATAATTTCCCTCAAACTCAGTTGTTGGACGATCTGAGTATCCCTAAGCCCATTGATGGTTTAGCCTTACCTAGCCCATGTAAATAACATCCACACGTTTTTTAGGGTTTTTTAAAAGAAAAGAGTTATGAGATGAGATTGGCCATATGGTCTCATCTTTTATTTATTCCTATTATACCCCTCCTCGTAGCCAATATCCACCTCATTTTATTCATTAAAAATTCCCAAAAATTCTTCTTTCTCCACCTTCTCCAATATTTCATCCATATATCTATCTTCCTCAAATCCCTCTTCGACTTATAGATTAGAGTTTCCCGTCCTCTTTCCCTCGATTCTCAGTTCACATTTTCTCTTTATCATACGAACTATATCTATTATTCTGTCAAAACCATCTCATTTCCAGATCCTTTAACTCTCATTCATAGTTGCATTGATACATCTCATAGGTTAATCCTACTTCCTCAACCCCCTTGTCTTTGGTTAATATTGTTTTGGGTCTTAAGAACTGGTATTCTTTAGTTATTTGTATTCGGCAAAATGATTTTAGTGACAATGTTTTTCTTATCATGACTCTGTCATCGTTAAATAAATGGAGCCTTCCTATAAATTTATTTTCCTTGTTAGATCTTAAAAATAATTCTTCAGCAAAAATCCAAAAATAACTGGCTCAAACTTGGGGATAAGAACTCTTACTTCTTTCATAACAACATTAAAACTCGTATATTATGTAACAAAATTGTCTAAATTTCAAAAGCTTTTAGTTATTTAATGACCACTCATTTGATGTTGGCAACATCCTGGTTAATCATTTAAAAGATCTGTTTGGTACTAGTCACCATCTTGGTTACCCGGGTTTGAACAAAGTTTCATAATTTTTTTACAATATTGGGAGTTACGATATCTGCAATGGGATCTTCGAATTCTTCACCTTTAGTCGTCTGGAGCCTTTTTTATAACTCCACCTCTATCATCTTTATTCTTAAAAATACTCCCCTATAAATTTAGGTTTGTTCATCTTAAAATAACAAAGCTGACGGTACTTTCGTTTTCTTTTTCCGAGCTCCGATTTGGAAGATACAATTTTTTTAAATAAAATAAAAATAAAAAGTAACAAAATCAAGGTTTAGTTCAAAGAAGGAGAAGAGTGTTACTTGTCGTTTTTCTTCTCCTTCGTCAAAAATACCTATTGGCATTTTACCAATTTTAGATATTAATTAGGTGGCATTGAGAAACTTGGGTGAAAATCTATAGATAATTCTTTTTTTAAACACACCTTGATTATTAACATAATTAATTATACTTTTCATTTAAATACATAATAAATAAAAAAATAAATATTTCTAATATATATTTAAAAAATATTAATGGGAGTTCCCAACTTTAAATGTTTTATACAATTCGCTATGTATGTTTACAAACAAATCGCGTTATCGAATACCACCGCATCAACCCTTATGTTAGTGTAAATGATTAAGCTACTTGTGTTATCGTTATATTATGGGAGTTCTTTGGTATCTACAATTGTTGACTCATGTTTTTGCACGCAATATGACTGCCAAAGCAAGCTTCTACAGGTCCGGATTAGTGAATATTCATACAACCCTTATTACCTGTGTCTACATCAAAGCTACGAGAGACACACTTTTCTACACGCTTTTGATAGTTTACCAATTTTAAATATTAACTAGATGATATTGAGAAACTTGACGGAATATTTATAGATAATTAATTTTAAAAAATAAATCTTAATTAATAACGCAATAATTATACTTTTCATTTATATAATAAATAATAAAATAAATATTTTCAATATATTTATAAAATATTAATTGTAATATATGTGAGAAATACTTCAAAAATATTTCAATGCATACTTCAAATTTTACACTCTTAACATTTATATTTAAAATTTATCTTATAACTAAAATTTTAATCTAAACATAAAAATAAATTATAATCACGAGTCTTGAAATATACCACTAGTTTTAAAATTTAGTGCTCAACTTTAAATATTAGTTTTTTATAGGATTTTTAGAGGTCTTATTTAGATTTTTCAATTTAAACCTTATGGTTTATAGATATCATTTTAAGGCTAAAATTTTCGAACTATTTACTTAGGAAGGAAAAATGAAAAGATAGATAGTTAGGGGTTGGTGAGAAAATAATAATTACATCCTTAATACGAGTCTTCAATTTCCATTACATAATCAGCAGTTGCCTTTTAAATATGATTATTCTATACAAAGTATTTTGTTTTAATTACTTTACTATAAAAAAAAGTTTATGATATATTCACAGGTCATATAATCCTAATTATTTTATTAGCTTTGTTAGTTACGAACTAATTTGTCTACTGATATTAACAAAAAATAGCAAATAGGAAGAAGATAGAAATATAACATCAAAACATTTAAATTAAAATTGAACTAATAAATAATATTAATATTGAAATATAAATATCTAGATGGTATAAATAAGTGAGTTGGATAAACATTAGGATTATGGTATAATAAAGTTTATGGGAGCAGAACAATCCACCTTATATAGGTGATTTAATAAAAATAAAAAAATGTAGAAATTAATTATATTACATTTAATATTTTTATTGTTCAATAAAAGATTCTTTGAACCCTTCTGAAATATGTGAAACATCCTACAATAGAGTTAGATAAGAGAAATAATATTCAAAAACAATCCAAAACTTATAAACTTGACTTTCAAAATTCTTCGGCAACCACCATCCTTGGACCATATGTAAAAAGCTTCCAAATCAATATAATTTCGGCATTACATCACTAGTTTTGAACATAATCTTCAAAAGCCACACACTAAATTTAAATAATAAAAAAACCAGAAGCAAGAAAATTGAGCCTTAAAATCTATCATGCCCAAATTGATATAGGCCATAAAAAAATACAAAATACAAAAACTGAAGCCAGATATATAAATTCCACACATACATTAATGAATTTTAAACATCTTCTAAGAGAAAACGCAAAATATAAAATCTTTTAGTTTAATTATTTCTAATGGTGTCAAACCCTGCATTGAGTCGTAGAAATGTCTTATAACTGAGTCGGACATTACTACGTATTTGACCCTGTGTCCCTATTTACCCAGCCAATCATCAACGTTATTAATTTCCCTACAATTATTGTTCAAACTTAGCCACTGCACAAAGTTCGTTATTATTTAAGAATTCATTCCTCAAAACACAAGATTTTGAATGAGACTTAATGAAATTAACCAACATTATTAATCTCCCTATAAACATTTTTCAAACTTAACCACAAGACAAAATTCGTTATTATTCAAGAATTCATTCATCAAAGCCCAAGATTTTGAATGAGATTTAATGCAATTATTCTCTATTTGATAGTCTCCATACATGATATCAAAACTAAAGAGAATAAATGAACTTCAACACAAAAACTAAGGTGGGGCTTTTTGGTTACAAAAGGATCTACACTCCTAAAAAAAGATGCAAAAGAAACACTAATGGTTTATTTCGTACCGTCGATAATTCTATCAACATATGTTAAGGGATAACACCACGGAGAACACAAGTAATATAATTAATATACTTTTACTTTTATCAACATTGATTTCTACATATTAAACAAGAATGCCAGAAAATGAACCCAACCTCCAAACAAAAATATCAGAGATCATATAAATATGATTAATTGTGATTTTGGCGTGTTTAAGATTCTCATGAATTGAAATATATGCTTTCACATTTAATGAATTTCCAAGATAACTTATTATGTAAAGATCATATTGTGTCAAATAAACAGGTAACACTTAATCTTCCTTAATTGTTAAGATTTATAAAATTACCCCATGAGAACCTCAAAAGGAAAATTTGAAACATAAAAGCTTTCGAAAATAAAAAGTTTGGCGACATAAAATCTCAATAATATAACATAAAAGCTTAAACATTACGTAAGAATGTTAGACCAAAACCTGTGAAAAATACCTCACCAAAAAGTAATACAATGAACAAATTCATTACTATCAAACAACATCTCGACGAGTCCATGAAAAATAAAATTAGATAAAGAGAACAATACAATTAGAACTAGAACCTAAAAAAATAATGTATAAAATATAGAGAAAATAAATCCATGTAACAATAAATTCTAAATTGAATTTTAGTAAATACCTTGTACTCTATGAACCAAGCATTCAAAATTGAATAGGAAATTGAAATATCAACAACTAAAAAGCAACCCATAAATCTTTAAAACATCACGAATAAAAAATATCTCAAACCCATAAATCTAACTACATTGCAACGTTCTTAAAAAATATGATCCTACCAGTGAGATGAGTCTAAGCTCATTTATATATGGGGTCTAGTTTTAGTCTTGGGTCGCATTTTAGACCAGTTGTTAGCCCACGAAGGTCTGAGTATAACTCCAAATGTCTGGGTCAATATTGTTAAAGGCCCAACTAGAATTTGTTAGAATATATTGCATAATAAATAATAAAATGTAACAATAAATTGTTATACCCCACCAACTTACAATTCATCATAAAAACATGTATCATAAGTTACATTGAAAATAATGAAAAGTATTCTTATTTTTTGAATCTGTGTCTTCTATCTTTCTCTAACTTGGTATCAGAGCAGTTCCTTCAATGCAGACTCTTCATCTTTAGGCTTCTCGGCTCAGCTGATCAGGCTTCATCTCCATTGGATAACCTGTTGACCAACAAAAGTACGTAGATGAATCAGATAAGTACATTTAATAGTCTAAGACTTGACAGGCACGACTTCTTATTGTGGAAACCTATGGTGTTACCCATAATAATGGATAATAAGCTGGGAGATTTTATCAATAGTGATAAACTTTGTCCTCCAAAGCTATTGCGCAATTCTGATGGCTCAATAATTGAAAATATTGAGTATGATAACTGGACAACAAAGGACCAGTTATTGTTGAGATGGCTCAGTACTATTTTCCTGATTTTTCATCCCAAGTAATGGAGGAAGAGACCTTCAAAGGGCTGTGGGATGCTATATTTAGGCTGACTGGCTCCCAAACAAAGTCTAGAGTGACATTTTTAAGAGAGAATTTCATAGAACCAAGAAGGGTAGTCCACTAATGGAGGATTATCTTGTTAAGATGAAGCATATATCAGTCAACCTAGCTCTAGCTAAATAACATCTTACATGTTCCTTAAATAAGTAAAAACCTTTTATTTGTTTCTCAATTAACCTCACATAATAATATATTTACTGAGTTTCATACATCTAACTATTTTGTGAAGGACAACATCACAGGGAGGACTCTTCTTCCAGGGAAGGTTGAGAATGGGCTTTATAAGTTGGAAGACTCGTCTGACTCTTGCAATTCTAAGGCTGGTGTTCTAAGGGATTATCCTAGTGTGTCAAATATTTCTGTTTTAGCTAATTCTTCTAAGTCTCTGAAGGAAGAATGGCATAGGAATTTAGGCCATCCTTCCACAAGGATTCTTTCTCTTGTTATGAAGCGTTGTAATCATTATGTTGGTTCTGCTAATGAAAAAACAATTGTGATGAATGCCAGTTAGGCAAGTCACATTCTCTCCCTTATTCTAGGTCTTTTTCTCAGTCCACAAATGTTCTAGACTTAGTTCACCGTGACTTGTGGAGGTCTGCTTTTGTTGTTTCTAAGAAAGGATTCAGGTTTTACATTCTATTTGTGGATAATTTTTCTAGATTTACATGGTTGCACCGTCTAAGGCATAAAGGTGAGGCTCTAAAAGCTTTCAAAGAGTTTAAGATTCTAATGGAAAACCAATTTGACAGAAAAAATAAGTGTTTTCAGTTAGATGGGAGTGGTGAGTTCAAGATCTTTCTCCCCTTCGAAAAGGAGTCTGGGATCCAACTCAGGACATCCCATCCTTACTTTTCTGCTCAGAATAGGAGAGCAGAGAAGAAGCACACACATATCACTTAGACTGGTCTGGCTCTCCTAGCTCAATCAAACTTTCCTTTCAGCTATTAGCCTCATGCCTTTCACACAACAGTCTATCTAATCAATAGACTTCATACCTTTGTTCTCCAAGACATGACTCATTTTGAGAAATTGTTTAACTCTCAACCTCATTATGGCTGTCTAAGGGTATTTGGGTGCTCTTGTTTTCTTTGTCTCGGGCCTTATCAGACCAAAATTTTTTAATATCACTCTAATAAATTTATCTTTTTAGGTTTTAGTTCTGTGCATAAAGGGTACAAGTGCTTAAGTTCTACTGGGAAAGTCTATGTGTCTAAAAATATCATCTTCAATGAAGATAAATTTCTATGCTTCTCAGGTTTTCTCGGTTTAAAGAGTCATATCTCTAAGTCTATGTTTCTATGGTTATCTAGAGTTCCTAATGTCAAGATTTCAGATGGGACTTCTACTCTACATCAGACTCTTCATACAACCTTGCCTAGTTCTATGGTGATTATTCCTACAAATACCACTTTAAACCTACCAAACCAACAATCACACAATACAAACATACTTGCTAGCCTTGCCTCTTCACAACAAGACCCTAGTAGTCCAACAATGTCCCTTGTCAGAAACACAACCTTGTTGTCTCCACAACCTGTTATGCAATCATCCAATGTACCTATATTAGTGATTGAACTCCCCTTTGATAATCTGAGTACCCAACCAACTAATCTCAATACCCATTCTATGCTTATAAGGGCCAAATATGGTATTTTTAAACCCCTAAAGTTGTTTACACTGGTCTTACTACTGTGCCTATTACTACTACTATTGAACATGTTAAATTCTCTGAGCCTATTATTATTCCTCAGTCGCCTTAAGCTATGAAGGCTGAGTATGATGCCTTAATGGCAAATCATACATGGTCTGTCGTCCCATACGCAGATGCCATGACCTTTGTGGCTAAAGGATTTACATCAACCGTTATCCTTGTTATCAAGGCTTCTAGAATCATACTTGTACTTGCATTGGCTCTTTCTAGGGACTGGACCATAAGACAACTTGATACAAATAACGTTTTTTTAAATGGTGATATAAAAGAACATGTGTTTTATGGAGAAGTCTCGAGGGTTTATAGAAAGACTTCAGTCTGAGTTTCCACTCAAAGATATGGGTTGCCTTGACCCAAATAAAATACATTAATGACTTGCTTGTTAAGGAAGGGAATCCAGTGTTAACTATTGCTCCACTCCAATGCGAGTCAGTCTTGTTGTCTCCGAGCTTGATAGTGAAAGTCTTCACTGCCCTACACGTTACAGAACTGTGTTCGGCTCGTTACAATACCTACTCCACACTAGACGAGACATCGCTTTTGATTTCAATAAAATGAACCAATTTCAATAATCTTCTACAACTACACATTTACAAATCGTAAGGCGAATTCTGAGGTACTTATCTGGGATAATGTCGTTTGGTCTTCATATTAAACCCAATGATGCTAATCAGCTCACTCGATTGACTAATGAGGACTAGGGTGGTTATGTAGATGACCTTCCCTCAGTGGAAGGCTAGTGTGTATTTCTTAGTGACTCACTTGTCTCGTAGTCTTCTAAGAAACAAGGAGTGGTCCCTCGATCCAGGACTGAATCTGAGTACCACTCTCTTGTAAATGTTTCGTCTGAATTGATTTAGCTTCATTCTGTCTTCGATGAAATCGGTCTTGCTCTTCATCGAGCTCCGGTTATCTGGTGTGATAACCTTGGAGCAAGTTCTTTGGCATCAAATCCTTTGTTTTACGCCGGGAGCAAACATGTCGACATTGACCTTCACTTTATTCGGGATCAGGTGGTCCAATGGTCTTTGGACATTTGCTATGTCCCGACACATGACCAAGTTGGTGATCTCCTCACTAAACCCCTCTCTCAATCTCAATTATTTTTCTTACGAAACAAACTTGGCCTCGATGTTCCTCCACTTCGTTGGGAGAGGGAAGTCAGAGAAAGAGAAGACGAGAAGGAAGAGGTGGTTGTTGAACTACGGTTTGAGAGAATTGGGAAAATGAGCTGGGTCTAAGCTCATTTATATGTTGGGTTGTGGTTTAGTCTTGGATCGCATTTTGAACGACTTGTTAACCTACGAAGATCTGAATATAAATCCAAATGTTTGGGTCAATATTGTTAAGACCCAACTAGAATTTGCTAGAATCTCTTACTTAATAGATAACAAAAATGTAACAATAAATTATTACACCCCAACAACTTACAATTCAGTATAAAAACATGTATTATATGTTACATTAAAAATAATAAAAAATATTTTGATTTTTTAATATGTTTATTTTACCTTTGTTTAACTCTAACTACTCTAACTTTATATACCGATTTAAACAATCAATTAAAAAGTTCTTATGTTCGAACTAAGTTATAAAACTACATTAAAAATATTAGTGACATTATGTGTGGTAATTTAAACTATAGCAACTAAATTAATTAGTAAATTAACTAATTTTAAGTAGTATATGATAATATTATAATTTTGTATTAATTTTTTTTGGTAAAATTCATAACAAAAATGTAACAAGAAAAATAGAAAACAACTCTTTGAGAAAAATGTATCAAATTGTTTTCTACGATTCAATTGTTTAATTATATATATATATATAAGAGGCAAATTTTATCGGGATCGGATTTCATCGTGATCGGATCTCAATTCCTCCTGGTGAACTTCTGACTCGGATCAGATTCTGCCTTGTCGACCTCACCTCTTGGTCAGGCTGATGTCACCTAAATAATTATTTAATGTGAGACACGCGTGCTTGGTTTTGCCGTTATCGAATCAAAATATTTTTTAGGCGGCACAGCTGTCATGACACGTGTCATGATGTCGCTATGCTTCAACTGTTCACCTTCTCTCCAATTGCCTATATAAACTCCACTTTCTCTCTTAACAAAGATTTCTGATTTTCCTTAAACAAATTTCATTCTAGAGAGAGAAACGGTGCCAATCAAAAAAAATTAAGTTTGCATTTTCATGCCTGAAGAGTCTCGTTATATTGGAAAGTATAAACTTTGGCGGTGGTTTCATAACTCTAATCGGATTGGTGCTGCTGGACCTTCTACTGCAAGAGAATATCCTTCTCCTGCCGATATTTGGGAGTCTAACTTTCGAGATAATTGGGCTCCGACTAAAGAACATCAAGATCGGCCTAAGAGAAAAAGATCACCGGATCTGGCCGTTAAATCGGTTTGAATGAGGATTCTTTTCTCGGAGCCAACTCCGTCTACCACTCCCCAAGGCTCTCCTCAAACGACGCCATATGTTATTCCTCGAAAAACTTTATCTATGGGGACTCGGGTGGAACCATCTCTTCCTTCCATTCCAGAAGCCCAGGAAAAATCTTTGTCCGGTGACCCTGGAAATGTTGCAGTGATTGAGGCAGAGCCTCTTTGGGTCGTTCTTACCGACGCCAACCCCTCGGAACCTATAGCTGACCTTTCCACTCATCCAGGTGAAACTACTCTGGTAAAAAAGAAGAAGAAGAAAAAGACACGTTTGCGCTAATGAGTTGGTGCTTTACACAGAGTTGATGAACTACGGTCTCCGACTACCCATTGAGCCTCTTCTGGCCGATTACTTTCACTTGGTCAACATTTGTCCTTCTTGCATCATGGCGTCACATCTCTCCGTACATGCTTTTACAATGGAGCAACTTATCGCTGTTTCTGGAGTGGCTAAGAACTCTCACTACCCCTTTTACTCACTCGGTTTTACTGAAAACCTTAAAGTGATAGAAGATTTTTTAGAGGCTGACAAAAAATGGAAGCAACAATTTATGTTCATCTCTGGGTAGTGGCAGACCGGGTTCGAAAATTCTGAGGACCTTCCTCATCGACTTACCCTGCAGTGGACTGGACGAGATAAGTATTTTTATCTAAATAGTTTCTGACCTGCTGCCTTCGGTAAATTCTGACTGTTTGGTTTTTCAGCTATGAAAGGAATCGCCAAGTCTTTAAAGCGTCACGGTAAATCCGCTAAAGCTATTTTTGAGAAACTGAGCCTCTGGGCTGGTGAACACTAGGACCACAAGTTCCATCAAAGCTTTATGCCGATGAAATTTGTTAAGAGTAACTTGTGGTGATTTGACCTCAGAGAAAAGAAGACTACCTCAGATCTTATGGTGGCTCCTCCAGGTGATGAGGTCCTTGCAAGCTTGGAACGTTTGGATAACCCAGTCTATCCTCCTACTCGGGCTCGAGCTCCGAGTCATCAATATGCGGACGAACCCGAGGAAGGTGCAGAAGCAGACACTGAGGATGATGCTCAGTCCGATAACGATGCACTCGACGCTCAGGGTGATTTCCAAGAAAGGCTGCATGTCAGTCCTCTCTCAGGAACTCAGGGTGATCAGGATTATGCCCAAGTAAGTTTGCCTCCGGGTGTGACTGCATCGGATCCTCAACCATCAGCCACCCTCGCACCTCAAGTATTTTCGCCCTCCTCTCAACTTAACAAACAACTAGATGATGATGATAACCGGGTTGAGATTAGGCCTCAAGGTCGTGCTGGTGCCACCCGACCACAAAAGTTTACAGCGGAGGAGAAGAAGAAAAAGATTGCTGAGAGTGGGGGGGGGGGGGAGAGTGACAACACCAATCATCTGAGTCAACCACCATCCCGAAAGCTTGTGATTATCGATTCCGACTCTGTTGTGGAGTTTGTTTCCACCCGAGGGACAAGTCAAGAAGGTGGTTCTGATATAGAAGGGTATTGTTCTCCGGAATCTCCTTACTTTGACGTTTATGGCATTGACTATGTGGCGAACGAGCTACATAAGCTACTGCATGCTGCTGCTCTACTCTAACGCAAGACGAATCGGAAGGATTGCTATAAAGAAGAAGTTGTTGCGAGGAGGGCAGAAGTAACAACTTTAGCATCGGAGGTTTCTGAGTTAAAAAGGCAAATTAAATGACTTGACCGATCAAATGGCTGAACAAACTGAGATATTTTCTAAGGTAGAAGGCTTAGTTGTTTAGTCCGAAAATCTGAAAAAAGAAGTCAAGGAGCTAAAGAAGGAGTTAGCCAAAACATCGGAAGTTACCGCCAAGATGCAGTCTCTATCTTTCGAGTCCGAAGAGCTGAAGAAAAGAGTCAAAGAGCTAACTAAGGAGAAAAAGACCTCTGATGAGAGTTTGACTGCTATTACTTCCCTTGAGGCTGAACTTTCCTTCAATGCAGACTCTTCATCTTTAGGCTTCTCGGCTCAGCTGATCAGGCTTCATCTCCATTGGATAACCTGCTGACCAACAAAAGTACGTAGATGAATCAGATAAGTACATTTAATATTCTAAGACTTGACAGGCACGACTTCTTATTGTGGAAACCTATGGTGTTACCCATAATAATGGATAATAAGATGGGAGATTTTATCAATAGTGATAAACTTTGTCCTCCAAAGCTATTTCGCAGTTCTGATGGCTCAATAATTGAAAATATTGAGTATGATAACTGGACAACAAAGGACCAGTTATTATTGAGATGGCTCAGTACTATTTTCCTGATTTTTCATCTCAAGTAATGGAGGAAGAGACCTTCAACTGGCTGTGGGATGTTATAGTTACGCTGACTGGCTCCCAAACAAAGTCTAGAGTGACATTTTTTAAGGGAGAATTTCATAGAACGAGGAAGGGTAGTCCACTAATGGAGGATTATCTTGTTAAGATGAAGCATATATCAGTCAACCTAGCTCTAGCTAAATAACATCTTACATGTTCCTTAAATAAGTAAAAACCTTTTATTTGTTTCTCAATTAACCTCACATAATAATATATTTACTGAGTTTGATACATCTAACTATTTTGTAAAGGACAACATCACAGGGAGGACTCTTCTTCCAGGGAAGGTTGAGAATGGGCTTTATAAGTTGGAAGACTCGTCTGACTCTTGCAATTCTAAGGCTGGTGTTCTAAGGGATTATCCTAGTGTGTCAAATATTTCTGTTTTAGTTAATTCTTCTAAGTCTCTAAAGGAAGAATGGCATAGGAAGTTAGGCCATCATTCCACAAGGATTCTTTCTCTTGTTATGAAGCGTTGTAATCATTATGTTGGTTCTGCTAATGAAAAAACAATTGTGATGAATGCCAGTTAGGCAAGTCACATTCTCTCCCTTATTCTAAGTCTTTTTCTCAGTCCACAAATGTTCTAGACTTAGTTCACCGTGACTTGTGGAAGTCTGCTTTTGTTGTTTCTAAGAAAGGATTCAGGTTTTACATTCTATTTGTGGATGATTTTTCTAGATTTACATGGTTGCACCGTCAAAGGCATAAAGGTGAGGCTCTAAAAGCTTTCAAAGAGTTTAAGATTCTAGTGGAAAACCAATTTGACAGAAAAAATAAGTGTTTTCACTTAGATGGGGGTAGTGAGTTCAAGACCTTTCTCCCCTTGGCAAAGGAGTCTGGGGTCCAGCTCAGGACATCCTATCCTTACTCTTCTGCTCAGAATGGGAGAGTAGAGAAGAAGCACACACATATCACTTAGAATGGTATGGCTCTCCTAGCTCAATCAAACCTTCCTTTCAGCTATTGTCCTCATGCCTTTCACACATCAGTCTATCTAATCAATAGACTTCCTACCTATGTTCTCCAAGACAAGACTCATTTTGAGAAATTGTTTAACTCTCTACCTGATTATGGCTCTCTAAGGGTATTTGGGTGTTCTATTCAGACCTTGGTAGTCCAACAATGTCCCTTGTCAGAAACACAGCCTTGTTGTCTCGACAACCTGTTCTGCAATCATCCAATGCACCTATATTAGTGATTGAACTCCCCTTTGATAATCTGAGTACCCAACCAACTAATCTCAATACCCATTTTATGCTTATAAGGGCCAAATATGGTATTTTCAAACCCTAAATTTGTTTACACCGCTCTTACTACTGTGCCTATTACTACTACTATTGAACGTGTTAAATTCTCTGAGCCTATTATTATTCCTCAGTCGCCTTAAGCTATGAAGACTGAGTATGATGCCTTAATGGCAAATTATACATGGTCTATGGTCCCGTACGCAGATGGCATGACCTTGGTGGGCTACAAATGGGTTTATAAATTGAAGTATAATCCTAATAAATCTATTTAACGTTGCAAAGCCAGACTTGTGGCTAAAGGATTTCTTCAGCAACCTGGCATAGACTTTACATCAACCTTTAGCCCTGTTATCAAAGCTTCTACAATCATACTTGTACTTGAATTGGCTCTTTCTAGGGACTGGACCATAAGACAACTTGATATAAATAACTTCTTTAAATGGTGATATAAGAGAACATTAGTTTTATGGAGCAGTCTCAAGGGTTTATAAAAAGACTTCAGTCTGAGTTTGCACTCAAAGATATGGATTGCCTTGAACTCGTTTTGGGGATTGAGGTATACCAAGATGACTCTGGGTTATACTTGACCCAAATAAAATACATTAATGACTTACTTGTTAAGGAAGGGAATCCAGTGCTAACTCTTGCTCCACTCCAATGCGAGTCAGTCTTGCTGTCTCCGAGCTTGATAGTGAAAGTCTTCACTTCCCTACACGTTACAAAAGTGTGTTCGGCTCGTTACAATACCTACTCCACACTAGACCAGACATCGCTTTTGCTTTCAATAAAATGAACCAATTTCAACAATCTTCTACAACTACACATTTACAAATCGTAAGGCGAATTCTGAGGTACTTATCTGGGATAATGTCCTTGGGTCTTCATATTAAACCCAATGATGCTAATCAACTCACTCGATTGACTGATGAGGACTGGGTTGGTTATGTAGATGACCATCGCTTAGTGGAAGGCTATTGTGTATTTCTCGGTGACTCACTTGTCTCGTAGTCTTCTAAGAAACAAGGAGTGGTCCCTCGATCCAGGACTGAATTTGAGTACCGCTCTTGTAAATCTTTCGTCTGAATTGATTTAGCTTCGTTCTGTCTTGGATGAAATCGGTCTTGCTCTTCATCGAGCTCCGGTTACCTGGTGTGATAACCTTGGAGCAAGTTCTTTGGCATCAAATCCTTTGTTTCACACTGAGAGTAAACATGTCGAGCTTGACCTTCACTTCATTCGGGATCAGGTGGTCAAATGGTCTCTGGACATTTGTTATGTCCCGACACATGACCAAGTTGGTGATCTCCTCACTAAACCCCTCTCTCAATCTCAATTATTTTTCTTACAAAACAAACTTGGCCTCGATGTTCCTCTACTTCGTTGGAGGGGGAAAATCAGAGAAAGAGAATAAGAGAAGGAAGAGGTGGTTGTTGAACTACGGTTTGAGAGAATTAGGAAAGTAAGTTGGATCTAAGCTCATTTATATGTTGGGTCCTCGTTTAGTCTCGGGTCGCATTTTAAACGACTTATAAACCCACGAAGGTCTGAATATAACTCCAAATGTCTCGGTCAATATTTTTAAAGACCCAACTAGAATTTGCTAGAATCTCTTACTTAATAGATAACAAAATGTAACAATAAATTATTACACCCTAACAACTTACAATTCAGTATAAAAACATGTATTATATGTTACATTAAAAATAATAATAAAATATTTTGATTTTTTAATATGTTTATTTTACCTTTGTTTAACTCTAACTACTCTAACTTTATATACCGATTTAAACCATCAATTAAAAAGTTCTTATGTTCGAACTAAGTTATAAAACTACATTAAAAATATTAGTGACATTATGTGGGGTAATTTAAACTATAGCAACTAAATTAATTAGTAAATTAACTAATTTTAAGTAGTATAGGATAATATTATAATTTTGTATTAATTTTTTTTGTAAAATTCATAACAAAAATGTAACAAGAAAAATAGAAAACAACTCTTTGAGAAAAATGTAGCAAATTGTTTTCTACGATTCAATTGTTTAATTATATATATAAAAGAAGCAAATTTTATGTCAATATTGAAAAACCAATAAAATTAAAACATTTTCCACAAACATACATTCTTAAGTCCAATAAAATAACATAAAAGACATGAAATAAAGTTTTAAAAAACATCTCTAGAAAACAAACACAGTTTTCGACCAATATTCACTAATTGTCCTAGTTCAGCATCCTATAGGTCCTTCGTCTATGGGTCAATATCCAAAATACAAATGAAGCCCTGAATTTGCAAACCTGTTCTTCACATTAGGGACTTCAATGATTTCATCTTCTTCTTCTTCCGCTTCCCACAACCATTATCTTTCTCATTATCCCCAAATAAATCCAAAAAGCCAAAATCTTCCTCCTTATCAATCTCATATATAGTTGGTCTCTTACTCTTGACTCCACTATTACCTTCATTAGTGTTGTCTTCATAACCAGCACCGCCAGAATCTACCCTGTAGTTCCTGGTAGATTTATCCCCTCTAGGTTTTCCCCACCCAGGTCCAAACCCGGAATAATAGAGATATCCATACCTCGAACTGGAGCCGGACCGTGTCATGGATTTGTCAGCGGACAGTGTCACTGAAGCCTCACCACCACATCTTGCCTTCCCCCGGCTATCATCCTGGACTTCACTTATCTTCAACTTCTTCGTATCTTGTTTTGACCCGAAATCCGCTTCTACCTTCCCCTCCACTTCTGTTTCCACCATTATGAAATCGGGTTTCTTCATGGATTCCAACCTACATTCAGATTAATGTTTTTTCATAACTGTGGTAAACCCTAAAACGACAGTACAAACAAGAATTAAATTGGGTATAAGTTTCTAGTTACCTCTCTTCAGCAGCCTTTCCATTTCCTGGAGCTAGTTGTTTGGAGGGAGATAGAGATATCACATCCCACCGTGACTGGTTCAGCTGACACACTTGCTGTTCGAATGAGGAGAATCGCAGGGATGCACGATTTGCATTCTTGCGAATCCTCATTTCTTCCAAACTAAAAATCAGCAAAAACACAAACCCTAGCAGGTGACGATACTACACACTCTCTTTATATATATATAGTGGTCAAGGACAAGGACAACCAATTGCAAGATAGATAAAGTAAAGTAACCGAAAAACTAATATAATAATTTTCTGTAGGAGGATATAAATCAAAGAATGAGCCCCTTGTTTTCATTTTCTTTATTTTTAGGTTTTAACTTTTTCTATCAGTTGAAGTCTTTTATCTTCTTAAATGGACACTTTTGTTACTAGTTTTTTTTCCCTATAATCAAGAGACGTCTAAAATATTTTCTTAAACGGCATTTTTTTTATTGCAAACAATTGTGTTTTGTTATTGTTTTTCTAACTCAACAAATTACAATATCTAAAAATGTCACATATACGTATGTCCAGTATATCTCTCAAAAAATTTATTTAAATAATAAAATACAATTACTTTTAACTATTTCATATATTTTGAGTAATGGTGTTTGTTAACTTTTTCTAAATTAAACTCAATAAAAGTTGAGTGGTTAAAGAGTTTTGCATGTGATTGACGCAATGTGGAAGGGGTAAAGGGATAATTTGGTAAATTTAAGTTGAGTTTAGTAAGTTATCCGAGCATATATCATCACGTTAGCCTTCGAAAAGTTCATATCATGTGCCTTTCCGTAGAAGAAAGGTGGCGAACGATAAAATATGACCAACGCAACAGAACAGATGGATTTCATATTATCCGAATAAATTTATTACG
Organism: Limnanthes douglasii subsp. nivea; assembly: GCA_036936605.1. Classification (NCBI taxonomy): domain Eukaryota; kingdom Viridiplantae; phylum Streptophyta; class Magnoliopsida; order Brassicales; family Limnanthaceae; genus Limnanthes; species Limnanthes douglasii. Next base: position 63,781,246 of record JAUPFV010000002.1, on the reverse strand, counting down.
TGAATTGTTCTGCATGGCCAACTAAACGGAAACCTGTATAATTAGGTGAAATTATATTATCTTACCAATCGTTCTTCATGGCTACGTGGACGGAAAATTGTATAATTAGGTTAATTTATTTTGACATAATATCATATTACGTAAACTAGTTTATTTTACTTGACATATGAGAATAGTAATATATAAATACAATTGTGTATGAATCTTAAAAACATAAATAACAATTTATTGACTAAAGGAAGCCCAAAACTTTTAGTGTAACATTTGAGGTTTAAGTGACAAGAAGATGCGCAGAATTTAGAAACAACAAAATGAAAAATTGGTCCCCAAGACAGAGGAATCGATTGTCGTTGTCGGAGAGAGTAGTTGAACAAGATCAACTAAATTGGGGAGATAAACCTTTTAAGAGGTTGACAAATTTAGTTGTTCATTGTGAACACCGGATGTTGAACTTCAATCTGTAAAAATGGACTTCGAATTGGGAATCTTCAGCTTAGCAAATATCTTGAGATGTAAACGAGTTTCCTATTTTTATAAGAAGATGTAAAGAGATGTGACCCTAAGAGTTCTGGAAAACAACAAATTTTCTAGTGAATTTTCATCTTTTCATTCGATACCTGAACATTATTATATTTTAACAATTCGAGGAGTAGAGGAATTAGGGATTGAAAAATTCGCTCATATAGTTGGTCTAGAGGCTATCAAGCAAGATAATGACTTTGAGATGATTAGGTATTTGATCTGTCGAAAGATCAATTTTGTATTTGCATTTGTTAGTACATCGAGTCATCTAGTCTGCAACAGAGTTTTGTTCTCTGTTAATATGTGTGTTGGTCATATTTTGAGTAAGAAGGTTCCTGCAGCATTGTAGAATAGGGATAAAAAATCATGGAGCTTTGTTAGTTAAGATCATAGTTAAGAGATTATAGTTTATCTTGACCAACTGACCAAAAAAATGAATGTTTCGATAGTGGTTTGAATTTTATAAATCTTCTTCTAAATTTGAGATATTTTGGTGATAATCGCACATGCATTGGATGAGCTGCAAAACATTACATGTTATGCATAACTTTAGACCATAAGCTAGAATTTATTCTAAAAAATTTCAAAAGTTTACAGGAGTAGGTGAGTTTAATATCTTCAATTCGTCTAATGTTTAGTCCTCCTTCTTTGTAGGGAAGATAAACCTTGCTCCAGTTACCCCAGGAGATAGCTCGACGATTGTTTGAAGATCGTCACATATATCAGCTACAGATTCATTTGATTCTCTTGATGATAGATCCTAGAAGAAGAGTGTGTTGAAGATGATAATTTGGGATGTCAAGCAGAATTGATTGGGTTAGTGTGAGCCTTCCACCAAAAGGGAGTAAGGTATGATCTCATTCTTAGTAAATGATAAACAAGGGATAATATCATTATTATGAATTTTGTATCTTAAACTATGGTGATCTTAATATAATTTTGTATCTTAGTAAATGAATTTTGTATCTTAAACTATGGTGATCTTGATAGATTAAATAATTAAGCTGATGAACCTCCAGTTGAAACCAAAAGCAATTAAGATTTGCTTAATGAAGAAAACATATACTTTATTAAATGCCTTAGATAAGTCTACTTTAATGATGAAGTTTCATCCTTGACTTTTGTTTTGTTTAAGTTGAAGGAAATTGTTTTAGTGAGTAGGATATTTTCTCAAATACATCGATCCTTTACAAATCCACTTTGTTCAGCAAAGATGGGATTTGGTAAAAGATTAGATAGTCTATCATTTAGTATTGTATAAATGAATAAAAACCCAAATAATTATTTGAATCACTCTCTTGTTTGTAAAGAACTACTCCTATCTTCCAAGATAAACATGGAAAGAATAATTGTTACTAAGAATAACACCAATTTGTTTTTTTAGTATAAAAAAAGTACGGAACGATTATTTTGATTTTAATGGTTTTATTATTTACTTATTTTATAACGACATTGACAAAGTATTTGATCAGGTCAGAATATCTAATGCAATAATATTATATTGAAATTGTGTTTAAGTTTGATTTCTGATCTTTGTGCTTGGTGATCGATTTTCAACATTTGATGTTTAAGATGACACGTTAGTCTTCCTTTAACGACATGCACCCAATTAATTTGTGTAACTTTTCATACAAAATAATGTAAAAAATCCTTAATAAGAGATGTTCTCTTTTGCTTCAAAAACTTATTAGACCAAAATAATTTTCCTTTATAAAAAAAATAACGGATTGATTTATATCTTGCCCTAGCTCATGAAGTGACACAACATTTTCGTAAAATGTTCAAGGTGAAAATTTGATGGTGAAATTGAATATCGAGAAATCTTATCATAGTTTTTCTCGAGAATTCATGTATAATTCTTTCAAAATGTTGTTTTCACAATTACATCGTTGCTTCAATTTCACAATGTGTTATAACTAACAGTACTCATTGGATGTTGATAGAAAACGGTATGGTTTTCAAATCTACAAAATAGATGAGACAAGATGGCCTAGTTGAAGAGAGAAAGACTTCACTATGAGTAATTTATAGTGATTTGTTATTGAAAGTTTTTGTAAATTTTAATGTCAATTGTCTACATTATATAGTTGTATGATTAGTAAAGATAATATATAAATACAACTAACTTATTCTTTGTAACAACTTGTAACGTATTAACGAACCACTTGATTATTCTATTGAGGGTTATTTAGTAATATATTGTGCTTGTAATTCAATGTGGGCTCAATCACAAGAGTCCAATATTTAAGTGACTATATAAGAGGTCAAGTTTCTTTAAGTCCAAAAAGGAGTATGTTCGATCAATTAGTATATTTTCTAACTAATAGAAAGCCTTAGATTTAACAACATATATAGAGTTATTGTCTCCTCCATATCCTCTGCATATAAAAAATTTCTCGGGCCATATAGTTCTTCTCAAAGCATCAAATATGATTCTTCAAATGACGGATATTTTATTTTGAAATCCATGACATTAAAACAAACATACCTATTAAAGAGTATAAACAAGCTAACAAAAAACAAAGGTAAGATTAATAAAGAAAACTATAGTTATATTTGAAATTTAAATATTACCAAATCTCTCAATATTTATTCATAGTTTTTAAAATAATTTTACAACTACTTCTCAATTACTACTTACTATAAAATTATTGTTACTTTCATAATATTCTTAATTTACATGGCTTCCCGCGCTTCAAACTCTCTCTTGCTATATCTTTGGCCTCTCCCATCTTCTTCAGGCCACGGAAACCGATTAGTATTTATGGGTACTTCTCGTTGGACAAGTTGTCGGCTACTCCTTCGCCATCTTCTTTATTACACCCATTGTTGACTTTTTTCCAACCATACTATTTACATTCTTCACTCTTTTAAAACCTACCATCGCATCTACTATATATCATCAAGCTCAAACCTTGGTGGTTGCGGCTTACCTCTCTTTTTCTACTTCACAAGACTCGACTATTCCGCTATCAATTAGACTTCCTCATGAAGCTGCAGTCAAGTAAAGGTTAGCTGAAGCGCATCTCCACATGGAATCTAGGATGGGTACGAGATTTTATGATATCATGAACCGTTCCTCCCTCCCAAGTTATTTCAGCTAACCACGATTTCGTCGGTATTCTCAAGAATATCTTTCGTCTTTTGCAGGCTCCACCAAAGTCTCATTCGATCCATTACCCTCTCGCTACTCGATAATAGTGGAAAACCTATTCTGAGGCGGTTAGGATCTTTTATGTGAAGAATACGTGACTGATGAAGTTTCAAGGAAACATTGAATTGCTTGAAACTTCAATTAAGTCTTTCATGGGTGCTGGATTAGACTGTACAAGAGATAGTTAAGAGAGAAGATGATTTAGGGTTTCTTCAAACAACCATCTACTATGTCGAAGTGGGTTCAAGGGCATTACTGTTTCGGGTCTTCAATCAGGTCGTATTTTCTATAAAGATAGGCCCATGTCGAGTCCAACAAACATATGGACTACATCACACGTTGTGATGTTGCTTTAGACTTGTCACACTTATTAAAATACCTACTGAATAAATTAGTGAGTGTAACACCTTTTGTAACAACCTAAAATTTCTGGCAAAACTACCTAACCAATTAGATTCATAATGTAACTATAAAAGATGTACAACGGGCTACAATTGAATTATAGAATCATATATTAAAAAATTTAAATCCTTCTCTTCTCTCTTTCTATCTTTAACTTGGTATCAGAGCCTTCAAGGTTTTCAATGGAAAATCTTGATTCACCTACACTAAGCAATGAGTCGTTAGGCTCATTTCTTCCTGGCTGCTTCTCCAGTGCAACAAAAAATGTACACCTGCAAACAATCAGCAACAAAAATAACCAGATCAGACTTGACAGATTAGGAGGCTTCATCACAGGGGACAAGCCCTGTCCTCTGAAGTTTACTAATGATTCTGAAGGAAACATGGTTGAAAATACTGATTATGAAGACTGGATCGCTAAGGATCAGCTTCTCACTGGATGATTGTATTCTACTATGACTTCTGAAATGGCTACTCAATTGATGCAATAAGGTACTTCAAAGGAGTTATGGGATGCTGCTAGCAAGCTTTCTGGCTCACAAACAAGAGCCAAAATCACTTACCGACAAGTCTGAGTTTCAGAGGACACGTAAAGGTACCTCTAGTATGAATGATTGTCTAAATAAAATGAAAGCTATAGATGATAATCTTGTGTTGGCTGGTTGTGTGTTTGTTGATGATCTTGTGACTCAAGTCCTTGCTAGTTTGGACTCTAAGTACACCCCTATTGTTGTTAGTCTAGCAGATAAGGAGTCAGTTGGTTGGCTAGATCTCCAGACTAGTCTACTCACATTTGAGAGCAGACTAGATTAGCTTTTGAGCCTACAAAACAATGTCGCTAACCTAAAATTAGCTTCTACTAATTTCACTCAAAATATAGAGTATAAATCACAAAGTAACAACAACAATTAGAGAACTTCTTATAAACAGTACAGAGGTGCTTACAGAAATAATAGGGGAAGAAGTAATTATTCTAACAATAGAAGATGAAGGAACAATTTCTTTAGAGCGAGAGGGGGATGTTTCTCTCAAAATAAACCTACTTGCCAGATAGGCAATAAGTATGGACATACAACTCAAGTCTGTTATTATAGAGATGATCCATCTGTTATGGGATCTACCTCATCAGAACAACCTAAAGGGGATGGAGATCATGCGGCCTATCTAACAACTCAAGACTCAACTGGAGACTCTGCTTGGTATGCTGACACTGATGCTAGTCACCATGTCACTGGGAATTCAAGCGTGTTGACTCAGAAAACTGAGTATGCAGGTAAAAAAGGTATCATGGTTGGTAGTGGTCACAGGTTGCCAATCCAGCATATTGGGAATTCTAGTTTGCAATCTCTCACTAAAACACTTATTTCCTAAAAGATATTCTACATGTACCTAAAATAAATAAGAATTTGTTGTCTGCCTCACAACTTACTAGTCATAACAGGGTATTTGTTGAATTTCATGATGGTTTTTGTCTTGTGAAAGACAAGGTGTCACGGACAACGCTTCTCAAAGGGACTACTGAGAGTGGGAAGTACAAGATGGAGAGCATTCCTAAGTCAGAAGCATTGGAGGTTTATTCTACCTTTGCAAAGCCTAGTTCTCAAGTCACTAATGTATTTCCCTCTACTGTTTTGTATGTTGGTCTTTCTAATTCCCTAAAGGATGGATGGCATAGGAAGCTTGGCCATCCATCACAGAATGTTCTAAACATTGTTCTTAAGATTTGTAATCTTTCTTCTGTTTTAAGAGATTATTGTTGTTTTTATGAAGCCTGCCAGTTTGGTAAATATTATGTTCTACCTTATCATGTGTCTCATTCTTATGCTAACAGTGTGCTAGACCTTATACATACAAATGTATGGGTTCCTTCTCCTATTCTCTCCATTTAGGGTCATAGATATTATGTTATTTTCCTAGATGATCACACTAGATTTACTTGGTTCTACCTTATCAAGCATAAAAGTCAGGTTGTTGGTGTGTTCAAAGTTTTCAAATGCCTGGTTGAGAAACAATTTGACAAATCTATAAAAGTAGTTTAGTGTATGGTGGAGGGGAATACTTACCCTTGTCTACTATGGCTCAAGAACATGGCTTTATTCTGAGGAAGTCCTGTCCTCATACGTCTGCTCAGAATGGCAGAGCTGAGCGTAAACACCGACATCTTGTTGAGACAGGACTGACTCTCTTAGCAGAAGCCAGTCGGCCCTACAAGTTTTGGGTACAAGCGTTTGAAACTACTGTTTATCTCATAAACAGACTACCTACACCAATTCTGTCTAACAAATCACCATATGAGCTGTTATTTCACAAAGTGCCAAACTACCTAGTTCTGAAAACATTTGGTTGTGCTTGTTTTCCATGTCTTAGGTCATATCAGACCCACAAATTTCAATTTCATACTACAAAGTGTGTCTCACAAAGGCTATGTATGTCTCAATTCTATGGGAAAAATCTATATATCTCGAAATGTGATTTTCAATGAGGCAGATTTTCCTTTTCAAGGGAACTTCTCACACAGTTCACAATCTGAGTCTCCTCATAGTTTTCCCCTATAGTCCTTCTCCTATTCTCTCCACTCAGGGCATAGATATTATGTTATTTTCCTAAATGATCACACTAGATTTACTTGGTTCTACCCTATCAAGCATAAAAGTCAGGTTGTTGGTGTGTTCAAAGTTTTCAAATGCCTGCTAGAGAAACAATTTGACAAATCTATAAAAGTTGTTCAGTGTGATGGTAGAGGGGAATACTTACCCTTATCTACTATAGCTCAAGAACAGGGATTTATTTTGAGGAAGTCATGTCCTCATATGTCTGCTCAGAATGGAAGAGTTGAGCGTAAACGCCAACATCTTGTTGAGACAAGACTGACTCTCTTAGCAGAAGATAGTCGGCCCTACAATAGCTGGCAAAACTGCCTAACCAATTAGATTCCTAATCTAACTATAAAAGCTATACCATTGGCTACAATTGAATTAGAGAATTAGATATTAAAAATTATGTTATAAAATACTATGCAATTATCACTAAATGGCTCAAGCACAGAATATATGCGAATGAAAGATTTAAATGAAACACAGGATTTAACGTGGTTCGACAATTGTCTACGTCCACGGGCGCCGCCAGAGAAAAGAGTTTCACTATGATAGAAAAAGTTACAGATTTCAGATTGTGTTTTGTGTCGCCCTAGTAATCTATTTATAGGGAATTAATAGACTTACTAGACTATGGGCCTAATGGGCTCATACCACTAGACTGGCTCTTTTATAAGAGGATCGGACAATAATAATCATTTAGAGTATCACAACACAAAACTGTCCTGCCGGACACAGTACACTGTCAAGGCACTATTCGAACTGCCGGACACAGTACACTGTCAAGGCACTATTCGACTCATTCATAACAAATCTTCCCCTTGAGGCGAATATCCTTTCTTCACTATCAACAAAGAATCTTCTCTTCTTCTGACTCACCAAATGCCCTTAAGGCATTCACTCTATACTGCGAACACCGATCCAGTTTAGGCATTCCCTAAACTTTCGAACTGATACTGCCTTGGTCATTATATCTGCTGGATTATCGTGTGTAGACACTTTCTTCACATCAACAATTCCCTTTGATATTATATCACGAATAAAATGATACCTGACATCTATGTGCTTTGTACGCTCATGGTACATCTGGTTCCCTGTAAGGTGTATGGCGCTTTGACTGTCACAAAACACTTTTGTAGTAGTCCTATCCAAGCCCAAATCTGCCACCAAACCTTGCAACCATATTGCCTCTTTAACTGCTTCTGTTACCGCCATGTACTCTGCCTCTGTTGTAGACAAAGCTACAGTAGCTTGCAACTGTGCTTTCCAACTGATCGCACTCCCAGCTAGAGTAAATACATATCCTGTCAGAGATCTTCTTTTATCCATATCACCTGCAAAATCAGAATCAACAAAACCAACCAATGATCCTGCAACATCATTCAGCGATTCACCAATATCGGTTTTGTTAAAAGTTAAGCCAACGTTCACAGTATTCTTCAGATACCGAAGTATCCATTTCACTGCCTGCCAGTGTTCTTTCCCAGGACATCCCATGTACCTGCTAACTACACTAACCGCATGTGAAATATCAGGACGTGTGCATACCATAGCATACATGATACTACCAACTGCACTTGCATATGGAACCTTCGACATTTGTTCCAACTCAGCATCGTCCTTGGCCGCTTCTACTGCAGACAACTTGAAATGAGTAGCAAAAGGAATGTTAACTGCTTTAGCATCAAACATGTTGAATCGTTTTAACACTTTCTCAATATAGCTTCGTTGAGACAAGTGTAATGTTCCTAAATTTCTGTTCCTGATAATCTCCATACCAAGAATTTTCTTTGCTCTACCCAGATCCTTCATCTCAAACTCGGCACTAAGCTGCTTCTTTAACTGCACAATGTGTGACATACTACAAGCAGCAATAAGCATATCATCCACATACAACAACAAGTAAACATAAGAATCATCTGACATCTTTTGATGATACACACAACTATCATATGGACTCCTCGTGAACCCTTTTGACACCATGAATGTATCAAAACGTTTGTACCATTGCCTAGGTGACTGTTTCAAACCATACAGTGACTTTTTCAGCAGACAAACTTTGTCCTCCATATTAGGTTCGATAAATCCCTCTGGTTGTCTCATGTAGATTTGCTCCTCCAATTCACCATGTAGAAACGCAGTCTTCACATCCAACTGCTCAAGCTCTAAATCTTGCAAAACTACTATGGCTAACAAAACTCGAATCGAACTATGCTTCACCACTGGAGAAAACACTTCATTGAAGTCTATTCATTCCCTTTGAGTAAAACCCTTAGCGACCAGTCTTGCTTTGAATCGAGATGCCTCAACCCCTGGATTACCTTCCTTTTTCTTGAACACCCATTTACTGCCTACTATCTTCTGTCCTTTAGGCAAGTCAACAAGCTTCCATGTTTGATTCTTATGAAGAGATTCAATCTCTTCTCCCATAGCACTAATCCATCGATCTGCCTCTGAACTTGCTATAGCTTCTTTGTAGCTACTAGGTTCCTGCATCTCAACTTCTTCTGCAACTGACAGAGCATATGCAACTAGATTCGCATACCTTTTTGGAAGTCTAATATCTCTTCTTTCTCTGCCCAATGCTATGCTATAAGGTTGTTGTTCTGGTTCAGGCGCATCATCGTCACTATCATCTGATGCTGACGCTTCACCTCCTGATTCTGGATCCACCTCAGAACCACTTGAATTATTGGACCTGCTAGGCACTGCTTCTACTTCAAGCTCCACCTGTTTACTCACAACCGATCCTGATTCGACCATTTCTCCTACTTCCTTCTGACTGTCTATCGAAGCAAACTCATTAAAAGTAACGTCCCTACTGATGAGAAAACCTGGAGACTTTGGAGAGGTACACCATAACCTATATCCTTTCACTCCAGTAGCATATCCTAGAAATATGCATCTCTTTGCCCTCGGCTCAAGCTTACCATCTCTCACATGAGCATACGCAGGACAACCGAACACCCTCAAATGTTCATAATCAGCCGACGATCCAGACCAAATCTCAAAAGGAGTTTTACAATCAATAGCCGTTGATGGAGACCGATTCACCAAGTAACACGCTGTATTGATAGCTTCAGCCCAAAAATCCTTTCCCACACCGGAATGTGAGAGCATACTTCGTGCCTTGTCACAAAGCGTTCTGTTCATTCTTTCTGCGACTCCATTCTGTTGTGGTGTTCTAGAACAAGTGCGATGGCGCACTATTCCCTCAGCTTCGCAGAACTCGTTGAACTCACGACTGCAATATTCTAACCCATTATCTGTCCTAAGACGTTTGATTTTTCTTCCTGTTTGCTTCTCAATCATCGTCTTCCATTTGACAAAGGTTGAATATGCCTCATCTTTCGTTTTCAGAAAGTAAACCCACACCATCCTTGAATAATCATCAATCAAACTCATGTAGTATCTGGCTCCGCTCTTAGATGGAATTCTGTTTGGACCCCAAAGATCTGAGTGAATGTAGTCCACTGTGCCTTTAGTTTTTCTTACAGCCGATTTGCTGAATTTGACTCTAGTTTGTTTACCAAACACACAATGCTCACAAAATCCCAATGATTCTGCTTTATACCCTTTCAACAAATCTCTCTTTCCCAAAACAGCTAATCCTCTGTCACTCATGTGACCAAGACGCCAATGCCACAACTTATTTTGATCCTGCCTACTTTGGCTATTACTCCCTGATGATGCTACTGCAGCATCGCCCATAACAACACTCCCCTGGAGAATGTAAAGACCCTTCTGCAAACTACCTTTCATGCATACCATTGAGCCTTTTGTCACTTTGATTACACCATTTTCTGCATGGTACTTGTAACCCCGAGAGTCTAGAGTCCCACGAGAAATCAGGTTTCTTTTTAACCCAGGAACATGCCAGCACGTCAAGATTCTAACAACCCCGTCAAACATTCTGATTCTGACGTTACCAATACCACCAACAGTCAACGAATGATTGTTCCCTAAATAGACAGTTCCCTGCATTGGCTTGTACGTATCAAACCACTGCTTGAACTGACACATGTGATATGTAGCGCCAGTATCAAGTACCCAAGAGTTTTGCCCAAAGTCTGAACTCACGGACAATACATCTCCTTTACCACTGTTTTCACTATCGTCGGAATCGTTCACACCTTCAACAATGTTTGCTGCATTTTCCTTTTGATTTCCCTTCTTACCATTCAGTTTCGGACAATCTCTCCTATAATGACCCTGCTCACCGCATTCATAACAGTTTGAGTGCTTCACCCTTGACTTGGACCTCAAGTTCTTTCTTCTTAAAGAACTCGCTTTGCTTTTAGATCTTCCCCTAGTCATAAGACCTTCCCCTTCAGCTTGATTGTCTGGCTGCAACTGTCTCATCTCTTTTGATTTCAGTGCCCCTTTGACATCTGCTAGCGATAACCTATCCTTACCATACATAATGGTATCTACGAAGTTTTCATAGGGAGCTGGTAACGATCTCAATACAAACAAAGCTTGATCCTCATCCTCAATATTGATATCTATGTTCTCCAAGTCCATTATAATTGATTTAAAATTATCTAGGTGCTCTGTTATGGACATACCTTCTTTCAATCTGAAATCATACAAACGTTTCTTCAAATATAGTCGGTTTACTACTGATTTCTCTGAGTAAAGATCTCCTAGCTTCCTCCATGCGCAGGCAGCAGTCTTCTCACCACTAATCTCGCGAAGCACATTGTCTTTCACACTCATTAAAATCCAGCACAAAGCCATTTCTTGAAGATCTTGTTTCTCCTCTTCTTTCATCTCTTCTGGTAACTTATTCTCCACAGCCTTCCACAACCCTTGCAGTACCAATGAAGATTTCAGTTTAATCTTCCACAACGCAAAGCTGGATCCCCCATCAAATTTTTCAATCATATATTTTGTTGCTGTAGACGCCATTGTGAAACCCTAATTGCAAAAGCCCTAATTTCACCACGTGGCTCTGATACCAATTTTGTTATAAAATACTATGCAATTATCACTAAATGGCTCAAGCACAGAATATATGCGAATGAAAGATTTAAATGAAACACAGGATTTAACGTGGTTCGACAATTGTCTACGTCCACGGGCGCCGCCTGAGAAAAGAGTTTCACTATGATAGAAAAAGTTACAGATTTCAGATTGTGTTTTGTGTCGCCCTATTAATCTATTTATAGGGAATTAATAGACTTACTAGACTATGGGCCTAATGGGCTCATACCACTAGACTGGCTCTTTTATAAGAGGATCGGACAATAATAATCATTTAGAGTATCACAACACAAAACTGTCCTGCCGGACACAGTACACTGTCAAGGCACTATTCGAACTGCCGGACACAGTACACTGTCAAGGCACTATTCGACTCATTCATAACAAATTATAAATCCTTCTCTTCTCTCTTTCTATCTTTAACTTTTTACCGGGACACGACGACAATTATCCAATGTCTTCTAGTTGGGTTTATAATCAGTCAGGGTCTACAGTCGAGTGAGGAACCTATTACTGATTCAACGAGCGTTGTTCAAAGGGTTCATACCTAGTTCTCATCATCGTCTTTGCCATTTGAACGCTCAGTGTATCCTTTTATCGATAGTTTGGGTTTAACCGCTAGTGTTCTAGCTATGTATGGTCTTCCTTAAACGTTTATTATATCTGGGTTTGAGTAGAGTCAGGAGAGGGGCACCGATGTCGATTCCAGTGGCAGGACTTGGTTTTTTTTTCTCAAATTCCCTCAAAGTTTCTATATTTTCCTGAACCTTTGGATATGATTGTGCCCTTGACTCTGATGTTGCTACACACGAGTTCTATTGATTCGTCATAAAATACCAATCCTAATTTCTGTATCAAGAGCTCTGTCTCTTCCAATTTAGATAAATTAGGTATGTTGGTGATTATTTCCCTCAAACCCAGTTGTTGGACCATCCGAGTATTTACTAAGCCCGTTGATGGTTTAGCCTTACCTAGCCCATGTAAAAAACAACCATACGTTTTTTAGGGTTTTTAAAAAGAAAATAGTTATTGGATGAGATTGGCCATATGGTCTCATCCTTTATATTTTCTTATTATACCCCTCCTCGAAGCCAATATCCACCTCATTTTATTTCATTAAAAATTCCAAAAATTTCTTCTTTCTCCACCTTCACCAATATTTCATCCATACATCCATCTTCCTCAAATCCTTCTTCGACTTATAGATTAGTGTTTCCCGTCCTCTTTCCATCGATTCTCAGTTCACCTTTTCTCTTCATCATACGAACTATATCTATTATTTCTGTCAAAACCATCTCCTTTCTAGATCCTCTAACTCTCATTCATATTTGCATTGATAAATCTCATAGGTTAATCCTACTTCCTCAACCCCCTTGTCTTTGGTTAATATTGTTTTGGGTCTTAAGAACTGGTATTCTTTAGTTATTTGTATTCACCAAAATGATTTTAGTGGCAATATTTTTGTTATCATGACTCTGTCATCGTTAAAGAAATTGAGCCTTCCTATAAATTTATTTTCCTTAATAGAGCTTAAAAATTATTTCTTCAGGAAAAATCCAAAAACAATTGGCTCAAACATGGGGATAAGAACTCTTACTTCTTTCATAACAACATTAAAACTCGTATATTATGTAACAAAATTGTCTAAATTTCAAAAGATTGTAGTTGTTTAATGAACACTCATTCGGTGTTGCCAACGTCCTTGTTAATTATTTTAAAGATCTGTTTGGAACTAGTCAGCATCTTGGTTACCCGGGTTTGAACAAAATTTCATAGAATTCTTAGAATATTGCGAGTTACGATATGTGCAATGAGATCTTCGAATTCTTCCCCTTTAATCATCTGGAGCCTTTTTAGAATCCCACATCTATCGTCTTTATTCTTAAAAGGGACTCCCCTATAAATCTAGGTTTGTTCATCTTAAAATAACAAAGCTGATGGTAGTTTCGTTTTCTTTTTTCGAGCTCCGATTTGGAAGATACAATTTTTTTAAAAAAATAAAAAGTAACAAAGTCAAGGTTTAGTTCAAAGAAGGAGAAGAGTGTTACTTGTGGTTTTTCTTCTCTTTTGTCAAAATACCTATTGACATTTTACCAATTTTAGATATTAATTAGGTGGAATTCAGAAACTTGGATAAAAATCTATAGATAATTCATTTTTTTTAAACACACCTTGATTATTAACACAATTAATCATACTTTTTCATTTAAATACGTAATAAATAATAAAATAAATATTTTTAATATATATTTAAAAAATATTAATGGTAATATATCTCCCAAATACTTAAAATATTTTAATTCATATTTCAAATTTTACTCTCTACATTTTCTAATTTAAAATTCTAAACTTTCGATCCTAAAACTAAAATTAAATCTAAACATAAAAATAAACTATAATCTCAATTCCGGAGAATAACACCAATTATAAATTGGGAAATGACACACTAAGTACATTTTAGCCAAATCTATTACAACCTAGTGCCCCAAAATGGGTTAATGCTCACTAAATACCCATCTCATTAAACATATCCACTTCTAATACTTTTTCTTTTTTTAATACCAAGATTACCCTCAACCTAGTATATAAGGTTGATTTGTGAAAAAAAGGGACCCTTTTAGCTCCAGCATCTTCTTAATCACTTTTGAATTTTGAATTTTGAATTTATTAGCCTCCTTTCTCTCTCCTCTCTCCTCTCTCCTAACATTTCAAACAACCCATTTTTCAAGAACGTTTCTTCATTTCAAATAACTACGGCTGATCACACCACCTCCGGCGACCCTATTGAGGATCCATTTACCTTACGTTACCACCGGCGATCCATCTAGTAGCCTTATCGGACTGTTCCGATCACCGGCGAGTTTCAGAAAACAAGTTTAACGTCGTCAGCCTCCTGGGTACTGTTTTGTACCGTGATATCCTCCTAGCTCCGATCTTGCACCGTATCTCAGCCTCCTAGACCACCGTACACATCCTACTACCTCCGGTTGATAGTTTCAAAATCGTAGCCGGTCGTTTAGCATTTTACAGGTGAGTAACAGAGTCGAGTTTTCAGTTTCGAAATCGTTTACCATTTTCGAAATCGATTATAGACTCTCATATAATGTACTTTAATTGCAGGTGACTTATTACCATCTGCTTCTGCTCAATTCAAATCATCCAAACCAGCTCCGTTCACATTCCGGTGAGTAATTTCTTTTTTCCACCTCTGTGATGAACCCTGAAATTTATATGTAAACACATTGCGATTTGTCGCCTGCTATTTTATGATTTGATGTTGCTAGATCACTGCACAGACCCTGATAGGTTAGATGTGTTTGTAGATTAAACCTGACAGCATACACCCTGATATCTTAGTTATGGCATGTTGCTATATGTGTTGATAAATAGTCCATTAATCCATATACCCTTATAGTTTAGGTACGTGATATTGCTATATGTTTCAAAGCATATCCCCTTGCTGCTGTCACCCTTATATGTTAGCTATAACAGGTTGATATATGTGTTTCAAACCAGACCAATAGTCCATATACCCTGATAGTTTAGGTATGCCAGTTTGCTATTTGTCGCCTGCAATTTTATGATTTGATGTTGCTAGATCACTGCACAGACCCTGATAGGTTAGATGTGTTTGTAGATTAAACCTGACAGCATACACCCTGATATCTTAGTTATGGCATGTTGCTATATGTGTTGATAAATAGTCCATTAATCCATATACCCTTATAGTTTAGGTACGTGATATTGCTATATGTTTCAAAGCATATCCCCTTGCTGCTGTCACCCTTGTACGTTAGCTATAACAGGTTGATATATGTGTTTCAAACCAGACCAATAGTTCACATACCCTGATAGTTTAAGTATGACAGTTTGCTATTTTGTGTTTCAAATATACCACGATGCATATACGCTGATATGTTAGTTACATCATATTGCTATATATGATGCAATATAAGTAACACAATGTTTAAACCAAGAGTGTCTAAACCAAGAGTGTGCATTTTCAGGGTACACAATGTCTAAACCAAGAGTGTGCATTTTCAAATTTGGTACGGAAACAGGTATTGTTCCGCTGTCCGAATTTGAAAACTTCGAGTCATTCCAAGTGTACGTTGAGCAAACATGGCAAGGGCTGGTTAGAGGAAACTACAACATTACGTACTCTTGCGGTGCTCAGAATAATTGTATTTTTAATAAGGAGACCGATTTCATTGGGTTGGAATGTTACCTCGATGTTGAGCGTTTGAAGAGCGTGTCATTTCTTATCGAAGAACATGCTGCTGATAAAGGCTCCTCCATTAAACGTAAACAACCCGTTCAATTGTTCGAAGAATCCTCTCACATGCAACGAACAAGCGGTGAAAGCAGTACCTGTTTGGCAATTACAACCCCCAAAAAAAGACATCTAGCTACAGCAGCATGGGCAGAATGTATCATCGGTGTTGGACAGTCATTTCAAGACGGTGCTCACGGTCTTAGGTTATCCTTATCCCGTTATGCATTAGAGAACGGTTTTGCGTTCAAGTACATGCACAATACATTTAACAAGATCATCGTTTATTGCGTAAACAAAGATTCGGATGGCTGCCAATGGAGGCTTTACGCTTCTGTGGATTCTAAGACCGGGTTGATGACAATTAAAAGATTTTTCAGTACCCACACGTGCAGTCCCGTATTCACAAAGAAGAAAAGCAGGCATCTGTCGTCCGATTTGATTGCTGATGAAATTCACGATTCTCTACGGAACAGCCATTCTTTAACAGCTAAGACTATACAGTCCACCATCAAGCAAGACTACGGCTTAGACGTTTCATATCATCTATCTTGGAATGCGTTGGAGAAGGCCCGTAGCCTTGTATTTGGAGATAGCAATACCTCTTTTGCATTGCTAAAACCATACTTCAAGAGGCTAAAGAGTCGTGACATCACTACGGACTGTCATCTGGATTTGGCTCCCGGCAATGTTTTCCGTCGCTGTTTTATAGCGTTTGGGGCGTGTCTTCAGGGTTTCCATTCGTGCCGCCCTCTACTGTACGTTGACGGAACGCACCTAAATGGGAAGCATGGTGGCGTGTTGCTTTCAGCAGTTGCAAAGGATGGAAACAACGGTCAGTACATGTTTCAATATACATTTATTCTGATAAATATGTTTGCATAGTTTGCAAATTAATAAGATTGTTTGATAGTTATAAATACATACTCTGGTAGTTTAATTTTTAGTGATTGCTAGATTGGAAGACCCTGTCTGATAGGTTAGGATGCGAATTGTCTGATAGTTTGTATTACATACTACGGTAGTTTACTTACATGGACTGTTCTTTGTTTACTATTACACAGTCGACCTCAACATCGTTCTGTTACTGTCGTTCTGTTTTTTAAGAGCAATTTTCCCCACCGCAGGTCTTTTCCCCGTATCTTTTGGTATATTTGGTAGTGAAGACTCGGACAACTGGTTTTGGTTTTTGGAAAAATTAAAACCTCATCTGTTAGGGCGCCAAATAACTTTCATTTCAGACCGCCATGCTGGTATTATTAGCGCTGTCGCAACTCTTTATCCAACTGACTACCACGCTTATTGCATCTTCCATCTTATCCAGAACTTGAATAAAGCTCTTGAACACACTAACAGAGTCTACAAACAAGATATGCTAGTGATGTTTAAGAGTTGTGCTTATGCCCCTACGGTGGATCTTTTTAATGAACGTTATGCTCAGTTTTTGCGGCTAGGCGGTAAGCATATTGAAACCTTTGTAAGGAATCTGGCCCCTGAAAAATGGGCTCAGGCATATGTGAAAGGCAAACGGTATGGGGCGATGGCATCAACCGCTGTTGAGTCGTTCAATGGCCAGATTAAAAAGTTGTGCCATCTGCCTATAGTCGAATTAATCGACCGGATCAGAGCTCTCTTGATGACTCAAATGTCTCGACGTTTAGGAGAAGGCCAAAGTTGGAACACAAATTTGTGCCCCGAGTTTGACAAGATGTTCAAAGAGAATGTACAATCCAGTCGGACATGGTTAGTTCGCAAGTCTTCTGCCGCATATTTTGAGGTTTTATCGGACCCAGTCATGGTGGTCAACATACTGGATTTCAAATGCACATGCGGTTCGTGGCAGCAAGAATGTTTCCCGTGCGCTCATGAGCTGGCTGCAATCGCATCTATAAACGAGGATCCTATGACGTTGGTCGAGCCGTTCTTCACTACCCAAAATTACCTGTCCAGCTATTCATTTAACATACCGGCTATAACTGAGTTTGGTGAATCCAGTAGCGCAGATTGTGATGGAGAGCCCTTGGTGCTGCCCCCTAACGTTAAAACACGACCCGGGCGTCCGAGGAAGAAGCGTATTCCATCAAGAGGCGAAGTTTCCAGCAGCCAGGCCCGTTGTGGTCGATGTTTAAAGTCGGGGCATAATAGGAGGTCGTGTGATGCTCCGTTCTAAACATTATTTACCTACTTTTTTGTAACATTTTAAATTTCAAAGATAAGCACTCCTTATCTTTCCACTTATGTTTCGTACACTTTTAACATTTACATGTTCCATGTCAGTTTCTTTCTGACCATGATATCTATTCTAGTATACATTGGTATCTTTGAGGATATATTCTGTTAGATACTCTATTCAACATTGATAGCTTCTGCCTACTTTATCTAACAGATACAATCAAAGTATGTTTTTTGTTTCGGTATACATTCATCTTGTGCTTTACTTACATTTGTATACATGTACTTCAAATATTCCATCCCATATTTTAATCTCAAAGATAATCACTTCTTGTATCTCCACTTATGTTTTGTACCCTTATAGAATTGGCACGAACCATATCTGTTCGAAACATATTCTGATATCTTTCCCTGTATACATTGCTAGCTATGCTGCTACCATTTGATATCCACTCCATTCAACGTTGATAGTTTTTGGATTTTGCATCTGACAGATACATCAAGATATGTTTTCTGTTTTGAAATAGATCCATCTGATATTTCACTTACGTTTGTTATAGGTGTACTTAAAATCATTCATGCCTGATTCATCTAAAAGATAAGCACTTTTTGTATCTCGACTAATGTTTTGTACCCTTACAGAAATGGCAAGTTACATACTCTGGTATCTATCCCTGTATACATTGCTATCTCTGATGCTACCCTCTGATATCTACTATATTCAACATTGATAGTTTCTGGACTTTGCATCTGACAGATACATAGAACTGTGTTTTCTGTTTTGGTTTTAACATCTTTGCTTACATTCAACATCTTTGCTACCTATGCTGTTATACTCTGATGTCCACTCGATTCAACCTTGTTATCTATGTTTACATTGTTTGTTCTTTTAATTTTACCATAACTCCGACATCTTAGTGTTCATAGATTGCGATTCTGTGAAATAACTGCAACTTAAACTGCTACCTTCAACTGCACCTTGTAATACCATACCTTACGAGTTTGACTAGATAACGAAGGTAAAATACAACAAAACTTGTACATTAAAATCATGCAACAGTCCAAACAACCCTAAATCATCCAACCCTGTCAAAAAATAACACTACTGCACAGGGTTGGGGCAAGTTACAGTCCACAAAAAAGCATAAACATACGTTAAAAACAACAAAATAAAAACCAACAGGGCCATGAAACTACATCTAAATGTTCTAACCTAATCGGAGTCGTCTCCATCAGATACCTCGTCCTCTTCTTCTTCTTCTTCTTCTTCTTCTTCTTCTTCTTTTTCTTCTTCTTCTTCATCTTCATCACCTTCTTCGTCGTCAGAGGCCTCGTCGTCTGCCTCTTCATCTTCATCGTCGTCTTCCTCATCCCAAAATGGGTTAACGCTCTTACACCTTTTCTTTTTTGGCAGCTTCTCATCGTCAGAAAGATAACAGTCGTCCATGGACCAAGAATCCCATGATCCATAAGGGTCTTCTTGGTCCTCAGACCAGACAGACCAATCATCTTCTTCGTCAGAGGAGTACTCCGACGTTGTCGTGCGCTTGTAGGCCTTCTCACATGAGTAGTAGTCAGAGGACCAGGCGTCCTCGCTGGACTGGTGTGGGGAGAATGGTGATGAAGGAGCCATGGTTGCAGGAACAGAGGTAAGAACTTAGGGTAGAGGTTCTGGGTTTTTTTTTCCTTTGCTGGTAGGTTTGTGAGTAATAGGTTGACATATGACCCTCTATTTATAGCAAAACCCAGCACCCAATGCTGAGTCCCCTTAAGCAACCATATTTTCAGAAATCAACTTTAATGGCACACATACATTAAATGAAGGTAATCATTCTACTTCATCTACCCATTGTCTTTTCAAGTTCTATCAAACCAATGGTTTTAACACATTAATGTAGTAATGAGTAATATGTGTGGTTACCAGTCCTTTCAACAAATTAATTGCATTTATCTACCAATAACCATGTTGTGCAGTCCATATATTTTTATTTTGTGCATCAATAACCTGTTATATGATATTTGCGAGTAATTTTGAATGGTAGATAAAAAAAATTAAAAATTTAAAACCTATCCGGTCTATCTATTTTTTCTGAAATATATCTAAAACTATAGTTTATGGTTTGTAACCAAAATGATTTTAAATTACCATATGTTGCGCACTACGATATTTGCCTGCTAAACCCCAGATAGATCCTTCCTTAACCCCAGATAGACAATTTGGTGAACATTGATAGTTATTATTATTCGTACTTTTTTAACACATCTCTTATATGTACCAGTAGTAGATATATAACTACCAATAACCGTGCGAATGGTAACAACATATATTATTTACATATAATTGTTTGAACAACGGATCATTATTAAGGTGGATTTTGTGAAAAGATGGTGCCGTGTTGCTTTCAAGAGTGGCTAGAGATGGAAACAACGGTCATTAAAATTACGTTTCAAAATACATTTGGTCTGACAAATATGTTTACATAGTTTGCGATTTAATAAGCCTGTCTGATAGTTTGTTTTACATACTCTGGTATTTAAAGTAATAATGCTTGCTAGCTTTAGGGGCTCTATCAGATAGATTAAGTTATACAGAATGTTCTTTGATAACTTTTTCCCAGTCGACCGCAACAAGTAAAAAGTGGCTTTACATGTAAATTTTCGTCTACAAACATAAATCATAGATGTTTTGCACACTTCACCCAATGCTAATCAATGGATACCAACTTAAACTGCTACCTTCTCTTTAATGAATGGATACCAACATATGAAAAGTATGTTTACATAGTTTGCGATTTAATAAGCCTGTCTGATAGTTTGTTTTACATACTCTGGTATTTAAAGTAATAATGCTTGCTAGCTTTAGGGGCTCTATCAGATAGATTAAGTTATACAGAATGGTCTTTGATAACTTTTTCCCAGTCGACCGCAACACGTAAAAAGTGGCTTTACATGTAAATTTTTGTCTACAAACATAAATCATAGATGTTTTGCACACTTCACCCAATGCTAATCAATGGATACCAAAATATAAATTACATACTACCAATGTTTGTTTGTGTTACGATCGTTCAAGAAATGTTTGAACATTTTTGCTCTTGTTTCTGCCGGCATTTCGTCGCCATATTGCCGTCCAACAAAAGCATATTTAATAATGTATTCTACGTATTTACACACGAAAACACCGCAGTCATAGCTCCGCTTCTTTTGCTGTGGGATATTTAACATGGTCTTAATTTTGTACCCACCTTTTACGTGCGGTATATATTTCTTCTTCATGCAATATGACAACTGCATTGATAGATACAGTTTAAGTCATTGATAGGCATTACTACACAGTTTGATAGCTTTATTATTAGAAAATGCTAGACAGTTAACCAAACTAAATAACTTGAAATTTAAATTCCTTACCAGAGCATCTGCAGTGTTTCTCGTCTTATCGGGGATGTGCTTGCTCCACGGCAACATTGGGTTGTAGCTTCTGGCAGCCCCATTCTCCATGTCTATAACCAGGAGTGTCCAATGGTTCACTCCTTCCGTGTTTACAGTACATAGGGGGACGAAACAGACATATGTTAAGGGGTTCATTGTCTCAAAAACACTGTCCACAATGACAGACATATCTCCCTTTTTAGCCAGTGTCCCCTGTAAATTTAAGACATCAATACAGGAAGGGGATATACCTAATATGAAAGCAATAATCCACTTGGAACTTACAGTTGCAATCCCAGTTATTTGAATGGCTGGGACAGGGAATGAATACTTATTATCAAACCCTTTCACAGGTACTTTCCAGTCTGAATCCTTTAAGAGCTTGTATATCCAAGCATCTATTACCTATTAAAACAAAATTACAGTATCGAATCAATTGAAATAATAACCAATGGTTTACTGGTTGACACAATGATAGCTGCTTCAATTAATATTGATAGACGTATAGAGGCACGTTGCTAGACTAACAATTAAAATACGATTGATACATCCAAAAATATTTTTACCTTGAAGTCCACTTGAGTTTCGTTAGGCAGTTCCATTATCTCTGTCACACTAATGGAAAGCCTGTAGGAGAACTCTGTTGTTGGCAAGTACCATATTTGTGGATCTTCTTGTTCTTCTTCCTGTTTCAGTTTCAGTACTTTCTCGTACTCACATCGATCAGTTTCGTTGTCTCTGTCGGGAACGGCCAAGCTACAACTTCAGTTGAATGTTGTTGAACCTGCGTCGGAGTAAGTAAGTTGAACCCAGGCATGTCATCAATGGGTACCTAAAAAAAAGAAGCATAATAAACTGTTAACATTTCTTTTTAAATGTTTATTGAGAATACCAAATATCTACTTACGTCAACGTCCGTTTGGTCTTCCTCGATGCAGTCCAGTGTACGCCTCTTCTCGTTTGAAGTTTCAACAGCCTTGTCAACTTCTGCGTAAAATGATTAGGTGCAGTCTACAAAGCTATCTTCAGCCAATGGTGTAACCGATTGGACAATAGGATCCTTCGATGCTGCTTTCTGTTGTTGTGGTGTTGCGTACGAAGATGGCTCAAGCTGTGACACATTTTCAATCTTATCTGCGGATTGATCTACTCTCTTGAAAATTTGTATCACCTTTAATGGCGACACAGCTTGCGATAG
Organism: Limnanthes douglasii subsp. nivea; assembly: GCA_036936605.1. Classification (NCBI taxonomy): domain Eukaryota; kingdom Viridiplantae; phylum Streptophyta; class Magnoliopsida; order Brassicales; family Limnanthaceae; genus Limnanthes; species Limnanthes douglasii. The sequence goes on along the minus strand of JAUPFV010000002.1, from coordinate 63,758,516 downwards.
TTGTTCGCACTTTGCTGCTGTTCCAGTGCCAGTGAATACAACTAAGCTAGAGTCTCGTGTGTCTTCAGCCTCCGCTGTTTCGACTTCCTAAAAACATAACAAAGGAAACCATTAGTTGCGAGATTAACTATCAATCATATATGATATTCAAATACAACTAAGCATTTTAAACTCCACTTACGTCTTCAGCAACATTGTGCGAGACAGGATCTGGAACCTGTTGTTCTGTTGCTGCTATCTCTAACAATGTAGTTGCTACAGCTATTTCATCTTCTCCTTTGTCCTCACCGCTCTCTGCATTATTTCCTTCATCGACGTTTTTTTGCGACTCTGCCAACTGTCGTTCCATTGTTTTCGTTCCTTCGTTTGATACTTCGTCCAACAAATCAATCCCGTCCACCGTCAGCTGCTGCTGTTCAACCTCGTTGTTTCCAACTCCAAGTCCCTGTGCAGGTACCAAAACTACATTTTGCGCACCGGCAGCATGAGTTAGGGGTGGTAATTCTTCTGCCACATCCCGTTCCCCATTACCAGCGTCACAAACACTTGTGATAGTCCCTTTTGGCTTCCTAAACACATCAACAGCAACAGCATCATGTGTAGTACTCTCTTCCATTGGTTCAACACGTGTTTCGGATTGAACATCCCCCTCCATCAACTTCTTCTTTGTCCTCCTCCGAGCAATGTTTTTCTTTTTGCTTAGCTTTGTCAATCTCCTCTTGTTCTTCTGTTTTATCCTCCCCATCAACGCCGTCTTCTTCCGTTGCTTTGTCTGTTTCAGTTACTACATGCCTCCGAGTTCTTTTGTAAACCAGTGTTTCCTTAACCACCTTCTCAGCAGCGCGTGCATCTAAGGTTTCAGTAGCATCCTCATCATAGCGGCAAAATGGCGAGGATAAGGTCAACAGCAGTTGTTGATCCTCGCCATCCACTCTTGAGTCGACCATCTCCAGCTTTTCTTTAAGGTGCTCCAAATCTTTCTTCAATTTTTCAACCTGATTCAAACGAGCATACGAAATTGTTACATTATTTACAACACTGATAGTTACAGAATACTTTATTGATAGACAAGTTCATTTCAACAACCATACAGATGTTAGTAGTACTTAGAAGGCATGCTAGCACTAACCTCTTCGTTTCTTTCATCAAGGCATGTTTTAAGCCTCTTGTTCTCAACTTTCAACCGCCGCAACCGGCTCCTTTTTTCAGTTTTTTGCTGTCGCGCAGTACCGACTGCGACAGCACTCCAAAACTAGGAATCATACTAGACCTACGTTTTTTCCGGTTCCTCAACCTCTCCCCTTTGTTTTTACCAACTCTTGCCTTCCTCTCCACAATGAACTCCCCCAACGTAACATCATCTTCAACCTCAATCATTGAATGTCTTATCTTCTTACTACCAGCTCCGTCATCTTCCTTCCTTATTAAACTTCTGTTCGCAACAGATTTCTTTCTTTTCCTACTCCTCTCTTCGCTTGGTTCACCAGCCCCTTCCCACCTTATCCGCGAATCATTTACTCCATAAACAAAACATTCTGATGCTGTAAACACCAACTCCCCGCCGACAACCTAGGAGATACATTATAATGTTCATTTAGCAGCGATATATTATAATGCTGTATCATACTACTACAATATATCTACTATACCACAACATACCTCGTCGTCCCTGAGCTCACCGACCATCTGGATCATTTCGAATGTGGACTCCTTGCCCTCTAGCCCCCACCACTTGTAACATCTAGGTATTATGTAAGTCCTTGGTATGTCGACATTTATAGAAATATGCTCCATAAGAAACGGCTGCACAGAACATAACTAACTATTAAAAAAAACATTTTCCTAACAGACAGGCTGATCATAACTAGCTATACTTACAAAAAGCAAAGCAACGCATCCGATAACTCTTGAAGGATGCCCGGCCTTAATACATTTGTCCAGCGATTTGTGAAGCTTATCCAAGATTGCTCGAGACCAGTCATAGTCGTTTATCTTGTCAAGATTCTCCACGTAGAAGATTGCTGTCCAACCGATTACATCGCCCGACACTGAAAAGAAAAGTGTCGAGCATATGAAAAGTATCAGTAGCCTAGCCACATCGCTCGCTTCATCCTCCCCTCCTTCTCTAACTGCTTTCTCGATTGCTTCCTACAAAAACATCCAAAATCATAACAACAATACAGACAGAACAATTAAAGGCATCCACAACTAATAAGACATTAGATATATGATTGCATACATACCATAGTTGTTTGTAAACATACTCTGATATCTATACACGTTTACATTGCTATATATGCTGCTACCCTCTGATATCCTCTCTATTCAAGGCCGATACTTTACAGATCTGCATACATGAGGCTTTGTTTTCTGTTTCGTATATAACATTACTTACATTTGTTACATACTCTGATATCTATACACGTTTACATTGCTATCTATACTGCTACCCTCTGATATTTAGTACATTCCAAATTGCTATCTATGTTTACATCTTATAAATTAGGTCTACATGGACAGTTCCTTTAATGTTACACTATCTGTGATATGTTAGTGTTCATAGCTTGCTATTAACAGCAATCTATTTATAGTGATGTGAAAATGTCCCTGGATTTCATGAACCAGCACAGCCTGCAGTACGAACTACAAAACAACTACATTCAAACATACTGTATTTACCTTTATTAACGCGTTTGACACTGATTTGTCGTTCGTTGGCCCGCTTCTCCTCGTCCTTGGACTCAAAAAATATTTCTTCATCAAAGTCGAATCTAATTCTGCTCCATCGGCGTAACGAGCGATAAATCCACCTGATTTGCTCATCGGCATCTCTTCGTTACCGTGTCTCAGGCCAAAGATTGCCTGAACGTCTTTCTTCGTCAGCCTTACACGCTTTTGTCCAATCTTGAAAGCCTTCCATCTGACGTCGTATAAACCACAGATCGCCTCGATAAGGTGGTGGAACTTTTTAAGCTTCAGAGTTTCGTTCCTCAAGTCGTACGAGGTTTTGAGGAATGTGTAAAAAGGTGTTCCACGAGCAGCCTCGATGTGTTCGGCTTTGATAATATCTCGTCTCAGGACGTTGATTATGCCAACCAATCCAGAGCGGTAGAATACTCCTGTCATTTTAACCTGTCAACGTTCACATAATAAGGTAGTTAGTAATTCACATGGTAACTAAAACAATAATACTAAGCAGCCACTACATTATGAAGATTTGTATAAGTGACCTGAAACTTATACTTATCCCCTAGACGTGCTGTCTTACATGTAAACTACTACCACACCCTGATATATAATACAATATACATTGCTACCTGTATGACGATACCTGCATACACTAACAACATTTGGAACAGCATCCCTATAGCTGTTACACAAGATCTAACACGTTAACGATCAGCCTCATAAACCTGATAGTTGTACTGATAGATAATAAAGCCCATATTGCTAGACATGGACCAACACTTCGCAAACTCATAGTGCTTAAAACATCAGCCTCACAATGCGTAAAACATCAGCATGACAATGCTTAAAACCCCAGCCTCACAATGATTACAACAAACCATCCTCACTACCAATACAACTATCACGTAACGTTGTCCAGTCGAGCAACAGTAACAAATGACCTTACGTTTCTACCGGAGTGTTACACATAATACAGCATGGACTATCCTTGGGTTCGAAAACCTCAACAGAAACGCATAAGAATCGAACACATACCTGATTTCGTTTGAAGGCGACTGTTCGGTTCGACGGAAACTTCGTCGCAGTTGGATTCTCGCCGGTTGTGGTTCCAAATATCGAACAAGAGACAGAGACAGTGCTGGTGCGCCGGTAGGTGCCTGATACAAGGAACAGAGACAAAAAAACTGGTTAGTTGTCGCCGGTTTTTCGCCGGTCGATGTCAGAATTATCGGAGGAGGCATACCTAGATGCTGCTTACTAGTCGCCGGTGGTTCTCCGGTAGGGGGCAACAAAATCGGAACAGAAACAGGTTCAGTCGTGGTTTGCCTGTACATAACCGTCCAAAAATGGCTTTTGGTTTCGCTCTCGTAAAACGTGTTTCTCTCTCCTCAAATTTGGAAATGTGAAAGTGGGGGGAAATTGGAACCTAAAAGTCAGATTAGAAGGTGAAAATAAGTGGGTTTCAAGGAAAAAACCCCTTTTATACCCTAGAGGGTATAATTGTCCAAAATGTGGCTTTAGGTAGTTTATGAAACTAGTCCAAAAACGGGTACCATCTTGGTATTTGATACTTGAGAAGGTATTTAGGGGTACTTTTCTCTTATAAATTTAGTTCCCAACTTTAAATAATATTTTTTTATAAGATTTTAGAGGTATACTAAACAAATAAATAAGTTTTATATTTTGCAATTCAAACCTAATGGTCTATTAATACTTTTAAAACTGTTTGCTTATAAAGGAAAACCAAACGAAATATAGTTTGGAGTTGGTGAGACGATAAAAATTGCTACCTTAATATGATTTTTCAATCTTCATTATATAATCAGATGTTTATTTTTAAAGCTGATTATAAATTTTTATGATATGTTTTTTTGAATATAATTCTAATTATTTTAGAGAAAAATACTAGTAAATATCTATTTAATTTTGTTATTACTAAATATTATACGAAAATAGGATAGTTTTGTTGGATAACTCAATAAAAAATAGACAAAAATACTTTCGGTAGTATATATACCTGTTTTTTTTACTTCAAACAAATTATTTTCTCTTTTGAGATCCCTTTAACGAAAAAAAACAACATATCTTCTTTCTCTCTGCAATCGTCTATATACCCACTTTACAAAGAAAACTCATTGCACTCATTTTTCTGACACTATCAAATCGAAATATGGTCGGCCACCGACGTCGATAGTGTGAAATCACTAACCATGAAGCTTTACACCTGAAACCATTGAGTATAGACCAAAGGTCACTCATACAGGTACCAAGTTAATGAGAAAAGCTAATTTATGTGTTTTTACTGAGTTAAAAGTGTATTTATAAATTTCATTATGATCGATGTTGCTTAGTTATACTAAAATTATGTAGTTACGATCGTGTATCATATACTGGGTACTAGGTTTATTGTGATCGATATTAGGTTTTACAGTAGCATATATTATGTATTAGTTTCTGCATGTTGTCCTGTCTATTGGATGTAGTTTATTCAGTTGTTTCTTGGTTTAGTTCATGTGTTATTATTTTTCCAGTATCTGTCAACATGCATGTGAAATTTAGGTGCAATTCTCATTTTCACAATATATAAACTCGAACAACACGCATCCTCATCTTATAGATATTCGAATAAATTACATCAGCGTAATTTATTGAATAGACCATCTCGTTCGGTTAGTGTTTTAACACAACTTACTATTTGATTGTTACACATAATTCACAAATAATTTAGTTGTCCAAAGAACTCGCGTTTGACATGCTTCGAACAACTCGTTGTTTTAATGTTTTTATACAATTCGCTATATATGCTTACAAACAAATCGCGTTATGGAATGCCACCGCAGTAACCCTTCTGTTAGTGTCATTGATTAAGCTACTTGTGTTATCGTTATATTATGGGAGTTCTTTGGTATCTACAATTTTTTACTCATGTTTTTGCAGGCAATATGACTGCCAAAGCAAGCTTCTACAGGTATGGATTAGTGAGGATTATGAATCTGTTGAAACATACCCTTATTACCTCTGCCTACATCAAAGGTACGAGAGACACTTTTCTACACACTTTTGATAGTTTACCAATTTTAAATATTAATTAGATGATATTGAGAAACTTGACGAAATATTTATAAATAATCCATTTTACAAAATACACCTTAATTAATAACACAATAATTATACTTTTTATTTATATAATGAATAATAAAATAAATATTTTCAATATATTTATAAAATATTAATTGTAATATATGTGAGAAATACTTAAAATATTTCAATATATACTTCAAATTTTACACTCTTAACATTTATATTTAAAATTTATCTTATAACTAAAATTTTAATCTAAACATAAAAATAAATTATAATCCTCATTCTTGAAATATACCACTAGATTTATCATTTAGTTCTAAACTTTAAATATTAGTTTTTATAGGATATTAGAGGTCTTATTTAGATTTTGCAATTTAACCCTTATGGTCTATAGATATCATTTTAAGGCTAAAATATTCAAACCATTTACTTATGAAGGAAAAATGAAAGGATATATAGTTAGGGTTTGGTGAGAAAATAATAATTTCATCCTTAATACGAGTCTTCGATTTCCATTATATAATCAGCAGTTGCCTTTTAAATATGATTATTCTATATAAAGTATTGTGTTCTAATTAATTTACTATCAACAAAATTATGATATATTCATAGGTCATATAATCTTAATTATTTTATTAGCTTTGTTAGTTACGAACTAATTTGTCTACTAATATTAACAAAAAATAGCAAATAAAACAAAGATAGAAATATAACATCAAAATATTTAAATCAAAATTGAACTAATAAATAATATTAATATTTAAATATAAATATCTAAATGGTATAAATAAGTGAGTTGGATAAACATTAGGCTTTTAGTATAATAAAGTTTATGTGGGCAGAACCATCCACCTTATATCTTCAAAGTAGGTGAATTAATAAAAATAAAAAAAAGGAACAAATTAATTTATATTACATTTAATGTTTTTATTGGTCAATAAAAGATGAGAAAAGTACCTGAAAATACCCACTCAACTATCTTATTACCCGGCCGCACCCGCTTTTAACATAGTGTTACTTAATACCCAGACTAATAAATTGGACAAAAATACCCTTCCACTATATATACCCATTTTTCAATTCCATCCCACTTTTTCGACCCTCCTATCACCCTAAACAAACGCAAAATTCTAATTTTAGAAACCACCAGAAAACAAACCGTTCGACTTCGTGATACTCTCTCTCTTTCAAACCCAGAAACCCTACAGCTTCTCACCTTCGTCACTATCGCACCGGTCAGCCTCTTTTACTCAGACAGTCAGTAACACCTTCAAATCTCATTCGACAAAGTTGTCGTGAAGTTGTCTCTGAAAACTTCTATCTCGTTCTCCGACCGGTGAAATTTAACAGGTATGCATGATCGTGGAAAGTATACTTTTTTTTGCGTTTTTGACGAATTTGAACCACTTTTTTCTCATAATTCACGATAGGCGACGCTGTTGATACTAGAATGAAGTATCTACTGACGATAGTTGCTCAGTTTATGAGTTTATAGTCGAAGCCAGGGTATAATTTTAGTTGCATTTAATACTGATACACTCCTCAGAAATATTATGTATGTTAGATCTGCATTAGGTAGTTCATTGTTGATTTTGATGTTTGTTGCATAATTCCCAGATCCCTGCAACGTGCATGTAAAAAGTGTAACAGTTCGCATCCTGATCACCCACAATGCAAACAATTCGCATCTCGATTGTATGGTTATACTTATTTACAAACAGTTCGCAGCTTGAGATACATAATTCGCATCATGTCAGAACTTATTTCGCAGCTTGTCTGTTAAGCCGGTATTTATATGTATGCGATTCGCAGCTTGTGATGCGAATTATTTGTGACATTCCAACTGATTTGTGTTTGTGCAGAAAGTATGACAACAAAACCTAGCTACTACAGATCAGGGTTGGTGAGCCTTCTGAAGCTACTCAAAGGCATGGGTATTACAAGGGCCCACATTGAAGCGTGTAGAAACACACCCTTCTACACGCTTCTGAAAACAGCGTTCGAAATCCGTAATGAGGAAGAGCTGCCAAGGAAAAAATTCTACACAATCATTCAGTATATCCTCGAGAAATTCTCTCTGGAAAGAGACGCCTTTAGGATTGGCAACAAGTATGTAAAGCTAACTACAAACGATATCAAGATCATATTCGGGTTGAGGCATGGCACCGAGAAAATGGAGTTAACAAAAACCGGCGCTTTTCACAACAAGTATGCAGACGGCGAGGAGGACGAATCAAGGATGATGAAGAAATACTTCATGTCAAAAACTGGCAGGAAAGCATCAGGTAGTAATACCAAAACAATAACAAATGCCAGCATAAAGGTACGTCTAAAATGGACTTCATCTTTATAAAGCAAGATTATGTACATTTCTAACATAGAATGTTGTCATTGGTTTTACAGGAGGGTATAGAGAAGGCCATAACCGAAGGAGGGGAACATGAATTGGAAGACGTGGCGAGGCTGTTGATACTGTTTTTGTGCTTCACGCTATTCTACTCCGAAGGAGGGGAACATGAATTGGAAGACGTGGAGATATCTTGGGCTGGAGCACGGTTTATTACGTTGAAGACCTCAACAGAATAAACAATTACGTCTGGGCTGGATCGATTCTGTTCAAGCTTCGACAGTCTATCAGGAGTTGCTTAGCAGTAGAAAGAGCCGATAAAATCGTCGGCTGCGTCGCCCTTGTAGTTGTAAGATTGATCTATTCAATATAACAATTAGTTATGTACATAGCATCGTGTTGATAAAACTTGTCCCCATGCAGCCCTTCATCATGGAGCACACAACAATCGGCCACGAGGTAGCGAAGCCAACCTCGATACCAAGGTTCTTCAAATGGTTGGGGTTAGAGTGCCACGCATCAACCATGAGCTATCTTATTAAAACACTCTACCTGGATGCTGACGAGGTATAAGCTTAATATATGTATTGAACTTGGGTGCATACAGTTCGCAGCCTATGATGCGAACTGCTTATAAAAATATCTCAAACATTTCGCAGCCTGATATGAATTTTACTTCGCAGCTTCATGTTCAGCACAGTTCGCATCATATGTTTAATACTTAGTTCGCATCATATGGTTTACACTTAGTTCCCATCATATGTTTTACATATAGTTCGCATCATACTGACCCATAATCATTTCGCAGCTTAACATGCGAAATGTGATTTAAAACCACACAGTTCGCATCATATGATGCGAACTGATTATAAAAAACAATTTGTTTGTCTACACCCTCATTCTTTCGAAACTATTAATTTACTTACATGTTCATTTGTTGGTAGGTTTTAGAAGGTCCATTACAGCTTACCGAGGCTGAAATTGAAGCTTTCGGAGAAAGAGAAGATGATGAACATGGTGAAGATGTAGAAGTAACGGTACCTCCTTCACCGGAAGAAAGACCTAGGAAGAGGTCGAAAAGCACAACATCAAAACCAAAAAAAAGGAGACCAGCATCACAGAATGTAACAAATAAGGTGATGTCTCCCACACTCGAACACCCAACACCACCCGAGCGATCGATTCCACCACCAAGACTCCCAAAGAAAACAATTCCACCACAACCCAAAGGCAAATCCAGGCAAGAGCCTTCCGACACCGACACAACCAGTATGAGTGAAACAAACGGTGATTATTTATTCAAACGCAGAGACCCTAATCCCGATATTGATGCTCAATCAAAGCGTTTGAAGACGTACGCCGACAAGAACAAGTACGAGCGAAAAATAGAAAAACAGGCCAGAGAAGTAAGTATGCCTTGAACCTTAAATAATCACTACAATCAGCACTTAATATGTTTATAAAAAGTTTGCTATCATTTTTGCAGCTGAAAGAATTGAAACGCAAGATAGCAGAACTCGAAGCACAACAACTCCACAATGCTATCTCTCTGCCAATCTGTCGTACTGAAAGCCCAATAAAGCAGATACCAGCAGTACTTCCAGAGGGACAAAAATCAACTGATCAGCAAGCATCTGTGTCTAATGCTGATCAGCAAACATTCCTTCCTGGAGTACTGCCGGAAGAAAGGGATGATGATGCCCACAATTCACCCATCATGGAGACACATACAGAGAAGGTAAATAATGTAAGTAGACCATATGATGTTATTAAACAAATATCAGGACTATTGTGCAGTGATGGCCAACCGTTTCGCAGCTTAAGCTGCGAATTATGTAATAAACTGGTGGTCTGGTTATTACACATATATATCAGGTCAGGATGCGAAATATGTACTAAACTGGGGGAATTTATAACATAGATATCAGGTCAGGATGCGAACTATGTAATAAACTGGGGGACTGTATAACATATATATCAGATCAAGATGCGAAATAGGTAATAACGGGGGGAATGTATAACATAGATATCAGGTCAGGATGCAAAATATGATTACACGATGATTAACTTATGCTTTTGTATGAAATAGGAGACCGAAAGACAACAACAACACCAGCAGAAACAGCAACACCAGCAGCAACAACAACACCCCCAACAACAAGAAGAATAGGAACAATAGCACCAACAAGAAGAACACCGCCAGAAACAACAACAAGAGCAAACAGAACAACAGCAACAACAGCAACAAGGTGAAGAACACTCCGAGCAACAGCAACAAGAAGAAGAACAACAACAACACCCCCAACAACAAGAACAACAGGAACAACAGCAACAACAAGAAGAACAACAACACGAAGAGCAACAACAAGAAGAACACCCCCGGCAACAACAAGAAGAACAACAACTCGAAGAACACCAGACGCCACGGGTTCAACACGATGACCGGCAACAAGAGCAACAACAAGGACAAGAAGAACAACAGCAGCAGCAACAGATAACCTTGGCGAAGAGAGAAAGGCTAACTCAAGAGGTAGCACCTCAAGAGTCAGAACCTGTCCATCCCGGTGAGAAGACAGAACTACTCAGCCAGGAAGGATAATCCTTAGAAGACAAAACCAATTCTTCGGTGGAACCTCAAAGACCAACGGTGCTGTCAGCAAAGTCAGAATTGCTAAGCCAGCGTCAAACTGTAGGCCCTGTAACAAATCAACTGCCAGCTCCAGAGTCCCACGATAACATAGTAGGTTTACCTGATGCTTTTGTTGATGGTATTAGTACTCAAGTTTCACAAACATTTTTAAATGAAATTGATAATGTATATTACGATTCTATAATACAACGGTCTCTGGAGAACATATCGGAGGATGACACGATCCAGCCTCTATGCCGAACAAGTCAACGGCAGTGGTTGTCGTTGACCGTGCGGTAAGGCCTACTTACAATGATTTCGCATCATAACATGTGACTTGTGGCAAATGCTGATTGGAGTATTACAAACAAATATCAGGGTATGATGCGAACTGTTCAGTGGAACCTCGAATAGTTCGCACCCTACCCTGATATATAATAATAAATTTATTTAACTGCTACCTTACAGTTCGCAGCCTAAGCTGCGAACTGCTTAGACTCGTTGCACTTATAATCACTGCCGCCCTCTACTTTTGATTTTTGATTCATAATAAGCTCGAGACAGTTAATGAGATAGAGGAGCCAAGTTTTGCGCTACTGACACAAACGCAGCCTCAAGTGGCAGAGGAAGAAGAAGAGTTCGTAATAACAATGCGGGAACCGCCAGTAGTAGAATACAGCGATTGGCCAGAGAAAACCAAAGTAACTGAGCGTATCGATCTGGCACAATACCACAAAATGCAGCTGGTGAAAGCGTACGAGAGCGACACCCCTGATCCAGTGGTATGGCAGTGACCGGAGTCCAAGTTTACGTACGGAATCAGGCTGCAAGCGAGTGACCTCATGGCACTACCTTTAGAACAGGAGCTGGACGTAAAGGTATCCAATTGTCAACCAACTTTATTTTCAATGTTTCAAATATGTATTCTATATTTAACATAAATCTACAACTCCTTTGTTAGCTTATCGATGCTTGGATTCGAAAAATGCTTGAAGATGCAGACTACAAAGTTCCATGCACTAAAGCTAAAGGAGAGCATCACGACGCCATACTGATTTCTGGCATGACTGCGGTAAGTTTAGCTCACGTAAATAGACCAAAGTTCTCAGAAATGTTATCACTTTAATATACTCTTGCTTGGATGCAGCATCAAATGAAATCAGGGTGGCAAGTGGAAAATCTGGTGGACATGGCTTTTAGGAAGGCGCGCAAAAATGCCAACATCATCATGGTTCCAGTGTGCACCGAGTCGAAGGACAATACAAACCACTGGACGTTGCTCGTCATCGACGTTGACGCCTGCACAAATTCAAACTACAACTCGCTTCTGCCTAAGCTTCATGCCATAGACAACACCGCAAGAACACCTGCACTACTGGTAAATATTCCAAACTATACACGTAAATCTGAACACATTTTTAGTATGCATGCTGCGAAATGAGATCTGGTATGCTGCGAATTACTGAGTAATCAAGATGTTTTTTCGCAGCCTGACCATAACTTAATTCGCAGCCTATCTATGTTGGACACAATTCGCAGCTTGTTCACAACTCAATTCGCAGCCTATCAAGGCTGCTATACAATTCGCAACCTAAGATGCGAATTGTGTATGATTTATTGTCATATAATTCGCAGCCTGAGGATGCGAATTGTATGTCACCAACTGTTTTTGTTTTTGTGCATATTCCTAACACTAATTATTATACACAGATCAAATATTTGTTGGATAGAGGATTCCTACCCAAATATAGTACAGGGTGGAAGGTGGAAGTGGAAAGAGGCTTCCCACAACAAAAAAAAGGCAGCGTAGACTGTGGTGTCTTCGTCTGCAAATATGCCATGGATATTATTGAGCATGGATCAGTCCAGAAAAAATACGATACAAATATGGTGACTGCCTTAAGAGCACAAATGTTCCATTACTTTTTAAATGACATAGACACCGTCAAATATGGCTGATTCGTGTATTGCTTCTAAATACATTAGTTGCTTGTAAATACATATATGTGTTGTAATTTTTTTTTTGTGCATACATAAACAAAATTGTGATATATAATGAATATTCTTATCTTTTAGTTCGCATCATAACCTGATATATAATGATTGATTATTATCCTGGTATGTATGAACAGTTCGCAACCAAACCTGTATGAATACTTCGCAGCCTAAATTATATCAAATAGTTCGCAGCCTAACCTGAGAGATGGTTATCACTACACACACAATTCGCATCCTGGTATACCAGCTTATAACCTGTTCGTAGCCTGGTGCATAAATAAAATATTAAATAAAATCATTCAAGAATACGAACAGGCTATGGCGTATGCCTTGGTAAACGTTTTCTGCATTGAGCACGCAAAAAACAATCTAATCATGTCCTGAACCCATTAATTGCTGATTGGACATGGAGGCTATGTAATGATCACCTCCTTTCCCTATAAATAACACTAGAAAAACCAGAGGCTATTTTTAAAACAAACTCTACATTTTAAACCAGAGCTATTTTTTAACAAACTCATTTCCCTCGTCTCTTCGAATTCAAAAAGTCATGTCTTTTTCCACCACCACAACCACCACCTCAGTCTCAAATTCTGGTTCAATCGATTCTCTGGGTGACTCCCGGTCATCCTTAACCGTGAACTGGAGTGATGACTTGATCATGCCAGCAGCACCACCAAACAGCCCAGTATCTGTTTTTGGGTTAGACATATATGATGACTACTACTCAGCTGACTCTCAACCATTGGAAGTTGTTCCATAGCTTGCTGCTGAACCTCAGCCAGAACAGGTTCCTGCTGCACCTCAGCCAGAAATGGTGCAACCTCAAACAGCGGAGGTTCAAAACAACAAAAGGAAGAGGGAAGACGAAGCTGGTCCATCGAGGACAAAATTTTTAAGCATGATGGACGTTGATGTTGAAGCTGAGGATAAAGAAGAACATGCGAAAGATTTTGAAGCTGAGGATAAAGAAGAGAAAGAGAAAGAGAAAGTCGAAGACAAAGAGGAGAAGGACAAAGATGATCAGCCCAAAAAGGAGAAAGAGGAAACAGTTGGTGATGAATCATCTACCAACTGCTAGAGTTGGTTTTTGTTTTTTGTTTTTTTGAAATGCAACTAACTAGCAACAGCAGCTTGTAGTGATATGTGTAAACAGTTGTTAGTTTCTGGATATATTTTGTAATCCTCCTTTTTGAAATCCAACTTGTAATCCTCCTTTTTGTAATCCAAATATATTTTGTACATCATTCGCATGTTAACCTGCTATGTTACTCATTTTCAACCTTACTGAATATCCTGGTATTTTATTAAATGACAATTCGCAGCTTATCACATGACAAATATCAGGACTCCTAACTGAACCATGATTTGCATCACAACTCTGGCCCTAATTCGCAGCCTATCATGCGAAACGTACAATATGATAAATGTTTGATGTGATTTTACCAATGATTCGCATCCTGTTAAAATTTCACATAATTGTACATAATTCGCATGTAATCCTGATAGATGTTTGTAATCCGACTTGTAATACTCCTTTTCAACCTTACTGAATATCCTGGTATTTTATTAAATGACAATTCGCAGCTTATTACATGACAAATATCAGGACTCCTAACTGAACTCCATTCGCATCACAACTCTGGGCCTAATTCGCAGCCTATCATGCGAAACGTAAGATAAGACAAATGTTTGATATGATTTTACAAATGATTCGCACCCTGTTAAACTTTCACATAATTGTACATAATTCGCATGTAATCCTGATAGATGTTTGTAACAAATATGTATGCATATTGTACATAATTCGCAGCACAGGATGCGAAATGTTCACAACTCCAATAGTAGCAAAAACAAAAAACACTGGAATGTACAAATTTCTAGTTTTCTGTACAGAACAATAACTATGCTACACAAATAAATGTCCTTAAACTGGAACATCACAAGTCCTCCGGTTATGGCCTGATTTCGAACATCGGCCACACCTTAACTTCTTGGTTGAGATTTCTCCTCTAGAAGGGATTCGCTTTTTCTTAGGCCGGAGCGTCTCTTAACGTTCGGAGGCAGAACTTCAACGAAAGAAGGATCGTTAGCGCTGGACCCTTCGCCAAAATCAGTTAGAGCTGGTATGCTGAAAGAGTAACTTTCCCTGTAATTCTTAACCGTAAAGAAGGGTTCTATTACAGTCAATGGATCTTGGTCAGTGTATTGTAATGCCGCTAGAGCATGAGCACATGGAAAACACTCTTGTTGCCATGATCCGCATGAACATTTGAAATCCAACAGATTAACAACAGCCACAGGAGTCGAAAAGACTTCGAACATGGCGGAAGAGGACTTACGTACTACCCAACTTCGGCACATGTCAACATTTTGCTTTAGCTGCTTCTCGTACTCGGGAACCAAATTAGTACTCCAACTGAGACGTTCTTCGTATCTCCGTGAAACCTGAGTCATAAGCAAGACTCTAATGCAATCAATAAATTCAACAATTGGTAAGCCGCAATATTTTTTGATCTGATTGTTAAACGATTCAGCTGCGGTAGAAGCCATAGAGCCGTATCGCTTCCCTTTTACGTAAGCATGGGCATACTTTTCAGGGGGTAAATTTGCAATAAAATCACTCATTCTCTTACCACCTTCACATAAAAAACCTGTTAGTATCTCTTTAAAAAGCTCTTGACTGGGAGCATAAGCAAGACGGTGGAAGAAACTCAACATCTTTTTTTATACTCCCTGCTAGTATGTTCCAGTTTGGCTCTCAAATTCTGCATGAGATGGAAATAACAGTACGCATGATAGCAGTTGGGATACAGGACAGAAACAGCATTAACAATACAAGAATGACGGTCTGAAATAAATGTGATCTGGCGATCCAGCAAATGTGGTTTCAAACACCCCAAAAACCACATCCAATTGTCCCAATCTTCAATGCTAACTACAGCAACAGCAACAGGGAATAGTCCTGGAAAAAGGCAGATCAATTAAACACTACAACAGTATGCAAACGTTTAAAAATTGGCAACAATTCGCATGGTGTCCTGTAACAATTCGCAGCTTGTCATGCGAAATGTGTTTGACATTTTAATTGATCATGCAAACAGTTCGCAACTTGTTATGTCAATTCGCAGCTTGTGGTAAACTTTAAATAATACCTAACTCAAGATGCGATGTAAGTACAGTTTATTCAGCATAATACCTAATTCGCAGCTTCAAATGCGAAATGTGAGGACCACAACACTGCTTAATTCGCATCACCTGGTGCGAATTGCATCAATATTTTCACACAAAAAACATCGTTCAGATTAACTAGATAAATGTAACTAACCGTTGTTTCCGTCCTTTGCTACAGCAGTGAGCAATGTACCCTTGTACTTGCCATATAAGTGGGTTCCATCGACAAACAACATTGGACGGCATGAATGAAAACCACTAAGGGACGAACCGAATGCTACAAAACAGCGCTTGAATTGGTTTCCAGCTGACAACTCCAACTGGCAGTCTGAAGTAATATACCGGCTCTTCAAGCATTTGAAGTATCCGCTTAGTAAACTAAAAGAACTTGAACTATCTCCAAAAACTCCCCTCATAGCCTTCTCTAAAGCATTCCATGACAAACGATAAGAGATATCAAGACCGTAATCTTGTTTGACAGTCGATTGTATGGTTTTGGCTGTCAACGAATGGCAGGTCCGGAGAGAATCTTGAATTTCCTCTGCAATCAAATCTGATGTCAAATGCCTGTGCCGCTTATGATTATGCTTCTGGGAGAAAACAGGACTGCAAGTATGGTACGGGAAATGCTTCTTTATCGTCATAAGGCCGGTGCTTGAGTCAATAGATGCATAAACCCTCCATTTGCACCCACTTGTGAGCTTATTTTCACAATAAGCAGTGATCTTATTTATTGTGTTGTGCAGGTATTTGAAAGAAAAACCACGCTCTAACACAAACTTGCACAAGGATAACCTCAGACCGGCAGCACCTTCTTCAAAAGCTTGACCCACCCCTGTAATAGCATCAGCCCAACCAGCAGTAGCAAGTTGTTTTTTCCTCTGATCAGAATTAACTAAACCGTTACTACTCTCCCCGCTAACTATTTGATCAAGAGATGGTTCTACCAAAACCAAGCTACGCTCTTTACGCTTACCACCAGAATCCTTACCACCAGAGCTCTTATCAACAGAACTTTTATTACCAGAACCCTTATCGAAGACGTGTTGTTCTATGAGAAAACTAACCCGTTTTAAACGCTCCAAATCAAGATATAACACCAACCCAACAAAATCACTCTGGTTATTAAAGAAACAATTATTGTGATCCCCGCAGGAGTAAGTAATTAGGTACTCACCTGTGGCAAGCTCCTCCCACGTGTTCTCTAGATAAGCTTGGATACTTTCGAAGCTTTCAAACTCGGTGAAAGGCACAATTGCAGTTTGGTGACCATATTTAAAAATACAAACTCGTGATTTAGACATCTCTTAACCTGGACAATACAAGTTATTAGTTATTAGTCTCAAAAACTAGGTGCAAAATATTTACTACTGGATCAAACAATTCGCATCCTAAGGTGCGAATTGTGTATACCTACACGATCTATTCGCATCTTGTCCTGATATTTGTAGGTAACAAAGTCCTGATATTTGTCATTAGTCACAAAACTGTGCAGATTATTTACTGCACCATCAAACAATTCGCATCATAACATGCGAAATGTGTACATACATATAGTAATTCGCAGCCTGTCCTGATATTTGTGTATATCTACGTATATATATTCGCTGCCTGTCCTGATATTTCTATGTAACACCGGTCCTGATATCTGTTTCGAAATACAATACTCTAACTGACCTAAAAACTCGTAATCTACACATTACCCACAAACTAAAGCACTACCAAATTAGAATATAACATCAGAAAACTTCGACGTAACTATATAGTGAACAATATTAACGAAACAGATCACTATAACAAAAAAAACAGAGAAAAGCTCGAAATCAGGCAATGGCATCTAAAAACAGTAGACTAGAACCTATTCCAACAGAGAAAACGAATAAAAAACTTCGAAATCGGTAGGTAATTACCTAAAAAGCTCGCAACACGATTACTTGTAAGCTACAAGATTCCAAAATGTCGTGATGAACTCCTGTACGTATAAAACAGAGGTTAGACAGGTCTAACACAACAACTTACATAAAGAAACAAACCTTTAGCAGCTTCCGATCACCGGAAAATGTGATTTAAACCCAGCTCGTGGTGGTTAGTAGGGTTAGGTGGTTAGAGCGGCTAACAAATTCAAATCTTCAAAAAGCAAGAAAAAATAGAAAGAAAACAGAAAATAACGTTTATATAGTGGGTTAAGGGTAGTTAGGGTATTAAAATAAAGTTAGGTTGTTAGTGACAATAAGGTAGTTGAGATGGGTATTAAGTAACAATTGATCAAACCTTGGGTGGTAAGTGACAATTGAATAGTTGAGTGGGTACTTTAGGTGCAATTTCCCATAAAAGATTCATTGAACCTTTTATGAAATATAAACATCCTATAATAGAGTTAGATAAGAGAAATAATATCAAAAAACAATCCAGAACATATAAATTTAACTTTCAAAATTCTTCGACAACCATAATCTGTGGACCATATGCAAAAAGCTTCCAAATCAATACATTTTCGGCATTACATCACTACATCACTAGTTTTGAACATAATTTTCAAAAGCCACACTTAATAAAAATAATAAAAAAAAACTAGAAACAAAAAAAATTGAGCCTCAAAATCTATCATTCCCAAATTGATATAGGCGTCAAAAAAATACAAAATACAAAATAAATCCAAATATATAAATTCCACATACAGCAATTAATTTTAGACATCCTCTGAGAGAAAACACAAAATATAAAATCCTTTAATCTTTAATTATTTCTAATGGTGCCAAACCCCGAATCGAGTCGTAGAAATGTCTTATAACTCAAAATAACCAGAGTCGAACATTACTACGTCTTATTTGACCATGTATCCCTATTTACCCAACCAATCATCAACGTTATTAATCTCCCTACAATTATTGTTCAAACTTAGCCACTACATAAATTTCGTTATTAATTAAGAATTCATTCTTCAAACCCCAAGATTTTGAATGAGACTTAATGAAATTAACCAACATTATTAATCTCCCTACAATTATTTTTCAAACTTAACCACAACACAAAGTTCGTTATTATTCAAGAATTCATTCATCAAAGCCCAAGTATTTGAATGAGATTTAATGCAATTATTCCCTATTTGATAGTCTCCATACATGATATCAAAACGAAAGGGAATAAATGAACTTCAACACAAACACTAACATGGGGATTTTTGGTTACAAAAGGATCTACAATCCTAAAAAAAAGCAACGCTAATGGTTTCTTTCGTAGCGTCAATAATTCTATCAACATATGTAAAGGGATAACACCACGGAGAACACAAGTAATATAATTAATATACTTTTACTTTTATCTCCATCACATTTTAATTTCTCACATATTAAACAAGAATGACAGAAAATGAACCCAACTTTGTTGTGTTTAAATACACCTATATAGGACACTTGGTTTCATTTTTTCATATCTATTTTCATGAATTGAAATATAGGCTTTGACATTTCATGAATTTCCAAGATAACTTATTATGTAATGATCATATTGTGTCAAATAAAGAGGTAACACTTGTCTTCCTTAATTGTTAAGATTTATAAAATTAACCCGTGCTCAGGAGAAAGATCTGAAACATAAAAGCTTTCGAAAATAAAAAGTTTGAGGACATAAAATCTCAATAATATAATATAAAATCTTATAAATTACGTAAGAATGTTAGACCAAAACATGTGAAAAATACCTAACCAAAAAGTAATACAATGAACAAATTCATTACTATCAAACAACATCTCGACGAGTCCATGAAAAATAAAATTAGATGAAGAGAACAACACAATTACAACTACAACCTAAACAAATAATGAATAAAATATTGAGAAAATAAATCCATGTAACAATAATTTCTAAATTGAATTTTAGTCAATACCTTGTACTCTATAAACCAAGCATTCAAAATTGAACAGGAAACTGAAATGCCAACAACTAAAATGCAACCCATAAAGCTTTAAAACATCACGAATAAAAAATATCTCGCACCGATAAATCTAACTACATTGTAACGTTCTTAAAAAATATGATCCTAACAGTGAGCTGAGTCTAAGCTCATTTATATGTGGGGTCTTATTTTAGTCTTGGGTCGTATTTTGGACCAGTTGTTAGCCCATGAAGGTCTGAGTATAACTCCAAATGTCTGGCTCAATATTGTTAAAGGCCATACTAGAATTTGTTAGAATATATTACTTAATAAATAATAAAATGTAATAATAAGTTGTTACACCCCAACACCTTACAATTGAGTATAAAAGCATGTATCATAAGTTACGTTGAAGATAATGAAAATTATTCTAATTTTTTGAATCTGTGTCTTCTACCTTTCTCTAACTTGGTATGAGAGCAGTTCCTTCAATGCAGACTCTCCATCTTCTAGCTTCGGTTCAGCTGATCGGGCTTCATCTTCATTGGATAACCTGCTGACAGACAAAAGTACGTAAATGAATCAGATAAGTACTTTTAATAGTCTAAGACTTGACAGACACAACTTCTTATTGTGGAAACCTATGGTGTTACCCATAATAAGGGATAATAAGCTCGAAGATTTTATCAAATTTGATAAACTTTATCCTCCGAAGCTATTGAGCAGTTCTGATGGCTCAATAATTGAAAATGTTGAGTATGGTAACTGGACAACAAAGGACCAATTATTGTTGGGATGGCTCTACAGTACTATTTTCCTGAGGTTTCATCCCAAGTAATGGAGGAAGAGACCTTCAAAAGGTTGTGGGATGCTATAGTTAGGCTGAATGGCTCCCAAACAAAGTTTAAAGTGACATTTTTAAGGGAGAATTTCAGAGAACCGGTGAGGGTAATCCATCAATGGAGGATTATCTTACTAAGATGAAACATATATCAGACAACTTAGCTCTAGCTAAATAACATCTTACATGTTCCTTAAATAAGTAAAAACCTTTTATTTGTTTCTCAATTAATCTCATAAAACAATATATTTCATGAATTTCATACATTTAACTGTTTTGTGAAGAACAAGATCACAAGGAGGACTCTTCTTTCAGGGAAGGTTGAGAATGGGTTCTATAAGATGGAAGACTCGTCTGACTCTTGCAATTCTAAGGTTGGTGGTCTAAGGTATTATCCTAGTGTGTCAAATATTTCTGTTTTAGCTAGTTTTTCTAAGTCTCTAAAGGAAGGATGGCATAAGAAGTTACGCCATCCTTCCACAAGGATTCCTTCTCTTGTTATGAAGCGTTGTAATCATTCTGTTGGTTCTGCTAATGAATTTTTTTTGTGATGAATGCCACTTAGGAAAGTCACATTCTCTCCCTTATTTTAGGTCTCTTTGTCAGTCCATAAATGTTCTAGATTTAGTTCATTGTGACTTGTGGGGGGGCTGCTCCTGTTGTTTCTAAGCATGAATTCAGGTTTTCCATTCTATTTGTGGATGATTTTTCTAGATTTACATGGTTGCACCCTCTAAGGCATTAAGGTGAGACTCTAAAAGCTTTCAGAGAATTTAAGATTCTAGTGGAAAACCAATTTGACAGAAAGAATAAGTATTTTCAGTTAGATAGGGGTGGTGAGTTCAAGACCTTTCTCCCCTTGGCAAAGGAGTCTGGGATCCAACTCAGGACATCCTATCCTTACTTTTCTTCTCAAAATGGGAGAGCAGAGAAGAAGCACACACATGTCACTTAGACTGGTCTGGCTCTCCTAGCTCAATCAAACCTTCATTTCAGCTATTGGCATCATGCCTTTCACATAAAAATCTATTTAATCAATAGACTTCCTACCTCTGTTCTCCAAGACAAGACTCATTTTGAGAAATTGTTTAACTCTCAACCTGATTATGGCTCTCTAAGGGTATTTGGGGGCTCTTGTTTTCTTTGTCTCAGTACTTATCAGACCAAAACATTTCAATATCACTCTACTAAATGTGTCTTTTTAGGTTTTAGTTCTGTGCATAAAGGGCCAAATATGGTATTTTCAAACCCTAAAGTTGTTTACACTGGTCTTACTACTGTTCCTATTACTACTACTATTGAACATGTTAAATTCTCTGAGCCTATTATTATTCCTCAGTCGCCTTAAGCTATGAAGACTGAGTATGATGCCTTAATGGCAAATCATACATGGTATGTGGTCCGGTACGCAGATGACATGACCTTGGTGGGCTACAAATGGGTTTATAAATTGAAGTATAATCCTAATAAATCTATTTAAAGTTGCAAAGCCATACTTGTGGCTAAAGGATTTCGTCAGCAGCCTGGCATAGACTTTACATCAACCTTTAGCCCAGTTATCAAGGCTTCTAGAATCATACTTGTACTTGCATTGGCTCTTTCTAGGGACTGGACCATAAGACAACTTGATATAAATAACGTTTTTTTTTAAAATGGTGATCTGGTTATCTGGTGTGGTAAACTTGGAGCAAGTTCTTTGGCATCAAATCCTTTGTTTTACGTCGAGAGCAAACATGTCGAGCTTGACCTTCACTTCATTCGGAATCAGGCGGTCCAATGGTTTCTAGACATTTGTTATGTCCCGACGCATGACCAAATTGGTGATCTCCTCACTAAACCCCTCTCTCAATCTCGATTATTTTTCTTACGAAACAAACTTGGCCTCGATGTTCCTCCACTTCGTTGGAGGGGGGAAGTCAAAGAAAGAGAAGAAGAGAAGGAAGAGGTGGCTGTTGAACTACGGTTTTGAGAGAATTTAGAAAGTGAGCTAGGTCTAAGCTCATTTATATGTTGGGTCCTCGTTTTGTCTCGTAATGAATTTTGAACGACTTATCAACCCACGAAGGTGTGAATATAATTCCAAATGTCTGGGTCAATATTGTTAAAGACCCAACTAGAATTTCCTAGAATCTCTTACTTAATAGATAACAAAATGTAACGATATATTATTACACCCCAACCACTTACAATTCAGTATAAAAAACATGTATTATATGTTACATTGAAAATAATAAAAAAATATTTTGATTTTTTAATCTCTCTTCTACTTTTATTTAACTCTAACTTCTCTAAACTTGATATACAGATTTAAGCAATCAATTAAAGAATTCTTATGTTCGAACTAAGTTATAAAACTACATTAGAAATAACAAACATAATAAGTGACATTATGTGTGGTAATTTAAACTATATCAACTAAATTAATTAGTAAATTAACTACTTTTAAGTAGTATACGATAATATTATAATATTGTTTTAATTTTTTTTTTTTTAAATTTATAACAAAAATGTAACCAGAAATATATATATATATATAAAAGAAAATTTTATGTCAATATTGAAAAACCAATAAAATTAAAACATTTTCCACAAACATACATTCTTAAGTCCAATAAAATAACATAAAAGACATGAAATAAAGTTTTAAAAAACATCTCTAGAAAACAAACACAGTTTTCGACCAATATTCACTAATTGTCCTAGTTCAGCATCCTATAGGTCCTTCGTCTATGGGTCAATATCCAAAATACAAATGAAGCCCTGAATTTGCAAACCTGTTCTTCACATTAGGGACTTCAATGATTTCATCTTCTTCTTCTTCCGCTTCCCACAACCATTATCTTTCTCATTATCCCCAAATAAATCCAAAAAGCCAAAATCTTCCTCCTTATCAATCTCATATATAGTTGGTCTCTTACTCTTGACTCCACTATTACCTTCATTAGTGTTGTCTTCATAACCAGCACCGCCAGAATCTACCCTGTAGTTCCTGGTAGATTTATCCCCTCTAGGTTTTCCCCACCCAGGTCCAAACCCGGAATAATAGAGATATCCATACCTCGAACTGGAGCCGGACCGTGTCATGGATTTGTCAGCGGACAGTGTCACTGAAGCCTCACCACCACATCTTGCCTTCCCCCGGCTATCATCCTGGACTTCACTTATCTTCAACTTCTTCGTATCTTGTTTTGACCCGAAATCCGCTTCTACCTTCCCCTCCACTTCTGTTTCCACCATTATGAAATCGGGTTTCTTCATGGATTCCAACCTACATTCAGATTAATGTTTTTTCATAACTGTGGTAAACCCTAAAACGACAGTACAAACAAGAATTAAATTGGGTATAAGTTTCTAGTTACCTCTCTTCAGCAGCCTTTCCATTTCCTGGAGCTAGTTGTTTGGAGGGAGATAGAGATATCACATCCCACCGTGACTGGTTCAGCTGACACACTTGCTGTTCGAATGAGGAGAATCGCAGGGATGCACGATTTGCATTCTTG
Source organism: Limnanthes douglasii subsp. nivea (assembly GCA_036936605.1). Taxonomy (NCBI): domain Eukaryota; kingdom Viridiplantae; phylum Streptophyta; class Magnoliopsida; order Brassicales; family Limnanthaceae; genus Limnanthes; species Limnanthes douglasii. The sequence goes on along the minus strand of JAUPFV010000002.1, from coordinate 63,734,381 downwards.
CGAATCCTCATTTCTTCCAAACTAAAAATCAGCAAAAACACAAACCCTAGCAGGTGACGATACTACACACTCTCTTTATATATATATAGTGGTCAAGGATAAGGACAACCGATACTAAAAGTAATTGCAAGATAGATAAAGTAAAGTAACCGAAAAACTAATATAATAATTTTCTGTAGGAGGATATAAATCAAAGAATGAGCCCCTTGTTTTCATTTTCTTTATTTTTAGGTTTTAACTTTTTCTATCAGTTGAAGTCTTTTATCTTCTTAAATGGACACTTTTGTTACTAGTTTTTTTTCCCTATAATCAAGAGACGTCTAAAATATTTTCTTAAACGGCATTTTTTTTTATTGCAAACAATTGTGTTTTGTTATTGTTTTTCTAACTCAACAAATTACAATATCTAAAAATGTCACATATACGTATGTCCAGTATATCTCTCAAAAAATTTATTTAAATAATAAAATACAATTACTTTTAACTATTTCATATAATTTGAGTAATGGTGTTTGTTAACTTTTTCTAAATTAAACTCAATAAAAGTTGAGTGGTTAAAGAGTTTTGCATGTGATTGACGCAATGTGGAAGGGGTAAAGGGATAATTTGGTAAATTTAAGTTGAGTTTAGTAAGTTATCCGAGCATATATCATCACGTTAACCAAATTTCGAAAAGTTCATATCAGATGCCTTTCCGTAGAAGAAAGGTGGCGAACGATAAAATATGAACAACGCAACAGAACAGATGGATTTCATATTATCCGAATAAATTTATTACGTGAATTGTTCTGCATGGCCAACTAAACGGAAACCTGTATAATTAGGTGAAATTATATTATCTTACCAACCGTTTTTCATGGCTACGTGGACGGAAAATTGTATAATTAGGTTAATTTATTTTGACATTATATCATAATACGTAAACTAGTTTATTTTAGTTGACATATGAGAATAGTAATATATAAATACAAATGTGTATGAATCTTAAAAACACAAATAACAATTTATTAACTAAAAGAAGCCCAAAACTTTTAGTGTAACATTTGAGGTTTAAGTGACAAGAAGATACGCAGAATTTAAAAACATCAAAATGAAAAATTGGTCCCCAAGACAGAAGAATCGATTGTCGTTGTCGGAGAGAGTAGTTGAAAAAGGTCAACTAAATTGGGGAGATAAGCCTTTTAAGAGGTTGAGAAATTTAGTTGTTCATTGTGAACACCGGATGTTGAACTTTAATCTGTAAAAATATACTTCGAATTGGGAATCTTCAGCTTAGCAAATATCTTGAGATGTAAGCGAGTTTCCTATTTTTATAAGAAGATGTAAAGAGATGTGACCCTAAGAGTTCTGGAAAACAACAAATTTTCTAGTGAATTTCCATCTTTTCATTCGATACCTGAACATTATTATATTTTAACAATTCGAGGAGTAGAGGAATTAGGGATTGAAAAATTCTCTCATATAGTTGGTCTAGAGTCTATCAATCAAGATAATGACTTTGAGATGATTAGGTATTTGATATGTAGGAAGATCAATTTTGTATTTGCATTTGTTAGTACATCGAGTCATCCAGTCTGCAGCAGAGTTTTGTTCTCTGTTAATATGTGTGTTGGTCATATTTTGAGTAAGAAGGTTCCTGCAGCATTGTAGAATATGGATAAAAAAACCATGGAGCTTTGTTAGTTAAGATCATAGTTAAGAGATTATAGTTTATCTTGACCAACTGACCAAAAAAATAAATGTTTCGATAGTGTTTTGAATTTTATAAATCTTCTTCTAAATTTGAGATATTTTGGTGATAATCGCACATGCATTGGATGAGGTGCAAAACATTACATGTTATGCATAACTTTAGACCATAAGCTAGAATTTATTCTAAAAAATTTCAAAAGTGTACAGGAGTAGGTGAGTTTAATATCTTCAATTCGTCTAATGTTTAGTCTTCCTTCTTTGTAGGGAAGACAAACCTTGCTCCAGTTACCCTAGGAGATAGCTCGACGATTGTTTGAAGATTGTCACATATAACAGCTACAGATTCATTCGATTCTCTTGATGATAGATCCTAGAAGAAGAGTGTGTTGAAGATGATAATTTGGGATGTCAAGCAGAATTGATTGGGTTAGTGTGAGCCTTCCACCAAAAGGGAGTAAGGTATAATCTCATTCTTAGTAAATGATAAACAAGGGATAATATCATTATTATGAATTTTGTATCTTAAACTATGGTGATCTTAATATAATTTTGTATCTTAGTAAATGAATTTTGTATCTTAAACTATGGTGATCTTGATAGATTAAATAATTAAGCTGATGAACCTGCAGTTGAAACCAAAAGCAATTAAGATTTGCTTAATGAAGAAAACGTATACTCTAGTAAATGCATTAGATAAGTCTACTTTAATGATGAAGTTTCATCCTTGACTTTTGTTTTGTTTAAGTTGAAGGAAATTGTTTTAGTGAGTAGGATATTTTCTCAAATACATCGATCCTTTACAAATCCACTTTGTTAAGCAAAGATGGGATTTGGTACAAGATTAGATAGTCTATCATTTAGTATTGTATAAATGAATAAAAACCCAAATAATAATTTGAATCACTCTCTTGTTTGTAAAGAACTACTTCTATCTTCCAAGATAAACATGGGAAGAATAATTGTTACTAAGAATAACACCAATATGCTTTTTTAATATAAAAAAAGTACGGAACGATTATTTTGATTTGAATGGTTTTATTATTTACTTATTTTATAACGACATTGACAAAGTATTTGATCAGGTCGGAATATCTAATGCAATAATATTATATTGAAATTGTGTTTAAGTTTGATTTGTGATCTTTGTGCTTGGTGATCGATTTTCACCATTTGATGTCTAAGATGACACGTTAGTCTTCCTTTAAGGACATGCACCCAATTAATTTGTGTAACTTTTCATACAAAATAATGTAAAAAATCCTTAATAAGAGATGTTCTCTTTTGCTTCAAAAACTTATTGGACCAAAATAATTTTCCTTTATAAAAAAATAACGGATTGATTTATATCTCGCCCTAGCTCATGAAGTGACACAACATTTTCGTAAAATGTTCAAGGTGAAAATTTGATGGTGAAATTGAATATCGAGAAATCTTATCATAGTTTTTCTCGAGAATTCATGTATGTTTCTTTCAAAATGTTGTTTTCAAAATCACATCGTTGCTTCAATTTCACAATGTGTTATAACTAGTAGTACTCATTGGATGTTGATAGAAAACGGTATGGTTTTCAAATCTACAAAATAGATGAGACAAGATGGCCTAGTTGAAGAGAGAAAGACTTCACGATGAGCAATTTATAGTGATTTGTTATTGAAAGTTTTTGTAAATTTTAATGTCAATTGTCTATATTATATAGTTGTATGATTAGTAAAGATAATATATAAATACAACTAAATTATTCTTTGTAACAACTTGTAACGTATTAACGAACCACTTGATTATTCTATTGAGGGTTATTAAGTAATATATTGTACTTGTAATTCAATGTGGGCTCAATCACAAGAGTCTAATGTTTAAGTGACTATATAAGAGGTCAAGTTTCTTTAAGTCCAAAAAGGAGTCGGCTCGATCAATTAGTATATTGTCTAACTAACAGAAAATCCTTAGATTTAAAAACATATATAGTGTTACTGTATCCTCCATATCCTCTGCATGTAACACTTTTCTCAGGCCATACAGTTCTTCCCAAAGCATGTTCTTTTTCTTTCAAACTCAAACCCACATTCCTAGACCATTCTTATAACACTAATCTAGCATTCCCCTTCACACGGATCATAATAGAGAAAATAACAAGTTTGTCTCTCATAAAAACCAATAGGATGAGAGAGAGAGAGAGAGTGATTTGGTGAACAAAATCGGAAGTTTAGTCATTAAAAGTGATATATAGTATCCCAATATCTCACTGGAGAACCTGGTCAGATATAAATGCATATCAATCTAAATGTGTTCTGTTCGTGCGTGAAAAAATGGATTAACGGCAAGAGACGTTTCTCTCATGTAATTTCATCACACCACCAAAGATTGAGCTAGAGGTATTCTGAGTTCAGGGAGAACTGGTTGAAACTAGAGGAGCTCAAAGATAGGTTCACAACAGCTCTTTACTCCAACTTAGTGCTGTATAAAGAAACCACTTATTATTTTTAGATGACCAAAAAATCATAGAATCACCCATGAACAGACAGTTCCACGAACAGATTTACAGTCATTCATTAAGCTTATCTTGTCCATGTTAGAAAAACCAATGGGAGTTAGTTGTGGTAAAGGTTTAAGATGAATGCCAGATAAGTATCGCGAAATTTGTTTTACACTTTTTAAAGGAACATCAGTATGAGATTTTATAATTAAAAAAAAAATTATTGCAAACGCTATGTTTGGCCTAGTGTTAACCAGATATTGGAGCGATCATAATGAAATTATTTACTATGTACGATCTGGAAGCAAATTACATCATGGATACCCAATTATGGGTAACTTTATTCAAGATGCTATAGTATAAGAGAGATGCAGTTCCTTTTAGCTTTAAAGAATTTCATGTATCTTTGAAACAGATGTCCCCATATTTACTAGTTATCTATTTGATCTTGTCTGAGATGTGAGGCTTGATTGGTAGTCTAGGTATTTTGTTGATATCGAGTGAGGTAAATGAAGCCAAAATTATGTCTTGATTTCATTCGTTCTTTATCTAATAGAATTTGACTTTAGTTTAAATATACCATGAGGTATCATTTGTGTTGGTAAAATCAATTAGGGGTTTAGAATGACCTCAACTATCAAGCAAAAACTCATAGTTTATCCTGCCAAATTGATCAGAAAATGAAAGATTTGGTAGTGTTTTGAATATCATGAATCTTCTTCCAAATTTCAGATATTTTGAATGATAATTGCACTTGCATAGGATGAGCTGAAGAACAATAAATATTATGCATAACTTTTGACCATAAGCTAGAATTTTTTCTAAATTGTTTCCAAAGGTTATAAAGTAGGTGAGTTGAATATCTTCAATTCTTTTAATGTTTAATCCTTCTTTTTTTAGGGAAGACAAAGCTTCCTCCAGTTAGTGCAGGAGATAACTCGACGATTGTCCGAAGATCCTCACATATATCTGCAACAGACTCATTCAATTGTTTTGTTGATAGATCGTAGAAGAAGAGTGTGTTGAGGATGGTAACGTGGCATGGCAAGAAGAATTGATTGGATTAGTGTGAGCCTTCAACCAAAAGAGTGTAAGATATGATCCCATTTTTGAAATTTATGCCTTAATTTTGTTATTAGAACTTCATAATGAATAGCATTAGTTCTATTATGGATAATAGCTCCTAGATATATCATAGGAAAACTGCTTTGCTTGTTAGCCATAATTAGTTGGATGTAGTTTGCTCTACTAGCTGGAGAAGAGTTAGGTAGAATGAAGATATATTTTTACTTATTGATACGTTTACTAGTCCGATCTTAAAACTTGGTTAGAAGTCTGTTAATAAGACAAATACTGGATTTTGATCCATTAGTAAAAATGATAATGTCATCGCAAATGATAAACAAGGGATAATATCATTATTATGAATTTTGTATCTTAAACTATAGTGATCTTGATATAATTTTTTGAGCCCTCTCATTAGAACTTCCTGAGCTAAAATGAATAGATTAAGGGAGAGAAGATCTGAAGCTTTGAAGAATCCTTTAACTTCACCATTAAAAATGATTGAAAATCTATATTGTTGATAGATTAAATGATTAAGATAATGAACCTGCAGTTGAAAACATAAGCAATTAAGATATGCTTAATAAAGAAAACACATACTCTATTAAAGCTTATATAAGTCTACTTTAATTATTAATCATCCTTGACTTTTTTTTGTTTAAGTTGAAGGCAAATTCTTTAGTCAGTAGGATATTTTCTTGAATACGTTAACCCTTCACAAATCCATTTTGCTCAACAATGATGAGATTTGGTAAATGATTAGATAGTCTATCATTTAGTATTATAGAAATGATTAAAAAATCAAATAATTATTTGAATCACTCTCTTGTTTGTAAAGTACTACCTCTGTTTTCCAACGTAAACATGGGAAGAACAATTGTTACTAAGAATAACACCAATTTGTTTATTTTTTTTACAATAAAAACAGTATGGAAAGTTTATTTTGATTTTGATGGTATTATTATTTATTTATTTTATAACAACATTGACAAATGTTTTGGTCTGATCGGGATATGAAATGTAATAAAATTATGTTGAGATTGTGTATAAGTTTGATGTATGATCTTTACATTTTGTTGATCAATTTTCAACATTGATATATAAGAGGACAGGTTAGTATTCCTTAAAGGATACGCACCCAATTGATTTGTGTAACTTTTCATACAAAATAATGTAAAAAATCCTTAATAAGACATCTTATCTTTCATTTCAAAACAGTATTAGACCAAAATAAATTGCCTTTATAAAAAATAAATGATTGATTTATGTCTCGTCCTAGCTTATGAGGTGACATAACATTTCGGTAAAATGTTAAGAATTTATGTATATTTCTTTCAAAATTTTATTTCTACAATCACTACATTCCTTTAATTTCACGATGCGTTATAATTGATAGTACTCATTGGATATTTATAGAAATTGGTATGGGTTTCAAATCTACAAAATAGGTGAGACAAGATGACCTAAATTTTTTTGTTTTTTTGTTTTATGCCCTCTAAGGTTATTTTTCGGAAATTGAAGTTCTTGTTTGGAAAAAAGGTATTTCCTTAAAAATACGTGAAGTCGAAAGTATGTATATATATCATATTTGTTATGCAACTAGTGGAAGAAAGATAGACTTCACAATGAACAAATTTACAGCGATTGGTTATTGAAAGTTTTTGTAAATTTTAATGTACAATTATGTACATTATATAGTTGTATGATTAGTAAAGATAATATATAAATACAACTACATTATTCTTTGTAACAAGTTGTAACATATTACCGAACCATTTTATTATTCCGTTGAGGGTTATTAACTAATGAATTGTGTTTGGATTTGAATGTGGGCTCAATCAGAAGAGTCCAATGTTTAAGTGTCTTATATAAGAGGCCAATTCTTTTAAATTTAAAAGGACTTCGGCTCGATCCATGAGTCTATTGTCTAACTAATAGAAAAACTTTAGATTTAAATACTTATATAGTGTTATTGTCTCCCTCGTATCCTTTACTTGGAAACCTTCTCTCAGGTAATACAGATTTTACCAACGCATGTTCTTTTTCTTTCAAACTCAAACCCACATTCCTAGCTCATTCTTATAAAAGCATTCTCTCTCAAACACATCATAATACTAAAAATCCTTAAGAGAGAGAGATAGACAGAGAGAGAGAGAGAGAGAGAGAGAGAGAGAGAGAAATTGACCTTTTAGTCATTAGAAGGGATATATAGCAAGATCTCATTGGACAACCTAGTCAGAAATAAATTAACATCAATCTCAATTTGCTTTGTTCGTTCCTGATAAAATGGAATAAAGGAAAGAAAAGTTTCTCCCAATTAATTTCACAGAGAACTGATTGAAACCAGAGGAGCTCAAAGATAGGTTCACAAAAGCTCTTTACTCTGACTCATTGTTGGATCAAGAAACCACTTATTGTTTTTTAGATGACCAAGAAATCACAGAATCACCAGGAAACACACAGTTCCACCAACAGATTTGCATTAATTCATTAAGGTTGTTTTGTCCATATTAGAAAACCCAATGGTAGTTAGTTGTGGTGAAGGTTTAAGATGAATGCCTGTTAAGTATCGCAAAATTTGTTTTACACTTTTTAAATGTACATCAGTCCGAGCTTTTATAAATTAAAAAAGTTTGTTTATGGAAAACGCTATGTCTGGCCTAGTGTAAACCAGATATGGCAGTGGCCATAATACAATTATTTACTATGTACGATTTGGAAGCAAATTACCATCATGGATAAACAAGGAGTGTCCAACAACCATTGCTATATCACATGTCTTGAAAATACTGATTCGAGCAGTTATAAGTAAATCATCAACATATTTATTTCGAGTAATGTGTATGCAAGTTTCATCTCTCACAACTTCACCTCTAAGACATAAATAGAGGTTTCTCATATTTAACAGAAAATATTGAGTTTAGCTTTCTCATAAACCTTTTCAAGTCTTGTGATTGAATTCTGATAATAATAATATCGTAAACGTATATTCAAAATATTAAAATGACATTGTTTATAATACAATAAAATATTGAGTAATCATCCATTACCAACTAGGACAGAGACCATTCATCCACAATCAATACTTTGGCATCAAACCTGGATTAATTGTAAAATGATGAGTAGGTCCAAAACTTGAATACAAGACTATGTGATTGTTTTAATCTCAATTCATTAGATAGGCACTAGATCCCATTAACATTTAAAATCATTTATCCACTAACAGGTGATAGTTGTATTTTCAAACTTTCCACGTATATAAAAAATAGTTATATTGGGAGAATATAATCTTCCACATCCTCATTCGTAAGTGTTGTTACTCATTCTCCTGTATTAGTCTTCTACATGCCTCTATAGCCACGTTATTAGCCTCTAGAGTAACTAGATTATCCTCTTGTATTTTAATAATTTCTTGATGATTTAAGATCATTATTGTTATGATTAATATTCGTAAAGGTTAAATTCAAACTTTTCGTTGTAGTTTACACACTAGTCAGTTATGCTAATCTACTATCAAAATTTAGTAATGAGGTTTGTAAATCCACCAAACTCATATCATCATTCATTACTAGACTAAATAATGTATGGGTGTACTCATAGTATAGAACAGAATATCTTGAGAAATCATATTAGCAATAGTAATAAAAAAAATTAGAAACAAGTGAAGAGGGCAAAAGATTTCACCTGAAATGTGACCAAACATATGAATTCCCTTGATGATTGGGATAATCATCATTTTACATAGTAAAACATTTATTCAGTCAAGTTTCAAAATGTTGTTGTTGTTGCTTAGTTGTGAAAACTGAGATTTAATACTCATATGCATCTAAGGCTCGCAGAATCATTGTTGAGTGATGAGGATATGACGTTGGCCATTTGGCTCTAATATGAAGTTGAAGTAATGAAGACTTCACAATGAGAAAATTTACAGCGATTTTGGTATTGAATTTATTTGTAAATTTAAATGTAAAATTGGGTACATAAATAACTGTATTACTTGTAAAGATAATATATAGTTACAAGTAAATTATTCTTTTGCAACCATATGTAAATATTAACTAACTACTAGATCATAGTGTTGAGGGTTATTAAATGAAATTTCTTTGTATTTTAGTGTGGGCTCAAAAATAATTTATCATGGTCCACCAGTCCCTTGTTAAACTAGTAGACTAATATTAGGTTTATCAATATTTACAATGTTATTGTCTTCCCATATCCTACCTGGAAACCTTCTCTCAGGCCACATAGTTCTACGTACACAACACGATTTCTTCTTATTTCAAACTCAAGCCAACATTTCTATATCTTCATTTTACCACTACTCTATCACGTATGATCTTCTTTTGTTATTAAATGAAGGTTATTCTAGTGATAAAGTGGAAAAATGTTTGTTGGACATTTGTGAGATGTTAGTTGTTCATAAGATTAAGAATTCGATATATATTTACAAATTAATCCCTATAAAAAAGAAAGAGAACATTATCCAACAAATTAATTTATATGCCTTCTATGTAATATGAGGGTTGAAATCGGTAATTATCAATTATTGTCGAAAACATAAAAGATTGTTTGGACGGTTGGTCTTTTAGACAACCGAAAACGAGCTTTATTTGGGATTCGGTTATCCAAATTAGGGGTTGCGACCATTCAAATTTAACGCGTCGAGAAGCCCAAAGATGTTCGAAATCATGACGAGGAACAACTCTTGTGATGAATTTTAGGCCTAAAAATCCATCATATAGGCCTTCTTTTTGCTTTTTCGTTAATTTTCTATATATTTTTTTAAAAGATTTAATTAAAATACTTAACCATCTCCAATCACTTTGAAATTGTGACCGACTTTATTTTAGTTTGTGAGTAACAATTTGTAATTTTGGTGTAGGGTTTCGAGCACTTCTATAAGAGGCTCTCAAACCCTATTTTTGCCGTCAGGAATAAAATTTGAGTTTTTCCCTAAGTCTCTTATACTCTAACCTAGGGTTAGGTTTTATTTATTCTCTGTATCGTATTATTCTCTTTGTGTTTCAACCGTTTGTTATATTTCTTATATCGTCGCCATCACTTTACATAATAAGTAAAGTTATTCGCATCAATCCTTTTTTTTTGAAATCTCTAGTAATAGCAGGAATAATTAAATCTCATGGTAACTATTAGAAGAAGTCGGATTAAATTAGCCAGATATTTTGTAAGAAATCATATATTTTTACATAATCATTTTACGATTAACAACAGATAAAAAAACCATTTGTTTCGATGTACGACATGAAAGAGGTGATACTATACAAAACTGTTATGCCTTCATACATAAATTTAACTTTTAGATCGGGAAATAATTAAGAAGAGAAAAGTAAAAATCCGGTGTGAATGAGGAAAAAAATGTTAAATAGTACGCTTGCTCAAATAACTAGAAAAGTCAGATGTAAAACATATATAATTATAAACTTTGGTTTAAATATCTCGAGGCGAATGAAAAGTTTTACGAAGAGTATAGCCTTGGAATCCTCTGCAATTTACCACCAAACTAGGAAGATCCTCACACAACTGAAAGGAAGATCCTCACACAACTGAAATCAAAGTGAAGTCAAATTGAAGCCGGAAATATATAGATTGTTTGATTGGAAACGAAACCATAAAAAACTATTTTCCAACAAAAACAAATATAACCTAAAAACGATTAAAGACAAAAATTTCAAAGCATCAAATATGGTTCTTCAAATAACGGATTTTTTGTTTTGAAACCCATGGCATTAAAACAAACATACCTATTAAAGAGTATAAACCAGCTAACAAAAAACAAAGTTAAGATTAATAAAGAAAACTATAGCTATATTTGAAATTTATTTGAAATTTAAATATTATGAAATCTCTCAATATTTATTCATAGTTTCTTAAATAATTTCACAGCTACTTCACAATTACTACTTACCATATTTATTGTTACTTTCATAATATTCTTAACTTACATGGCTTCCCGCGCTTCGAACCCTCTCTCGCTATATCTTTGGCCTCTCCCGTCTTCTTCAGGCCACGAAAACCGATTAGTATTTATGGGTACTTCTCGTTGGACAAGTTATCGGTTACTCATTCACCATATTTTTTATTCCACCCATTGTTGACTTTGCTCCAACCATACTGTTTACATTCTTCACTCATTTAAAACCTACCATTGCAGCTACTATATATCATCAAGCTCAAACCTTGGTGTTTGCGGCTTACCTCTCTTTTTCTACTTCAGAAGACTCGACTATTCCGCTATCAGTTAGACTTGCTCATGAAGCTGCAGTCAAGTCAAGGTTAGCTAAAGCGCATCTCCACATGGAATTTAGGATGGGTACGAGATTTTATGATATCATGAACCGTATCCTCCCCTCCCATGTTATTTCAGCTAACCACCATTTCATTGGTATTCTCAAGAATATCTTTCGTCTTTTGCAGGCTCCGCCAAAGTCTCATTCAATCCATTACCCTCTCGCTACTCGATAATAGTGGAAAACTCGTTCTAAGATGGTTAGGGTCTTTTATGTGAAGAATATGTGACTGATAAAGTTTCAAGGCAACATTGAATTGCTTGAAACTTCAATCAAGTCTTTCATGACTGATGGATTTAATCTGTACAAGAGATAGTTAAGAGAGAATATGATTTAGGGTTTCTTCAGACAACTCTCTACTATGTCGAGGTGGGTTCAAGGGTATTAGTGTTTTGGGTCTTCAATCGGGTCAGATTTTCTATAAAGACAGGTCCATGTCGAGTCCATCAAACATATGGACTACATCACACGTTGTGATGTTGCTTTGGACTTGTCACACTTATTAAAATACCTACTGAATAAATTAGTGAGTGTAACAACTTTTGTAACAACCTAAAATAGCTGTCAAAATTGTCTAACCAATTAGATTGTTAATGTGACTATAAAAGCTCTACCATTGGCTGCAATTGAATTAGAGAATCATATATTTAAAATTCTAAATCCTTCTCTTCTCACTTTCTATCTTTAATTTGGTATCAGAGCCTTCAAGTTCTTCAATGGAAAATCCTGATTCACCTATACTAAGCAATGAATCGTTAGGCTCAGTTCTTCCTGGCTGCTTCTCAGTGCAACCAAAAATGTACACCTGCAAACAATCAACAACAACAATAACCAGATCAGACTTGAGAGAAACAATTATTTACTATGGAGAACAATGGTACTATCTATTGTCAAATAAAACAAACTAGGAGGCTTCATCACAGGGGACAAGCCCTGTCCTCCGAAGTTTACTAATGATTCTGAAGGAAACGTGGTTGAAAATACTGATTATGAAGACTGGATCACTAAGGATCAGCTTCTCCTTGGACGGATGTATTCTACTATGACTTCTGAAATAGATACTCCACTAATGCAAGAAGGTACTTCCAAGGAGTTATGGGATGCTGCTAGCAAGCTTTCTGGCTCAAAAACAAGAGCCAGAATCACTTACTACAAGTCTGAGTTTCAGAGGACACGTAAAGGTACCTCTAGTATTAGTGATTATCTAAGTAAAATGAAGGGTATAGACGATAATCTTGTGTTGGCTGGTTGTAGTGTGTCTGTTGATGATCTTGTGACTCACGTCCTTTCTTGTTTGGAATTTGATTACACCCCTATTGTTGTTAGTCTAGCAGATAAAGAGTCAGTTGGTTGGCTAGATCTCCAGATTAGTCTACTCACATTTGAGAGCAGACTAGATTAGCTTTTGAGCCTACAAAACAATGTCGCTAACCTAAATCTAGCTTCTCCTAATTTCACTCAAAAGATAGAGTATAAATCACAAAGTAACAACAACAATCAGAGAACTTCTTATGGACAGTACAAAGGTGCTTACTAAAATAACAAAGGAATAAGTAATTATTCTAACAATGGAAGATGAAGGAACAATTTCTTTAGAGGAATAAACCTACTTGTCAGATATGCAATAGGTATGGACATACAGATCCAATCTGTAATTATAGATATGATCCATCAGTTATGGGATCTGCCTCATCAGAACAATCTAAAGGCGATGGAGATCATGCAGCCTATCTAACAACTCAAGACTCAACTAGAGAATCTGCTTGGTATGGTGACACTGGTGTTAGTCACCATGTCACTGGGAATTCAAGCGTGTTGACTCAGAAAACTGAGTATGCAGGTAACAAAGTATCATGGTTGGTAGTGGTCACCGGTTACCAATCTAACATATTGGGAATTCTAGTTTGCAATCTCTCACTAAAACACCTATTTCCCTAAAAGATATTCTACATATACCTAAAATAAAATAATAATTTGTTGTCTGTCTGCCAACTTACTAGTCATAACAGAGTATTTTTTGAATTTCATGATGGTTTTTGTCTTGTGAAGGACAAAGTGTCATGGACAGTGCTTCTCAAAGGGACTACTGAGAGTGGGTTGTACAAGATGGAGAGCATTCCTAAGTCACAAGCACTGGAGGTTCATTCTACCTTTGCAAAGCCTAGTTCTCAAGTCACTAATATATTTCCCTCTACTGTTTTGTCTATTAGTCTTTCTAATTCCCTAAATAATGGATTGCATAGGAAGCTTGACCATCCATCACAGAATGTTCTAAACACTGTTCTTAAAATTTGTAATCTTTCTTCTGTTTTAAGAGATGAGTGTAGTTTTTGTGAAGCCTGTCAGTTTGGTAAATCTCATGTTCTACCTTATCATGTTTCTCATTCTTATGTTAACAGTGTGCTAGACCTCATACATAAATATGTATGGGTCCTTCTCCTATTATCTCCACTTAGGGTCACAGATATTATGTTATTTTCCTAGATGATCACACTAGATTTACTTGGTTCTACCCTATCAAGCATAAAAGTCAGGTTGTTGGTTTGTTCAAAGTTTTCAAATTCCTGATTGAGAAACAATTTGACAAATCTATAAAGGTTGTTCAATGTGATGGTGGAGAGGAATACTTAACCTTGTCTACTATGGCTCAAGAACATGGCTTTATTCTGAGGAAGTCTTGTTCTCATACGTCTGCTCAGAATGGCAGAGCGGAGCGTAAACACCGAGATCTTGTAGAGATATGACTGGCTCTCTTAGCATAAGCCAGTCGGCCCTACAAATTTTGGTACAAGCGTTTGAAACTACTGTATATCTCATAAAAAGACTACCTATACCGATTATGTCTAACAAATCACCATATGAGCTGTTATTTCACAAAGTGCCAAACTACCTAGTTCTGAAAACATTTGGTTGTGCTTGTTTTCCATGTCTTAGGTCATATGAGACCCACAAATTTCAATTTCATACTACAAAGTGTGTCTTTTTGGGGTTTAGTCAGTCTCACAAAGGCTATGTATGTCTCAGTTCTATGGGAAAAATCTATATATCTCGAAATGTGGTTTTCAATGAGGCAGAGTCTCCTAACAGTTTTCCCCTAGAGTTGTGGCTTCCTAATTTACCTATAAGGCTTGTGACTAATGAAAGCTTCTCTACACCTCCTAGCCCTCTTGGTGTCTCTCGGGAAGTGAGCTCTCTACAACAGTCTCCCTCACAAGGTAATGATCTAAATTTATCTAATCTTGGTGTGGACACTTGTGTTGTTTCTGTCACTCCCACAAATCCTCACTCACCACACACTCAGACAAATCATTCTCTCTATGCTAACACCTTTATTCCTAGTCATTTATTTATCACAAACATGCCTCAAACACTACACTAAGCCTTGACTGTCCTCCTAATCTCAAAATCTCTATCTTTCTGCCATGCTCTCCACCTGATCACTCTCCTAAGCTACCTCCTGTTTCTCACACTCATCCTATGCAAATTAGATCTCAAGATGGGACTCGTATACCTAAAGTCCCTTATGTTGGCTCTTTAACTACTACTGACGTATCTACCATGGAACCTACTACTTATTCTAAGGCGGTTCTTAGTCCATACTGGGTCACT
Source organism: Limnanthes douglasii subsp. nivea (assembly GCA_036936605.1). Classification (NCBI taxonomy): domain Eukaryota; kingdom Viridiplantae; phylum Streptophyta; class Magnoliopsida; order Brassicales; family Limnanthaceae; genus Limnanthes; species Limnanthes douglasii. The sequence continues at coordinate 63,719,234 of JAUPFV010000002.1, read as the reverse complement.
ACTATGGAGGTTGAATATCAAGCTCTTATGTCCAATAATACTTGGACTTTGGTTCCTTGGAATCCTAATCAGAATGTTGTAGGATGTAAATGGGTTTACAAGGTGAAACATCACATGGATCGTTCAGTTCAAAGGTACAAGGCCAGACTTATTGCCAAAGGGGTTTCATCAAACCCCTAGCATTGATTTCCCAGAGACGTTTAGTCCTGTGATCAAACCATTCACAGTCAGACTTGTTCTTACGTTGGTTGTGTCTAAAGAATGGAAGGTCAGACGGATAGACATTAACAATGCGTTTCTAAATGGCTTTCTTACTGAGAATGTGTATACGGCTCAACCAGATAGTTTTCAGGATCCTACACAGCCTACACATGTGTACAAGCTCCACAAGGCCCTATATGGTCTCAAACAGGCTCCAAGAGCCTAGTACTCTAGGTTGAAGGATATAATATTACACTGTGGTTTCAAACATTCTTGGGCTTACTGTTTCCCTGTTCTATTTCATATCTAAAGCCACTGTGATTCTAATTTTGGTCTATGTTGATGACATTCTTTTCAGAAGCACACCAACAGAGTGTTTACAGGGTTTTGTTCACAAGCTAAATGATATGTTCTCTCTCAAAGACATGGGGCCACTCCATCTATTCCTTGGGATAGAGTTTTATCGTGACCCCACAGGAATTTATCTAAATCAGCATCAGTACATTAAAAACTTACTGATTTCGCAGGGGCTCTCAGGCTAAGTCATCCAACTCCTATTGCTGCTGGTGTCAATAAGCTAAGTCAATATCAGCATGCACCTACTACTCTACATTTGCAAAGCTTAAAACGAGTGTTGCGTTACTTATCTGGGTCTAGCTGGGTTGGACTTCATATCAAACCGAGTTGTAACCTTCAACTCTATGGTTTCTCTGATGCCGATTAGGCATCTTTCCCAGATGGTAGAAGAAGTTTCGGTGCGTATTGTGTTTACCTTGGAGACTCTCTGATTTCGTGGTCCTCAAAAAGCAGAATGTAGTCACTCATTCTTCAACTTAGTCTGAATATAGGACCTTGGCGAATTTGTCGGTAGAACTGATTTGGTTGCGTTCTATCCTCACTGAAATTCAATTCTCAGTCACGCCTTCTTCAGTCATCTGGTGTGACAACTTAGGAGCGATTTCCCTATCCTGTAACCCCATATTCGACGCGAGGACGAAGCATATCGAATTCGATATCCACTTCAACCGTGACCAGGTTCTCCACAGCTCTCTCCAAGTTCGATTTGTTCCCTCTCACGATCAACTCGCTAACTGACTCACAAAACCCCTCACTCACCATCGTTTCTCTTTCCTACGAGACAAAATTGGGTTTATTGATTCGCCCCTTCGTTCGTGGAGGGATGTGAAGAATATGTGACTTATGAAGTTTCAAGGAAACATTGAATTGCTTGAAACTTCAATCAAGTCTTTCATTGCTGCTGGATTTAGTCTGTACAAGAGCTAGTGAAGAGAAAAGATGATTTAAGGTTTCTTCACACAACCCTCTACTGTGTCGAAGTGGGTTCAAGGGCATTAGTGTTTCGGGTCTTCAATCGGGTCGGATTTTCTATAAGGACATACCCATGCAAGTCCAGCAAAATTATGGACTACATCACACGTTGTGATGTTTTTTGGACTTGTCACACTTATTAAAATACATACTGAATAAATTAGTGAGTGTAACAACTTTTGTAACAACCTACAATAGCTGGAAAAACTACTTAACCAATTAGATTCCTAGTGTAACTATAAAAGCTACACCATAGGCTACAATTGAATTAGAGAATCGAATATTAAAAATTCTAAATCATTCTCTTCTCTCTTTCTATCTTTAACTTTTTTACCGGGACACGACAACTATTATCCAAGGTCTTCTAGTTGGCTCTATAATCAGTCAGGGTCTACAGTCGAGTGGGGAACCTAGTACCGATTCAATGAGCGTTCTTCCAAGGGTTCCTACCTAGTTCTCATCATCGTCTTTGCCATTTGAACGCTCAGTGTATCCTTTTGTCGATATTTTGGGTTTAACCACTAGTGTTCTGCCTATGTATGGTCTTCCTTAAACGTTTATTACATCTGGCTTTGAGTAGAGTGAGGAGAGGGGCACCGATGTCAATTCCAGTGGCAGAACTTGGTTTTTTTCTCAAATTCCCTCGACGTTTCTATATTTTCCTGAACCTTTTGATATGATTGTGCCCTTGACTTCAATGTTGCTACAAACGAGTTCTATTGATTCGCCAAAAAATACCAATCCTAATTTATGTATTAAGAGCTCTGTCTGTCCCAATTTAGATAAATTAGGTATGTTGGTGATTATTTCCCCCAAACCCATTTGTTGGACCATCTGAGTATCCCTAAGCCCATTGATGGTTTAGCCTTACCTAGCCCATGTAAACAACATCCACACGTTTTTTAGGGATTTTAAAAAGAATAGACTTATGGGATGAGATTGGCCATATGGTCTCATCCTTTATTTATTCGTATTATACCCTCCTCGTAGCCAATATCCACCTCATTTTTTTTCATTAAAAATTCCCAAAATTTCTTCTTTCTCCACCTTCTCCAATATTTCATCCATACATCCATCTTCCTCAAATCTCTCTTCGACTTATAGATTAGATTTTCCTGTCCTCTTTCCATCGATTCTCAATGCACATTTTCTCTTCATCATACGAACTATATCTATTATTTATGTCAAAACCATATCCTTTCTAGATCCTCTAACTTTCATACATATTTGCATTGATAAATATCATAGGTTAATCCTACTTCCTCAACCCCCTTGTCTTTCGTTAATATAGTTTTGGGTATTAAGAACTGGTATTCTTTAGTTATTTATATTCACCAAAATTATTTTAGTGGAAATTTTTTTGTTATCATGACTCTGTCATCGTTAAAGAAATGGAGCCTTCTTATAAATTTATTTTCCTTAGTAGAGCTTAAAAATCATTTCTTCAGCAAAAATCCAAAAACAATTGGCTCAAACTTGGGGATAACAACTCTTACTTCTTTCATAACAACATTAAAACTCGTATATTATGTAACAAAATTGTCTAAATTTTAAAAGTTTGTAGTTATTTAATGACCACTCATTCGGTATTGCCAACGTCCTGGTTAATCATTTCAAAGATTTGTTTGGTACTAGTCACCATCTTGGTTGCCCGAGTTTGAATAAAGTTTCATAGAATTCTTAGAATATTGCGAGTTACGATATCTGTAATAGGATCTTCGAATTCTTCCCCTTTAGTCGTCTCGAGCCTTTTTATAACTCCACCTCTATCCTCTTTATTCTTAAAAAGGACTCCCGTATAAATCTAAGTTTGTTCGTCTTAAAATAACAAAGCTGACGTACTTTTTTTTTTCCAAGCTCCGATTTGGAAGATACAATTTTTTTTAAATAAAATAAAAATATAAACTAACAAAGTCAAAGTTTAGTTCAAAGAAGGAGAAGAGTGTTACTTGTGGTTTTTCTTCTTCTTCGTCAAAATACCTATTGTCATTTTACCAATTTTAGATATTAATTAGGTGGCATTGAGAAACTTGGGTGAAAATCTATACATAATTTATTTTTTTTAAACACAAACTTGATTACTAACACAATTAATTATACTTTTCATTTAAATACATAATAAATAATAAAATAAATATTTCTAATATATATGTAACAAATATTAATGGTAATATATATCAGAAATACTTAAAATATTTTAATTCATATTTCAAATTTTACTCTCTACCTTTTCCATTTAAAATTCTAAATTTTCGATCTTAGAACTAAAATTAAATCTAAACATAAAAATAAACTATAATCCCAATTCTGGAGAATAACACCAGTTACAAATTTAGTTCCCAACTTTAAATAACAATTTTTTATAAGATTTTAGAGGTATATTAAACAAATAAATAAGTTTTATATTTTGCAATTCAAATCTAATGGTCTATAAATATTTTTTTAAACTGTTTGCTTATAAAGAAAAACGAAACGATAGATAGTTTGGAGTTGGTGAGAAAATAATAATTGCTACCTTAATATGAGTTTTCAATCTTTATTATATAATCACATGTTTCATTTTAAAGATGATTATAAAATTTTATGATATTTGTTTTGTGAATATAATCCTAATTATTTTTAGGAAAAATACTAGTAAATATCCATTTAATTTTGTTATTACTAAATATTATACGAAAATAGGATAGTTTTGTTGGATAACTCAATAAAGCAAATAGACAAAAATACTGTCGGTAGTATATATACCTGTTTTTTTTTTGCTTCAAACACATTATTTTCCTTTCTGAGATCCCTTTAACGAAAAAAATATATCTTCTTTCTCTCGGCAATCGTCCATATACCCACTCTACCAAAACTTATTGCATTCATTTTTCTGACACTATCGAATCGAAATATGGTCGGCCACCGACGTCGATAGCGTGAAATCACTAACCATGAAGCCTTACACCTGAAACCATTGAGTATAGACCAAAGGTCGCTCATACAGGTACCAAGTTAATGAGAAAAGCTACTTTATGTGTTTTTACTGAGTTAAAAGTGCATTTAGAAATTTCATTATGATCGATGTTGCTTAGTTATAATGAAATTATGTAGTTACGATCTTGTATCATATATTCAGTACTGGGTTTATTGTGGTGGATATTAGGTTTTACAGTAGTATATATTATGTATTAGTTTCTGCATGTTGTCTTGTCTATTGGATGTAGTTTATTCAGTTGTTTCTTGGTTAGTTAATGTGTTCTTATTTTTCCAGTTTCTGTCAACATGCATGTGAAATTTAGGTGCAATTCTCATTTTCACAATATATAAACTTGAACAACTCGCATCCTCATCTTATAGATATTCGAATAAATTACATCCTCGTAATTTATTGAAAGAACATCTCGTTCTGTTAGTGTTTTAACACAACTTACTATTTGATTGTTACACATAATTCACAAAAAAATTTAGTTGTCCAAAGAACTCGCGTTTGACGTGCTTCGAACAACTCGTTGTTTTAATGTTTTTATACAATTCGCTATGTAAGTTTACAAACAAATCGTGTTATCAAATGCCAACGCAGAAACCGTTCTGTTAGTGTCATTGATTAAGCTACTTGTGTTATCGTTATATTATGGGAGTTATTTGGTATCTACAATTGTTGACTCATGTTTTTGCAGGCAATATGACTGCAAAAGCAAGCTTCTACAGGTCCAGATTAGTGAACATTATGAATATGTTGAAGCATACCCTTATTACTTCTGCCTACATCAAAGCTACGAGAGACATACTTTTCTACACACTTTTAATAGTTTACCAATTTTAAATATTAATTAGATGATATTGAGAAACTTGACGGAATATTTATAGATAATTCATTTTAAAAAATACACCTTAATTAATAACACAATAATTATACTTTTCATTTATATAATGAATAATAATAAAAAAAATCAATATATTTATAAAATATTAATTGTAATATATGTGAGAAATTCTTAAAATATTTCAATACCTACTTCAAATTTTACACTCTTAACATTTATATTTAAAATTTATCTTATAACTAAAATTTTAATCTAAACATAAAAATAAATTATAATCCTGATATACCACTAGTCTTAAAATTTAGTGCTCAACTATAAATATTAGTTTTTATAGGATTTTAGGGGTCTTATTTAGATTTTGCAATTTATACCTTATGGTTTATAGATATCATTTTAAGGCTAAAATTTTCAAACTATTTATTTATGAAGGGAAAATGGAAGGATAGATAGTTAGGGGTTGATGAGAAAATAATAATTTTAGTCTTCAATTTCCATTATATAATCAGCAGCTGCTTTTTAAATATGATTATTCTATACAAAGTATTTTGTTTTAGTTACTTTATTATAAACAAAAGTTTTGATATATTCGCACGTCATACAATCCTAATTATTTTATTAGCTTTGTTAGTTACGAACTAATTTGTCTACGAATAATAACAAAAAATAGCAAATAAAACAAAGATCCAAATATAACATCAAAATATTTAAATCAAAACTAAACTAATAAATAATATTAATATTGAAATATAGATATCTAAATGGTATAAATAAGTGAGTTGGATAAACATTAGGCTTTTAGTATAATAAAGTTTATGTGGACAAAACAAGTAACCTTATATCATCAAAGTAGGTGAATTAATAAAAATAAAAAAATGGACAAATTAATTTATATTACATTTAATGTTTTTATTGGTCAATAAAAGATTCGTTGAACCCTTTCTGAAATATGTGAAACATCCTACAATAGAGTTAGATAAGAGAAATAATATCCAAAAACAATCCAGAATTTATAAACTTGACTTTTCAAAATTCTTGGGCAACCACAATTCGTGGACCATATGCAAAAAGCTTCCAAATTAATACATTTTCGACATTACATCACTAGTTTTGAACATAATATTCAAAAGCCACCCACTAACTAAAAAAAACCAGAAACAAGAAAATTAAGCCTCAAAATCTATCATGCCCAAATTGATATAGGCTGTCAAAACAAAATAAAAAATACAAAAGATGAGTCCAAATGTATAAACATTATTAATTTTCCTACAATTATTGTTCAAACTTAGCCACTACACAAAGTTTGTTATTATTTAAGAATTCATTCCTCACAACCCAAGATTTTGAATGAGATTTAATGCAATTATTCCCTATTTGATAGTCTCCGTACATGATATCAAAACTAAAGAGAATAAATGAACTTCAACACAAACACTAACGTGTGGCTTTTTGGTTACAAAAGGATCTACAATCCTAAAAAGAGATGCAAAAGCAACACTAATGGTTTCTTTCGTACCGTCGATAATTCTATTAACATATGTTAAGGGATAACACCACGGAGAACACAAGTAATATAATTAATATACTTTTACTTTTATCTGCATCACATTTTGATTTCTCACATATTAAACAAGAATCCCTGGAAAATGAATCCAACCTCCAAACAAAAATATCAGAGATCATATAAATATGATTAATTGTGATTTTGGTGTGTTTAAATACACCTATATAGGATACTTGATTTCATGTTTCCATATATATTCTCATGAATTGAAATATAGGCTTTGACATTTCATGAATTTCCAAGATAACTTATTATGTAAAGATCATATTATGTCAAATAAACAGGTAACACTCAGTCTTTCTTAATTGTCAAGATTTATAAAATTACCCCATGAGAACCTCAAAAGGAAGATCTAAAACATAAAAGCTTTCGAAAATAAAAAGTTTGAGGACATAAAAGCTTACAAATTACGTAAGAATGTTAGACCAAAACCTGTGAAAAATACCTAACCAAAAAGAAATACAATGAAGAAATTCATTACTATCAAACAACATTTCGACGAGTCCATGAAAAATAAAATTAGATGAAGAGAACAACACAATTACAACTAGAACCTAAACAAATAATGAACAAAATATGGAGAAAATAAATTCATGTAACAATAAATTCTAAAGTGAATTTTAGTCCATACCTTGTACTCTATGAACCAAGCATTCAAAATTGAACAGGCAATTAAAATATCAACAACTAAAATACAACACATAAAGCTTTAAAACATCACGAATAAAAAATATCTCGAACTCATAAATCTAACTAAATTGCAACCTTCTAAAAAATTATGATCCTAACAGTGAGCTGAGTCTAAGCTCATTTATATGTGAGGTCTTGTTTTAGTCGTGGGTCACATTTTAGACGAGTTGTTAGCCTACAAAGGTCTGAGTATAACTGCAAATGTCTGGGTCAATATTGTTAAAGGCCCAACTAGAATTTGTTAGAATATATTACTTAATAAATAATGAAATGTAACAATAAGTTGTTACACCCCAACAACTTACAATTCAAAATAAAAGCATGTATCATAAGTTGCATTGAAAATAATGAAAAAGTATTCTTATTTTTTGAATCTGTGTCTTCTACCTTTCTCTAACTTGGTATCAGAGCAGTTCCTTCAATGAAGACTCTCCATCTTTTAGCTTCGGCTCAGCTGATCAGGCTTCACCTCCATTGGATAACCTGTTGACCAACAAAAGTACGTAGATAAATCAGATAAGTACATTTGATAGTCTCAGACTTGACAGACACAACTTATTATTGTGGAAACCTATGGTGGTACCCATAATAAAGGATAATAAGCTGGGAGATTTTATTAGTAGTGATAAACTTTGTTCCCCCAAGCTATTGAGCAGTTTTGATGGCTCAATAATTAAAAATGTTGAGTATGATAACTGGACAGCAAAGGACCAGTTATTGTTGGCATGGCTCTACAGTACTATTTGCGTGAGGTTTCATCCCAAGTAATGGAGGAAGATACCTTCAAAGGGTTATGGGATGCTATAGTTAGGTTGACTGGCTCCCAAACAAAGTCTAGAGTGACATTTTTTAAGGGAGAATTTCAGAGCACCGGGAAGGGTAATCCATCAATTGAGAATTATCTTGCTAACATGAAACATATATCAGACAACCAAGCTCTAGCTAAATAACATCTTACATGTTCCGTAAATAAGTAAAAACCTTTTCTTGTTTCTCAATTAACCTCGCATAACAATATATTTCCTAAGTTTCATACATCTAACAGTTTTGTGAAGGACAAGATCACAGGGAGGACACTTCTTTCATAGAAGGTTGAGAATGGGCTCTATAAGTTGGAAGACTCATCTGACTCTTGCAATTCTAAGGCTGGTGTTCTAAGGGATTATCCTAGTTTGTCAAATATTTCTGTTTTAGTTAATTCTTCTAAGTCTCTAAAGGAAAGATGGCATAGGAAGTTAGGCCATCCTTCCACAAGGATTCTTTCTCTTGTTATTAAGCGTTGTAATCATTCTATTGGTTCTACTAATAAAAAAGTTTTTTGTGATGAATGTCAGTTAGGCAAGTCACATTCTCACCCTTATTCTAGGTCTCTTTCTCAGTCCAAAAATGTTCTAGACTTAGTTCATTGTGACTTGTGGGGGCCTTCTACTGTTGTTTCTAAGCATGGATTCAAGTTTTACATTCTATTTGTGGATGATTTTTTTAGATTTACATGGTTGCACCCTCTAAGGCATAAACCTGAGGCTCAAAAAGCTTTCAAAGAATTTAAGATTCTAGTAGAAAACCAATTTGAGACAAAGAATAAGTGTTTTCAGTTAGATGTGGGTGGTGAGTTCAAGACCTTTCTCCCCTTGGCAAAAGAGTCTGAGATCCAACTGAGGATATCTTATCCTTACTCTTCTGCTCAGAATGGGAGAGCAGTGAAGAAGCACACACATGTCACTTAGAGTAGTCTGGCTCTCCTAACTCAATCAAACCTTCCTTTCAGCTATTGGCCTCATGCCTTTCACACAGTAGTCTATCTAATCAATAGACTTCCTACCTCTGTTCTCCAAGACAAGACTCATTTTGAGAAATTGTGTAACTCTCAACCTGATTATGGCACTCTAAGGGTATTTTGGTGCTCTTGTTTTCTTTGTCTCGAACCTTATCAGACCAAAAAAATTCAATATCACTTTACTACATGTGTCTTTTTGGGTTTTAGTTTTGTGCATAAAGGGTACAAGTGCTTAAGTTTTACTCACGAGAGTCTATGTGTCTAGAAATATCATCTTTAATGAAGATGAATTTCCTTGCTTCTCAGGTTTTCTGGGTTCAAAGAGTCATGTCTCTAAGTCTGTGTCTCTATGCTTATCCGGATTTCCAAATGCCTAGAGTTCGGATGGGACTTCTACTCTACAACAGACTCCTCGTACAACCTTGCCTAGTTATATGGTGATTATTCCTACAAATAACACTTCAAACCTACCAAACCAACAATTAGACAATACAAACATACCTGCTAGCCTTGGCTCTTCACAACAAGACCCTGATAGTCTAACTATGTCCCTTGTCAGAAACACAACCTTGTTGTCTCCACAACCTGTTATGCAATGATCCAATACACCTATATTAGTGATTGAACTCCTCTTTGATAATCTGAGTACCCAACCAACTCATCTCAATACCCATTCTATGCTTATAAGGGCCAAATATGGTATTTTCAAACCCTAAAGTTGTTTACACAAGTCTTACTACTGTTCCTATTACTACTACTATTGAACATGTTAAATTATATGAGCCTATTATTATTCCTCAGTTGCCTTAAGCTATAAAGACTGATTATGATGTCTTAATGGGAAATCATACATGGTATGTGGTCCCGTACGCATATGACATGACCTTGGTGGGCTACAAATGGGTTTATAAATTGTAGTATAATCCTAATAAATCTATTAAAAGTTGCAAAGCCAGACTTGTGGCTAAAAGATTTCGTCAGCACCCTGGCATAGACTTTACATCAACGAAGGTCTGAGTATAACTCCAAATGTATGGCTCAATATTGTTAAAGGCCAAACTAGAATTTGTTAGAATATATTACTTAATAAATAATAAAATGTAACAATAAGTTGTTACACCCCAATACCTTACAATTGAGTATAAAAGCATGTATCATAAGTTACGTTGAAAATAATAAAAATTATTCTGATTTTTTGAATCTGTGTCTTCTACCTTTCTCTAACTTGGTATGAGAGCAGTTCCTTTAATGCAGACTCTCCATCTTCTAGCTTCGGTTCAGCTGATCGGGCTTCATCTCCATTGGATAACCTGCTGACCAACAAAAGTACGTAAATGAGTCAGATAAGTATCTTACTAAGATGAAACATATATCAGACAACTTAGCTCTAGTTAAATAACATCGTACATGTTCCGTAAATAAGTAAAAACCTTTTCTTGTTTCTCAATTAACCTCGCATAACAATATATTTCCTAAGTTTCATACATCTAACAGTTTTGTGAAGGACAAGATCACAAGGAGGACACTTCTTTCATAGAAGGTTGAGAATGGGCTCTATAAGTTGGAAGACTCATCTGACTCTTGCAATTCTAAGGCTGGTGTTCTAAGGGATTATCCTAGTGTGTCAAATATTTCTTTTTTAGCTAATTCTTCTAAGTCTCTAAATGAAGGATGGCACAAGAAGTTACGTTATCCTTCCACAAGGATTTTTTCTCTTGTTATGAAGCGTTGTAATCATTTTGTTGGTTCTGCTAATGATTTTTTTTTATGAATGTCAGTTAGGAAAGTCGCATTCTCTCTCTTATTTTAGGTCTCTTTGTCAGTCCATAAATGTTCTAGATTTAGTTCATTGTGACTTGTGGGAGCTGCTCCTGTTGTTTCTAAGCATGAATTCAGGATTTCCATTCTATTTGTGGATGATTTTTCTAGATTTACATGGTTTCACCCTCTAAGGTATAAAGGTGAGTCTCTAAAAGCTTTCAAAGAATTTAAGATTCTAGTGGAAAACCAATTTGACAGAAAGAATAAGTGTTTTCAGATAGATATGGGTGGTGGGTTCAAGATCTTTCTCCCCTTGGCAAAGGAGTCTGGGATCCAACTCAGGACATCCTATCCTTACTCTTCTGCTCAGAATGGCAGAGCAGAGAAGAAGCACACACATGTCACTTAGACTGGTCTGGCTCTCCTAACTCAATCAAACCTTCATTTCAGCTATTGGCATCATGCCTTTCACACAAAAATCTATCTAAACAATAGACTTCCTACCTATGTTCTCCAAGACAAGACTCATTTTGAGAAATTGTTTAACTCTCAACCTGATTATGGCTCTCTAAGGGTATTTGGGTGCTCTTGTTTTCTTTGTCTCGAGACTTATCAGACCAAAACATTTCAATATCACTCTACTAAATGTGTCCTTTTAGGTTTTAGTTATGTGCATAAAGGGTATAAGTGCTTAAGTTCTACAATGAGAGTCTATGTGTCTAGAAATATCTTCTTCAATGAAGATGAATTTCCTTGCTTCTCAAGTTTTCTAGGTTCAAAGAGTCATGTCTCTAAGTCCGTGTCTCAATGGTTATCTAAATTTCCTAACGTCAAGAGTTCATACGAGAATTATACTCTACAGCAGACTCTTCGTACAACCTGGCCTAGTTCTATGATGATTATTCCTACAAATAACACTTCAAACCTACAAAACCAATAATCACACAATACAAACATACCTGCTAGCCTTGACTCTTCACAACAAGACCCTGGTAGTCCAACAATGTCCCTTGTCAGAAACACAGCCTCGTTGTCTCCACAACCTGTTATGCAATCATCCAATTCATCTATATTAGTGATTGAACTCCTCTTTGATAATCTGAGTACCCAACCAACTAATCTCAATACCCATTCTATGCTTATAAGGGCCAAATATGGTATTTTCAAACCATAAAGTTGTTTACACTGTTCTTACTACTGTTCCTATTACTACTACTATTGAACATGTTAAATTCTCTGAGCCTATTATTATTCCTCAGTCGCCTTAAGCTATGAAGACTGAGCATGATGCCTTAATAGCAAATCATACATGGTATGTGGTCCCGTACGCAGATGACATGACCTTGGTGGGCTACAAATGGGTTTATAAATTGAAGTATAATCCTAATAAATCTATTTAAAGTTGCAAATCCATACTTGTGGCTAAAGGATTTCGTCAGCAGCCTGGCATAGACTTTACATCAACCTTTAGCCCAGTTATCAAGGCTTCTAGAATCATACTTGTACTTGCATTGGCTCTTTCTAGGGACTGGACCATAAGATAACTTGATATAAATAACGTTTTTTTTAAATGGTGATCTGGTTATCTGATGTGATAAACTTGGAGCAAGTTCTTTGCCATCAAATCCTTTGTTTCACGTCGAGAGCAAACATGTCGAGCTTGACCTTCACTTCATTCGGAATCAGGCGGTCCAATGGTTTCTAGACATTTGTTATGTCCGGACGCATGACCAAATTGGTGATCTCCTCACTAAACCCCTCTCTCAATCTCGATTATTTTTCTTACAAAACAAACTTGGCCTCGATGTTCCTCCACTTCGTTGGAGGGGGGAAGTCAAAGAAAGAGAAGAAGAGAAAGAAGAGGTGGCTGTTGAACTACGGTTTTGAGAGAATTTAGAAAGTAAGCTAGGTCTAAGCTCATTTATATGTTGGGTCCTGGTTTAGTCTCGTATTGAATTTTGAACGACTTATTAACCTACGAAGGTGTGAATATAATTCCAAATGTCTGGGTCAATATTGTTAAAGACCTAACTAGAATTTGCTAGAATCTCTTACTTAATAGATAACAAAATGTAACAATATATTATTACACCCCAACCACTTACAATTCAGTATAAAAACATGTATTATATGTTACATTGAAAATAATAAGAAATATTTTGATTTTTTGAATCCGTTTCTTCTACCTTTGTTTAACTCTAACTACTCTAACTTTATATACCGATTTAAACAATCAATTAAAAGGTTCTTATGTTCGAACTAAGTTATAAAACTACATTAGAAATATCAACATAAGTGACATTATGTGTGGTAATTTAAACTATAGCAACTAAATTAATTAGTAAATTAACTACTTTTAAGTAGTATACGATAATATTATAATATTGTTTTAATTTTTTTTTTAAAATTCATAACAAAAATGTAACCAGAAAAATAGAAAACAACTCTTTGATAAAATGTAGCAAATTGTTTTCTACGATTCAATTGTTTAATTAAATATATATATAAAGAAAGTTTTATGTCAATATTGAAAAACCAATAAAATTAAAACATTTCCCACAAACATACATTCTTAAGTCCAATAAAATAACATAAAAGACATGAAATAAAGTCTTAAAAAATATCTGTAGAAAACAAACACAGTTTTCGACCAATATTCACTAATTAATTGTCCTAGTTCAACATCCTATAGGTCCTTCGTCTATGGGTCAATATCCAAAATACAAATGAAGCCCTGAATTTGCAAACCTGTTCTTCACATTAGGGACTTCAATGATTTCATCTTCTTCTTCTTCCGCTTCCCACAACCATTATCTTTCTCATTATCCCCAAATAAATCCAAAAAGCCAAAATCTTCCTCCTTATCAATCTCATATATAGTTGGTCTCTTACTCTTGACTCCACTATTACCTTCATTAGTGTTGTCTTCATAACCAGCACCGCCACCATCTACCCTGTAGTTCCTGGTAGATTTATCCCCTCTAGGTTTTCCCCACCCAGGTCCAAACCCAGAATAATAGAGATATCCATACCTCGAACTGGAGCCGGACCGTGTCATGGATTTGTCAGCGGACAGTGTCACTGAAGCCTCACCACCACATCTTGCCTTCCCCCGGCTATCATTTTGGACTTCACTTATCTTCAACTTCTTCGTATCTTGTTTGGACCCGAAATCCGCTTCTACCTTCCCCTCGACTTCTGTTTCCACCATTATGAAATCGGGTTTCTTCATGGATTCCAACCTACATTCAGATTAATGTTTTTTCATAACTCATGTGGTAAACCCTAAAACGACAGTACAAACAAGAATTAAATTGGGTATAAGTTTCTAGTTACCTCTCTTCAGCAGCCTTTCCATTTCCTGGAGCTAGTTGTTTGGAGGGAGATAGAGATATCACATCCCACCGTGACTGGTTCAGCTGACACACTTGCTGTTCGAATGAGGAGAATCGCAGGGATGCAGGATTTGCATTCTTGCGAATCCTCATTTCTTCCTAACTAAAAATCAGCAAAAACACAAACCCTAGCAGGTGACGATACTACACACTCTCTTTATATATATATATATATATATAGTGGTCAAGGACAAGGACAAGGACAACCAATTGCAAGATAGATAAAGTAAAGTAACCGAAAAACTAATATAATAATTGTCTGTAGGAGGATATAAATCAAAGAATGAGCCCCTTGTTTTCATTTTCTTTCATTTTCTTTATTTTTAGGTTTTAACTTTTTCTATCGGTTGAAGTCTTTTATCTTCTTAAATGGACACTTTTGTTACTAGTTTTTTTCCCTATAATCAAAAGACGTCTACAATATTTTTTTAAACGGCATTTTTTTTATTGCAAACAATTGTGTTTTGTTATTGTTTTTCTAACTCAACAAACTACAATATCTAAAAATGTCACAAATACGCATGTCCAGTATATCTCTCAAAAAGTTTATTTAAATAATAAAATACAATTACTTTTAACTATTTCATATATTTTGAGTAATGGTGTTTGTTAACTTTTTCTAAATTAAACTCCATAAAAGTTGAGTGGTTAAAGAGTTTTGCATGTGATTGACGCAATGTGGAAGGGGTAAAGGGATAATTTGGTAAATTTAAGTTGAGTTTAGTAAGTTATCCGAGCATATATCATCACGTTAACCAAATTTCGAAAAGTTCATATCAGGTGCCTTTCCGTAGAAGAAAGGTGGTGAACGATAAAATATGACCAACGCAACAAAAACAGATGGATTTCATATTATCCGAATAAATTTATTACGTGAATTGTTCTGCATGGCCAACTAAACGGAAACCTGTATAATTAGGTGAAATTATATTATCTTACCAACCGTTCTTCATGGGTACGTGGACGGAAAATTGTATAATTAGGTTAATTTATTTTGACATAATATCATACTACGTACCTAGTTTATTTTAGTTGACATATGAGAATAGTAATATATAAATACAAATGTGTATGAATCTTAAAAACACAAATAACAATTTATTAACTAAAAGAAGCCCAAAACTTTTAGTGTAACATTTGAGGTTTAAGTGACAAGAAGATGTGCAGAATTTAAAAACATCAAAATGAAAAATCAGTCCCCAAGACAGAAGAATCGATTGTCGTTGTCGGAGAGAGTAGTTGAACAAGGTCAACTAAATTGGGGAGATAAGCCTTTTAAGAGGTTGAGAAATTTAGTTGTTCATTGTGAACACCGGATGTTGAACTTCAATTTGTAAAAATGGACTTCGAATTGGGAATCTTCAGCTTAGCAAATATCTTGAGATGTAAACGAGTTTCCTATTTTTATAAGAAGATGTAAAGAGATGTGACCCTAAGAGTTCTGGAAAACAACAAATTTTCTAGTGAATTTTCATCTTTTCATTCGATACCTGAACATTATTATATTTTAACAATTCGAGGAGTAGAGGAATTAGGGATTGAAAAATTCTCTCATATAGTTGGTCTAGAGGCTATCAAGCAAGATAATGACTTTGAGATGATTAGGTATTTGATCTGTCGAAAGATCAATTTTGTATTTGCATTTGTTAGTACATCGAGTCATCCAGTCTGCAGCAGAGTTTTGTTCTCTGTTAATATGTGTGTTGGTCATATTTTGAGTAAGAAGGTTCCTGCAGCATTGTAGAATAGGGATAAAAAAATCATGGAGCTTTGTTAGTTAAGATCATAGTTAAGAGATTATAGATTATCTTGACCAACTGACAAAAAAAAATGTTTCGATAGTGTTTTGAATTTTATAAATCTTCTTCTAAATTTGAGATATTTTGGTGATAATCGCACATGCATTGGAAGAGCTGCAAAACATTACATGTTATGCATAACTTTAGACCATAAGCTAGAATTTATTCTAAAAAATTTCAAAAGTTTACAGGAGTAGGTGAGTTTAATATCTTCAATTCGTCTAATGTTTAGTCTTCCTTCTTTGTAGGGAAGACAAACCTTGCTCCAGTTACCCTAGGAGATAGCTCGACGATTGTTTGAAGATCGTCACATATAACAGCTACAGATTCATTCGATTATCTTGATGATAGATCCTAGAAGAAGAGTGTGTTGAAGATGATAATTTGGGATGTCAAGCAGAATTGATTGGGTTAGTGTGAGCCTTTCACCAAAAGGGAGTAAGGTATGATCTCATTCTTAGTAAATGATAAACAAGGGATAATATCATTATTATGAATTTTGTATCTTAAACTATGGTGATCTTAATATAATTTTGTATCTTAGTAAATGAATTTTGTATCTTAAACTATGGTGATCTTAATATAATTTTGTATCTTAGTAAATGAATTTTGTATCTTAAACTATGGTGATCTTGATAGATTAAATAATTAAGCTGATGAACCTGCAGTTGAAACCAAAAGCAATTAAGATTTGCTTAATGAAGAAAACGTATAGTCTATTAAATGCATTAGATAAGTCTACTTTAATGATGAAGTTTCATCCTTGACTTTTGTTTTGTTTAAGTTGAAGGAAATTGTTTTAGTGAGTATGATATTTTCTCAAATACATTGATCCTTTACAAATCCACTTTGTTCAGCAAACATAGGATTTGGTAAAAGATTAGATAGTCTATCATTTAGTATTGTATAAATGAACAAAAACCCAAATAATTATTTGAATCACTCTCTTGTTTGTAAGCAACTACTTCTATCTTCCAAGATAAACATGGGAAGAATAATTGTTACTAAGAATAACACCAATTTGTTTTTTTAGTATAAAAAAAGTACGGAACGATTATTTGATTTTAATGGTTTTATTATTTACTTATTTTATAACGACATTGACAAAGTATTTGATCAGGTCGGAATATCTAATGTCATAATATTATATTGAAATTGTGTTTAAGTTTGATTTGTGATCTTTGTGCTTGGTGATCGATTTTCAACATTTGATGTCTAAGATGACACGTTAGTATTCCTTTAAGGACATGCAGCCAATTAATTTGTGTAACTTTTCATACAAAATAATGTAAAAAATCCTTAATAAGAGATGTTCTCTTTTGCTTCAAAAACTTATTGGACAAAAATAATTTTCCTTTATAAAAAAATAACGGATTGATTTATATCTCGCCCTAGCTCATGAAGTGACACAACATTTTCGTAAAATGTTCAAGGTAAAAATTTGATGGTGAAATTGAATATCGAGAAATCTTATCATAGTTTTTCTCGAGAATTCATGTATGTTTCTTTCAAAATGTTGTTTTCACAATCACATCGTTGCTTCAATTTCACAATGTGTTATAACTAACAGTACTCATTGGATGTTGATAGAAAACGGTATGGTTTTCAAATCTACAAAATAGATGAGACAAGATGGCCTAGTTGAAGAGAGAAAGACTTCACGATGAGCAATTTATAGTGATTTGTTATTGAAAGTTTTTGTAAATTTTAATGTCAATTGTCTACATTATATAGTTGTATGATTAGTAAAGATAATATATAAATACAACTAAAATATTCTTTGTAACAACTTGTAACGTATTAACGAACCACTTGATTATTCTATTTAGGGTTATTAAGTAATATATTGTACTTGTAATTCAATGTGGGCTCAACCACGAGTCTAATGTTTAAGTGACTATATAAGAGGTCAAGTTTCTTTAAGTCCAAAAAGGAGTCGCCTCGATCAATTAGTATATTGTCTAACTAACAGAAAAGCCTTAGATTTAACAACATATATAGTGTTACTGTATTCTCCATATCCTCTGCATGTAAAACTTTTCTCAGGCCATACAGTTCTTCCCAAAGCATGTTTTTTTTTTCTTTCAAACTCAAACCTACATCCCTAGTCCATTCTTATAACACTAATCTAGCATTCCCCTTCACACGGATCATAATAGAGAAAAGAACAAGTTTGTCTCTCATGAAAACCAATAGGATGAGAGAGAGAGAGAGAGAGGATTTGGTGAACAAAATCGGAAGTTTAGTCATTAAAAGGGATATATAGTATCCCAATATCTCACTGGAGAACCTGGTCAGATATAAATGCATATCAATCTAAATGTGTTCTGTTCGTGCGTGAAAAAATGGATTAACGGCAAGAGACGTTTCTCTTATGTAATTTCACCACACGACCAAAGATTGAGGTAGAGGTATTATGAGTTCACGGAGAACTGGTTGAAACTAGAGGAGCTCAAAGATAGGTTCACAACAGCTCTTTACTCCAACTTAGTGATGTATAAAGAAACCACTTATTATTTTTTAGATGACCAAAAAATCATAGAATCACCCATGAACAGACAGTTCCACGAACAGATTTACAGTCATTCATTAAGCTTATCTTGTCCATATTAGAAAAACCAATGGGAGTTAGTTGTGGTAAAGGTCTAAGATGAATGCCAGATAAGTATCGCGAATTTTGTTTTACACTTTTTAAATGTACATCAGTATGAGATTTTATAAATTAAAAAAAATTGTTTATTGCAAACGCTATGTCTGGCCTAGTGTTAACCAGATATTGGAGCGATCATAATGAAATTATTTACTATGTACGATCTGGAAGCAAATTACATCATGGATACCCAATTATGGGTAACTTTGTTCAAGATGCTATAGTATAAGAGAGATGCAGTTCCTTTTAGCTTTAAAGAATTCCATGTATCTTTGAAACAGATGTCCCCATATTTACTAGTTATCTATTTGATCTTGTCTGAGATGTGAGGCTTGATTGGTATTCTAGGTATTTTGTTGATGTCGAGTGAGGTAAATGAAGCCAAAATTATGTCTTGATTTCATTCGTTCTTTATCTAATAGAAGTTGACTTTAGTTTAAATATACCATGAGGTATCATTAGTGTTGGTAAAATCAATTAGGGGTTTAGAATGACCTCAACTATCAAGCAAAAACTCATAGTTTATCCTGCCAAATTCATCAGAAAATGAAAGATTTTGTAGTGTTTCGAATATCATGAATCTTCTTCCAAATTTCAGATATTTTGAATGATAATTGCACTTGCATAGGATGAGCTGAAGAACAATAAATATTATGCATAACTTTTGACCATAAGCTAGAATTTTTTTTAAATTGTTTCCAAAGGTTATAAAAGTAGGTGAGTTGAATATCTTCAATTCTTTTAATGTTTAATCCTTCTTTTTTTAGGGAAGACAAAGCTTCCTCCAGTTAGTGCAGGAGATAACTCGACGATTGTCCGAAGATCCTCACATATATCTGCAACAGACTCATTCAATTGTTTTGTTGATAGATCGTAGAAGAAGAGTATGTTGAGGATGGTAATGTGGCATGGCAAGAAGAATTGATTGGATTAGTGTGAGCCTTCAACCAAAAGAGTGTAAGATATGATCCCATTTTTGAAATTTATGCCTTAATTTTATTATTAGAACTTCATAATGAATAACAGTAGTTCTATTATGGATAATAGCTCCTAGATATATCATAGGAAAACTGCTTTGCTTGTTAGCCATAATTAGTTGGATGTAGTTTGCTCTACTAGCTGGAGAAGAGTTAGGTAGAATGAAGATATATTTTTACTTATTGATACGTTTACTAGTCCGATCTTAAAACTTGGCTAGAAGTCTGTTAATAAGACAAATACTGGATTTTGATCCATTAGTAAAAATGATAATGTCATCGCAAATGATAAACAAGGGATAATATCATTATTATAAATTTTATATCTTAAACTATAGTGATCTTGATATAATTTTTTGAGCCCTCTCATTAGAACTTCCTGAGCTAAAATGAATAGATTAAGGGAGAGAAAATCCGAAGCTTTGAAGAATCCTTTAACTTCACCATTAAAAATGATTGAAAATCTATATTGTTGATAGATTAAATGATTAAGATAATGAACCTGCAGTTGAAAACATAAGCAATTAGAATATGCTTAAAAAAGAAAACACATACTCTATTAAAGCTTAGATAAGTCTACTTTAATTATTAATCCTCCTTGACTTTTTTTTGTTTAAGTTGAAGGAAAATTCTTTAGTGAGTAGGATCTTTTCTTGAATACGTTAACCCTTCACCAATCCATTTTGCTCAACAATGATGAGATTTGGTAAATGATTAGATAGTCTATCATTTAGTATTATAGAAATGATTAAAAAATCAAATAATTATTTGAATCACTCTCTTGTTTGTAAAGTACTACCTCTGTTTTCCAACGTAAACATGGGAAGAACAATTGTTACTAAGAATAACACCAATTTGTTTATTTTTTTTGTACAATAAAAAAAGTATGGAAAGTTTATTTTGATTTTGATGGTTTTATTATTTATTTATTTTATAACAACATTGACAAAGGTTTTGGTCTGATCGGGATATGAAATGTAATAAAATTATGTTGAGATTGTGTATAAGTTTGATGTATGATCTTTACATTTTGGTGATCAATTTTCAACATTGATGTATAAGAGGACAGGTTAGTATTCCTTGAAGGATACGCACCCAATTGATTTGTGTAACGTTTCATACAAAATAATGTAAAAAATCCTTAATAAGACATCTTCTCTTTCATTTCAAAACAGTATTAGACCAAAATAAATTGCCTTTATAAAAAATAAATGATTGATTTATGTCTCGTCCTAGATTATGAGGTGACACAACATTTCGGTAAAATATTAAAGGTGAAAATTTGATGGTGAAACTGAATATCAAGAAATCTTATCATAGTTTTTCTTGAGAATTTATGTATATTTCTTTAAAAAATTGTTTTCACAATCACTTCATTACTTTAATTTCACGATGCGTTATAATTGATAGTACTCATTGGATGTTTATAGAAATTGGTATGGGTTTCAAATCTACAAAATAGGTGAGACAAGATGACCTAAATTTTTTTGTTTTTTGGTTTTATGGCCTATAAAGTTATTTTTAGGAAATTGAAGTTCTTGTTTGGAAAAAAGATATTGCCTTAAAAATGCGTGAAGTCGAAAGTATGTATAAATATATCATATTTCTAATGCAACTAGTGGAAGATAGAAATACTTCACAACGAGAAAATTTACAACGATTTGTTATTGAAAGTTTTTGTAAATTTCAATGTACAATTGTGTACATTATATAGTTGTATGATTGGTAAAGATAATACATAAATACAACTACATTATTCTTTGTAACAACTTGTAACATATTAACGAATAATTTTATTATTTTGTTGAGGGTTATTAACTAATGTATTGTGTTTGTATTTGAATATGGGCTTAATCAGAAGAGTCCAATGTTTAAGTGACTTATATAAGAGGCCAAGTTTTTTAGATTCAAAAGGACGCCGGCTTGACCCATCCGTCTATTTTCTAACTAATAGAAAAACTTTAGATTTAACAACTTATATAGTGTTATTGTCACCCTCATATCCTTTACTTGTAAATTTCTCTCAAGTCATACAGTTCTTACCAAAGCATTTTTTTTAATTTCAAACTCAAACCCATAATCCTAGCTCATTTTTATAAAAGCATTCCCTCACAAACTAACCATAATACTGAAAATCCGAGAGAGAGAGAGAGATAGAGAGAGAGAGAGATTTGGTGAACGAAATCGAACGTTTGGTCATTAGAAGGGATATATAACAACATCTCATTCGACAACCTAGTCATAAATAAATTAACATCAATCTCAATTTGTTTTGTTCGTTCCCGATAAAACGGAATAAAGGAAAGTTAAGTTTCTCCAAATTAATTTTACCACACCACCAGAGATTGAGGTAGAGGTATTCTAAGTTCACAGTGAACTGATTAAAACCGGAGGAGCTCAAAGATAGGTTCACAAGAGCTCTTTACTCTGACTCAGTGCTGGATCGAGAAACCACTTATTGTTTTTTAGATTACAAAAAAATCACAAAATCACCAGGAAACACACAGTTCCACCAACAGATTTACAGTCATTCATTAAGCTTGCTAAGTCCACATTAGAAAAACCAATGGGAGTTACTTGTGGTGAAGGTTTAAGATGAATGTCAGTTAAGTATCACAAAATTTGTTTTACAATTTTTAAATGTACATCAGTCTTAGCTTTTATAAATTAAAAAAGTTTGTTTATAACATACACTATGTCTGGCCTAGTGTAAACCAGAGATGGCAGTGGCCATAATAAAATTATTTACTTTGTACGATTTGGAAGCAAATTACCATCATGGATAAACAATGAGTGTCCAGCAACCATTGTTATATCACATGGCTTGAAAATACTAATTCGAGCAGTTATAAGTAAATCATCAACATATTTCTTTCAAGTAATGTGTATACAAGTTTCATCTCTCACAACTTCACCTCTAAGACATAAATCTAGGTTCTCATATATTTAACAGGAAATAATGAGTTTACCTTTCTCATAAACCTTTCTCATAAACCTTTCTCATAATAATAATATCATAAACGTATATTCAAAAGATTAAAATGACATTGTTTGTAATACAATAAAATATTGAGTGATCAGCCATTACCAACTAGGACAGAGACCATACATCCACAGTAAAAAATTTGGCATAAAACCTGGATTATTTGTGAAATGATGAGTAGGTCCAAAATTTGAATACAAGACTATGTGATTGTTTTAATCTCAATTCATTAGATAGGCACTAGATCTCAATAACATTTGAATCATTTATTCAGTAACATGTGATAGTTGTATTTACAAACTTCCCACGTATATAAAAAATAGGTTTATTGAGAATATAATCTTCCACATCCTCATTCGTAAGCTTGTTACTCATTCTCATGTATTAGTCTCCTACATGCCTCTATAGCCACGTTATTAGCCTCTAGAGTAACTAGATTATCCTCTTGTTGTTTAATAATTTCTTGATGATTTAAGATCATTCTTGTTATGATTAACA
The DNA here is from genome assembly GCA_036936605.1 of Limnanthes douglasii subsp. nivea. NCBI lineage: Eukaryota > Viridiplantae > Streptophyta > Magnoliopsida > Brassicales > Limnanthaceae > Limnanthes > Limnanthes douglasii. Next base: position 63,695,807 of record JAUPFV010000002.1, on the reverse strand, counting down.
TTCGTAAAGTTAAATTCAAACTTTTCATTGTAGTTTACAGACTAGTCAGTTATTCTAATCTACTCTCAAAATTTAGTAATGAGGTTTGTAAATCCACCAAACTCATACCATCATTCATTACTAGACTAAATACTGTATGGGTATACTCATAGTATTGAACAGAATATCCTGAGAAATCACATTATCAATAGTAATAAAAAAAATTAGAAACAAGCGTAGGGCAAAAGATTTCACGTGAAATGTGACCAAACATACGAATTCCCTTGATGATTGGGATAATCATCGTTTACCATAGTAAAAGATTTATTCAGTCGAGTTTCAAAATGTTGTTGTTGTTGCTTAGTTGTGAAAACTAAGATTTAATACTCATATGCAACTCAGGCTGTAGGCATCCAGATATAGCAGAATCATTGTTGAGTAATGAAGATATGACGTTGGCCATTTGGCTCTAATATGAAGTTGAAGAAATGAAGATTTCACAATGAGAAAATTTACAGCGATTTTGGTATTGAATTTATTTGTAAATTTAAATGTAAAATTGGCTACATAAAATAACTGTATGACTTGTAAAGATAGTATATAGTTACAAGTAAATTAATCTTTGCTACCATATATAAATATTAACTAACCACTTGATCTTTATATTTAGGGTTATTAAATGAAATTTCTTGGTATTTTAGTGTGGGCTCAAAAATAATTTATCATGGTCCACCAGTTCCTTGTCAAACTGCTAGACAAATATTAGGTTTATCAACATTTACAATGTTATTGTCTCCCCATATCCTACCTGGGAACCTTCTCTCAGGCCACGTAATTCTACGTACACAACACAATTTTTTCTTATTTCAAACTCAAACCAACATTCCTATATCTTCATTGTACCACTACTCTATCACGGATGATCTTCTTTTGTTATTAAATGAAGGTTATTCTAGTGTTAAAGCGGAAAAATGTTTGTTGGAGATTTTTGAGATGTTAGTTGTTCATAAGATTAAGAATTTGATATATTTTTACAAAATAATCCCTATAAAAAAAGAGAACATTATCCAATAAATTACTTTATATTCCCTTCTATGTAATCTCATGGTTGAAATCGGTTATTATCAATTCTTGTCGAAAACATAAAAACTTGTTTGGACGGTTGGTCTTTTAGACAACCAAAAACGAGCTTTATTTGAGACTCGGTTATCCGAATTAGGTTATGCGACCATTCAAATTTAACGCGTCAAGAAGCCCAAAGATGTTCGAAATCATGACGAGGAAAAACTCTCGTGATGAAGTTTAGGCCTAAAAATCCATCATATAGACCTTCTTTTTGCTTTTTCGTTAATTTTCTATATTGTTTTTATTAGATTTAATTAAAATACTTAACCAGCTCCAATCACTTTGAAATTGGGACCGACTTTATTTTATTTTGTGAGGAAGTATCTGTAATTTTGGTGTAGGATTTCGAGCATTTCTATAAAAGGCTCTCCAACCCTATTTTTGCAGTCAGACTCTTTGGAATAAAATTTGAGTTTTTCCCTAAGTATTTTATACTATAAACTAGGGTTAGGTTTTATTTCTTCTCTATATCGTCTTCTTCTTTTTGTGTTTCAACCGTCTGGTCTATTTCTTATATGGCCGCCATCACTTTCCATAAGAAGTAAAGTTATTCGTATCAATTCTTTTTTTTAAATCTCTAGTAACAGCATGAATAATTAAATCTCACGGTAACTATTAGAAGATGCCAAATTAAATTAGCCATATAATTTACAAGAAATCATATATTCTTACATAATCATTTTACGATTAACAACAAATAGAAAAACCTTCGTTTCGATGTACGACATGAAAGAGGTGGTACTAACAAAACTATCATGACTTCCTACATAAATTTAACTTTTAGATTGGGAAATAATTAAAAAGCAAAAAGTACCAATCCGATGTGAATGAAGAAAAAAAATGTTAAATAGTACGCTTGCTCAGATAACTAGAAAAGTTGGATGTGAAACATATATAATTATAAGCTTTGGTTTAAATATATTGAGGCGAATGAAAGCTTTTAAGAAGAGTATTCCCTTAGAATTCTCTGCAATGTACCACCAAACTAGGAAGATCCTCACACAACTGAAACCAAAGTGAAGACAAATTAAAGGATTGTTTGATAGAAAAGGAAACCATAAAAACTATTTTTTTTTTAAAAATATAACCTAAAAACTAATAAACACAAAAATTTCAAAGCATCAAATATAGTTCTTCAAATGTTGGATTTTTATTTTGAAACCCATGACATTAAAACAAACATACCTATTAAATAGTATAAACCGGCTATAAAAAATAAAGTTAAGATTAATAAAGAAAACCATGGCTATATTTGAAATTTATTTGAAATTTAAATATTACCAAATCTCTCAATATTTATTCATAGTTTCTTAAATAATTTCACAACTAATTCACAATTACTACTTACTATAAAATTATTGTTACTTTCGTAATATTCTTAACTTACATGGTTTCCCTCGCTTTGAACTCTCTCTCGCTATATCTTTGGCCTCTCCTTCTTCAGGCCACGAAACCAATTAGTATTTATGGGTACTTCTCGTTCGATTAGTTTTCGGCTACTCTTTCGCCATATTCTTTATTCCACCAATTATTGACTTTGCTCGAACCAAACTATTTACATTCTTCACTCATTTAAAACCTACCATCGCGTCTACTATATATCATCAAGCTCAAACTTTGGTGGTCGCGGCTTACCTCTCTTTTTCTACTTTACAAGATTTGATTATTCCGCTATTAATTAGTCTTGCTCACGAAGATGTAGTCAAGTCAAGGTTAGTTGTAGCGCATCTCCACATGGAATCTAGGATGGGTTCAAGATTTTATGATATCATGAACCGTATTCTCCCCTCCCATGTTATTTCAACTAACCACCCTTCCGTGTTATTTCAACTAACCACCGTTTCGTTGGTATTCTCAAGAATATCTTTCAAGTCTTTTGCAGGCTCTGCCAAAGTTTCATTTGATCCATTACCCTCTCAATACTCGATTATAGTGGAAACCCCGTTCTGAGGCCGTTAGGGTCTTTTACCGGGACACAACGACTATTAACCAAGGTCTTCTTGTTGGGTCTATAATTAGTCAGGGTCTATAGTCGAGTGGGGAACTTGTTACCGATTCAATGAGCGTTGTTCCAAGGGTTCCTACCTAGTTCTCTTCATCGTCTTTGCCATTTGAACGCTCAGTGTATTCTTTTGTCGATATTCTGGGTTTAACCGCTAGTGTTCTGGCTATGTATGGTCTTCCTTAAACGTTTATTACATCTGGCTTTGAGTAGAGTGAGAAGAGGGGCACCGATGTCGATTCCAGTGGCAGGACTTGGTTTTTTTTCTCAAATCCCCTCGAAGTTTCTACATTTTCCTGAACCTTTGGATATGATTGTGCCATTGACTATGGTGTTTCTACACACGAGTTCTATTGATTCGCCAAAAAATACCAATCCTAATTTCTGTATCAAGAGCTTTGTCCGTCCCAATTTAGATAAATTAGGTATGTTGGTGATTATTTCCCTCAAACCTAGTTGTTGGACCATCCGAGTGTCCCTAAGCCCATTGATGGTTTAGCCTTACCTAGCCCATGTAAACAACATCCACACCTTTTTTAGGGTTTTTAAAAAGAAAAGAGTTTTTCGATGAGATTGGCCATATGGTCTCATCCTTTATTTATTCTTATTATATCCCTCCTCGTAGCCAATATCCACCTTATTTTATTTCATTAAAAATTCCCAAAATTTTTTCTTTCTCCACCTTCTCCAATATTTTATTCATACATCCATCTTCCTCAAATCCCTCTTCGACTTATTGATTAGAGTTTTCTGTCCTCTTTCCATCGATTCTCAGTTCACCGTTTCTCTTCATCATACGAACTATATCTATTATTGCTGTCAAAACCATCTCATTTCTAGATCCTCTAACTCTCATTCATATTTGCATTGATAAATCTCATAGGTTAATCATACTTCCTCAGCCCCATTGTCTTTGGTTAATATATTTTTGGGTTTTAAGAACTCGTATTCTTTAGGTATTTGTATTTACCAAAATAATTTTAGTGCCAATGTTTTTGTAATCATAACTCTGTCATCGTGAAAGAAATGGAGCCTTCCTATAAATTTATTTTCCTTAGTAGAGCTTAAAAATCATTTCTTCAGCAAAAATCCAAAAACAACTGGCTCAAATTTAGGGATAAGAACTCTTACTTCTTTCATAACAACATTAAAACTCGTATATTATGTAACAAAATTGTCTAAATTTCAAAAGCTTGTAGTTATTTAATGACCACTCATTCGGTGTTTCCAACGTCCTTGTTAATCATTTCAAAGATCAGTTTGGTACTAGTCACCATGTTGGTTACCCGGGTTTGAATAAAGTTTCATAGAATTCTTAGAATATATCGAGTTACGATATCTGCAATGGGATCTTCGAATTCTTCCCCTTTATTCGTCTGGAGCCTTTTTAGAACTCCACCTCTATCGTCTTTATTCTTAAAAAGACTCGCTTATAAATCTAGGTTTGTTCATCTTAAAATAACAAAGTTGACGGTACTTTCATTTTCTATTTCTGAGCTCCGATAGATACAATTTAAAAAAAAAAATAATAAAAAGTAACAAAGTCAAGGTTTGGTTCAAAGAAAGAAAAGAGTGTTACTTGTGGTTTACTTCTCCTTTGTCAAAATACTTATTGGCATTTTACCAATTTTAGATATTAATTAGGTGGTATTGAGAAACTTGGGTAAAAATCTATAGATAATTCATTTAAAAAACACACCTCGATTATTAACACAATTAATTAAACTTTTCAGTTAAATATATAATAAATAATAAGATAAATATTTCTAATATATTTAAAAAATATTAATGGTAATATATCTCAGAAATACTTAAAATATTTTAATTCATATTTCAAATTTCAAATTTTATTCTCTACCTTTTCCATTTAAAATTCTAAATTGTCGATCTTAAAACTAAAATTAAATCTAAACATAAAAATAAACTATAATCTTAATTCTGGAGGATGAAACCAGTTATAAATTTAGTTCCCAATTGTAAATAATAATTGTTTATAAGATCTTAGAGGTATACTAAACAAGTAATTAAGTTTTAGATTTTGCAATTCAAACCTAATGGTTTATAAATATTTATTTTAAACTGTCTACGTATAAAAGAAAACGAAACCATAGATAGTTTCAGAGTTAGTGAGACAATAACAATTGTTATCTTAATATGAGTTTTCAATCTTCATTATATAATCACATATTTCTTTTTAAAGATGATTATATATTTAATGATATTTGATTTGCGAATATAATCCTAAATATTTTAGAGAAAAATACGAGTAAATATTTATTTAATTTTGTTATTACTATATATTATACGAAAATATGATAGTTTTGTTGGATAACTCAATAAACAAAATAGACAAAAATACTTTCGGTAGTATGTATACCTGGTTTTCTTGTTTCAAACACATTATTTTCCCTTATAAGATCCCTTTAACGAAAAAAAACAATCTATCTTCTTTCTCTCGGCAATCGTCCATATACCATTTCTACCAAAACTCATTGCACTCATTTTTCTGACACTATCGAATCGAAATATGGTCGACCATCGGCGTCGATAGCGTGAAATCACTAACCATGAAGCCTTACGGAAACCATTGCGTATAGACCAAAGGTCGCACATACAGGTACCAAGTTAATGAGAAAAGCTAATTTATGTGTTTGTACTGAGTTAAAAGTGCATTTAGAAATTTCATTATGATCGATGTTGCTTAGTTATACTGAAATTATGTAGTTACGATCGTGTATCATATATTGGGTACTGGGTTTATTGTGGTGGATATTAGGTTTTACAGTACCATATATTATGTATTAGTTTCTGCATGTTGTCTTGTCTATTGGATGTAGTTTATTCAGTTGTTTCTTGGTTTAGTTCATGTGTTCTTATTTTTCTAGTTTCTGTCAACATGCATTTGAAATTTAGGTGCAATTCTCATTTTCACAATATATAAACTCGAACAACTCGCATCCTCATCTTATAGATATTCGAATAAATTACATCATCGTAATCTATTGAATAAAACATCTCGTTATGTTAGTGTTTTAACACAACTTACTATTTTATTGTTACATATTATTCACAAATAATTTAGTTGTCCAAAGAACTGGTGTTTGACATGCTTCGAACAACTCGTTGTTTAAATGTTTTTACACAATTCGCTATGTATGTTTACAAACAAATCGCGTTATCGAATGCCACCGCAGAAACCCTTTTGTTAGTGTCATTGATTAAGCTACTTGTGTTATCGTTATATTATGGGAGTTCATTGGTATCTACAATTGTTGACTCATGTTTTTGCAGGCAATATGACTACCAAAGCAAGCTTTCACAGATCCGGATTAGTGAGCATAATGAATCTATTGAAACATACCCTTGTTACCTCTGCCTATATCAAAGCTACGAAAGATACACTTTTCTTCACGCTTTTGATAGTTTACCAACTGATAGTTTACCAATTTTAAATATTAATTAGATGACATTGAGAAACTTGACGGAATATTTATAGATAATTCATTTTAAAAATTACACCTTAATTAATAACACAATAATTATACTTTTCATTTATATAATGAATAATCAAATAAATATTTTCAATATATTTATAAAATATTAATTGTAATATATGTGAGAAATACTTAAAATATTTCAGTACATATTTCAAATTTTACATGGTTAACATTTATATTCAAAATTAATCTTATAACTAAAATTGTAATCTAAACATAAAAATAAATTATAATCCCGATTCTTGAAATATGTCACTAGGTTTAAAATTTAGTGCTCAACTTTAAATATTAGTTTTTATAGGATTTTAGAGGTTTTATTTATATTTTGCAATTTAAACCTTATGGTTTATAGATATCATTTTAAGGCTAAAAGTTTAAAAATATTTACTTATGAAGGAAAAATGAAAGTATAAATGGTTAGGGGTTGGTGAAAAAATAATAATTTCATCCTTAATACGAGTCTTCAATTTCCATTATATAATCAGGAGTTGCCTTTTAAATATGATTATTCTATACAGAGTATGTTGTTTTAATTACTTTACTATAAAAAAAAGTTTATGATATATCACAGGTCATATAATCCTAATTATTTTACTAGTTCTGTTAGTTACGAACTAATTTGTCTACCAATATTAACAAAAAATAAAAAATAAAACAAAGATAGAATTTAGAAATATAATATCAAAATATTTAGGGGTTTATATCAATTGGGTACAAAATGTATCAAATTTACCAATAAGTCCAGCCTCAAATAGATTTTACCAATATCTACCAAAATATGATTTTATTTATCCACTAGTCCAAAATTAAATTTTAAATACAATTTTATCCTTAATAAATTTGATAATATGACAAAAAAAAAATTGAGGAGAAAGAATTGATTTTGAAATTGGGGTTAAATATTTTAATTTGGGATGTAATTGTTTTGTTTTTATAGATAATTGAGTCTTTTTTTTAAATGGGTTTGATCTATTTGTAAAATGGATCTGTTGGGACATGCTTGGGTAAATACAGACAAATTTTAGACCCATTATTACGTAAGTCTCCCAAATATTTAAATCAAAATTGAACTAATAAATAACATTAATATAAATATAAATATCTAAATGGTATAAATAAGTGAGTTGGATAAACATTAGACTTTTAGTATAATAAAATTTATGCGGGCAGAACAATCCACCTTATATCATCAAAGTAGGTGAATTAATAAAATAAATGGACAAATTACCTTATATTACATTTAATGTTTTTATTGGTCAACAAAAAGTTCGTTGAACCCTTTCTGAAATATCTGAAACATCCTACAACAGAGTCTGATAAGAAAAATAATATCCAAAAACAATCTAGAACTTATAAACTTGACTTTCAAAATTCTTCGGCAACCACAATCCAATGGACCATATGCAAAAAGCTTCCAAATCAATATATTTTCTGCATTACATCACTAGTTTTGCAACATAATCTTCAAAAACCACACACTAAATAAAAAAAAACCATAAATAAAAAAATTGAGTCTCAAAATCTATCATGCCCAAATTGATATAGGCCATCAAAAAAATACAAAATACAAAAATGAATCCAAATATAAATTTTAATTTTAAACCTCCTCTGAAAGAAAACTCAAAATATAAAATCCTTTAGTCTTTAATTATTTCTAATGGTGCCAAACCCTGAATCGAGTCGTAGAAATGTCCTATAACTAAAAATAATCAGAGTCGAACATTACTACGTCTTATTTGACCATGTGTCCTCATTTACCCAACCAATCGTCAACATTATTAATCTCCTTACGATTATTGGTCAAACTTAGCCACTACACAAAGTTCGTTATTATTTAAGAATTCATTCCTCAAAACTCAAGATTTTGAATGAGACTTAATGCAATTAACCAACATTATTAATCTCCCTACAATCATTTTTCAAACCTAACCACAACAAAAAGTTCGTCATTATTCAAGAATTCATTCATCAAAGCCCAACATTTTGAATGAGATTTAATGCAATTATTCCCCATTTGATAGGCAGAATACATGATATCAAAACTAAAGAGAATAAATGAACTTCAATACAAACACTACCGTGCGGCTTTTTTGTTACAATACAAAAGCAACGCTAATGGTTTCTTTCGTACCGTCGATAATTCCATCAACATATGTTAAAGGATAACACCACGGAGAACACGAGTAATATAATTAATATACTTTTACTTTTATCCACATCACATTTTAATTTCTCACATGTTAAACAAGAATGCCAGAAAATGAACCCAACCTCCAGATCATATAAATATGACTAACTGTGATTTTGGTGTGTTTAAATACACCTATATAGGACACTTGGTTTCATTTTTTCATATCTATTCTTATGAATTGAAATATAGGCTTTGACATTTCATGAATTTCCAAGATAATCTATTATGTAAAGATCATATTGTATCAAATAAACAGGTAACACTTAGTCTTCCTTAATTGTTAAGATTTATAAAATTAAATCATTAGAACCTCAAAAGGAAGATCTGAAACATAAAAGCTTTCGAAAATAAAAACTTTAAGGACATAAAAGCTTACAAATTACGTAAGAATGTTAGACCAAAACTTGTGAAAAATACATAACCAAAAAGTTATACAATGAACAAATTCATTACTATCAAACAACATCTCGACGAGTCTATGAAAAATAAAATTAGATGAAGAGAACAACACAATTACAACTAGAACCTAAACAAATAATGAATAAAAATGGAGAAAATAAATCCATATAACAATAAATTCTAAATTTAATTTTAGTCAATACCTTGTACTCTATAAACCAAGCATTCAAAATTGAACAGGAAATTGAAATGTCAACAACTAAAATGCAACCCATAAAGCTTTAAAACATCACAAATAAAAAATATATTGAACCCATAAATCTAAGTACATTGCAACGTTCTTAAAAAATATGATCCTAACAATGAGCTGAGTCTAAGCTTATTTATATGTGGGTTTTTTTTTAGTCTTGGGCCGCATTTTGGACCTGTTGTTTGCCCATGAAGGTCTGAGTATAACTCCAAATGTCTGGGTCAATATTGTTAAAGGCCCAGTTTCAAAATGTTGTTGTTGTTGCTTAGTTGTGAAAACTAAGATTTAATACTCATATGCAACTCAGGCTGTAGGCATCCAGATATAGCAGAATCATTGTTGAGTAATGAAGATATGACGTTGGCCATTTGGCTCTAATATGAAGTTGAAGAAATGAAGATTTCACAATGAGAAAATTTACAGCGATTTTGGTATTGAATTTATTTGTAAATTTAAATGTAAAATTGGCTACATAAAATAACTGTATGACTTGTAAAGATAGTATATAGTTACAAGTAAATTAATCTTTGCTACCATATATAAATATTAACTAACCACTTGATCTTTATATTTAGGGTTATTAAATGAAATTTCTTGGTATTTTAGTGTGGGCTCAAAAATAATTTATCATGGTCCACCAGTTCCTTGTCAAACTGCTAGACAAATATTAGGTTTATCAACATTTACAATGTTATTGTCTCCCCATATCCTACCTGGGAACCTTCTCTCAGGCCACGTAATTCTACGTACACAACACAATTTCTTCTTATTTCAAACTCAAACCAACATTCCTATATCTTCATTGTACCACTACTCTATCACGGATGATCTTCTTTTGTTATTAAATGAAGGTTATTCTAGTGTTAAAGCGGAAAAATGTTTGTTGGAGATTTTTGAGATGTTAGTTGTTCATAAGATTAAGAATTTGATATATTTTTACAAAATAATCCCTATAAAAAAAGAGAACATTATCCAATAAATTACTTTATATTCCCTTCTATGTAATCTCATGGTTGAAATCGGTTATTATCAATTCTTGTCGAAAACATAAAAACTTGTTTGGACGGTTGGTCTTTTAGACAACCAAAAACGAGCTTTATTTGAGACTCGGTTATCCGAATTAGATTATGCGACCATTCAAATTTAACGCGTCAAGAAGCCCAAAGATGTTCGAAATCATGACGAGGAAAAACTCTCGTGATGAAGTTTAGGCCTAAAAATCCATCATATAGACCTTCTTTTTGCTTTTTCGTTAATTTTCTATATTGTTTTTGTTAGATTTAATTAAAATACTTAACCAGCTCCAATCACTTTGAAATTGGGACCGACTTTATTTTATTTTGTGAGGAAGTATCTGTAATTTTGGTGTAGGATTTCGAGCATTTCTATAAAAGGCTCTCCAACCCTATTTTTGCAGTCAGACTCTTTGGAATAAAATTTGAGTGTTTCCCTAAGTATTTTATACTATAAACTAGGGTTAGGTTTTATTTCTTCTCTATATCGTCTTCTTCTCTTTGTGTTTCAACCGTCTGGGCGCCATCACTTTCCATAAGAAGTAAAGTTATTCGTATCAATTCTTTTTTTTAAATCTCTAGTAACAGCATGAATAATTAAATCTCACGGTAACTATTAGAAGATGCCAAATTAAATTAGCCATATAATTTACAAGAAATCATATATTCTTACATAATCATTTTACGATTAACAACAAATAAAAAAACCTTCGTTTCGATGTACGACATGAAAGAGGTGGTACTAACAAAACTATCATGACTTCCTACATAAATTTAACTTTTAGATTGGGAAATAATTAAAAAGCAAAAAGTACCAATCCGATGTGAATGAAGAAAAAAAATGTTAAATAGTACGCTTGCTCTGATAACTAGAAAAGTTGGATGTGAAACATATATAATTATAAGCTTTGGTTTAAATATATTGAGGCGAATGAAAGCTTTTAAGAAGAGTATTCCCTTAGAATTCTCTGCAATGTACCACCAAACTAGGAAGATCCTCACACAACTGAAACCAAAGTGAAGACAAATTAAAGGATTGTTTGATAGAAAAGGAAACCATAAAAACTATTTTCCAAAAAAAAATATAACCTAAAAACTAATAAACACAAAAATTTCAAAGCATCAAATATAGTTCTTCAAATGTTGGATTTTTATTTTGAAACCCATGACATTAAAACAAACATACCTATTAAATAGTATAAACCGGCTATAAAATAAAGTTAAGATTAATAAAGAAAACCATGGCTATATTTGAAATTTATTTGAAATTTAAATATTACCAAATCTCTCAATATTTATTCATAGTTTCTTAAATAATTTCACAACTAATTCACAATTACTACTTACTATAAAATTATTGTTACTTTCATAATATTCTTAACTTACATGGTTTCCCGCGCTTTGAACTCTCTCTCGCTATATCTTTGGCCTCTCCTTCTTCAGGCCACGAAACCAATTAGTATTTATGGGTACTTCTCGTTCGATTAGTTTTCGGCTACTCTTTCGCCATATTCTTTATTCCACCAATTATTGACTTTGCTCCAACCAAACTATTTACATTCTTCACTCATTTAAAACCTACCATCGCGTCTACTATATATCATCAAGCTCAAACTTTGGTGGTCGCGGCTTATCTCTCTTTTTTCTACTTTACAAGATTTGATTATTCCGCTATTAATTAGTCTTGCTCACGAAGATGTAGTCAAGTCAAGGTTAGCTGTAGCGCATCTCCACATGGAATCTAGGATGGGTTCAAGATTTTATGATATCATGAACCGTATTCTCCCCTCCCATGTTATTTCAACTAACCACCCTTCCGTGTTATTTCAACTAACCACCATTTGTTAATATTAACAAAAAATAACAAATAAAACAAAGATAGAATTTAGAAATATAATATGAACTTATTTAAGGGTTTATACCAATTGGGTACAAAAATGTATCAAATTTACCAATAAGTCCAGCCTCAAATAAATTTTACCAATATCTACCAAAATTTGATTTTATTTACCCACTACTCCAAAATTAAATTTTAAATACAATTTTATCCTTAATAAATTTGATAATATGACAAAAACAAAATTAAGGAGAAAGAATTGATTTTGAAATTGGGGTTAAATATTTTAATTTGGGATGTAATTGTTTTGTTTTTATAGATAATTGAGTCTTTTTTTAAATGGGTTTGATCTATTTGTAAAATGGATCTGTTGGGACATGTTTGGGTAAATACAGACAAATTTTAGACCCATTATTACGTAAGTCTCCCAAATATTTAAATCAAAATTGAACTAATAAATAACATTAATATAAATATAAATATCTAAATGGTATAAATAAGTGAGTTGGATAAACATTAGACTTTTAGTATAATAAAATTTATGCGGGCAGAACAATCCACCTTATATCATCAAAGTAGGTGAATTAATAAAATAAATGGACAAATTACCTTATATTACATTTAATGTTTTTATTGGTCAACAAAAAGTTCGTTGAACCCTTTCTGAAATATCTGAAACATCCTACAACAGAGTCTGATAAGAAAAATAATATCCAAAAACAATCTATAACTTATAAACTTGACTTTCAAAATTCTTCGGCAACCACAATCCAATGGACCATATGCAAAAAGCTTCCAAATCAATACATTTTCTGCATTACATCACTAGTTTTGCAACATAATCTTCAAAAGCCACACACTAAATAAAAAAACCAGAAACAAGAATATTGAGTCTCAAAATCTATCATGCCCAAATTGATATAGGCCATCAAAAAAATACAAAATACAAAAATGAATCCAAATATAAATTTTAATTTTAAACATCCTCTGAAAGAAAACTCAAAATATAAAATCCTTTAGTCTTTAATTATTTCTAATGGTGCCAAACCTTGAATCGAGTCGTAGAAATGTCTTATAACTCAAAATAATCAGAGTCGGACATTACTACGTCTTATTTGACCATGTGTCCCCATTTACCCAACCAATCGTCAACATTATTAATCTCCTTACGATTATTGGTCAAACTTAGCCACTACACAAAGTTCGTTATTATTTAAGAATTCATTCCTCAAAACTCAAGATTTTGAATGAGACTTAATGCAATTAACCAACATTATTAATCTCCCTACAATCATTTTTCAAACCTAACCACAACAAAAAGTTCGTCATTATTCAAGAATTCATTCATCAAAGCCCAACATTTTGAATGAGATTTAATGCAATTATTCCCCATTTGATAGACAGCATACATGATATCAAAACTAAAGAGAATAAATGAACTTCAATACAAACACTAACGTGTGGCTTTTTTGTTACAATACAAAAGCAACGCTAATGGTTTCTTTCGTACCGTCGATAATTCCATCAACATATGTTAAAGGATAACACCACGGAGAACACGAGTAATATAATTAATATACTTTTACTTTTATCCACATCACATTTTAATTTCTCACATGTTAAACAAGAATGCCAGAAAATGAACCCAACCTCCAGATCATATAAATATAACTAACTGTGATTTTGGTGTGTTTAAATACACCTATATAGGACACTTGGTTTCATTTTTCCATATCTATTCTTATGAATTGAAATATAGGCTTTGACATTTCATGAATTTCCAAGATAATCTATTATGTAAAGATCATATTGTATCAAATAAACATGTAACACTTAGTCTTCCTTAATTGTTAAGATTTATAAAATTAAATCATTAGAACCTCAAAAGGAAGATCTGAAACATAAAAGCTTTCGAAAATAAAAAGTTTGAGGACATAAAATCTTACAAATTACGTAAGAATGTTAGACCAAAACTTGTGAAAAATACCTAACCAAAAAGTTATACAATGAACAAATTCATTACTATCAAACAACATCTCGACGAGTCTATGAAAAATAAAATTAGATGAAGAGAACAACACAATTACAACTAGAACCTAAACAAATAATGAATAAAAATGGAGAAAATAAATCCATGTAACAATAAATTATAAATTGACTTTTAGTCAATACCTTGTACTCTATAAACCAAGCATTCGAAATTGAACAGGAAATTGAAATGTCAACAACTAAAATGCAACCCATAAAGCTTTAAAGCATCACGAAAAAAAAATATCTTGAACCCATAAATCTAAGTACATTGCAACGTTCTTAAAAAATATGATCCTAACAATGAGCTGAGTCTAAGCTCATTTATATGTGGGGTCTTGTTTTAGTCTTGGGTCGCATTTTGGACCTGTTGTTAGCCCATAATGGTCTGAGTATAACTCCAAATGTCTGGGTCAATATTGTTAAAGGCCCAACATGTAAGAATAATGAAAAGTATTCTCCTTTTTTGAATCTGTGTCTTCTACCTTTCTTTCTCTAACTTGGTATCAGAGCAGTTCCTTCAATGCAGACTCTCCATCTTTTAGCTTCGGCTCAGCTGATCAGGCTTCATCTCCATTTGATAACCTGCTGACCAACAAAACTACGTAGATGAATCAGATAAGTACCTTTAATAGCCTAAGACTTGACAAACACAACTTCTTACTGTAGAAAACTATGGTGTTACCAATAATAAGGGATAATAAGTTGGGAGATTTTATCAATAGTGATAAACTTTGTCCTCCAAAGCTATTGAGCAATTCTGATGGCTCAATAATTGAAAATGCTGAGTATGATATCTGGACAGCAAAGGCCCAGTTATTGTTGGGATGGATCTATAATACTATTTTTCTGAGTTTCATCCCAAGTAATGGAGGAAGAGACCTTCAAAGGGCTGTGGGATGCTATAGTTAGGCTGACTGGCTCCCAAACAAAGTCTAGAGTGACATTTTTTAAGAGAGAATTTCAGGGAACCAGGATGGGTAATCCATCAATGGAGGATTATCTTGCTAAGATGAAACATATATCAGACAACCTAGGTCTAGCTAAATAACATCTTACATGTTCGTTAAAAAAGTAAAAACTTTTTATTTGTTTCTCAATTAACCTCACCTAATAATATATTTCCTGAGTTTCATACATCTAATTATTTTTTGAAGGACAAGATCACAGGGAGGACTCTTCTTTCAGTGAAGGTTGAGAATAGGCTCTATAAGTTGGAAGACTCATCTACCTCTTGCAATTCTAAGGCTGGTGCTCCAAGGGATTATCCTAGTGTTTCAAATATTCTGGTTTAGCTAAGTCTTCTAAGTCTATAAAGGAAGGATGGCATAGGAAGTTAGGCCATCCTTCCACAAGGATTCTTTCTCTTGTTATGAAGCGTTGTAATCATTCTGTTGGTTCTGCTAATGAATTTTTTTTGTGATGAATGCCAGTTAGGCAAGTCACATTCTCTCCCTTATTCTAGGTCTCTTTCTCGGTCTACAAATGTTTTAGATTTAGTTCATTGTGATTTGTGGGGGCCTGCTCATGTTGTTTCTAAGCATGGATTCCGGTTATACATTATATTTGTGGATGATTTTTCTAGATTTATATGGTTGCACCCTCTAAGGCATAAAAGTGAGGCTCTAAAAGCTTTCAAAGAATTTAAGATTCTAGTGGAAAACCAATTTGACAGAAAGAATAAGTGTTTTTCAGTTAGATGGGCGTGGTGAGTTCAAGACCTTTCTCCCCTTGGCAAAGGAGTCTGGGATCTAACTCAGGACATCATATCCTTACTCTATTTCTCAAAATGGGGGAGCAGAGAAGAAGCACACACATGTCACTTAGACTGGCCTGACTCTCCTAGCTCAATTAAACGTTCCTTTCAGGTATTGGCCTCATGCCTTTCACATAACAATCTATCTAATCAATAGATTTACTACATCTGTTCTCCATGGCAAGACTCATTTTGAGAAATTGTTTAACTCTCAACCTAATTATGGCTCTCTAAGGGTATTTGAGTGCTCTTTGTTTCTTTGTCTCGGGCCTTATCAGACCAAAACATTTCAATATCACTATACTAAATGTGTCTTTTTGGGTTTTAGTTATGTGTATAAAGGGTACAAGTGCTTAAGTTCCTATTGGGAGAGTCTATGTGTCTAGAAATATTATCTTCAATGAAGATGAATTTCCTTGCTTCTCAGGTTTTCTGGGTTCAAAGAGTCATGTCTCTAAGTCTGTGTCTCTATGGTCATCTAGATTTCCTAATGTCAAGAGTTCAGATGGGACTTCTACTCTACAGCAGACTCGTCGTACAACCTTTCCTAGTTATATAGTGATTATTCCTACAAATAACACTTCAAACCTACCAAACCAATAATCACACAATACAAACATACTTGATAGCTTTGGCTCTTCACAACAAGACCCCGGCAGTCCAACAATGTCCTTTGTTAGAACCTTAGCCTTACTGTCTCCACAACCTGTTATGCAATCATCCAATGCACCTATATTAGTGATTGAACTCCCCTTTTGATAATCTGAGTACCCAACCAGCTAATCTTAATACCCATTCTATGCTTATAAGGGCCAAATATGGTATTTTCAAACCCTAAAGTTGTTTACACAAGTCTTACTACTGTGCCTATTACTACTACTATTGAACATGTTAAATTGTGCGAGCCTATTATTATTCCTCAATCGACTTAACCTATGAAGACTGAGTATGATGCCTTAATGGCAAATCATACATGGTCTGTGCTCTCGTACGCAGATGGCATGACCTTGGTGGGCTACTAATGGGTTTATAAATTGAAGTATAATCCTAATGGATCTATTTAAAGTTTCAAATCCAGACTTGTGGCTAAATGATTTCGTCACCAGCTTGGCATAGACTTTACATCAACCTTTAGCCATGTTATCAAGGCTTCTAGAATCATACTTGTACTTGCATTGGCTCTTTCTAGAGACTGGACCATAGGACAACTTGATATAAATAACGTTTTTCTAAATGGTGATATAAAAGAATATGTGTTTTATGGAGCAGTCTCAAGGTTTTATAAAAAGAATTCAGTCTGAGTTTGTACTCAAAGATATGGGTTGCCTTGAACTTGTTTTGGGCATGAAGGTATACCAGGATGACTCTGGGTTATACTTGACCCAAAGAAAATGCATTAATGACTTACTTGTTAAGGATGGGAATCCAGTGCTAACTCTTGCTCCACTCCAATGCGAGTCAGTCTTGCTGTCTCCGAGCTTGATGGTGAAAGTCTTCACTGCCCTACATGTTACAGAAGTGTGTTAGGCTCGTTACAATACCTACTCTACACTAGACCGGACATCGCTTTTGCTTTCAATAAAATGAACCAGTTTCAACAATCATCTACAACTACACATTTACAATCATAAAAGGCGAATTCTGAGGTACTTATCTTGGATAATGTCGTTAGGTCTTCATATTAAACCCAATTATGCTAATAAGCTTACTCGATTGACTGATGAGGATTGGGTTGGTTATGTAGATGATCGTCGTTCAGTGGAAGGTTATTGTGTATTTCTCGGTGGCTCACTTGTCTCGTAGTCTACTAAGAAACAAGGAGTGGTCTGTTCTATCTTGGATGAAATCGGTCTTGCTCTTCATCGAGCTCCGGTTATCTGGTGTCAAAACCTTGGAGCAAGTTTTTTGGCATCAAATCTTTTGTTTCACGCCCGGAGCAAACATTTCGAGCTTAACCTTCACTTCATTCAGGATCAGGTGGTCCAATGGTCTCTCGACATTTGTTATGTCCCGACACATGACTGAGTTTGTGATCTCCTCACAAAACCCCTCTCTCAATCTCGATTATTTTTCTTACGAGACAAACTTGGCCTCGATGTTCCTCCATTTCGTTGGAGGGGGGAAATCAGAGAAAGAGAAGACGAAAAGGAAGAGGTGGTTGTTGAACTACGGTTTGAGAGATTTGGGAAAGTGAGCTTGGTCTAGGCTCATTTATATGTTGGGTCCTGGTTTAGTCTCGGATCGCATTTTGAACGACTTGTTAACCCACATAGGTCTGAATATAACTCCAAATGTGTGGGTCAATATTAGTAAAGACCCAGCTAGAATTTGCTAAAATGTATTATTACACCCCAACAACTTACAATTCAGTATAATACATGTATTATATGTTACATTGAAAATAATAAGAAATATTTTGATTTTTTGAATCTATTTCTTCTACCTTTGTTTAACTCTAACTACTCTAACTTTATATACCGATTTAAACAATCAATTAAAAGGTTATTATGTTCGAACTAAGTTATAAAACTACATTAGAAATATCAACATATATAAATGACATTATGTGTGGTAATTTAAACTATAGCAACTAAATTAATTAGTAAATTAACTACTTTTAAGTAATATTCGATAATATTTTTAAATAGTATACGATAATATTATAATATTTTTTTAATTTTTTTTTTTTAAATTCATAACAAAAATGTAACCAGAAAAATAGAAAACAACTCTTTGATAAAATGTAGCAAATTGTTTTCTACGATTCAATTGTTTAATTAAATATATATATATATAAAGAAAGTTTTATGTCAATATAAAAAACCAATAAAATTAAAACATTTCCCACAAACATACATTCTTAAGTCCAATAAAATAACATAAAAGACATGAAATAAAGTCTTAAAAAATATCTGTAGAAAACAAACACAGTTTTCGACCAATATTCACTAATTAATTGTCCTAGTTCAACATCCTATAGGTCCTTCGTCTATGGGTCAATATCCAAAATACAAATGAAGCCCTGAATTTGCAAACCTGTTCTTCACATTAGGGACTTCAATGATTTCATCTTCTTCTTCTTCCGCTTCCCACAACCATTATCTTTCTCATTATCCCCAAATAAATCCAAAAAGCCAAAATCTTCCTCCTTATCAATCTCATATATAGTTGGTCTCTTACTCTTGACTCCACTATTACCTTCATTAGTGTTGTCTTCATAACCAGCACCGCCACCATCTACCCTGTAGTTCCTGGTAGATTTATCCCCTCTAGGTTTTCCCCACCCAGGTCCAAACCCAGAATAATAGAGATATCCATACCTCGAACTGGAGCCGGACCGTGTCATGGATTTGTCAGCGGACAGTGTCACTGAAGCCTCACCACCACATCTTGCCTTCCCCCGGCTATCATCTTGGACTTCACTTATCTTCAACTTCTTCGTATCTTGTTTGGACCCGAAATCCGCTTCTACCTTCCCCTCGACTTCTGTTTCCACCATTATGAAATCGGGTTTCTTCATGGATTCCAACCTACATTCAGATTAATGTTTTTTCATAACTCATGTGGTAAACCCTAAAACGACAGTACAAACAAGAATTAAATTGGGTATAAGTTTCTAGTTACCTCTCTTCAGCAGCCTTTCCATTTCCTGGAGCTAGTTGTTTGGAGGGAGATAGAGATATCACATCCCACCGTGACTGGTTCAGCTGACACACTTGCTGTTCGAATGAGGAGAATCGCAGGGATGCAGGATTTGTGAAAAGACATGGCTCAAAGAGAAACCCTAACAGAAAATTGAAGTGAACTAGATTGCAAAGCAATGAGATGCCTCGATTGATTCACTTCCTGTGTTTATATAATAACTTACAACAATCTAATTAAGGTAACGTTTCCTAAATAAACGAAACGACTCCTAAACAATAGCCACTAATTACGGAGTTACATTAAACACTCCTAAACAATAGCCACTAATTAAGGTAACGTCTCAACACCCTCCCTCAAGGTGGAGCATGAGGTTCAAAAATGCCCAGCTTGCCAAGAAGATAATCAAATTGTTTCTTTCCAAGGGCCTTTGTAAAAATATCCGCCAATTGTGCACCAGTAGGAACATATGACGGAGCAATCAAACCATCGACTACTGCATCCCGAACAAAGTGACAATCAACCTCAATGTGTTTGGTGCGTTCATGAAATACCGGATTTTTGGCCATATGGAGGGCTGACTGACTATCACAAAAAAGCTGGATTGCCTGAGGGTGGTGCACGCCCAAGCTCAGAAGCAACCCCTTCAACCATTTGAGCTCACAAGTAATGGCTGCCATAGCTCGGTACTCCGCTTCTGCAGACGAGCGAGAAACTGTGTATTGCTTCTTGGTCTTCCAAGAAATAGGAGATTGTCCAAGAAACACAAGCCATCCGGACAAAGAGCGTCTAGTTATTGGACATGCTGCCCAATCAGAGTCACACCAACCCTGCAGAGATAGATTACTATCTGCACGTAACAAAATACCCTTACCCGGAGTACCTTTCAAATAACGAACGACTCTCAAAGCTGCCTCCCAATGCTCAATTTTGGGCTCCTGCATAAACTGAGATAATATATGAATCGAGTAGGCCAAATCTGGACGGGTCACTGCCAGATAAATGAGCCGACCCACTAATCTACGATATGATTCAGGGTTCGATAAAAGCACCCCGTTTGTGAGACCCAATTTGTGATTTTGCTCAATCGGGAAGCCACACGGCTTGGCTCCCAATAATCCAGCCTCCGAAATAATGTCAAGCGTGTACTTGCGTTGACACAAGAACAAACCAGCTGAACTCCTTGCCACCTCGATTCCGAGAAAATATTTCAAATTGCCAAGATCTTTCATCTTAAAACAGTCACTGAGATAGGCTTTAAATGCCTTAAGTGCAGCGGAATCAGTCCCAGAAATAATAAGATCGTCGACGTACACTAGCACATTTATTTGAACATTGCCCTTAGTGTAAGTAAAAAGGGAATAATCAGAGTAGGATTGCAAGAAACCGTATCCTTTAAGAGCCGTGACCAACTTTGCAAACCAACATCTCGGAGACTGTCTCAACCCATAAAGAGATTTTCGTAACCTGCAGACCAAGTTTGGATAAGAACTCTCAAATCCAGGGGGAAGTTTCATATAAACCTCTTCCTCAAGATCTCCATGCAAAAAGGCATTGTGAACATCCATTTGATGAAGTTCCCAATTTTTCGAAGCTGCAATAGCCAAGAAAGCGCGTACCGTAGTCATTTTGGCAACCGGAGCAAAAGTCTCATTATAATCAATACCTGCTTTTTGATGATTCCCCAAAACTACTAATCTGGATTTGAGCCTTTCAATATCACCGCTTGAGGAATACTTGGTTTTGTAAACCCACTGACTTCCCAAAGCACGCTTACCCTTTGGAAGAGGTTCAAGCGTCCACGTACCATTTTCCTCCAAAGCCCGAATCTCCTCCTGCATTGACTTTTGCCAACCTACATCTTTCATAGCTTCTTTGAACGACTTGGGATCATTGCTCGAAATAATAGATGCAAGAAACTTCTGATAATTCAGAGAATAATGGTCACAATTTATATAATGTGCTATGGGATAAGGGGTACCTGAGGGATGCTGTGGAGACGGAGTGGCGGAAGATGGACTTTCAGCTATAACAGTATGAGTAACGAAGTCTCGTAATAGAACTGAAGGAATTTTATTCCTCATCCCCCTTCCCATAGGAACGGACTGCCCATTGCGTGTATTATCAGGTCTTGGTGACTCGGGCCTATCAGGCAAAACAACTTGTGACTGAGAAGGGGCCTATGTTTGTGCTGCTGATGAAGTCTCGGTATGGACCTGCCCACCCTCCCTGAAACCTGGGTCCCGATCTGCATCAAAATGGGATGCTTGATCTTGGTGGGGTTGTGTTCGGACTTGTGGGTTAGGCAAATCAGCATTAACAAAATCAGCAAAATCATGATCAACTTCAACATGTGCCGTAGGCACAATATTTTCTGGAATAATATTTGCAGCACCTGGGTTATTAAACGGAAAAATATCCTCAAAGAACTTGACATCTCGAGAAACAAACGATTCCTTTCTGTCCAAATCAAACAATTTCCACCCCTTCTTTCCAAACGGGTAACCCAAAAAAAACACATTTTCTACTTCTACTTGCAAATTTGTCATCACTGGATTTTTGATTATGAGCAAAGCTAAGGCAACCAAAGGTGCGTATTTCCTCATATGAAGGAGGGGTACCAAATAGAATTTCAAAAGGTGTTTTATTGTGTAAAAGAGCAGAAGGAGTGCAGTTTACTAAATGAGCAGCAGCCAGAACACTTTCTCCCCAAAAATAAATAGGCAAATTTGCTTGAAAGCGTAATGCCCTCCCGACATTTAAAATATGTTTGTGTTTTCGTTCAACCCTCCCATTTTGTTGTGGGGTCCCCACACAGGAAGTTTGGAACAAAATACCAGTTGCAGAAAAGTAGTCAAGCAAGCATTTAAATTCTGTACCGTTATCACTTTGAACGACTTTCACTGTTTGAGAAAATTGTCGATCTACCATTGCAATAAAAAACATGAACATACGAAAAACCTCTGTTTTATCAACCAACAAATAAATCCATACAGCTCTTGAGAAATCATCAACAATAGTTAAAAAATACCGAGCTCCACAAGAAGAGACATGTTTATAAGGTCCCCACAAATCACAATGTATTTTCTCAAAAAATTCTAGTTGCTTTATTGTCACTTAATGTAAATTTGTCTCTTGGATGCTTAGCACGGAAACATATTTCACAAGCTTTATTTAAACTACCCTTAAGACTACCAACCGGAGGAAGTAACTTTACTATTTTTGCTGAAGGGTGTCCCATCCTTTTGTGCCACAACTCCAAAGTCGATTCTGCTTTGTTGACAGACACATGTTGTACTGAATCACCTTCATCTCTAAAGAAGTAGTAAAGTCCATCTCGCCTAACTCCCGTCCCAATCAGCTCCCTGGTGTGGTCCTGTATAGCACACATATAAGAATTGAATTGGACAATACAATGTAAGTCATCATTCAATTGTGAAACCGAAAGTAAATTGCAATTGAGTTTCGGCACATATAGAACATTATTAAGAGTTAATTTATCTGATAATTGAACTGAACCAGATTTTGTTGCAACGACAGATTCACCATTATGAAGTCCAACTGGACAGTCAAATAATGCCACAGTGTCAAATAACCAAGACAAATCACCGGTAACATGATGAGTTGCCCCAGTGTCAATGATCCATGACTTCGTGTCAAACTTACCACTCAACCTGTCATCCTGAACAGGAGCATTACCAATTAAGCCTGCAAGAGCTTTCCATTGTTCTGGTGTGAAGAGTTGATCGGTGGCGCTTTTAGTAGAGGATACTCCAATTGTACTGCTTGTTGCATTAGCACGAGCGGAACCACGCCCACGACCAGCCTGCTGACGACCACGACCAGCACCCACATCAGCCTTGTTTTGATCCAACCACCCCTGGGGATATCCAACTATTTCATAGCAATTATTTTTGTCATGACCATGCTTGTGACAGTGAGGACAAGCAACGAGAGACCAACAATTCGAAGACTCATGCCCCGTCTTCTTGCAGTGGCTACACACAGGCCTGTCCGTTTTTCCGCGGCCTCTTCCTGTGCCAGTAAAGCCAGTACGAACAGCGAAACCAAGAACCTCTGTTGGGTTGTCTTCTGTCACTGACTTGGCAAGCCGCACACGTTCATCTTGTATCGCCAGTTGGTACGCTCGATCAAGCGAAGGTAAAGGATCTTGAGAAAGAATATTGGTACGTAATTGAGCATACAAGTCAGTGTTGAGTCCCATCAAGAAGTCATGTAATTTACCTTGTTCTCGTCTTGCTTGGTGCAAAGATGCGGCAGTACAAGACTGACAACAGCTGCAAGTAATTAGTGGTTCATGCTTAAACAATTCTTCCCACAATACATTCAGTTTCCCGTAGTAAGTTGTAACCGACATAGATTTTGGTTGCTCACACTTTGCAATTGAAGTCTTTAACTGTTGAATTCTTGGACCATTAACCATAGCATATCGTTGCTTAAGATGCTCCCATAAACGTTTCGCATCACGAAATTTAGATAGGGTACTCTTTACCGTAGGATCGATTGTGTTGGTAATCCAAGAAACCAACATGGCATTGATGGTGTTCCAATCAGATTGGGTATATGGAGGCGTCGGTTTAGTGATGGTACCGTCCAGAAAATCGAACTTGCGGCGTGCCTCTAATGCTAATTGAATATCTGAAGCCCAATCATCGTAATTGTCTCCGCATAGACGAGTGGGTGTGATGAAGTCGCCTGGTCGGTCTCCCGTGCCGAGAAAAAATGGTGAATTCATCTCCCTTCTTGGTGACGATGGTGATTTTTCATCGTCGCCGGCCATTGTTTTATTGTGTGTGTATGTCAGGCTCTGATACCATGAAAAGACATGGCTCAAAGAGAAACCCTAACAGAAAATTGAAGTGAACTAGATTGCAAAGCAATGAGATGCCTCAATTGATTCACTTCCTGTGTTTATATAATAACTTACACCAATCTAATTAAGGTAACGTTTCCTAAATAAACGAAACGACTCCTAAACAATAGCCACTAATTACGGAGTTACATTAAACACTCCTAAACAATAGCCACTAATTAAGGTAACGTCTCAACAATTTGCATTCTTGCGAATCCTCATTTCTTCCTAACTAAAAATCAGCAAAAACACAAACCCTAGCAGGTGACGATACTACACACTCTCTTTATATATATATATATATATAGCGGTCAAGGACAAGGACAAGGACAAGGACAACCAATTGCAAGATAGATAAAGTAAAGTAACCGAAAAACTAATATAATAATTGTCTGTAGGAGGATATAAATCAAAGAATGAGCCCCTTGTTTTCATTTTCTTTCATTTTCTTTATTTTTAGGTTTTAACTTTTTCTATCGGTTGAAGTCTTTTATCTTCTTAAATGGACACTTTTGTTACTAGTTTTTTTCCCTATAATCAAAAGACGTCTACAATATTTTTTCAAACGGCATTTTTTTTATTGCAAACAATTGTGTTTTGTTATTGTTTTTCTAACTCATCAAACTACAATATCTAAAAATGTCACAAATACGTATGTCCAGTATATCTCTCAAAAAGTTTATTTAAATAATAAAATACAATTACTTTTAACTATTTCATATATTTTGAGTAATGGTGTTTGTTAACTTTTTCTAAATTAAACTCCATAAAAGTTGAGTGGTTAAAGAGTTTTGCATGTGATTGACGCAATGTGGAAGGGGTAAAGGGATAATTTGGTAAATTTAAGTTGAGTTTAGTAAGTTATCCGAGCATATATCATCACGTTAACCAAATTTCGAAAAGTTCATATCAGGTGCCTTTCCGTAGAAGAAAGGTGGCGAACGAAAAAATATGACCAACGCAACAGAACAGATGGATTTCATATTATCCGAATAAATTTATTACGTGAATGGTTCTGCATGGCCAACTAAACGGAAACCTGTATAATTAGGTGAAATTATATTATCTTACCAACCATTCTTCATGGCTACGTGGACGGAAAATTGTATAATTAGGTTAATTTATTTTGACATAATACCATACTACGTAAACTAGTTTGTTTTAGTTGACATATGAGAATAGTAATATATAAACACAAATGTGTATGAATCTTAAAAACACAAATAACAATTTATTAACTAAAGGAAGCCCAAAACTTTTAGTGTAACATTTGAGGTTTAAGTGACAAGAAGATGCGCAGAATTTAGAAACATCAAAATGAAAAATTGGTCCCCAAGACAGAAGAATCGATTGTCGTTGTCAGAGAGAGTAATTGAACAAGGTCAACTAAATTAGGGAGATAAGCCTTTTAAGAGGTTGGGAAATTTAGTTGTTCATTGTGAACACCGGATGTTGAACTTCAATCTGTAAAAATGGACTTCGAATCTTCAGCTTAGCAAATATCTTGAGATGTAAACGAGTTTCCTATTTTTATAAGAAGATGTAAAGAGATGTGACCCTAAGAGTTCTGGAAAACAACAAATTTTCTAGTGAATTTCCATCTTTTCATTCGATACCTGAACATTATTATATTTTAACAATTCAAGGAGTAGAGGAATTAGGGATTGAAAAATTCTCTCATATAGTTGGTCTAGAGGCTATCAAGCAAGATAATGACTTTGAGATAATTTAGTATTTGATCTGTCGAAAGATCAATTTTGTATTTGCATTTGTTAGTACATCGAGTCATCCAGTCTGCAGCAGAGTTTTGTTCTCTGTTAATATGTGTGTTGGTCATATTTTGAGTAAGAAGGTTCCTGCAGCATTGTAGAATAGGGATAAAAAACCATGGAGCTTTGTTAGTTAAGATCATAGTTAAGAGATTATAGTTTATCTTGACCAACTAACCAAAAAAATGAATGATTCGATAGTGTTTTGAATTTCATAAATCTTCTTCCAGATTTGAGATATTTTGGTGATAATCTCACCTGCATAGCATGAGCTGAAAAACATTACATGTTACATAACTTTAGACCATAAGCTAGAATTTATTATAAAAAATTTCAAAAGTTTACACGAATAGGTGAGTTTAATATCTTCAATTCGTCTAATGTTTAGTCCTCCTTATTTGTAGGAAAGACAAAGCTTGTTCTAGTTACCCCACGAGATAGCTCGACGATTGTTTGAAGATCGTCACATATATCTACTACAGATTCATTCGATTCTTTTGATGATAGATCCTAGAAGAAGAGTGTGTTGAAGATGATAATTTGGGATGTCAAGAAGAATTGATTGGGTTAGTGTGAGCCTTTCACCAAAAAGGAGTAAGGTATGATCACAAATGGATAGACTAGGGGAAAGAGGATCCCCTTGTCTAATACTATTAGAAGCTTTGAAGAATCCTTTAGCTTCACCATTAAAAATGATTGAAAATCTAACATTGTTGATACATTTAGCTAGAATTTATTATAAAAAATTTCAAAAGTTTACACGAATAGATGAGTTTAATATCTTCAATTCGTCTAATGTTTAGTCCTCCTTATTTGTAGGGAAGACAAAGTTTGCTCTAGTTACCCCAGGAGATAGCTCGACGATTGTTTGAAGATCGTCACATATATCTGCTACAGATTCATTCGATTCTTTTGATGATAGATCCTAGAAGAAGAGTGTGTTGAAGATGATAATTTGGGATGTCAAGCAGAATTTATTGGGTTAGTGTGAGCCTTCCACCAAAATGGAGTAAGGTATTATCTCATTCTTAGTAAATGATAAACAAAGGGATAATATCATTATTATGAATTTTATATCTTAAACTATGGTGATCTTGATATTATTTTTTTGAGCCCTCTCACTAGAAATTCATGAGTTAAAATGGACAGACTATGGGGAAGAGGATCTCATTGTCTAATACCATTAGAAGCTTTTAAGAATCTTTTAGCTTCACCATTAAAAATAATTAAAAATCTAACATTGTTTAGATTAAATGATTAAGCTGATGAACCTGCAGTTGAAACCAAAAGCAATTAAGATTTGCTTAATGAAGAAAACATATACTCTATTAAATGCCTTAGATAAGTCTACTTTAATGCTTAAGTTTAATCCTTAACTTTTTTTGTTTAAGTTGAAGGAAATTCTTTAGTGAGTAGGATATTTTCTCGAATACATCGATCCTTTACAAATTCACTTTGTTCAGCAAAGATGAGATTTGGTAAAAGATTGGATAGTCTATCATTTAGTATTGTATAAACGAATAAAAACTCGAATAATTATTTGAATCACTCTCTTGTTTGTAAAGCACTACTTCTATCTTCCAAGATAAACATGGGAAGAATAATTGTTACTAAGAATAACACCAATTTGTTTTTTTAGTATAAAAAAAGTACGGAAATATTATTTTGATTTTAATGGTTTCATTATTTACTTATTTTATAATGACATTACAAAGGTTTTGATCAGATTGGAATATCTAATGCAATAATATGATGTTGAAATTGTGTTTAAGTTTGATTTGTGATCTTTGTGTTTGGTGATCGATTTTCAACATTTGATGTCTAATATTACACGTTAGTCTTCCTTTAAGGACATGCACCCAATTAATTTGTGTAACTTTTCATACAAAATAATGTAAAAAAATCCTTAATAACAGATGTTCTCTTTTGCTTCAAAAGCTTATTGGACCAAAATAATTTTCCTTTATAAAAAAATAACGGATTCATTTACATCTCGCCCTAGCTCATGAAGTGACACGACATTTTCGTAAAATGTTCAAGGTGAAAATTTGATGGTGAAATTGAGTATCGAGAAATATTATCATAGTTTTTTCTCGAGAATTTATGTACGTTTCTTTCAAAATGTTGTTTTCACAATCACATCGTTTTTTCAATTTTGCAATGCGTTATAACTAATAGTATTCATTGGATGTTGATAGAAAACGGTATGGTTTTCAAATCTACAAAATTGATGAGACAAGATAGCCTAGTTGAACAGAGAAAGACTTCACAATAAGCAATTTACAGTGATGTGTTATTGAAAGTTTTTGTAAATTTTAATGTCAATTGTCTACATTATATAGTTGTATGATTAGTAAAGATAATATATAAATACAACTAAATTATTCTTTATAACAACCTGTAACGTATTAACGAACCACTTGATTATTCTATTGAGGGATATTAATTAATATATTGTGTTTGTAATTCAATGTGGGTTCAATCACAAGAGTCCAATGTTTAAGTGACTATATAAGAGGTCAAGTTTCTTTAAGTCCAAAAGGGCGTCAGATCGATCCATTAGTATATTGTCTAACTAATAGAAAAGCCTTAGATTTAACAACATATATAATATTACTGTCTCCTCCATATCCTCTGCATGTAAAACTTTTCTTAGGCCATATAGTTCTTCCCAAATCATGTTCTTTTTCTTTCAAACTCAAACCCACATTCCTAGCTCATTGTTATAACACTAATCTAGCATTCCCCTTCACACGGATCATAATAGAGAAAAGCACAAGTTTGTCTCTCAAGAAAACCAACATGCTGAGAGAGAGAGAGAGATTTGGTGAACGAAATCGAAAGTTTAGTCATGAAAAGGGATATATAGTATCCCAAGATCTCACTGGAGAACCTGGTCAGATATAAATGCATATCAATCTAAATGTGTTATGTTCGTGCGTGAAAAAATGGATAAATGGCAAGAGAAGTTTCTCTCAAGTAATTTCACCACACAACCAGAGATTGAGCTAGAGGTATTTTGAGTTCACGGAGAACTGGTTGAAACCAGAGGAGCTCAAAGATATGTTCACAACAACTCTTTACTCTGACTTAGTGTTGTAACAAGAAACCACTTATTGTTTTTTAGATGACCAAGAAATCATAGAATCACCCGTGAACACACAGTTCCACAACCAGATTTACGGTCATTCATTAAGCTTTTCTTGTCCATATTAAAAAAACCAATCGGAGTTAGTTGTGGTGAAGGTTTAAGATGAATGCCAGATAAGTATCGTGCAATTTGTTTTACACTTTTTAAATGTACATTAGTATAAGATTTTATAAATTAAAAAAAATTGTTTATTCCAAACGCTATGTCTGGCCTAGTGTTAACCAGATATTGGAGCGATCATAATAAAATTAGTTACTATGTACGATCTGGAAGCAAATTAAATCATGGATACCCAATTATGGAGAAGTCCCTATAAAAAGAAGGAACATTTTAACTTTGTTCAAGATGCTAGAGTATAAGAGAGATGCAGTTCCTTTTTGGTTTAAAGCATTCCATGTATCTTTGAAACAGAAGTCCTCATATTTACTAGTTGTCTATTTGATCTTGTCTGAGATATGAGGCTTGATTGGTAGTCTAGGTATTTTTTTGATGTCGAGTGAGGTAAATGAAGCCAAAATTATATCTTGATTTCATTTGTTCTTTATCTAATAGAAGTTTACTTTAGTTTAAATATACCATGAGGTATAAGTAGTGTTGGTAAAATCAATTAGGGGTTTAGAATGACATCAACTATCAAGAAAAAACTCATAGTTTATCTTGCCAAATTGACCAGAAAAATGAAAGATTTGGTAGTGTTTCAAATATCACGAATCTTCTTCCAAATTTCAGATATTTGAATGATAATTGCACTTGCATTGGATGAGTTGAAGAACAATAAATGTTATGCATAACTTTCGACCATAAGCTAGAATTCTCGCTGAATTATCTATTCTGATCTTGAAACTTGGATAGGAATTTGTTAATAAGACAAATATTGGATTTTGATCCATTAGTAAAAATGATAGTGTCATCAGCAAATGATAAACAATGGATAATATCATTATTATGAATTTTGTATCTTAAACTATGGTGATCTTGATATAATTTTTTGAGTCCTCTCACTAGAAATTCCTGAGCTAAAATGGATAGACTAGGGAGAAGAGGATCCTCTTGTCTAATACAATTCGAAGCTTGGAAGTTAGCTTCACCATTGAAAATGATTGAAAATCTACATTGTTGATAGATTAAATGATTAAAATAATGAACCTACAGTTGAAAAAATAAGCAATTAAGATATGCTTAATAAAGGAAACACATACTCTATTAAAGATTTTAAATAAGTCTACTTTAATGATTAATCCTCCTTGACTTTTTTTTGTTTAAGTTGAAGGCAAATTCTTTATTCAGTAGGGTATTTTCTTGAATACGTCGACCCTTCACAAATCCACTTTGCTCAACAATGATGAGATTTGGTAAATGTTAGATAGTATATCATGTTATTATAGAAATTATTAAAAACTCAAATAATTATTTGAATCACTCTCGTGTTTGTAAAGTACTACTTCTGTTTTCCAAGGTAAACATGGGAAGAACAATTGTTACTAAGAATAACACCAATTTGTTTATTTTTTTAGTAGAATAAAAAGAGTATGGAAAGTTTATTTTGATTTTGATGGTTTTAATATTTATTTATTTTATAACAACATTGACAAAGGTTTTAGTCTGATCGGGATATGAAATGTAATAATATTATGTTGAAATTGTGTTTAAGTTTGATGTGTGATCTTTATATTTTGGTGATCAATTTTCAACATTGATGTATAAGAGGACAGGTTAGTATTCACCCAATTGATTTGTGTAACTTCTCATACAAAATAATGTAAAAAACCTTAATAAGATATATTCTCTTTCGTTTCAAAACATTATGAGACCAAAATAAGTTTCCTTTATAAAAAATAAATGATTGATTTATGTCTCGTCTTAGCTTATGAAGTGACACAACATTTCGGTAAAATGTTAAAGGTGAAAATTTGATGGTGAAACTGAATATCAAGAAATCTTATCATAGTTTTTCTTGAGAATTTATATATATTTCTTTCAAAATTTTGTTTTCACAATCACTTCATTCCTTTAATTTCACGATGCGTTATAATTGATAGTACTCATTGGATTTTTATAGAAATTGGTATGGGTTTCAAATCTACAAAATATGTGAGACAAGATGACCTAAATTTTTTGTTTTTTAGTTTTATGCCCTATAAAGTTATTTTTAGGAAATTGAAGTTCTTGTTTGCAAAAAAAGGTAGTGCCTTAAAAATGCGTGAAGTAGAAATTATGTATATATATATATCATATTTGTTATACAACTAGTGGAAGAAAGAAGGACTTCGCAATGAGCAAATTTACAGCGATTGGTTATTAAAAGTTTTTGTAAATTTTAGTGTAAAATTGTGTACATTATATAGTTGTATGATTAGTAAATATAATATATAAATACTACTACATTATTTTTTGTAACAACTTGTAACATATTAACAAACAATTTTATTATTATGTTGAGGGTTATTAACCAATGTATTGTGTTTGTATTTGAATGTGGGCTCAATCAGAAGAGTCCAATGTTTAAGTGACTTATATAAGAGGCCAAGTTTTTTAAATTCAAAAGGACGTCGGTTCGATCCATTAGTCTATTATCTAACTAATAAAAAAACTTTAGATTCAACAACTTATATTGTGTTATTGTCTCTCTTATATCCTTTACTTGTAAACCTTCTCTCAGGTCATACAGTTCTTACCAAAGCATGTTCTTTTTCTTTCAAACTCAAACCCACATTCCTAGCTCATTCTTATAAAAGCATTCCCTCTCAAACAGATCATAATACTGAAAATCTTTGAGAGAGAGAGAGAGAGAGAGAGATTTCGTGAACGAAATCGAACATTTGGTTATTAGAAGGGATATATAGCAAGATCTCATTGGAAAACCTAGTCAGAAATAAATTAACATCAATCTCAATTTGTTTTGTTCGCTCCTAATAAAACGGAATAATGGAAAGAAAAGTTTATCCCAATTAATTTCACCACACCACCAGAGATTGAGCTAAAGGTATTCTAAGTTCACAGAGAACTGATTGAAACCAGAGGAGCTCCAAGATAGGCTAACAAAAGCTCTTTACTCTGACTCGGTGTTGAATCGAGAAACCATTTATTGTTTTTTAGATGACCAAGAAATCACAGAATCACTAGGAAACACACAGTTCCACCAACAGATTTACAATCATTCATTAAGCTTGTCTTGTCCACATTAGAAAAACCAATGGGAGTTAGTTGTGGTGAAGGTTTAAGATGAATTCCAGTTAAGTATCGCGAAATTTGTTTTAAATCTCTAGTAATAGCAGGAATAATTAAATCTCATGGTAACTATTAGAAGAAGTCGGATTAAATTAGACAAATATTTTGCAAGAAACTAGCTAACAAAAAACAAACTTAAGATTAATAAAAAAACCATAGCTATATTTGAAATTTAAATATTATCAAATCTCTCAATATTTATTCATAGTTTAAATAATTTCACAACTACTTCACAATTACTACTTAATATAAAATTATTGTTACTTGCATAATATTTTTAACTTACGTGGCTTCCGGCGCTTCGAACTCTCTCTCGCTATATCTTTGGCATCTCCCGTCTTCTTCAGGACACAGAAATCGATTAGTATTTATGGGTACTTCTCGTTGGACAAGTGTTTGGCTACTCCTTCCCCATATTCTTTATTCCACACATTGTTGACTTTGCTCCAACCATACTATTTACATTCTTCACTCATTTAAAACCTATCGTCGCATCTACTATATATCATCAAGCTCAAACCTTAGTGGTTGCGGCTTACCTCTTTTTCTACTTCAAAAGACTCGATTATTCCGCTATCAATTAGACTTTCTCATGAAGCTACAGTCAAGTCAAGGTTAGCTAAAGCGCATCTCCACATGGAATCTAGGATGGGTACGATATTTTATGATATCATTAACGTATCCTCCCCTCCCGTGTTATTTCAGCTAACCACCATTTTTGTTGGTATTCTCAATAATATCTTTCAATTCTTTTACAGGCTCCGCCAAAGTCTCATTCGATCCATTACCCTCTCGTTACTCGATAATAGTGGAAAACCCGTTCTGAGGCGGTTAGGGTCTTTTATGTGAAGAATATGTGATTGATGAAGTTTCAAAGCAACATTGAATTGCTTGAAACTTCAATCAAGTCTTTCATGGCTGCTGGATTTAGTCTGTACAAGAGATAGTTAAGAGAGAATATGATTTAGGGTTTCTTTAGACAACCCTCTACTGTGTCGAAGTGGGTTCAAGGGCATTAGTGTTTCGGGTCTTCAATCGGGTCGGATGTTCAATAAAAACAGGCCTATGTCGAGTCCAACAAACATATGGACTACATCACACGTTGTGATGTTGCTTTGGACTTGTCACACTTATTAAAATACCTACTGAATAAATTAGTGAGTGTAACAACCTACAATAGCTCGCAAAACTGCCTAACCAATTAGATTCCTAATGTAACTATAAAAGTTGTACCATTGGCTACAATTGAATTAGAGAATCATATATTAAAAATTTTAAATCTTTCTCTTCTCTCTATCTATCTTTAACTTGGTATCAAAACCTTCAAGGTCTTCAATGGAAAATCCTGATTCACCTACACTAAGCAATGAGTCGTGAGGCTCAGTTCTTCTTGGCTGCTTCTCCAGTGCAACCAAAAATGTACACCTGCAACAGTCAGCAACAATAATAACTAGATCAGACTTGACAGAAACAATTATTTAATATGGAGAA
Source organism: Limnanthes douglasii subsp. nivea (assembly GCA_036936605.1). Taxonomy (NCBI): domain Eukaryota; kingdom Viridiplantae; phylum Streptophyta; class Magnoliopsida; order Brassicales; family Limnanthaceae; genus Limnanthes; species Limnanthes douglasii. The sequence continues at coordinate 63,661,576 of JAUPFV010000002.1, read as the reverse complement.
CAACGGTACTACCTATTGTCAAAGGAAACAAACTAGTAGGTTTCATCACAGGGGACAAGCCCTGTCCTCCGAAGTTTACTAATGATTCTGAAGGAAACGTGGTTGAAAATACTGATTATGAAGACTGGATCACTAAGGATCAGCTTCTCCTTGGATGGTTGTATTCTACTATGACTTCTGAAATGGCTACTCAACTGATGCAAGAAGGGACTTCAAAGGAGTTGTGGGATGCTGCTTGGTGTGGATTATTTTGGACTGAGGGTAATTTGGTCAGTTCTTTTAGAGAATTTCAAGGGTATTAAATGTTTGGGTGTTTTGTAGTGAGAGATTTTATCTTCCTGGTTGTATTAAATGTTCATTACCCTCATTAATGAAAGTGGTTGGGTATTTATACCCTTAATTATAGACTAATGGGCTTTCGAGTCAAGTTGCAAAACCGGGTCGTGTTTAAATACCCATTAGTTTTTAAGTAGATTAGCACCTACCTTAGTCAAAAGGTGTTTAGTGTTTTAGTACTTTTGTCATATCCAGATAGTTCAGTGGGCACCTATTGTCCGAATTACCCCTGTCCGATTTTCTCTGTGAGCAGTGGTGAATAAGTCTGGACTCATCAGTAGCCCTTTTTTTAGGTTTTGTCAAAGATTTTTGGCAGGACTAAAAAACTCATTTAGCCAATAACAACATTCTCCGGATCCCTCATGTATTCAGTTCAAGGTTTATCCGGACTGAATCCTTCTCAGAATTCCAAGAGTTTTGCTCTGGATTGTGGGACACGTGTCGCATTTTGATTCATTCTACCAGTCGTTTTCTTTCTAGAACGGCGCTCCCACTAAGCCCAAAATGCAAATCCTGCATTTAATGTTTCTTACGTCAGCGTTGCCTTCAATCATTACCTTAGTCTCTTTGTTTTCTCCTAGGTATCAGTAACTTTTTGCCTCACTAGTATAAATTATTTTCCTTTACTGTTTCACCATCTTCATCACTTTGCAATTTCTTCTTCTCATATCTTTTTACCTCTCCTCTCAAAACTTTTCTTGGGTAGTTCTATGTTCACAGCGAGAAACGTTCTCGTGAAAGATGGTTGGCTAAATCTTTCTGAACTAGAAAAAATGCAAAAAGTTAAACGTGAGAGACGTATTGTTGCTGGCCTTCCAGTCTCTCTAAGCAGTAAACCTGATTCACCATCCTTAGAAGTTGATCAAGGATCATCCTCTGCCAAAAACACAAAACCTAGACGTTTATTCCAACCAAAACTCTCACTGATCCCTTCAGGCTCCTCGGTTCAGGAGTCTCAGCCTTCTACCATGAAAGAGAAAATTAACCCTTGTCGGACAACGCGCCTGGTAAAAGGGCAAGCAACCGGCTCTCAACCCAAGTCTTCCAAAACAGGGCCCTCCAAGTCTAGAGCCAAAGATAAATCCTCCGGATCGGAGGCATGTATTAGAGCCCCGAGAGACAAAACCTCTGGATCCGAGGCTACCAGAATCAGTTCTCATACCAAGTCCTCCGGAGCTGAGCTCCAGCCGGACACCAGACCCTTAAGAGAGGCTGACGCTCAACCGTCCGGACAACCTGCTGAGCCAAAAACTAGCACCCTCCCATCCACAACGGCTTATAAACCTTCCACAGTGATGGAAGAGGTGATGGGGGATAGTGTTGAAGAGGCTCCATTCGAAACTAAAGCTTCCGAGAAAACTGGAGATGCTGCCTCCGATAAAAAAGAGAAAGGCAAGGAGAAAGTCTGCATGACCCATCTGGATCTGCCGGAGAGTCTGGAAGTCAAAGTGGGACCTTGTTTTCATAAGGTCAATATGAAGTATCTGTTGGCCATGCAGAATATTAATTATGTCTATACTCACGCCACCGCTGAGTTAGGCCGGATCTGGACCAAGTGGGGGATCCATAAATCACTTAAGGTGAGGATACCAGTCACACCGGAGACTCTGATGGACTGCAAGCTCAACGAAATCGTCATCTATACTGAGTTGTTCAACTGGGGGCTCAGATTCCCCTTCGATCCAGAAATTGTCAGGTATTTCCACCTGATAAAACTTTGTCCAAGCTAACTGAGTCCCAATGCTTGGTATACTCTCCTCTCCTGTATTATACCGTCAAGGTTGTCCGGTATCCCCCTCAATAGAGCAGTTTGCTGCAGTGGCCAGCCTTTGTAAAAACCATCATATCCCATTCTACCACTTCAATATGGGAGATGACTTTAAAGTGGTGGATGACCTGCTTGAGTCAGAGAAAAACTAGAAGCCCAGTTCTTATTCATTATCGGGACGTGGGAGAATGGGAGGAAAATCAAGGCTGGTGTCAATCCTAGTATGCTCACCAGCAGGTGGAAAAGCTTAGGTAAGTATTTTACTTTGTTTGTCTTTCTCATTTTGCAAAAAACTTATCACTGAATTACATCTTCTTTTATGTCAGTATTGCCGAAGGAGTTCTCCGACTATGTGGAGGAGGGGCAGACCACGTGTGCCAAATTAAATGCCTGGGCTGCTGATCGTTAGGGGAATTCTTTCCACAACTGCTTTTTCTCAGGCAACTTGGTAAGGTCCCACCTATGGAACACAACGGGCCGGAGAGACCTCACTTGGGAGGAGTTGACTACACCACCTCCTTCGACCGTTATACTTAAGAGAACGGAAGCGAAAGACGGTAAAGTGGCATTGCCTTCCGGAGCCAAAGCCCCAAGAAAAATGAAAAGGAAGAAGGGAAAGAAAAAGAAGGCTGCAGTAAAAGCCGTTCGGGGTGCTGCAGAGGAGGTTACTGCGAAGAGCCAAGGAGAGAAGTTCCAAGGAGGGATTGATGTTACTTTACTTAAAGTAGATGAAGACAAGTCCATTAAGGAGGTAGGTGAACCCCAAAACCAACCAAGGCCTCCTAAAAAGGATCGAAAGAGGGGAGCTAGCATTGATGAGAGGGTCGCTAAAAAGAAGAAAGTCTCCTTTAGGGATGAAGTAGTCCTCCGCCCTTCGGAGCCTCTACATCCAGCTAATCCAACCCACCCCACCCTAGCAGAGCAAATCCCCACCGATCTACACACTGGAGAGGGTACCAGAGGAGATTTGGAATGAGTAGACATTAGTGGCCTCCAGAACATTGGCTTTTATTTCGAAGAGTTTAATAAAGACGACTTTGATGGCCCCTACCTTCCCTCAAGTTCCTCCAATATGGTGACTTTTAATGGTAAGTATTTCACTGTTTCAGGGGAAAATGATTCGGTGACTCACTCTCTGCTGGGCCATATTCAACCAGTGCTTAATTTGGAGAGGCAAGTAAAGAGTCAGTCAGCCCTCATCAACACCCTCAACACTGACAAAGAGAGTTTGTCCATTGACCTCTTTAATGCCAACCAGAGTATTGAGGCATTGAAGAAAGAGCTAGAGGAGTTGAGGAAGGAGAAAGAAGATCTGGCAGCCAAGGTGGTCACTTCGGAGACAGCTAACACAGAGCTCCAAACCAAATGCTCCAGATAAGAAAGGGATCTTTCCACCTTAAAGGGAGACATGAAGATCAAGGATGATGCCATCCAAACCTTGTCCACTGACAAGACTTCTCTCGAAGAGGTTGTGTCCAGAGTCACCAAGGAGAAAGAGGACTTGGTGAAAGAACAGGAAACGAAAATCCAGGCTAAGATCGATGTGTATACCAATAAGGTGATAGACTCCCTGGAAGTAAGAGCTGCAGAGGTAAAATCTGACATGGTGCTTCTTGTCGACCAGAAATTTCTGAAGCGAACCCTTGGAGATTTATGGAGATATGTGGAGTATGCGGACCTCCTGTTTCATACTATGGTGGAAGGTGATCGACATGGCTATAGTAGTGGAATAGATTCCACTACTGATGAAGATGAAGGAACCGGAGAGAGTTCCAGTGACGAATCCAAAGATCCCAAGAAGAAAGACGATGCAGGAACATTGAAGGGGAATTAGCCCTGATATTTTAACTATCTTTTTTTGTTTTTCTTATCCTTATGAAATACTAAAGTCCTTGGAAGGCCAAGGAATTTTTGTAATTGCGTCTGGTTTGAGTCCGGTTAAGCCTTTCTTTAAACTCAAAGTCCTTGGATGGCCAATGCACATTTTATATTTTAATATCATCATCCGGTTTTAGCCGGATAGGTTTACTTTGCTAAATTTTTGCTTTGTTTCATATTCGCTCAATTTTAATGGCTGATGTTTAAAGAGCCCCTATTTATTTTACAAGTATTTAAGATGAGAGTGTTTAAATTCTCCGATGACAAATGTTAAATGGTCATCATTACACTAGATCAATCCGATCTACCAAAGATCCTTTAAAGAATTTAAAGAAACTTTAAATCAAACCACTCCAAATATTTTAAGAAGGCATTAAATTTTATTAAAAAACCCGGACACCTTATTAAAACCTCCCCGCGCCGCCAGGGTAGGGAAGAGTATGCCCCCTAATATTTACATGGACTTTAAACAAGTATATATTTACACAGCTTTCACTTCAGATATAACCGGAGGTGTTCAATGTTCCAAGGGTGGTTTAAGATTCTTCCATCTTTGTCTTGAAGCCTGTATGTCCCAGGCTTAAGTTTGTTGGAGACCTCATAGGGCCCTTCCCAGTTTGGAGCTAGCTTAACGAACTGCTTCTTCTTAGTATGCAAGAAGACTTTTCTCAATACTTTGTCCCTTGGTCAAAAATCCCTTCTTTTGATTTTGGAAGCAAATCTGCTCCTCATCAAGCCTTGACAATGGGTTGCTCTAAGATGAGCCTTAACTCTTTTTTCTTTTATTAAGTCCAATTGATTTCTGATTGCCACTTCATTAGCATGTTCGGAAAAATTACGGACTCTGTATGATGGAAGAGTTGCTTCTACCAGAGCAATTGCATCTTTCCCATATACTAAGGCAAAAGGAGATTCTTGTGTGGCAGCTCCAGGAGTAGTCCGGTATGCCCATAATACTTCTTGTAAATAGCTTGGCCACTTTCCTGCAGCCCCTTCTAAATTCTTTTTGAGACCGGACATAATGGTTCTGTTTGCCACTTCAACTTGACCGTTTTCTTGTGGGTGGAAAGGAGAAGAGAAGCAATGTTGAATGCCCCTAGAAGCATGGAAACTCTCTATATCCTTGTTATCAAATTCTGGCCCATTATCTGTGGTTATCTTTTGCAGAACCCCAAATCTGCAACAGATGTTAGACAGGATAAATTTTATAACAGATTTTGAAGTAGTTCCTGCCATAGGGGCTGCTTCTATCCATTTGGGAAAATAATCAATGGCTACAATAATAGTTCTGCACCCTCCGGATGCCAACGGTAGAGGCCCTACTAGATCCAGTCCCCAACGAGCAAAAGGCAGTGGCTCAAAAATCGATTCCAGGGGGACAGCTGGGATATGAATTTCATTACCATATCTTTGGCATGGGGCACATTTCTTTATCAATTCCTTGGCATCTGCCGTTATGGATGGCCAGTAGTATCCGGCCAATAAAACCCTTCGGGTTAAAGCTCTATAGCCACTGTGTGCTGATCCCTCACCATCATGTAGTTCAGATAGCACCATTTGAGACTCTTGAATCCCCAAACAACGCAAGAGAGGTCTACTAAATGACTTCTTGTAAAGGATATCTCTTATGATTAAAAAACCACGAGCCCTATGCTTCATTTTCCTTGCTACAACTTTCTTCGGAGGCAAAATGCCATCAGAAATGTATTGAAAAAGGGGATATCTCCAATCTTTGGGTTGAACCACTTGTATACTTAAACTTTCCTCCTCTTCATTGTCGTGATTGGGTTGTATGGATGGACATTCTTACACATGAATCCATGGGTAGGACTCAGAGTATGCTATGGTTTCCAAGGAGTCTGCTAGTGTGTTTTCCGATCTAGGTATGTGCTCATAGCTAACATTTTTGAAGTTAGATGCCACTTCTTTAAGGATGAACAAGTATTTAATCAACTGCTCCTTTTTTGCCTCAGACTGACCTTGGGAATAATGGATAAGAAGCTGAGAATCACTCATTAACTTGACTCTTTTAGCCCCACACAGAAAGGCTAATTTCAAACCAGCTATAGCAGCTTCATACTCGGACTCATTGTTAGAAGCCCTAAAAGCAAAACATATAGCCTGGCATAACTTATATATGGAGAGGTTAAACATATCCCAGCACCACAACCCATGGTACTTGATCCACCTTCTTAGTCTGAATGGAATTCAACCAGGAGATCAGCAACAGATTGAGCTTTGATTGCAGTCTGAGGGGCAAAATCAATATTATAATCACCCAATTCCACTGACCATTTGATCATCCTGCTTGATATTTTTGCCTTCTGAAGAACATTTTTCAAGGAAAAAGACGTCCAGACGACAATAGAATGAGACTGAAAATAGGGCCTCATTTTCCTGGCAGCAATCATCAAAGCTAGTGCTAGTTTTTCAAGTTTTAAGTACCTTTTTCAGCATCCATCAAACTCTTGCTGATGTAATACACCAGATGAGTATAATTATCCACCTCTCTTACTAGCACTGCAAATTATAGCACATTCGGACAATGCTAAATATATATACAATGTTTCTCCATCAATAGGTTTGTAGAGAGTTTTGGGGAAAGATAAATGCTTTTTTATTTCATTGAACGCCTGGTCGTACTGTAGAGACCAGTTAAAGTCTTAGCACCCTTTAAAGTCTCAAAAACGGGGCACACCTATTCGAGGACCTTGAAATAAAATTATTTAAATCAGCTAACCTTCCTGTCAACCTTTGCACTTCTTTAATATTCCGAGGAGGATCCATTTGTAATAAGGCATCAAGCTAGTCTGGATCAGGTTGTATCCCTTTCTCACTTATCACATACCCTAGAAACTTTCCGGACTGCACTCCAAAAACACATTTTTCCGGATTTAATTTTAAATTAACATTTGCAAGTTTGGCAAACATTTCTTGAAGATGTGCTAAGTGTAACAATGGAGGCCCCTATCTGTAACAAAAGTAGTGTGTTCCTGGTCTTTCGGATCCATTTGTATCTAATTATAACCGGAGAAGGCATCCATGAAGGACAACAACTTGTTCCCAGATGTGGAGTCTACCAACTGATCTATCCGGGGGACTGGATACAGATCTTTTGGGCAAGCCCTATTGATGTCAGTAAAGTCGATACACATACGCCATTTCCCATTATTCTTTTTTATTAACACGGGATTGGCTGTCCATAAAGGATATTGAGACTTCTTTATGTGCCCCATTTTGGTAAGCCGGTCAACTTCTTGAACTATGACATCAGTTTTTTCTTTAGAGAAAGCTCTTCTTCTCTGCACAAAAGGTACTACATCTCTCCGGATGGATAATTGGTGTAATATAACACTCGCAGGAACTCCGGTTACATCAGCATTACACCAAGCAAAAACATGTTGGTGGTTTGCCAAAAAGGACAACACTTTGTTCTTCAATTCTGGTGTCATCTTATATTCAATTTTGACATTTCTTTCTCCAGCCAGAGAGTGGGTTTCAACCTCTTCAATTGGTATCAAAACACCAAGGGTATCTATGGGGTCATTAATTTCACCCTCACCCCAGAGGGCCCCGCCAACTGCTAATCTTCGTTTACCCGGACTGCCCCTAGAGTTTTAGGGGCAAGCGCAATTGCATAACATCCCCTTGCTATTTTTTTGTTACTCCGCACTGGTATGAAATAAAGTTGGATTAAGAGAATCAAGAACTAAAATCTTCACAGAGAGAGTTTCCAGTAGAGAAAGTAGTATTGCACTTCTAATTATTTCATGAGTGTAACCGTCCTCCTCAGCCTCTATAAATAGGCCAGGTGAATCAGTTACAAAAACGGTTACATGAGTGAATATTTACAACTTAGTCCCTATATTTCTTATATAAACTTAATCTTGCCTTATATTTGTAGAACTTATCAATCTAGTCCTTACTAATTACATTTAGGCCCTCGTAGAATATATTTCCTTATCAGTAGCCCCCTAGTTCTTATACAAACAATTTATAAGAACTATTCGCTCCTCGAACTTTACCTCGAGTAAATACAACTTTATTCACTTTATCTCTTCATTATGACTGAACTAAATGATCTGTGACTTCTCTTCGAATTTATTAATAAGTGCAAACAGATTTCCCAATCGCTTCGAACTTGCCAACTTGAAGTATAGCCTCGCCTCTACTTCGAATATTATTACTAGAAACATAGTTTTGCTGATACTTCGAAATCTCTGATCCCTACTTGATAGATTGATTAGACCTTTAATAGTAGACCTATGACACTACACGTTTTATTTTCGTTTCACATTCCACCCAATGAGAGCAGCTCACTGGTTTTGCCTCTCCATATTCTCAACGTCACTCCTTTAACCTATAAATACCCAACTCTTCATTCACTAAGAACTTTTTAGAGAAATCTCTTCTTGAACCATCTTCAACCTGTTCTTCATCTTCATCCTATTCTTCAAGCCATCTTCAACTTGTTCTTCATAAACCTTTAAATCACTTCATCTTTTTCATCCACCAAAGCAACCTCTCAGATCAATACCCATTGTATGAGAAGATATCCTAAATACAAAAGATTTAAACCGAGAAAACCAGTAAAATCAAAGAAACCTCTCTTTCCTGGTTCTAGTAACCAAGTATTCGGTGCCTACGATTATCTTTGTATTTCACAAAGAGCTAAAGAATACAAGGCTGCTGGGTTGATCTACAACGGTCCTCATTCTTCTTCTACCACTTTTAAATATGGTAACTTCGACCCCAACCTTGCCACTTCGTCTTCACCCTTAGCTTCAAACCCAGAAACTAATCAAGAAACTTTTCCTCCTCGAAATCAACCTACTTCTCCATTGCTAAGACCTCATCGAAAATCTAAAGTTGTTACTTTAGACAAACCACCAACTGATAAAAAACCACAACCCAAATCGCATGTCCTTCAATTCGAAGCGACTAAAAATCTTCAACCCAATTCACTCCCTCCTCAATTCGAGGCTATCAAAGTTAAACGTGCCAAAAAATCACCCTTTCTAGCAATGGGTGAAGAAGCAGAAACCTCTTCTCCTCCCCCACAAGAAGTGGTTGACACTACACCAGAAAGTAGTCAACCAATTCTTGTGACTCAAGCAGAAACTCAAATCCGAAGTCGCTCTAACGAAGTCACTGATGAAGATAACAACAAAGACGATTCTGAAGCTACTGAATCTGATGCCGAAGAGGAATCCGAGGCTGACGGTGTGGTTCCTCCAAAAAAGATTCGAGGGAAGAAACCTCTCATTACACTCCCCGAGGACGTTGCTGCCTTGGTTCAAGAAAATCTTAAATCACTTTCTCCTCGGTACATTCTTGCCTTAAAGAATGTATCCTACACTTACTACCTCGAGTCAGAGAAAGAGAAGCTCAAAAAACTATGGGGATTAACCGATAATATGACTCTTCGACTACCAGTAGAAGGAGAGACACCTCTAAACTGTCAGAAAGATGAGTTGGTAGTCTACCCTGAGCTCTTCAACTGGGGACTTCGGTTTCCCCTTGATCCGATGATAGTGAGGTACTTCGAAATCCATAGATTGTGTCCAACACAAGTCACTCCCAACCAGCTTTTCACCTTATTCTCAGCAATCATGGTATCGAGGCTTGGAGGCATTCCCCTCGAAATCGAGGACTTCATCTCAGTAACCAAAGTTTCGAATGGCCCAGTTTTGCCATTTTATTACCTAACTCTAGAGGATGATTTAAAAATTGTCGACGACCTCCTCGAAGCTGACAAGTTCTGGAAGCAAAGATTCGTCTTCTTATCAGGAGCTTGGGAAAACGACAAAGAGATTTCCGATGCCAATCCCTCAAAACTCACCCTTACTTGGAGAGATAGCAGTAAGTAACACCTCCGCCCTTTTTTTACTTAGCCAAATTAATCAAATTTATTTATCTAACTGTTTACCTCCCCTTTTTCTTAGAAATTCCGAGGCGATTTAAGAGTCGTCGAAAAGAAGCCAAGGTCATCTTCCAGCAAATGGCTGAGTGGGCAGAAAAATCCTGGGGCAATGGCTTTCACTCAGCCTTTGAGACGATCAACTTCGTCAACAGCCATCTCTGGCGTATATCCTTAGGGGCTGACTTCCCTCAGGATCCGATGATCCCCCCGGATCCTATCCTAGCAGTTCAGAGGATACTTGCACCAGATGGGAAATGTTATCTTCCCACCCGGAATCGAAGTGAAAGCCACCTACCATTGAAAAAGAAGGGAAAACAAACCCTCAAAAAACCCAAAACAATCAAGGCTAAGCCTTCTAATCCTTCGAAGACTGTAGGAAAGCGAAAAGCATCTGCATCTCAGCTTCCCCCCATATCCGAAGAAGACGAACCTGTTCTGAAAAAGAAAAAGGACTATTCTCCAAAGAAGAAAAATAGCAAGTCTAGCACACCCAAGAAAAAGAACGAGGCTGATATACTAGAGGAAGTACTAGCTTCCGAGGTGCACGGGAAAACTTTTATTAAAGAAAACCCTGATGGAGGACTGACACTAGGAGATAATCAAGTAGACGATTACCTTAACCTCGAAGACTTCAATTCAAGCGGGGATTTTGCATTTACTGGCAATGGCTCCCAACACACCAATTTTATTCCATCAACTTCTACTGGGGCTGCTATGGCTTCGACATCTAACGCCATCGTTCATGTTCATCACCAACCAACAATCTTTCCTAATTCAGACAAATCCGATGAGGTAGCTTCGATCCTTCGTCCTTTTGATAATTTAAGTGCTGCAGCCAATAAATTATGTGAAGAAGTAAAAAATTCACACGCACAATTGGAGCTTCTTGCACAAAAATAGATCAAGAGCAAAAAAGAAATAGAGTCTGAAAAGACTTCGAAAAATGAGGCACTTCAGAAATTCGAAGCTGAGAGAGAAAAGCTTCTTAAAGAGCACAAAGAAAAAGTCGAAGCTCTGGAGACTTCTCATCGACTAGCTCTTGAAGACCTAAATTCTCAACATTCCACTGCTATCTCCGAGGCAAAGAAAAAATCTTCCGATGCTGAGAAACTTGTTAAAGAAACTCAGGAGAAACTGGAGAATTGCCAAACTCAGTTGACTACGCTTCGAACAGGATTCGAGGAAGAAAAGAATGCTGCCGTCAAAAAGGCCGAAGCCGCCGTTGGTTCTTTAATGCTTGAAGGTATCAAGAAAGCTCCAATTGATACAGCTATTCAACTTCTTCGAGAGGTTCATGCTGCCTGTCCAACGCTGGATTTATTGGATCTTTGGAAACAAGTTCCTGAAGAAAGTCGCCCAAGGGAAGCATTCGAGGTGCCACCAAGCTCCTCAGAAGAAGATGCTTCAGAAGGGTCATCGGAAGAAGAAGAAGAAGAAGACGCCTAATAGACTAGGCATGTCATGTTTGTTTTTGTGTATCTGGCTAAGTAGTTTTATCCCTTTTGTAAGCCTCATGTTTTATTCGACGAACAAGTAACTTTTAATATTTTTAAATTCTGGTGTGCTTATTTAAACTTGTCGTTTCGAAAAATAGATGCACTTATAAGACGTGGCACCTCGAAAAATAGATGCACTCATAAAACGTGGCACCTCAAAAAATAGATGCACTCATAAGATGTGGCACCTCGAAAATTAGATGCACTCATAAAACGTGGCACCTCAAAAAATAGATGCACTCATAAGACGTGGCACCTCGAAAATTTGGTTGTTTCTTCAAAGCTATTGCTTCGGAAAATTATTCTTGGTCAACTTCCAAAGATGATCAATCTTTGCCAAGTCACCAAAATAATAAATCACCCATTAATAAACAACCAATGGCCAAAAGAAATTTTATTAAAAAATTCAATATTAACCAGACACCTCGTTAAAACCTTTCTGGGCCAACAGATAAGGAAAGAGTATGTCTGTTTTACAAAAATTCGAAGTTTGGTTTTACTCACAGTACAATTTTAAATGGTCTATATTCCAAGGATGTTTGAGCATCCTCCCCTCTCGATCAGACAACCTGTAGGAACCTGGCTTGACCTTCATTTTAACTTCGTAAGGACCTTCCCAATTCGGAGCCAATTTTCCGAGGTGCTTGTCCCTAGTATGAAGAAATACTTTTCGTAACACTCGATCGCCAATTTTGAATTCTCTCCTCTTAACTTTAGCATCGTACCTGCTTCTCATTAATGTTTGATAATGGACCACATTCAAATGTGCTTTGACCCTTTTTTCCTCTAACAAATCAAGCTCAACCCTTCTAGCTTCATCATTATCCACATCGGAATATCGTAGTAATCTGTAAGAAGGCAATGTAGATTCAGCAGGGCACACAGCATCCATTCCATATACCAAAGAAAAAGGAGTCTCCTTCGTAGCCTCTCTTGGGGTTGTTCTATATGGCCACAACACCTCTAGAAGATAATTTGGCCATTTCCCTGCTGCTCCTGCCAAATTTTTCTTCAAGCCATCCAAAATAGATCTATTTGTAACTTCCACTTGTCCATTTGCTTGGGGTGGAAAGGAGTAGAAAAGCATTGTTGTATCCCTTTCGAAGAGCAAAAAGAGTCCATTTCCTTGTTATTAAATTGAGGACCATTGTCTGTTGTTATTTTTCGAGGAACTCCAAAACGGTAGCAGATGTTACTTTGAATAAACTTAATTACATCCTTAGCTTTTGTCCCAGCTAAGGGTTCTGCTTCTGCCCACTTCGAAAAATAATCAACCGCAACAATAATCATCTGTCTTCCACCAGAAGCCATAGGTAATGGTCCTACTAAATCAATCCCCCACCTGCTGGTTTGTGTATTAAATTTGCATACCTTTGGCAAGTATCACAGCTTCGAACTAAAAACTTGGCATCTTGCAAAATGGTAGGCCAATAATACCCTGCCAACAATACCCTACGCGTTAAAGCTTTGAATCCACAATGGGCTGATCCATCCCCATCATGCAGTTCGGATAGAATGTTTTGAGACTCTTGCTTGCTTAAACATCGTAGCAAAGGTTTCGACGCAGACCTTTTGTACAATACCCCATCCAATACCACATAGCCAAGAGCTTTATACTTTATTTTCTTGAGCAAGTGTTTATCAAGAGGTAATATTCCCTTCGAAATAAAGTTTAACAAGTCAAACCTCCAATCTCCTCGAGTGCACATCGGATCATTTACCACCTCATTAACAACTTCACACTGCTCAGAATTCGATATAATCGAAGGCGATGGTTGTGTCATGATCCATGGATATTCTTCAGAGTAAGCCATTGTTGCCAAAGAATCAGCCATTGTGTTGCTACCTCTTCGAATATGCTCCACTTCGACATTTTCAAACTGTGCCATCATTCCTCGTAGCTCTTGTAAGTACAAAACCAAACGTTCCTTTTTAGCTTCTGATACTCCTTTAACATGGTTAACTACCAACTGCGAATCTGTTTCCAAGCGCACAAATATTGCTCCACAAATCTTTGCTAACCGTAATCCTGCTAGCACAGCTTCGTATTCAGCTTCGTTGTTCGAAGCATGAAATCCAAATTTTATAGCTTGAAACATAAATTCCCCTGTTGGTGCCACCAATTCAACTCCTGCACTCGACCCTTTATTACTGGATCCCCCATCAGTTCGTATCGTCCACGTCGGATTCACGTTCACCTTTTCACCATCTTTCTCTTCGGATCTGCTTGAGTGAAACTCAACCAAGAAATCTGCTAAGGCTTGAGCTTTGATAGCTGTTCGAGGAGAGAATAACACATCGAAATCTCCTAATTCTACAGACCACTTAGTCATCCTTCCTGAGATGTCTGGCTTTTGCAACACATTTTTTAATGGATATGAAGTTCGAACCACAATCATATGTGCCTGGAAATAAGGGCGCATTTTTCTCGCTGCCACTACTATACACAGTGCCAATTTTTCGAGCTTCAAATAGCGTTTCTCAGCATCAACCAAACTTTTGCTGACATAGTAGACAGGCTTCGAAATTCTCGTATCTTCACTGACCAGAACTGCACTCACTGCATAATCCGATACTGCTATGTACAAAAATAACTGCTCACCCTTTCGAGGCTTTGACAATATTTCAGGAGAGGACAAAAGATTTTTTATCTTCATAAAAGCTTCTTCACAATCCGAAGTCCACTCAAAATTATTAGGTCTACGCAGCACCAGGAAAAAAGGGAAGCACTTATCTAAAAAACGAGAAATGAATCTGTTCAAAGCTGCTAACCTGCCCGTCAACATTTGCACTTCTTTGATATTCCGAGGTGAAGACATCGATATTAGAGCCTTCAATTGTTCTGGATCCACTTCGATTCCTCTTTCACTAATCATGTACCCCAGAAACTTTCCAGATCGAACTCCAAATGTACATTTTTCTGGGTTCAACTTCAATTGTATGGCTCTAAGATTCAAAAACGTCTCTTCCAAATCATCAATGTGTTCATCATCACTTTTGCTTTTAACAAGCATATCATCGATGTACACTTCGATATTTCTCCCTATTTGTGAAGCAAACGCCTTATTCATCAGCCTCTGATATGTTGATCCAGCATTTTTTAATCCGAACGACATCACTCTATAGCAGTGCAAACCTCTGTCAGTGATAAAAGTCGTGCTTTCTTCATCATCTGGATTCATTCGAATCTGATTATACCCCGAAAATGCATCCATAAATGTCAAGATTTTATTTCCCGAAGTGGAATCCACTAACTGATCGATTCGAGGAACTGGAAAATGATCTTTTGGACAGGCTCTATTCAGATCTGTGAAGTCCACGCACATTCGCCATTTTCCGTTCTTCTTTTTCACCACCACAGGATTAGCCGTCCACCTCGGATAATTGGCTTCTCTGATATGCCCCATCTTATATAGTCGATCCACCTCAGCAACTATGGCCTCGGATTTTTCCAACGAAAAAGCTCTTCTTTTTTGAATTATCGGTTTGATCTTCGGATCCACCGCCAAGCTATGACATATGATATCACTTGGGACTCCCACTACGTCTTCGGACCTCCAAGCAAATACATCCAAATTCTCAGACAAAAATTTCAACAATTTTTCTCGCATTGATAAAGATAACAGAGTCCCGATTCGAAGTACCCTGCCATTACTGAAAACATATTCTTCTATTTCTTCATTTACCACCACAGAACTCGGGGTTGACCTCGGATCATCAATTCCCTCATCTGTGCCACCAGAAGACAACCCCCGAAACTGCTAATTCTCCATCGGATCATCATTATTTTTGCCTCATAATCTAAACGCAGCAGCGTAACACTCTCTTGCCACCTTTTGATCACTTCGAACTACACCGACCCGATCCTCGATCACATACTTCAAACATTGGTGGACCGTAGAGACTACAGCATACATTTTAGCCAGCCACGACCTCCCAAAAATAGCGTTGTAGCTCGATGGGCAATCCACCACCACAAAAAGCACTTGTACTTTCTTTTTTAAAGGCCCCTTTCCCAAAGAAATATGTCCCTCGAACTCTCCTATCACATTTGCCGTTGCACCAGTAAACCCAATGATAGTTCTCTCAGACCTTTCTATTCGAGGTGGAGTCGTTAATCTATCATATGTTGACTTGAAGAGTACATTGGCAGAGCTCCCGGTATCGATCAACACTCGTCGAATCTCCACCCCGCACACCTCTGCTCCTATGACCACTGCATCTTCATGTGGCCCAGTAATCCCCCTCAAATCATCCCCATCGAAAATTATAAATGGCACATCCTTCTTGTTGCTTAGGTGCGTCGATGCTCCTCCTTCTATTTGACGCGTTAAATTCACTATATGCCTCTTCCTCGAATTATTAGTGTTGTTAGTCATCGAATCTCCCCCGAATATTGTCAGCGATTCAAAGAAGGCACACAAATCCTTAACACGTCCTTGACGCATCGGCTCATCTATTGACATTAACAATAATCGACTAGGGTCTGGGTCGACATATTCTGAAGCCACATCAAACTCGTCACCTGCAGCATCTAAAATTATCAGTGCAGTTTCCTGCTTAGAATTAGGATTACCAATTTTCGGAGCTGCAGCTTTAGCATTCTTCCTGACATATTCCAGCAACTTTCCATTTTCTATCAAAATCTGCATCTCCTTCTTTAAAGCAATGCAATCATTTGTATCATGGCCAATATCATCATGATACCTGCAGAACTTATTATTGCGCTCCTCTCTTGGCCTGTTAATAGCTGGTGGCTTTCTAAAATTTATTGTTCCTCTTGTTTTCTCATATATCGAAGCCACACTTTCAGTCAGATCCGCATAATAATCTGGCCTTACCCACACATTCGATCTGGATCTAAACTGTTGCTGATTATTAGAATTGTGTTGATTATATCCCCCTTGATACGAGCTTGAAGCTCCTCGGTTAGAAGCATTTTGATTACTCCTCGGACGCGATGAGTTGTTATTCGAAGTGTTAGCTTGACCATTCCCTTTCTGAATAGTACTGCCTCCTCGGACTCGCGTCGACTCCTCGACCTTGATCTGATCCTCGACTTGAGCCATGAGAGCTCCAAATGTTAATGCCCTACGCCTCGTAGTCTCATCTGTTAAATCCCCGGGCAGCAATCCTTGTCTAAATGCTGCCATAGCCACACTTTCTTCACAATCATCTAATTCAGCTTTTGTTGATATAAATCTCTTAGTGTAGTCCTTTAACTTCTCTCCCACAGCCTGCTTGCATTGTATTATTGTATCTCCATTAGCTCCCATTTCTTTGCTTCCTACAAACTGTCTTCGGAAAGCTGTGTAGAAGCCTCTAAAATTTGCAATTGACTCCTTAGGAATCTTGTTGTACCATTTTAGTGCAGTTCCCTTAAATGTCTGCGAGAATGCTCTACACACTAATTTATCGTCGTCTTCAAAATTAGTCATATAGTTTTTGAATTGTTCTATATGATCATCGGGATCTTGAGTCCCATCAAACTTATCGATTTTGGAAATGTCAAACCGCCTCGGAAGCGGTACTGATCTAATCTATCTGATCAGTGGTGAGTCCCTCCAGTCGACTCCTTGAACATATTGATCTTCATTTCTCATCCCCACAGTAGCATATAAGCTTGACTCACCTTCATATTTTTGAGGCGAACACCTCCGAGGCGAATATTTCCGAGGAGAATATACTCGCCTTTCTTTCTTTTGCCTCCCTTCCTTATTCACCTTAGCCGACCTGAGCTCACGCTCTGCTCCTCTTGAATGGCCTCGAGAACGTTCGTACCTCGGTGTTTCATCTGACTCCGAATTTTCGAAATCCTCTTCACCACTAGAAGTCATATACTGTCGCTTCTGTAACTTTTCTTTCCTCTTCATTCCACTATACTCTTTTTTCCGATTAAAACGTGCTTTACGTTGCTCATATCGAGTGTCGCCATCGTCCATTGACTGATCCGACTGATCATCCTGATCGCCCCTCGCTACTTTAGATCTAAGTCTAGCACCATCACTATTTTCCTTTTTTTTTACCAACTCGTCAAGCTCTGCCACCTTCCTTATCATCTCATTCATTTTTCCCTCGAAATCGAATTGGTTTAATTGAGTTGGAATCGATTTACCTGCCTCTTGCAGATCAGATTTCAAGGTTTCCATAGCCTTTCGAACAGACGGATTGTCACCTTTTTCTGAATTCATCTTCAATCAGCGAAAAACTAAACAAAATACGAAGATTCGAACGAAAAACTTCACAAAACGAAAACTCGAGAGTCGATTTCTGATCTGTTGATCAAGGTATCCTCGACCCCTCCTTCTAGCGCCAATTTGGTATGAAATAAAGTTGGATTAAGAGAATCAAGAACTAAAATCTTCACAGAGAGAGTTTCCAGTAGAGAAAGTAGTATTGCACTTCTAATTATTTCATGAGTGTAACCGTCCTCCTCAGCCTCTATAAATAGGCCAGGTGAATCAGTTACAAAAACGGTTACATGAGTGAATATTTACAACTTAGTCCCTATATTTCTTATATAAACTTAATCTTGCCTTATATTTGTAGAACTTATCAATCTAGTCCTTACTAATTACATTTAGGCCCTCGTAGAATATCTTTCCTTATCACGCACAACTCCCACTTGTCCTTGAACAACATATTTTAAACATTGGCAAACTGTTGAAGCCACAACTGTACCAAACCAGAATCAGTCTGGATACAGGGCCAAGGCTCAATCTCACCCAGCTCCAACTCAGAGCCAGCAGTCTAGAAATAATCAAGGACCTTGGGTCCAACCGGAGTGGTTTGCCGAATTAAAAGAGAATGTGGCAACCATCTATGACAAAACAAAAGATGAGGTACATTTTAGGAAGCCAGCAGCGCTTCAATCTCCTAGGGAAAGTTGCAATACTTGTTTATGTCAATATCATCATGATATTGGCCATAACACAGAAGATTGCATCGCTTTGAAACAAGAGGTGTAGAATCTGATTGAAAGAGTAAAATTGGGTGCTTATGTCAAGAGAAGAAGTGGGAATAGGCCTGATAATGCTCATCGGACTGGCCCAACAAACAATGCAGGGACATCATCTACCGGATGGGGCCATGGTAATTATTGAAAGATTTGATGTAGAATCAGAGTATTTGGATCCTGATTTAACCCGGAATAAGGTGGGTGTTATAACAGAACATACCAAGACAGTATCTGGGCTCATAATCTTTTTTGAGTCGCTTACTATATTTGGGGGAGATACAATGACTGCGCCAACTCCTTCTTCAAGGAAGAGGCATGTTCGCACTCTCGCTACTCAGTTAGAGGGAGGCATGTCCTTTCTATCAATCCCAAATTCCCTTTCTCTTCATTGTTTTGGATGAAGATGACTTAAGGGACATAGCTGGTCCTCATGAAGATGCTTTGGTGATAGGAGCATCGATTGGGGGAAATGACATTAGGCGAATTTTGGTTGACATTGGCAGCTGAGCCAATATCCTCTTATTAAGTTCCTATAAACAGATGAAGAATCTGGCAGTGATTCAGCGTTCGAACAGGCCCATTGTGGGTTTCACCGGAAGCTCTACGAACGTGGTCGGAGAGTTTGAGGATGAGGTTTTTTTGGGCAAGGGCCCTTTCAAGAAAATGGTCAGGGTACTTTTCGTTGTGATAGATTGTCCCCCCGTGTTATAATGCGATCTTGGGAAGATCTTGGCTAACCTGTGGATTATTTTGGACTGAAGGTAATTTCGTTAGGTGTTTTAGAGAATTGCAAGGGTATTAAATGTTTGGGTGTTTTGTAGTGAGAAATTTTAGCTGCCTGGTTGTATTAAATGTTCATTACCCTCATTAATGAAAGTGGTTTGGTATTTATACCCTTAATTATGGACCCATGGTCTTTTGGGTCAAGTTGCAAAACCGGGTCGTGTTTAAAGACTCATTAGTTTTTAAGTAGATTAGCACCTAGCTTAGTCAAAAGGTGTTTAGTGTTTTAGTACTTTTGTAAAGTCTGGATAGTTCTGTGGGCACCTATTGTCCGAATTACCCCTGTCCGGTTTTCTCAGTGAGCAGTGGTGAATAATTTCGGACTCATCACTGCTATCAAGCTTTCTGCCTCACAAACAAAAGCCAGAATCACTTACTACAAGTCTGAGTTTCAGAGGACATGTAAAGGTACCTCTAGTATGACTGATTATCTAAATAAAATGAAGGGTATAACTGAATCTTGTGTTGGCTGGTTGTTGTGTGTCTGTTGATGATCTTGTGACTCAAGTCCTTGCTGGTTTGGACTCTGAGTACACCCCTATTGATGTTAGTCTAGCAGATGAGGAGTCAGTTGGTTGGCTAGATCTCCAGACTAGTCTACTCACATTTGAGAGCAGATTAGATTAGCTTTTGAGCCTATAAAACAATTTCACTCAAAAGACAAAGTATAAATCACAAAGTAACAACAACAATCAGAGAACTTCTTATGGACAGTATAGAGGTGCTTACATAATTAACAGAGGAAGAAGTAATTATTCTAACAATGGAATAGGAAGGAACAATTTCTTTAGAGGGAGATGGTGACGTTTATCCCAAAATAAACCTACTTGCCAGATATGCAATAGGTATGGACATACAGATCCAGTTTGTATAGAGATGATCCATCTGTTATGGGATCTACCTTATCGGAACAACCTAAAGGCGATGGAGATCATGCAGCCTATCTAACAACTCAAGACTCAACTGGAGACACTGCTTGGTATACTAACACTGGTGCTAGTCCCCATGTCACTGGAATTCAAGCGTGTTGACTCAGAAGACTGAGTATACAGGTAACAAAGGTGTCATGGTTGGTAGTGGTCACAAGTTGCCAATCCAACATATTGGGAATTCTAGTTTGCAATCTCTCACTAAAACATCTATTTCCCTAAAAGATATTCTACATGTACCTAAAAAAATAAGAATTTGTTGTCTTTCTCACAACATACTAGTCATAACAGGGTATTGGTTGAATTTCATGATGGTTTTTGTCTTGTGAAAGACAAGGTGTCAGAGACAGTACTTCTCAAAGAGACTACTGAGAGTGGGTTGTACAAGATAGAGAGCATTCCTAAGTCACAAGCACTGGAGGTTCATTCTACCTTTGCAAAGCCTAGTTCTCAAGTCACTAATGTATTTCCCTCTACTGTTTTGTTTGTTAGTCTTTCTAATTCCCTAAAGGATGGATGGCATAGGAAGTTTGGCCATCCATCACAGAATGTTCTAAACACTGTTCTTAAGATTTGTAATCTTTCTTCTGTTTTAAGAGATGAGTGTAGTTTTTGTGAAGCGTGTCAGTTTGGTAAATCTCATGTTCTACCTTATCCTATGCCTTATTCTTATGCTAACAGTGTGCTAGACCTCATACATACAGATGTATGGGGTCCTTCTCCTATTCTTTCCACTCAGGTTCACAAATATTATGTTATTTTCCTAGATGATCACACTAGATTTACTTGGTTCTACCCTATCAAGCATAAAAGTCAGGTTGTTGGTGTGCTCAAAGTTTTCAAATGCCTGGTTGAGAAAAAATTTGACAAATCTATAAAGGTTGTTCAGTGTGATGGTGGGGGGGAATACTTACCCTTGTCTACTATGGCTCAAGAATAGGGCATTATTCTGAGGAAGTCTTGTCCTCATACGTCTACTCAGAATGGCAGAGCTGAGCGTAAACACCGATATCTTGTAGAGACGGGACTGACTCTCTTAGCAGAAGCCAGTCTGCCCTACAAGTTTTGGGTACAAGTGTTTGAAACTGCTGTCTGTCTCATAAACAGACTACCTACACCAAGTATGTCTAACGAATCACCATATGAGCCGTTATTTCACAAAGTGCCAAACTACCTAGTTCTGAAAACATTTGGATGTGCTTGGTTTCCATGTCTTAGGTCATATCAGACCCACAAATTTCAATTTCATACTACAAAATGTGTATTTTTGGGGTTTAGTCAGTCTGACAAAGGCTATGTATGTCTCAGTTCTATGGGCAAAATCTATATATCTCGAAATGTGGTTTTCAATGAGGCATATTTTCCTTTTCAAAGAAAATTCTTACACAGTTCACAATCTGAGTCTCCTAACAGTTTTCCCCTAGAGTTGTGGCTTCCTAATTTACATACATGGCTTGTGACTAATGAAAGCTTCTCTACACCTCCTACCCCTTTTGGTGTCTCTCAGGAAGTCAGCTCTCTACAACAGTCTCCCTCACAAGGTAATGATCTAAATTCATCTAATCCTGGTGTTGACACTTGTGTTGTTTCTGTCAATCCCACAAATCCTCACTCACCACACACTGAGACAAATCCTTCTCAACGTCTCTAGTCCTAGTCATTTACCTATCAAAAACATGCCTCAAACACTACACTAAGCCTTGATTGTCCTTATAATCCCAAAATCTCTATCTGTCTGCCATTCCCTCCACCTGATCACTCTCCTAAGCTATCTCATGTTTCTCACACTCATCTTAGGCAAACTAGATCTCAAGATGGGACTCATATACCTAAAGTCCCTTATGTTAACTCCTTAACTACTACTGACCTATCTACCATGGAACATACTACTTATTCTAAGGCTGTTCTTAGTCCACACTGGGTCACTGTTATGGAGGCTCAATATCAAGCTCTTATGTCCAAAAATACTTGGACTTTGGTTCCTTGGAATCCTAATCAGAATGTTGTAGGATGTAAATGGGTTTACAAGGTGAAACATCATATGGATAGTTCAGTTCAAAGGTACAAGGCCAGACTTGTTGCCAAGGAGTTTCATCAAACCCCTGGCATTGACTTCTCAGAGACGTTCAGTCCTGTGATCAAACCATCCACAGTCAGACTTGTTCTTACGTTGGCTGTGTCTAAAGAATGGGAGGTCAGACAGCTGGATATTAACAATGCGTTTCTAAATGGATTTCTTACTGAGAATGTGTATATGGCTCAACTAGAGGTTTTTCAGGATCCTGCACAGCCTACACATGTGTGCAAGCTCCACAAGGCCATGTATGGTCTCAAACAGGCTCCAAGAGCCTGGTACTCTAGTTTGAAGGATACATTACTACAGTGTGGTTTCAAAAATTATCGGGCTGACTGTTCCCTATTCTATTCCATATCTAAAGCCACTGTGATTCTAATTTTGGTCTATGTTGATGACATTCTTGTCACAAGCACACAAACAGAGTGCTTGCAAGGTTTTGTTCACGACCTAAATGCTATGTTCTCTCTCAAAGACATGGGGACACTCCATCTATTCCTTGGAATAGAGGTTCATCGTGACCCTACAGAAATGTATCTAACTCACCATCAGTACATTAAAAACTTATTGATTTCGCAGGGGCTCTCTCAGGCTAAGCCATGTCCAACTCTTATTGTTGCTGGTGTCTATCTTTGAAGCACCTAAGGGACTCCTCTTGCTGATCATACACCATACATAAGCTTGTTAGGAGCTTTACAGTATCTACACACACCCAAACTGATATTGTCTTTGCTGTCAATAAGTTAAGTCAATATCAACAGGCACTTACTACTCTACATTTGTAAAGCTTAAAACGAGTGCTGCGTTACTTATCTGGGTCTAGCTGGGTTGGACTTCATATCAAACCGAGTTGTAACCTTCAACTTCATGGTTTATGATGCCGATTAGGAGTCTTTCCCAGATGGTAGAAGAAGTTTTGGTGCGTACTGTGTTTACCTTAGAGACTTTCTCATTTTATGGTCCTCTATGAAGCAGAATGTAGTCGCTCGTTCTTCAATTGAGTCTGTATATAGGGTTTTGGTGAATTTATCGGCAGAACTGATTTGGTTGCGTTCTATCCTCACTGAAATTCAATTCCAGTCACGCCTCCTTCAGTCATCTCGTGTGAAAACTTAAGAGCGATTTCCCTAGCTTGTAACCCTGTCTTCCACGCGAGGACGAAGCATATCGAACTCGATATCCACTTCATCCGTGACCATGTTCTCCAGGGCTCTCTCCAAGTTCGATTTGTTCCCTCTCACGATCAACTCGATGACTATCTTACAAAACCCATCACTCACCATTATTTCTCTTTCCTCCGAGACAAACTTGGGCTCATTGATTTGCCCCTTCGTTTGTGGGGGGATGTGAAGAATATGTGACTGATGAAGTTTCAAGGCAACATTGAATTGCTTGAAAATTCAATCAATTCTTTCATGGCTGTTGGATTTAGTTTGTACAAGAGATAGTGAAGAGAAGATGATTTAGGGTTTCTTCAGACAACCCTCTACTATGTTGAAGTGGGTTGAAGGGAATTAGTGTTTCGAGTCTTCAATCGGGTCGGATTTTCTATAAGGACATGCCCATGTCGAGTCCAGCAAACCTATGGACTACATCACACGTTGTGATGTTGCTTTGGACTTGTCACAACTTTTGTAACAACCTACAATAGCTGGCAAAATTTCCGAACCAATTAGATTCCTAATGTAAATATAAAACCTATACCATTGGCTACAATTGAATTAGAGAATCAGATATTAAAAAATTTAAATCCTTATCTTCTCTCTTTCTGTCTTTAAATTTTTATCAGGACACGACGACTATTATCCAAGGTCTTCTAGTTGGGTCTATAATCAGTCATGGTCTACAGTCGAGTGGGGAACCTAGTATCGATTCAATGAGCGTTGTTCAATGGTTCCTACCTAGTTCTCATCATCATCTTTGCCATTTGAATGCTCAGTGTATCCTTTTTTCGATAGTTTGGGTTTAACCGCTAGTGTTCTGGCTATGTATGGTCTTCCTTAAACGTTTATTACATCTGGCTTTGAGTAGAGTGAGGAGAGGGGCATCGATGTCGATTCCAGTAGCAGGACTTCGTTTTTTTTTCTCAAATTCCCTCGAAGTTTCTACATTTTCCTAAACCTTTGGATATGATTGTGCCCTTGACTCTGATGTTGCTACACACAAGTTCTATTGATTTGCCAAATAATACCAATCCTAATTTCTATCAAGAGCTCTGTCTGTCCCAATATACATAAATTAGATATGTTGGTGATTATTTCCCTCAAACCCAGTTGTTGGACCATCCGAGTATCCCTAAGCCCATTGATGGTTTAGCCTTACCTATCCCATGTAAACAACATCCACACGTTTTTTAGGGTTTTTAAAAAGAAAAGAGTTATGGGATAAAATTGGCCAAATGGTCTCATCCTTTATTTAATCTTATTATACCCCTCCTCGTAGCCAATATTCACCTCATTTTATTTCATTAAAAATTCCCAAAATTTCTTCTTTCTCCACCTTCTCCAATATTTCATCCATACATCCATCTTCCTCAAATCCCTCTTCGACTTATAGATTAGAGTTTCCCGTGCTCTTTCCATCGATTCTCAGTTCACCTTTTTTCTTCATCATACGAACTATATCTATTATTTCTGTCAAAACCATCTCCTTTCTAGATCCTTTAACTCTCATTCATATTTGCATTGATAAATCTCATAGGATAATCCTACTTCCTCATTCCCCTTGTCTTTGGTTAATATTATTTTGGGTCTTAAGAACTGGTATTCTTTAGTTATTTGTATTCACCAAAATGATTTTAGTGGCAATGTTTTGTTATCATGACTCTGTCTTCATTAGATAAATAGAGCCTTCCTATAAATTTATTTTCCTTAGTAGAGCTTAAAAATCATTTCTTCAACAAAAATCCAAAAACAACTAGCTCAAACTTGGGGATAAGAACTCTTACTTCTTTCATAACAACATTAAAACTCGTATATTATGTAACAAAATTGTCTAAATTTAAAAAGTTTGTACTTATTTAATGACCACTCATTCGGTATTGCCAACGTCCTAGTTAATCATTTCAAAGATCTGTTTGGTACTAGTCACCATCTTGGTTATCCGTGTTTGAACAAAGTTTCATAGAATTCTTAGAATATTGCGAGTTATGATATCTGCAATGGGATCTTCGAATTCTTCCCATTTAGCCGTCTGGAGCCTTTTTAGAACTTCACCTCTATCGTCTTCATTCTTAAAAAGGATTCCCCTATAAATCTAGGTTTGTTCATCTTAAAATAACAAAGCTGACGGTACTTTCATTTTCTTTTTCCGAGCTCCGATTTGGAAGATACAATTTTTTTTAAATAAAATAAAAATAAAAAGTAACAGAGTCAAGGTTTAGTTCAAAGAAGGAGAAGTGTGTTACTTGTGGTTTTTCTTCTCCTTCGTCAAAATACCTATTGGCATTTTACCAATTTTAGATATTAATTAGGTGGCATTGAGAAACTTAGGTGAAAATCTATAGATAATTCATTTTTGAAAAAACACACCTTGATTATTAACACAATTAATTATACTTTTTATTTAAATACATAGAAAAGAATAAAATAAATATTTCTAATATATATTTAAAAAATATTAATGGTAATATATCTCAAAAATACTTAAAATATTTTAATTTATATTTCAAATTTTACTATCTACATTTTCCATTTAAAATTCTAAATTTTCGATCTTAAAACTAAAATAAATCTAAATATAAAAATAAACTATAATCCCAATTCTCGAGAATAACACCGGTTATAAATTTAGTTCCCAAATATAAATAATAATTTTTTATAAGCTTTTAGAGGTATACTAAACAAATAAATAAGTTTTAGATTTTGCAATTCAAACCTAATGGTTTATAAATATTTTTTTAAAGAGTTTACTTATAAAGGAAAACGAAACGATAGATAGTTTGGAGTTGGTGAGACAATAACAATTCCTACCTTAATATGAGTTTTCAATTTTCATTATATAATCAGATATTTCTTTTTAAACATGATTATGAAATTTTATGATATTTGTTTTTTGAATATAATCCTAATTATTTTAGAGAAAAATACTAGTAAATATCCATTTAATTTTGTTATTGCTAAATATTATACGAAAATAGGATAGTTTTGTTGGATAACTCAATAAAAAAATGACAAAAATACTTTCGGTAGTATATATACCTGTTTTTTTTCTTCAAAAACATTATTTTCTCTTCTGAGATCCCTTTAACGAAAAAAACAACATACCTTCTTTCTCTCGGCAATCTTCCATATACCCACTCTACCAAAACTCATTGCACTCATTTTTCTGACACTATCGAATCGAAATATGGTCGGCCACCGATGTCGATAGCGTGAAATCACTAACCATGAAGCCTTACACCTGAAACCATTGAGTATAGACCAAAGGTCGCTCATACAGGTACCAAGTTAATGAGAAAAGCTAATCTATGTGTTTTTACTGAGTTAAAAGTGCATTTAGAAATTTCATTATGATCGATGTTGCTTAGTTATACTGAAATTATGTAGTTACGATCGTGTATCATATATTGGGTACTGGGTTTATTGTGGTGGATATTAGGTTTTACAGTAGCATATATTATGTATTAGTTTTTACATGGTGTCTTGTCTATTGGATGTAGTTTATTCAGTTGTTTATTGGTTTAGTTCATGTGTTCTTATTTTTCCAGTTTCTGTCAACATGCATGTGAAATTTAGGTGCAATTCTCATTTTCACAATATATAAACTCGAACAACTCGCATCCTCATCTTATAGATATTCGAATAAATTACATCCTCGTAATTAATTCATTGAATAGAACATCTCGTTCTGTTAGTGTTTTAACACAACTTACTATTTGATTGTTACACATAATTTACAAATAATTTAGTTGTCCAAAGAACTCGCGTTTGACATGCTTTGAACAACTCGTTGTTTTAATGTTTTTATACAATTCGGTATGTATGTTTACAAACAAATCACGTTATCGAATGCCACCGCAGCAACCCTTCTGTTAGTGTCATTGATTAAGGTACTTGTGTTATCGTTATATTATGGGAGTTCTTTGGTATCTACAATTGTTTACTCATATTTTTGCATGTAATATGACTACCAAAGCAAGCTTCTACAGGTCCGGATTAGTGAACATTATGAATCTATTGAAACATATCCTTATTACCTTTGCCTACATCAAAGTTACAAGAGACACACTTTTCTTCACGCTTTTGATAGTTTACCAATTTTAAATATTAATTAGATGATATTGATAAACTTGACGGAATATTTATAGATAATTCATTTTAAAAAATACACCTTAATTAATAACACAATAATTATACTTTTCATTTATATAATGAATAATAAAATAAAAAATATTTTCAATATATTTATAAAATATTAATTGTAATATATGTGAGAAATACTTAAAATATTTCAATACATACTTCAAATTTTACACTTTTAACATTTATATTTAAAATTTATCTTCTAACTAAAATTTCAATCTAAACATAAAATTAATAATCCCGATTCTTGAAATATGCCATTAGTTTTAAAATTTAGTGCTCAACTTTAAATATTAGTTTTTATAGGATTTTAGGTGTCTTATTTAGATTTTTCAATTTAAACCTTATGTTTTATATTTATCATTTATGAAGGAAAAATGAAAGGATAGATAGATAGTTATGGGTTGGTGAGACAATAATAATTTCATCCTTAATACGAGTCTTCAATTTCCATTATATAATCATCAGTTGCTTTTTAAATATGATTATTCTATACAAAGTATTTTGTTTTAATTACTTTACTATATAAAAAGGTTTATGATATATTCACAAGTCATATAATCCTAATTATTTTATTAGCTTTGTTGGTTAGGAACTAATTTGTCTACGAATATTAACAAAAAATAGCAAATAAAACAAAGATAGAAATATAACATCAAAACATTTTAATCAATTGAACAAATAAATAATATTAATATTGAAATATTAATATCTAAATGGTATAAATAAGTGAATTGGATAAACATTAGGCTTTTAGTATAATAAAGCTTATGTGGGCAGATCAATCCACCTTACATCATCAAAGTAGATGAATTAATAAAAATAAAAAAAAATGGACAAATTAACTTATATTACATTTAATGTTTTCATTGGTCAATAAAAGATTCGTTGATCCCTTTCTAAAATATGTGAAACATCCCACAATAGAGTTAGATAAGAGAAATAATATCCAAAAACAATCCAGAACTTATAAACTTGACTTTCAAAATTCTTCGGCAATCACAATTCATGGACCATATGCAAAAAGCTTCCAAATCAATACATTTTCGGTATTACATCACTACATCGCTAGTTTTGCAACATATTCTTCAAAAGCCACACACTAAATAAAAATAAAAATAAACCATAAACAAGAAAATTCAGCCTCAAAATCTATCATGCCTTAATTAATATAGGTCGTCAAAAAAATAAAAAAAATACAAAAAATGAATCCAAATATATAAATTCCACGTACAGTGATGAATTTTAAAGATCTTCTAAGAAAAAATGCAAAATATAAAATCCTTTAGTCTTTAATTATTTCTAATGGTGTCAACCCTGAATCGAGTCGTAGAAATGTCTTATAACTCAAAATAACCAGAGTCGAACATTACTACATTTTATTTGACCATGTGTCCCTATTTACCCAACCAATCATCAACATTATTAATCTCCCTACAATTATTGTTCAAACTTAGCCAATACACAAAGTTTGTTATTATTTAAGAATTCATTCATCAAAACCTAAGATTTTGAATGAGACTTAATGAAATTAACCAACATTATTAATCTCCCTACAATCATTTTTCAAAGTTAACCACAACACAAAGTTCGTTATTATTCAAGAATTCATTCATCAAAGCCCAAGATTTTGAATGAGATTTAATGCAATTATTTCATATTTGATAGTCTCTATACATGATATCAAAACTAAAGAGAATAAATGAACTTCAAAACAAACACTAATGTGTGGCTTTTTGGTTACAAAAGGATCTACAATCCTAAAAAAAGATACAAAAGCAACGCTAATGGCTTCTTTCGTACCGTCGATAATTCTATCAACATATGTTAAGGGATAACACCACGTAGTGCAAGCAAATATTACTTTTCTCGTGAAGCCAACGATAAAGGTCCCACTAAAATTTTCCCCATTTATAAAACAGAAAATGACTATGCTTATCGGCTTGCTTAGTAGGTGGCTCGTATTAGCATATTTCTGGGAGGCATTACAACTTTTCATAATAACCTTGGCATTTGCTATTAGTTTAAGCCAATAGAAACCCGCAAGAAGAAAATGCATGATAATACTTATGTATCCATAATGTGCCCCAACAACACCTTCGTGTAAATCTTTAAGGATGAATATAGCTTCATCTTTATTCAAACATCATAGCATCGGTCTTGTGACACTTTTCTTATAAAGCACATAGTCAAAGATTATATACTTAATAGCTCGTTTTTTCAAAGCACAAGTCTTGATTTTTTAGGGAGAAATTAATCTCTCAAATATAGAAAATATTATTGCTTCTAATCCTCAACTATCTCTATTGTTAGGACCTCAACTTCTTAATCTTTGTTCTCTTTCGATGGACTTTCGATGATATATAGTGGATTATCTTATGATACTAATGTTTTTGCTAAGGATTCTACGATTGAATTATTTACACGAGGCACCTGTTTTTATTCTACTTTTTCAAATTTATTTTCCCATTATTTTAATGTCTCTAAGTATCCTCGCATTAATCTCTTGATTAGCTTCATATACTTCTTTCTATTTGATTACCACCAACTGAGAATCTAATCTAACATGTAAGAACTTCGTTCTATAAATTTTAACAAATATAAACCAATTAAAACAACCTCATACTTTGCTATATTATTTGTTACCTCAAAACCAAACTTTAACTATCTTCTAACTTCTTCACCAAATGATGTTTTCAAGATGACCCCAATTCCTCCTCCATTAAGACCTGACAATCCATCAACTTCTATTATCTATTCCAAATCTTTTCCTACTTCTGAATGTATACCTTCGGTAGAAAAAATAAACAAAAAAAGATGGAAATAGCTAGGATTTTTATATTATTTAGAAAGAATATTTATAACATAGTGTATAGGCTCTTATCTATATATAAAATTGAGCTAATGGGCTTGGGCCTAATATCTCTAACAACTTTCTCAAACTCCCAATGTTTGATCCAAAGTTTTTGACAAACCAGAGGTACGCAAAGAAGCACAACAATGAGGCAATGGAGAAATCTAATGGTGATGAGTAAAAATTTGATATTATACCTATCTTCTTCATAACTCTTTTTCAAATACTCTTCTTCATTCATCTTTTTCAAGTATTCTTCTTGGCATTTCTTCTACCTCATCATTTTCTTCAACCAAATATTCAATTCAAACATTAAATCTCCAACCTCCAAATTCCAAACGTCAAACAAAATCCAAATATCAAATGAAATCCAAACTACAAACGCCGATTTAAGAAAACGTAAGACAACGATCCAACGTTAAAAAAATTCTAATCACCAAATGAATCCAAACGAAATCCAAATGACAAACGTTGATCTAATCAAACATCGGATAAAATCTAAACATCAAACAAAATCCAAAAACCAAACAAAATCTAAACGACAAACGTCGATCTAAGCAAACGTTGGATAACATCCAAACGCCAAACAAATTCTAAACAATAAAACGAAATCCAAATGACAAACGTCGATCAAAGAAAACGTAAGACATAATCTCAATGTAAAAAAAATCCAATTCGAACTCCCAATCCAAAATCAAAATCAAAATCAAACTCCCAGATACCAATACCAAAATCAAATCCAAAACCAAATGCCAAAAATCAACTCCAAAAACCAAATCGAAATACCAAATCGAAATACCAAATCTAAATTCAAATCCAAAACTAAATCCAAATCAAATCCAAGTTCTAATCAAAATCAAAATTGACTCTATGATTTTACCAATAAAAAATCTGCACTGCTCTAATAGTGTTTTTTTCCGAACCGTAGCACCAAATCACAATCCAACTAGTCAGATTAAAAGATTAGATGTTCCGAACATATTGTCTAAAAATTTTAGTAAAAAACTGACATCATTTGTCTCTCAATCGGGTCTGTTGATTGTGGCTGCACGCTACAGATTTTGAAAATCAAAACTTTTCACCAAAAAAGCAAAAAACAATCAATTTTTTCTTTCTTCAGACGGACATCTAACTCAAGTTCTAAAGCTACGCTCTGATACCATGTAGAAAAAGCTAAACAAAAAAAGATGAAATCGGCTAAAGTTTTATATTATTTAGAAAGTGTATTTATTACGTAGCGGATATACTCTTATTTATAGACAAAACATATGGATTAATGGACTAGACCTAATATCTCTAACACCTTCGTCACCATCAACTCTTTGTTCATTGAACTCATTAATAAATTCAACAACTGTTTGAACTTCGATCGCAACACATGGTACATATAAAATCGTATACTCTCCAATTCGACCGACCATCACATAAATATTTCTAAAATATCTGACTTTTATAATATACGTTTTAAAAATAATATTTAAGTTAAATCAAATATTAATATTATATTTTGAATACAAGATAGAAGTATCTAAGATAACTTTTAAACTTAATTAGATTTTTAAAACCGTAACATCCAATCGTATATAGTAAACTATTACTACTTTCAAATAGTTTATTACTCCCTCCGTCTCATAATATTAGTCGTTTAAGGTTTCTTCACCAATATTAAGAAAAGTAATAATGATTTTGAAAGAATAAAAGAAAATAAATTTGATTGGTGGAGTTAATAACTTATACAAAAAGTTAAGTATTTTATTGGTTGAAAGTGGAATACATGTAATAATGCTGCATTGGAAAACGGGAACGACATATATTATGAGACAAAAAATCTCTTCTAGAAATACACATATTATGAGACCGAGGGAGTATTAATAACCAACTTAAGATAATCTAAATTCTAAAAAAACCCTAAATTTATCACAATATAATTACAATTGAAGATATTAAATATGGTGCATAGTTTAATATTCTTGTATTGACTAAATTTCCTTTATTCGTGTTATGTTATATATATAGCTTGCACATGAATAAAAACCTCAGCTTATGATTGAAAAAGTAATAATTGGACACTAACTAAAAGAATTCATATTCACAAGAATAACAATTAAACCCTGAGGTTAGATACAAAATAAGTTAAAAATATAATTATTATTTGTAGTTGTATGCATCAGGTGTGCTGTCGAATCAATCATTATGTAGGCCTGGGGGACACAAGCCACACGACACGCCATCTAGCTCACACATTCGAAAATCAGTTATTTATGCATACAATTTGATTCAAATACAAACTTTCTTCGCAACCTTTCGGATTAATGACAACGTTTGTACTACAAGCAGTTTGGTAATAATATGTTTCCCCTTTGTAATTGGGAAGTAGGTTACTATCTACAAATGTGACAACCTTCCAAAACACTAACTCGTCAAGTTTCTGTGTTCGAACCAAATTATAACTATTATTTACGAGCTACTGGCTACCGGAATATAAAATGTTAGAACAATAATTACTTGTATTTGTATTTTTTTTTTAATTAAATATTTGTCCTTAATAGAGGTTTTGTCCGAAAGTTACTGATGAAGAGGAAGTGGGGATCCTAACAAACATCAAAACTCCATTGGGTTTTGCCAAAAATTGCTTAGCAGCCCAGTTTGGTCAAATAGTATGTGGATCGGTTCTGCGATATAATTAGATCATAAATTTTAAGAGATAAAGAAAATAAAAGATAGATAAGAAAAAAAAATCAACCAATTATAAAACTTAGATAAATCCAATCAATCATCTAAAAGAATATCATGGTTTAGAAATAAGAATGCTAAGTAATAATAAAATTATTAATCGATTTATTACAAAATATCATTTTTATTTAGAATTGAAATGAGAGTTTTTCTTATAACTATAAAAAAAGTACATGCGATCAACTTTTTATTACCTTGAAAACTTGCATCAATCTATTTTTGAAAGAGTAGAATAAAAATTCTAACTCTATTTAAAGTAAAAATCAAAGAAAAAAATTATTTTGTAAACAACATAATTCTTTAGCGTTAGTTAAAAAAATGAATTAGGGTTCGATTTATATAACTAAGTTCATTTATGAATCATTATTTTTATTGGGTTCTAACATTTGATGAATTCAGAAAATCTTTAGGGAAGTTCAGAAGCAGAAATGTTCGTGTAGAGCTGTCAATTTTGGACACGACCTGTAAACCCAATACGAACACGATCCGAAATTTTAGGGTTAGAGACCTGATATTTCAGACCCGATGAAATTAAGACATGACACGAACCCGACTCGAAAAAAAACGGGTCGGGTTCGGGTTGGGTTCGTGTCACCCGAAACTGACCTGTAAAATCCGAAAAGACCTGTAAACCCGAAACTGACCTGTAAAACCCGAAAAGACCCGTATATCCGAACAGACATGTAAAACCCGAAAAGACCCGTAAACCCAAAACAGACCTGTAAAACCCAAAAGACATGTACACCTCTAAAATAAAATACTGAAAACACTTAATAAATTTTATTAATAAAATAATATTATTTTAAAATTTTGACCTATAAATTAGAACACCAAAAATACTTATAAAACTTTATTAATGAAATAATTTTTTTAAAATTTAAAAGATATAAAATAAATAATATACTTAAATAAGTATATGAGGGAGGACAAATAATGGTTCACATGTTTGCTATAAATTTTTGAATTTTATTCTTCTTTCACGTATATTAATAAAGTTTGTAGTCTTTCATCTTCTATGTATATAGATTATAATATTAAGAATAAAAAATATAAATGATTTATTATTTAACATTTTTTTTATCTGATTCGTGTGAGTTTGCTAGATTTATTAATAGATATTGAATCCATTCAATCTTGTTTTGTGGGATGAATCGATTTAAAATTCTAGTGGTTATTTGTTAAGAAGTGACAATTTAATGGTTATTTGATATTTTCTAAGATTTATTTAATTTATCTCATGTATTTTTTTCATGTTTAGGTAAGATGACAAACCCATCATCACCATATATTTTACGGTAAGAGAACTTCATCGGTGATAGTGAAGCCGGTGTAAATATATGGATTAAGCGTATCTTAACTTTATATAAATATAGTGGACCAATAGAATTTCAAAAAAGGGATGTAGCTCAAATGGTAGAGCGTCCGCTTTGCATGCGGGAGGTACAGGGTTTGATCCCATGAATCTCTATTTATTAACTTTTGCTTAGGGTTGTCAGTTTCAGGTCGGGTTCGTGTCAAACAGGTGTTTCGTATTGGATACAATTTCGTGTCAAACAGTTCGGGTTCGGGTCCAACAGGTTTTTAACAGGTCGGGTTCGTGTCTTTGAACCTGACATGAATTTCGGGTTCGGGTCGTGGTCGGGTTCGTGTCTTTGAACCTGACATGAATTTCGGGTTTGTGTCGGGTTCGTGTCACAGGTTCTAAAATTTCGGGTTGGTCAAATCCGACACGAACACGACCCGAAACCCAAAATTGACAGCCCTATGTTCGTGGGAGAGGATCTGACTAAGGAATGTTTGTAAGAAGTGACAGTAAATAATTAAATCATTGTTTTGTAGAGAGAGAAAGAGACATAAGGAATAAATGTAACAATAATTGACTAATCATTAGCCTTTTTCCCAAAAAAAGAATGTCTTTTATATAATACATGAGGTGGGCAGTTAAATTACATAATTACCACTATAAAAGTGGATTTCTCACCCCCCCCCACTCTTTTACTATTTAGAGATAAGTTCTTGTGGTGTATCAATTAACTCTTCTACTTCTTATGTTTGCTTTAATTTAGTCCTTAACCACTACATATACAATTTTAAGTCTTTTACTTGGCTTAATTCACTTAATGATTACCTACATTGTTCTCCCCTTATCTGTAGCCCCTCTAGTATTTACGAAGATATCTCAGTGAAGACTGCACGTATTCTTCAAACTTGCTCGGTCTGATGACCTCTTCGGGTCAGATTTCCATTTGCTAGTCAGGTTATCCTATAAATTGCTTAGGTTCTTCTCTTTGAATTGTTTTGATCAATACCCCTTAGAAATGATGACCTCACCCTTGGTCATGATGACCTCACCTAAATAATCATTTCATTTGAACTCGGGTCCTCTAGTATAACCGTTATCGAATCAGAGATTTTTTAGATGGTGAGGTCACTTATGACCATGTGTCGCGCTCTTATCCCACCTTGTCAGCACGTCGTTTGAAACGGTTTTTGATAGGGGAAGTGTGTCAAAACTCCTTTAACCTTTCGCCTTCTGTTCCCTTTTATTATAAATACTTGCTTATTTCTCTGAAATATGGGTTTACGTTTTTTATCTCTGTTTAACTTTAAATCGAGAGAATTCGTTCTATAGAGAGAGAATCTTAATCCTAAATCCCCTATTTGCATTTCCATGCCTGAAGAGTTTGTCAATCTCGAACGGTAGAAGCTTTGAAGGTGGTTAAATATTTCGAATCAGATTGTTACTCTCAGACCTTCTGGTGAAAGAGGGCATCCCACACCTGCAGAAATTTGGGAATCGAACTTTTGTGATAACTGGTCTCCTATCCGAGAATGCTCCTTCAATCTTGTTACTGAGCCCCACGGTCGAGCTTGTTTTAGTGATAAAAAGGTTGACCATTCGACGTCTGATCTTCTTCCGAAAAATTCTCCCTTCATAATTATGGGTGATGAAAAGGGAAAGCCAACTAATACGAATACAAAGGAACGTATTAAGCCAACTTTATCATTCCTTCAAACACTCTGACTACATCAACAGTTGCTCTGGTGAATAACACTATCGTCCGATCAGATTGCAAAATTGTTGGTGGATTCTTTATCTGGCTATAGGTTGACATAAACATTATGTTAGCGAAGCTCTCTATATCAATCAAAATTTCTTGTATCTCGTTTCCTACTATCTCTGCTCTGATCACCACTGCATCCTCATGCGGACCAGTTATATCTCTCATATCAACATCTTCGAAGAAAAGAATCAGGGATGGGTTTCTGTATAGGTACAATGAGGATCTTATTTCCAACTGTGTCGCCAGACTAAGAATGTGTCTCTTCCGAGAATAATTTGATATTTCTGCCACTGTATCCCCACAAAAAATGGTTAATGATTAAAAAACGCACATAATTCACTAACCTTTCCTCTAGCAATCGGTTCTTCAACCATGTTCACACTATTTCTTCCCGGCTTTGGATCTAGATACTCTGCAATGATATCAAACGCATCAACAAATTCTTCATCATCCGCTTCGGATATCATCATAGTGCCCTCTTATTTAGGAGCAGCTTCTTGATTTGGTACAACAGCATAATTATTTTTTACAAAATCAATTAACTTTCCATTCTCTATTGGATACCGGACTTCCTTCTTCAAAGCCACGCAATCTTTCGTATCGTGCCTGATATCTTCATGAAACTGAAAAATATTTATTTTTCTTATGCTCCCTTGGATTCTGCATCAGGAAAGTCTTACGAAAATGCACATTTTCACGTGTTTTCTCAAAAATGGTTGATACACACTCGGTCAACTCGGCATAATGAGCAGGTAGGACCCATCTATTAGACATGTGTCTAACATATTGTTGAGATGCTTGTCCTGTCGGTGCATATTGTTGATTGTGTACTGCTCGTTGAGGAGTTTGTCTTGTTGTTTGAACTGGTGCTCGTGGTTAGAGAGTTGTAGTTGGCTGTGAAACTTGTGATCGGACATTCACTGTTGTTATATTAGCTCTAATCAGGGTCGAATCCTGATATAATTGAAACATTGACTCTATCTTTGAAGCCCTAGTTTCTTCAACTAAGATCCGCTTCTCTATTTGATCCAGCAAAGCTCTGAATTTCATAGCCTATGTCTCTGCGGCATTGTCCTTTATCACACTCGGAAGCAGACCCATTTGGAAGGCGGTCAATACTACCTTGTCTTCAATAAACTCCATATCTGCCTTGACCTGAATGAAGCGTTTTGTGTACTTTTTTAAGCTTTCTCCAACTTTCTGCCTACAGTAGATGATGGTATCCCCATTTACACAGAATTTCTTGCTTTCGATGAAATTTTGTTGGAACATACTCCAAAACATATCAAAGTTTGTAATGCACCCTAAGGTAGACGATTATACCATTTGGATGCAGTATTCTTGAAGGTTTGGGGAAATGCCCTGCACAATAGCTTGTCGTAATCATCATAATTGATCATAAAGTTCTTGAACTGCTCAATGTGGTTGTCTGGATCTTGATTTCCGTCGAACTTTTCCAACTTATAAATATCAAACCACTTAGGAAGATGTCCGGACAGGATCTCCGGGGAGAGTGGGGATAATCTCCAATTATGTCCAACTTTATTAGCGCTTCCCCCCGGACCATCATTAGTTGTCATATAAAGTCTTTCCTCGGTGGAGAAGTAAACTGATTACTAACTCGGTAATCTAGATCATAGCTGTCTGACTAAGGCTGTCTCCGAGGAGTGATATGTTCGACTCGAACATTCCCTGATTTATCGTGCTCCTCGGAATACATCTTCATTTTCCCATGATCACCTTTCTTCCTTGACTCTTTATTTCTCTGACTAGTCCGATGAGAGTGTTTTCCCTTCTTCGAATATTTTTGCCTCTGATCTGCTTTGTACCTGGCATCGGTATCCGAAGACGAAAATTCATTTGAGCTCAGGGAAGTATATTCACTAGATTCTGAAGGTTCGTCTCTTTGTTTCGATCTAGCTCGCCTCTTGGAATATCGATGACTTCTCCTTCATTGTCTTTCTTCAAGTTGAAGGACATCTTAGATCTGACCAGCCTCGACTCTCTCTTGTCGGACTTCAGATCTGACTTTCCTGGAGCTTACTATCACTTCTTTTTTTGTATTTAGTCTTTCGATGTCTTCCAATAATTCTTTACGCCTGACAACCATGACTGACACTTCAGGACGCTCATCGACATATCGGTTTAAGCCATTTCCTTCGTTTGTGACTTGTTCTTCTATCAGATGATCGCCAGATTCAACACCAATGAGATCTCTGGTTGGATTCACCTCAGTCTCTCCATGAACCTCTGTATCCATTTTTTTAAAATATTGTTTTGAAGGTTTTAGAATGTTAGTTCTAGGTACCACTCGGTTCCCACAGAAGGCGCCACTAATGAACTCAGAAAATTCTTAGGAAAGTTGAGAAGCGGAAATGTTCGTGGAGAGGATCTCGCTAAGAACTGTTTGTATGAAGTGACAGTAAATAATTAAATTAGTATTTTGTAGAGAGAGAAAGAGACAAAAGGAATAAACGTAGCAATAATTGACTTATCATTGGCCCTTTTCCCAAAAAGAGAATGTCATTTATATAATACATGAGGTGGGTAGTTAAATTACATAATTACCACTATAAAAGTGGATTTCTCA
This sequence comes from Limnanthes douglasii subsp. nivea, assembly GCA_036936605.1. Taxonomy (NCBI): domain Eukaryota; kingdom Viridiplantae; phylum Streptophyta; class Magnoliopsida; order Brassicales; family Limnanthaceae; genus Limnanthes; species Limnanthes douglasii. Next base: position 63,622,886 of record JAUPFV010000002.1, on the reverse strand, counting down.
CCCTACTCTTTTACTATTTACAGATAAGTTCTTGGAGTTTATCAATTAACCTCTCTACTTCTAATGTTTGCTTTAGTTTGGTCCTTAACCACTACATATACAAGTTTAAGCCTTTAATTTAGCATAATTCACCTAATGATTACCTATAAATTTCTCCTCTTATCAACATCAATACTTAATTGTTGCATTAAAACATCCTCTCTCTACGTACATTTTAGCACAACTTACGTCAACACTTTATTTATAACACCATAAGACCAAATAATAATATATAATAAATAATAATATTATCATTATTTGTTGGTCCAGTATTCCATTTGATTAGTTTAATTGCACTTTACCACAACATGTTTGAATACTCTAAATTACACATGATGAGACATTCCAATTTAGGATTTTCACTCAATCTCCCACTATGATCATTCATGTATATTGAATTTTATTCATTTGAATGTGCACTTATGTAACATTGTTGCTTACGAATAACCATTGAATGTCTTTCCAAATTAGGTGACACCTAATAACTAACCAAAAAGTTGTATCATGACTCATTTTTCATAATGTTTCTACAATAAATCAAATTGGCAATTGCCACTTTACTAGACTTTTATCTCTTATGGAGTGTATCATGAAAGTAAGACGCGACCGTGTAATCAACACGTGTCTGCTATTCAAATGGTCTTATTGAATTGAGATCACTGAATTTTAAAGTAAAATTGAAAATTTAATCATTAATCAATTTAATCTAAATTACTAAAAATTGAATCATTATATTACCGTTAACCAAATGTACGCATACGATAATAATACAATTTAAAATACTCAAAACAGATTTGAATTCAATCCTGAATTGAAATGAAAAGCTTTACTTTAGTCAAAACATCATTCTCAATAAATTTGAATGTCATCTAGACTAAGAACCCCACATGAATGTTATGTTCATGAAAGACTTTGGGTGTTTGAAATATTAGTAAAAAATGATAAATAGAAATATAAATCTCTATACTTTATTATAACACCAGCTGAATTAAATGCGTTTTCTTTATATGCTCTATCTTTATTTCATTGTTTATAAGCAACTCAATAGTTTACTTTATTTAATGCTATCAAGGGTGCTACAAATTCTATCCCCGTAATATATACAGGTCATATATCACAGAGTAACACTCATTTATCCTATAAAATCATGCATTTTAAATGATCTTTTTAATTATATGACTTTCATTATGTCATTATGCAATGTTGGATACTTAATATTGGATGACCTATATTATATGTAAAATGGTCAATCCCTATAATCACCTAAATATTTGCTTAAGATGATTTTATACCTTGTCCTAAATTAGCAATGAGCGTACAATAAGAGTTTAATTTTCAGAACATATTACCTCATTTGTGCCTCATAATTTCCAAATAGATCTTGAGATGTTTGACTAAAAGACGTATCTTAAATCAACTCAAGAAAACTTGAGGTTTGTCATTTTAGTACCATAATGCTTTAGCAAGCTATTAATGAGTGTCTTTTGTGATAAACCCACATAATTATCTAGAGTAATCCTGATTATTCTTAGTTCTTTAATACATAAGACATCTCATCAATAAATTTCAGAATTAACAAAAAATTCTTGATGTGATGCAACGAGTTATTATAATTTATGGTAATTAATACAGTAAGTAGCTCTAGATCTGAATTCACTCCCACTGAATTAATAAAAAAATTAATATTATAGTAAGTTTATCTCAAACCTAAAAAATATTACAACTTTGATAGATTATGATATAACTAATGAGACAGTTACACCTAATATCATAAATAAATTTCTTATTGTTATAAAGTGTTAACAACTATTCAGTCGAAATATGATTATTATAAACTTGTAAATCTTATATGTGGAATGATTAACTTTTGAAATGCATCATTCTTAAATAATAAAGTTTTCAAATTATAACACACACATATGTATATATATCGATAAGGGTATGATTTATCTGAACATTGTGTCGATTGTGAAGTAATAATATATGTCTTGTAAAATATACCTAACAAATATGTAACACTGGGGGTATATTATGTGATAAAGAGTAAATATGCTTAAGATTAGTAGAATAATGGAGTGAAATAGGAAAAAACATCGACCAATAATGTGGGCTTTTGGCCCACCATAATTACTTTATAAGGTAATGCACCATTTTTTGTTAAATGTGAATACTCATTATTATATTATTACTTTTGATAGCTTCTCTCTAAGATTCCCGTGTTTCTCTATCTAGAATCTCTAACTTTTTCAATATCTTAGACCGAAATAAAACCTCAGATATTTTTCGAACTATCATTCGTGACCAAAATAAGAGCTTAGATTGGTACCCGGATTTAACGTCCAAAACCATCCAAAAAGCTAAGACCGTTTGAGAATTCTTTAGAAAGATTAACAACGAGATGCAAGAGGGTCATACGGTTTTAATAGAGAGCACAATAATTGGAGCGGGATCCAAAAAGTCCTAAAAATACAAATAACAACAATTTGAGGAATACCATTATGATGACCAGTTTACATTAAACTTAACGCCAAAAGGATGCGATAATCGTTGGTAAAGAGGGTCCAATTAGAGGTGCGCAAGGAACATCGCTTCGAGGGTAATGAGACTGAGGATGATTATCAGTAGAATAATAAGAATAGAGAAGAAAAAAATAAAAGTCGTTATATCTTGACGAATGAACAAAAGACTAGACGTAATTATGTTCCTTTTGACTCAAGTGGTTACTCTTTTTACGACTCAGACAAATATTATTATTCAAGAGAAACCATCGTCATAGGAAGAGAAACTCTAAGTGAGGTTCGATGAGACATTCCGAGTATCACTAGACATCCCGGCAGCTGATACTTTTGAAGAGGCATTGAGAGTCTTCAGATAAACAAACAGTAGTTTCTAAATCGAAGGACGAGGTAGTGAAGGTATAAAAAGCAAGACATCAGCATGTTACCACCCAAGTCCAATCACCTATTGTGTCAATAGTGAATCACCAATCCCAATAGGGATCGTTAGGTAACCAAAGTTTTGACTCTCAGGTATGTCATTAATTCGTAAATACTTCCAATAAAGGTCTTTATTCAATAGTTAATGAAGGTCTAATGAGTCATCTTGTATAAGCAAGGCCATAATTAGAGGGTATCTCCTTTATCCGTGTCAAAGTTGGAAAAGTTTGATTGAAATCAAGACCCATACAATCACATTGAATAATTTAAGAACTTTATGATTAATTTTAAAGACTGTGACAATTCACTATATCTAGCTTTCTCAAACTTTAAAATATGGTGTGTCAAAATGGTATAATCAGTTACCGGAAGGATCCATAATTTTTTTTGACTTATTCTAGATAATGTTTAGGCCATAGTTTGTGAGAAGTAAGAGATTCCAAGATAACAAGGACACATTCATTATTGCAGACATGAATATTGAGAGAGTTTGATAGATTATACCATATTTTTTGTACGAACGAATATCAGTTTAGAGGACTACAATGAGCAGGTTATTTGTGATGTATTTAAGCAAAAACTTATCCTCAGGGTGTTAAAATACAATTTTTCCAAAAAAACAGTATTTGACCTTCATTACTTTGTTAATACAAGTCGGGAAGGAAATAAATGTAGAAAAGTCTCAAACAACAGGACCTGCCTCAATACCCCAACAAAGACAAAAAAAATTCTAACAATCACCACTTATCCCCTATCAACAGCCACCCACTCCGGTTTATAGGCTTCAGCCGATTCAAACGTTTCACCTTTTGGCTAATTTTTGACCAAAAGGTCCGAGCCAAAAGCCTTCTAGGCCATGATCGAACCAAAAGACTCTTAATATCCAGCAGCTAGCAAAACCAATATCAGATCAATAGACCTGTCTCGATCGTTTTGCAGATCTAACTAAGAGTGTGGCCACTATTTTTTATAAAGCTCAAAACCATGTGTATTTTAGAAATCCTTTTTTCCGATGCAGACCCAAGGGAGGAATGATCTAATAGGTACTGTAAGTATCATGAGGACATTGGTCAAGTTACGAAGGATTGTATATCTTTGAAGAAATAAATTCAAGTTTTAATTTTTTTTTAAAAACGGGAAACTAGCGATGTTTATTAAGAAAGTGGTCGGGTTCCATTAGTCAAATTTGATGAGTAACCAACTAGGAAGGAAGGTAGCGGTAGTAGCCCCAAAGTAGGAAACTATTATGGTTATTGTAGATCTTGCTGGTGGGTTTGATGTGTCGATGAATTATTTGGACTCCAACCTCGTTAAAATGATCGTTCTGATGGTTGACGAGCCCAAGGTTGGGGAAGGTCTAAATTTTGTGCAAGTTTTTTGAGTCATTAACTATCTTCGGTGGAGATATAATGTCAGAATTCACCAGCGTCTTTTGAAAAAATCACGTTATGAGTTTGGTAACTCAGTTAGAAGGAGGTGTTTTGGCCCATCTATACAGAATTCTATTACCCATGTAGATTTTCTATGATGATAAATTTAGGAAGACAACTGGACCTCATCAAAATATAGTGGTTATCGAGGCGAGAATTACATGAAATGAGATTTGAATAGTTTTAGTCAATACATACAGTTCGGCTAATATTTTGTTCATGACCACCTACAATAAAATATCAAAACCACCCGTTATATTATGATCAGATAAAATAATTATGGGATTCACATGGGTTACCATCAAGGTGATTATATAGTTAAAAAAATAGGTAGTAGTAGGGTGAGAGCCATTCAGAAAAAAGGTAAAGATATAATTTATAATGAGAAACAGACCAAAATTTTATAATGTAATTTTTACCAGGTCATGGTTATCACGAATACATGCGATTACTTCGAGATTTCATTAATGTCTAAATTATGTGGGTGAGAGCCAAGTTGGGGTTGTTCGGAGCAACCAAAAAGTAGTAATAGATTGTTATACCTTTTTGTTGGCTCTTAAGCGGATTAAGAGTGTCGAGGTATAACATAAATAACAATCGCAGGGGTTTACCTCGAAGTTAGATGATGTTGATGACTTGACAGAGACCCCATGTTCAATAATGCATGATGAGAACATTGAAGTCTACGTTACCACGACCAGAAAAGGGTTAACGATCGATACTTTACTATCACCAGAGTTTAGAGAGATATTAATATATTTTTTGTCGAGACATTTTACATATGTTTGCATGGTGACTTGATGATGTTATAGGGGTACCATTGGACATCATTTTCCAAAAACTTGCCATCGAACATAATGTGCATCCTATAATAAAAAAAAGAAGATATTTTTCCATTGAGAGGTCTGAAACGATTGTGGTCGAGGTGCATTGATAGTAAAAAATGGGTCATATTTAGGAATCCTAATACCTATTATGGGTTGCAAACCCGGTTCTTGTGAAAAAAGAATAGCGAAAGTGAAGGATGTGTGTTGATTTCACTGACTTAAACCGAGTTTGTTCGGAGGACCCATTTCCAACTCCCAGAAGCGACCAACTTGTGGACTCTACTTTGGGTAATAAGATCATATCTTTAATTGATGCTTATGTTGGTTACAATTAGATACAAATGGATCTGAAAGACCAAGAAAGTACTTCTTTCATAACCGGAATGAGATTACATTATTACAAGGTTTTCCCTTCTAGGTTGAAGAATGACGGGGCAACCTACCAATAGTTAGTAAGTGGAGCTTTTGCAATCCAGATTGGGAGAAACGTTGAGGTATATATTGATGACCTGTTGGTAAAAAAAGCTAAGTATGAAGACCATTTTTCTGATTTGGAATAAATTTTTCATAATTTAAAGGTCATAAACTTGAAGTTGAATTATGAAAAGTATTCTTACGGAGTACATTCATGATATATTTTGGTCTATACAATCAGCGAGATTGGGATTGAAGCCGACCTAGTATAGTTAAATGTTTTAACTACTATTGATGCTCCTATATCTATCAAGGAAGTACAAATATTGACTAAAATATTGACTGCTCATAATAGGTTCATATTCAAGTCGTCAGATGTGCTCTTTTCTTTTAAGTTTTAAGACTAGCAAACTATTTTAATTAGACACCCAAATGCGAGGAGGCCTTTGTCAAGATAACAGAGAACTAATCTTCCCCAAAGATTTAACCAAGCCCAATGTGGGAGGAAAATTGTTTATTTATATATTACTGTCAGACTCATCGGTGAGTGCGGTATTACTGAGAGAAATAGATTTTTGTTACAAAAGCCCGATGTATCGGGGTGAAGGACAAAGTGCTCGGTGAAACTCAAAGACTATGATATTGCTTTTGAGCCTCAAAATGCAATCAAAGTTCAAGCCTTGGCTGATGCTTTAGTTGAATTTCACTACAAACAACCAAACACTAAAGCAACTAGTGATTGAACTAAATCTAAATGGGTTATCCGGACGACGGTAAATCAAACATTTTGAGTTGTGGAGCATGGATACAACTGATCTCTCCTACAAGGGAAGTAACATAACAAGTTGTTAGGGAAAAGAATAGAATAAAATAATAAAACAAGCTCCAAAGACAAAATTTTATGTGGTTCAGATTGTGAAGAAATCCTACATTCACGGGAAACGAACACTCTTTTTATTAATAAGTAGGTTATAGAAAGACTCTCAAACACAAAGGCCTCAATTACTCGTGATTCATAGAACCCTCTTTTTAGTTTTTATCTCTCACATCACTTATCTCTCAAAAACGATATATAGTTATTTTTCTCTCTCAGAAAATATACATCTCATAATGTTTTCCTCACGCTTTGCATAAAAATATCTTCTTCTTTTTATAGGATGGTTGAGATATATTAATATATTAATTAATATCAAATCTAATTCATATAACATACCAAATTAATATGAAATCTAATTAATATAGAAAAGAAAATTAATAAGAAATCTAAATAATATAGAATACCAAATTAATAAGAATCTAAATTAATATAGAAAACCAAATTAATATGACATCTAATCAATATAGAAATCTAATTAATATATGAGACCAATTTAAATAGAAGATTATGCTACAAGTTACTTCTAGCCTACACTTACAATTCTCCACATAGGCTTATAGTAAGTCTAGGTATTCATTGCACTCAATGTTCTACTCTTTAAAGACCAGCTCACTCGCCTCGTAGACTTGTACCAGTCTCATGCAGTTCGTGAGATTTGAAATCGATAATACCTTGGTCAGAGCATTCAAATTATTTTCTTCACTAACAATCCTATACACCTTCACTTGCTCATTCTTCACCACGTCTCGGCTGAAGTGCAGTTTAATGTCTGCATGTTTAGTTCGTTCATGGAACTTCATATTTTTCATCATATGAAGGGCACTAGTGTTATCACAGAAAAAACTGCATCTTGTTCCACACCAGTGAGTTCACTCAATAATCCCTTCAGCCAAATAACTTCGTTCATGGTTTCAGTAGACGACAACGTAATGACCTTCTGTATACAAGACTTCCAACTAACCACTTCTCCAAAAACAGTAAATAGATAAACCGAAGTACACTTCCTTGTGTCAAAGAAACCTGCATAATCAGAGTTCACATACCCTTTCCAATAATATATTACAGGTATCTTTCTAATTGTAATACAACCATACAACAAACGAACCATTCAAAGTATCTTATGAGCCATTTGAGTGCATGCCAATACGGCTTCCCCGTATTTGACATGAATCTGCTCAAAACACTTACAAAGTAGGCAAGATCAGGTCTCGTGCAATATATAATATTATCAATAAAATTGGCATAATATATCCTAGCATATACTTCTTATCCGATTCTTCAGTTGGTGCTTGAGTGGAACTAAGTTTCAATTGGGAACCCAATGAGAATTACAACCATTTTTTCTTCGGACATCGAGAACATCCTTAGGACTTTCGGTATATATTCGTGTTGAGATAAAAAATAAATACCTATTCGGCATGTTCCTTTTGCTCTCAATACCAAGTATTCTCTTAGCCTCTCATATATCCTTTATCTCAAACTCTCATTTCAGTTGAGTTTTTACCGCTTCAATCTTCATCCTATATTTTCCAGCTATTAGTATGCCATCAACATACAACAACACTAGGACTTGTATCTCCATGCGTGTCTTCCAATTCTAATAAATACAATTATTGTAGCAGCTACGTATATATTTAATGGATCTCATAAAAGAATCAAATATTCTATTTCACTACCTCGGCGACTATTTCAGGCCATATAAGGATCTTTTTAACAAACACGCATAATTTTATTTTACTTCTTCAAACCCCTTTAGTTGACACATATAAATTATCTCTTTCAATTCATTTTGCAGGAAGGAAATAGTAACATTCATTTGATCTAACTCAAGATCAAATCTATCAACAATTGACATCATAACCTTGATGAAGGTTGTTTCACAACCGGTGAAAATATCTTATTGAAATCGATACCCTCTTTTTGTGTAAAGCCCTTAGCCATGAGCCTAACCTTGTATCTGGGTAACTCAACACCAAGAATACCTGGCTTCTTCTTGAATATACATTTACTCCCAACCAGCTGCTAATCCTTCAACTTCTTCACAAGAATCCAAGTGTTTCTCTTCTTGAGAGATCTCAGTTCTTCTTTTATGACTATAAACCATTTTTATTTATCACCACTCTTGTTAACATCGTGATACATTTCGAGTTCAAGAACCTCTCCCTGCATTTCTATAGATAAAGCATAACTAATTGCATCTGTAAAATCGTTACTCTTTGGTTGTTTGCTTGGTTTCCATGCTCGATCTCTCACCAGCTGATAACTTTCAAGATCATGTTACTCTCCCATCTGATCATCTAAAGGTTCTGGAACACCATACCCTATGCCAACTCCATATTCATGTAGTGGTTAAAGTTCCTATATATGACCTGAAGTAGAATCAAGCCCAAAATAGTCTTCGGTATACGTGTCTCCATATTTATTTTATAGGTCAGATCTATAATCAACTTTACATTTCATCACCTATGATTCATTGAAACCTCTCTTCAGTTTTTATCTTTCACCTCACTTATCTTTTAAAAAAATACTTAGAGATATTTCTCTCTCTCAGAAAATATGCAACTCACAATTTTTTCCTCACGCTTTGCATAAAAGTATCTTCTTCTATTTATAGGATGGCTCAGATATATTAATCTATTAATTAATAGAAAATATAATTAATATAGAATGCCAAATCAATATTAAATCTAAATAATATAGAAGACGAAATTAATTGAAAATCTGACTTAATATAGAAAACCATATTAATAGGAAATCTAATTAATATATGAGACCAATTTAAATAAAATTCGCTACAAGTTACTTATAGCCTACACTTACACAAATACTACGTTTCAGCTTTAATTAATCAAATAATGAGGCACAATATGAATCAGTCTTAGCAGAATTACAACTCGCATAATTTGTGAGACTAAATAGTTTGTTTGATAAATGACTCATACCTTCTGGTTAATCACGCATCCGGGCAGTTCGAGGCTAAGAAAGATCACTTAGTAAAATATCTAAGAGCGTTAATAAAATCAGCATCATTATTCAAAAGCATCAGGTATGAAGACATTCACATGGCTTAAAATTTGGTGGCAGATTCCATATCAACTATAACATACTCTGAATGGTACAAATGAATCTTAGTTCAAGAGAGTCATTCAATAATAAAACATTCCGAACAAATTTAAACACAGACGAAGCCCTCCAAATTTTAACTATTGAAGAGAGGATTGGAAGTTTGATCTCAAAGATTTCTTGGTTAAATGGAGTCTACCAGTTGACAAGGTATCTACTAAGAAGTTGAGATTTAAGGCACACGAGTTTACAGTCTTTAGAGATATCAAGTTTTAAAAAAATTTAACCTTGCCTATATTAACGTATATTGGAGAGAATGAATCACAAATAATATTGTCTAAAGTTTATAATTGAGAGGGATCAACTCACTGTGGGTACAAAACATTAACAAGAAAATTCTTATTGGTACGATATTAGTGACCTTGTGTAATGACTGATGCTAATTACTCAAAATGTGTGATACTTGCCAACAGTTGCTAACACCATATATATGACTGCAATACCACTTGAGTCTGTTTCCAAAGATTTATCGTTTGACCGATGGGTTTGGATCTGGTGGGACCCTTACTGATGGCTTGAGGGGGAGGACAAACTATCATAGTAGCACTAAATTATTTTTTTCCAAGTAGGTGGAAGCTGAACCATTATCCGTTATAAGAGAAAATAATGTTATCAAGTTCATCATATCCAATATATATTGTAGGTTTGAAGTTCCAAGGAGAATAACCACATGTGACGGTCCATAGTCTAACAACACATATATGAAAAGTTTTCGCAAATCTAGATACATACAACAAAGTTTCTCAGCACCCTTTCACCCTCATGATAATGGGTATGTTGAGGTCACAGACATAATTATCCTTGAAGGCCTTAAGAATAACTTGGATGGAGTTGTGTGAAAACAACGAATCACCTCCAAGAAGTATTATAGGCTTACCAAACTACTCATTGGACAACGACCCGAGAATCACCTTTTGCTTTGGTTTATGGAATAGATGTTGCGACTCTATCTAAAGCCACAATTTTATTTTACAGAGTGATAAATTATTATGACGCCAATAACAATGAAAGAATGAGAACTGAGCTTGATTTAATCAAAGAGAAAAAGACGCACATGCATACTTAAATTCCTTATACTATCAACACCCTGATGAGAAGTAGATATACGTCACAGGTCAAACAATGAGAATTTAAGGTAGGGAATAAGGTTTTGACGAAGGTTTTCTTACATACAAGTTCTTATATAATTAGACCAAACTGGGAAGTTCCATATTTGGTAACCATGAGTGTAAAGTACAGAATTTATTGGTTGATAGATGCGAAGGGGAAACCACATCAAAACTCATGGAACATTGAACAATTGAGATTATATCTAGAATGAATATGTAAAAATTGTACGAATATGTAATTGAAGTAATGAACAGTAGCACACCCTTTCCTACTCTGGTTGCGCGAGAAGGTTTTAATGAGGTGCTACATATCTGGTTGATAGATAGACGTAACTTGATTTCTTATATTAGATGATTCTTATTTTAGATCCGATGGATTATTTCCAACATCACTTGGTCTACATTAGATAATTCTTATTTTAGATTTGATGAATCATTTCTAACATCAGTTGATCAACATTAGATATTTTTATTTTAGATCTAAGCGATCATTTCCAACATCAGTTGGTCTACATTAGATAATTCTTAATTTAGAAAAATAATAAAAAATTGGCATATATATATATATATATAAGTTTCCGAGAATAAAATGCTTTAATTAAATAGGGACTTATGGTACAAAACAAAGACAAGGTTTAAGGAAAAATCATTACGAGTCTTTATAATAATATTAAGAGCATGCTTGTTTTTAATGTCCGCTCGAGTATTCTTCTCCAGACTCTTCTTTCGATTCTCCTTCATTACCTTCAAAATCATATTCATATAAAATATTCAAGGGGCGGTCCTCCTCCGAAACCAGTCGCTAGTATGAGCCTAATTTCAATTTCATAAAGTTTTCATGAATGTTAAATGTCAAGATATATTTGACTCAAGCTTCACGATCGGATAACGTATTCAGGAATTTTTTTAGCGTAAGTTTCAAGCGCAACCACATCCTCTTTTTATGTTTGAAATTTAAAAGCTATGAACGCAGCCGCCTCGTCTTATTTTTCCTTAACTTTGAAGGTGGTAAGCTCTTGATTGGCTTTGTACTTTTTCTCTTCACCTCTATTAGTGGTTACCTTTAGCTCTTTTTATTTTTCTTTAAAAAGATCCAAATGAAGGTTGTATTTTGCATCATTCTCTCACAATAACAACCTGCACCTAACAAGATCCTTTTGATGAAACAAATTTAAATCTTCGAGTTCTCTTGAATTAAAGTGAGCCTGTATTTCAGCTCTATTGTAAAGGGACTTTTTACCTGAGGCTGATTGTCGAACCTTTTCTACACCGTTATTTCCAAGCTTCATTATCATTTTTAACCTGCGAAATCTGATTATTAGCTCTAGAAAATTATTCTTTCATTTTCATCGCCTTCGTATTAAGAAGAGCGATGAAGTATACACGATAGTGAATGGAGACAACATGAGAGTCTGAGTGCCGAAGCTGGAATGATATGGAGGCAACTAAATTATCTAATGAGGCTTATCTGTCTAGATCTTGTAGACCTTGCTGGTTGGTCGCATGTATTCTGGATCAATGATGCGACATACACTTTGATCAAAGCAACATATGCTTTGGGCAATGACAAAACCACTTTGGACATAATTAGGATAGTGTTTTCTTGTTACATGCGCAAGGAAAAATTGTATACTTATAATTATGTAAATAGTCCAGCCCTAATGCATGAACCCATAAACAATTATAGTATCCAAAGTCAAAGAAGACTCATTCAAATATATAGTTAATTGCAAAATCTAAGTAGTTAGAGAAAGATAGGTTATGATCCCTCTAATATCGGACATATATTATTGCAACATTAGACCTTATAATTAGAGATCCAACAACTATTAATAACATGACGCATTATTCATTTACTTTAATTATTTACATTATTCAACTTTGATTCTAAAAGGTTTAAATATATACAACATAGCTTCCAACCATTAGCTTATTATTTCGAAAACTTTTAATATAAAAAAATCAAATCAAATAATTGCACATTTTTTTACAATTCATATCACTCTCTTCCTTTCTGATTCTATCTTACTCCTTCAATATTCACATTATTATATTATAATTCTATATATTTTTTTAACTCTATTAATAACTAACTAATTTAATATATAATTTATTAAATAAATAGTGGGAGTTTCAATTTCAATAGTTTTATTATTATTATTTTTTTGCAGAGGGAACCCGCAGCCGCTACTCTGAGTGCAATGAGTGCGCACAGGGTAAATCCTCAGTCTGACGCGATAGCCTACAAACCAACGCCAGAAGGTAAACCACACAAGGTGACAGGCTCAGCCGTGAAAGCGTATGTAGAGGGACTCGAACTCATGACCTTTTGGTCATAAGAATGCCATACTCAACCAACTCGGCTACCCCCTTGGGGCCAATAGTTTTATTATGTAATGTATCATACTTGTTTTTTTGTTATTCGTATTTTTTTACATTTTTATTTATTTTAAAAGTATGTTTTTCCCTTTTAGTTCGTTTTTTAAATTTATTTTCAAAATATATAACATTTATGTATTTGTTTTTACAAAAAGTACCACTAAATACCCACTAAACTTTCTCATTACCACATAATACCTAAATATTGCATACTATGAACAACCACTTTTACCGGGATGAAAAACCACAACTAACCCTCTTTCTTTTTGAACCAAATTTATTTTCGTACTTTTTCCTCTTTACTTTTATTTGAAAAAGTTCGTATATTTCAAACTGTAGTTTAGAAAAAAAAAATCAGAAAATACCATTGGTTTTATTTTTTTAGACGAACAAAAATAGATTGATTAATGATTGTTTTTTATTTGTTGTTCAAAGAACTCACATGATTGATTTTTCAAAGAACTCGTATGATTGATTTTTCAAAGAACTTGCACTATATTTTTTCAAAGAACTCACATTGTTGAGTTTTCAAATAAAAATAACAATGTTAACTTTTTTAAAGAACTCGCATGTTTAATTTTTCAAAGAACTCGGACGGTTGATTTTTCAAACAAAATAACATTGATAACTTTCCAAATAATTCGCATGTTTAATTTTTCAAAAAAACTCTTATGGTTGATTTTTCAAAGAACTCTCGTGATTGATTTTTCAAAGAACTCGCATGTTTAGTTTTTTAAAAAACTCGCATAATTGATTTTTTAAACAAAATAACACTATTAATTTTTCGAAGAACTCGCATATTTAATTTTTTCAAAGAACTCGAATAATTGATTTTCAAAGAACTCTCATGATTAATTTTCAACTCGCATGTCACTGGTAATTTTTTTTTAAATTCAAAAAATATCATCAATGTATCTAGTTTTGTTCATCTTAAAATAACAAAAACGATAATACTTTAAAATATTTTTTCCTAACTCCGATTTGAAAAATACGAACCTTTTAAGGAAAAAAAACAATTTTTTTACTTCAAATATTAAAAACGATTACATAGCTATAATGAAGCGTGGTATTTGATATATTATAAAAAAAAATATTATGCATAAATAACAATATAATTTCAGAATAGATACCTCAAGTATAACTTTTTATTTCTTCAAACTTTATTTATGTATTTATATGAAAAAAAATATATTTTACAGAGAAATCGAAAAATAAATAAATTAGAGATTAGAAATTTGTTTTAATTTTTTTAAATAATTTTCTTTTAAACTTCTGAACCAGTGGGATTGTCGAAAGTTACTCATCATACCAGATTGAAAATTGTCGGGTTACACAGTTATAGGAACAGTAACTTTTATTTTCACATTCAATTATAAAGACTTTTTGAAAAATTAAATTATACTCCACCGTCTAGTATTTTATACAAGACACCAGTTTACAGACAGTCTAAGATTCAGTCTCCTCGACAGGTTGGGTTGCTTTCACGATCCCTTTTGACACGAAAACCCTAGAAATCTTGCTTGAGCTTTGTTTGATTTGCTTGGATTTTGACAAATCTCGTTCAAGAACAATGAACGACCTCTTGAAGGTATATTATCGACATCCCTTCTTCTCTTCTGCCTTACTGTCTGCTCAATTGATCTGAAGTAGGTGAAGTTAATTTCTCTTTGTAATTCTAGATTGATTAGAGTGTTCGTATGTTAATTTGAAGAATCTACAGTTAGTGCATTATAGTTGTTTAATGGGTTCTACAGGATTCGTTTGAGATTCCTCGAGGTCAGTCTTCTAGGAGTGGAGATATTGAGTTAGGAGCACATGGGAATCCTGGAGATCTGGGTCTTGAAGAATTCTTCAAGAAGGTATTTGTCATCCTTCTTGGAAATATACTTTTTTCTCTGTCTGTAATTGAATTACCATCAACTTGATTTCTTATTTTGCTTTCTTTAGGTTCAAGAGATTGAGAAACAAAATGAGAAGCTTGAAAAGCTACTCACCAAGCTCCAGGTATTTGCTTTTATGGATTCGTTTTTATATACCGACCAAGAATCTCATTTACTTTCGTTTAGAGTCAACTAGTTTTGAATAATCACCAACAGAGAAAATAGATTGGGTCATGGGATGCTCTAAAGCTTTAGATGGGTGCTAGATACTATCTGTGATACACCAACTTTTTGGTTGGTACTTGGTAGGATGAATTGATACTGACATTTCACTAAGTTTCCCGAGAAAGTTGTGTCTACATTCCCTCTTAAGACTAAAGTACACTGTTTGTTCCCCCAACCTGTTTAGTCTGCTTCAATTAGCACACATTGTGCTTCAGTTCCGGTAGCGAAATTCGGAGTTTTACATGTAAAGGTCACAGCAATAACTAGCACAACGATGCATGTATGTTTTCTTTTTTTTCCTAGTCGTTCTTGGTTGTGAGGAAGACAATATTGTTTGCTTATTTCATATGTGATACAGCTTTTGCAGCCAATTTCTTGTATCTCATTTGTACTTGTGGTTCATTTGTTCTTTATTGGTTTGATCTGAGTATGAGTAATTTATGATAAAGATTTTGCAAATTTTGAGTAGGATGCAAACGAGGAGTCGAAGGCTGTGACAAAGGCTCCTGCAATGAAAGGTAAGAGAGTATGGAGATTGTGGAATTACGCTAGCATTATTTTTCAAGTTCGGTAATTTTTAGGGTGAGATAGAAAAGGAAGCACAAATTCTTATAGCACTGCAGGAAGATTTGTGGAAGAACATGAAATTATATGAAGAGATAGAAAGACACATGAAATTTTTGAAAAAAATTTCAGTTTTACTTGTTTGTAGCAATGATGATTGTATCATATTAAAGGAAACAGCTCTTGTTTGTTGATTTTTTTATTATCGTACGTGGTTGGCTCGCTCTTGTGCTATTTTGTTATGGCTACATCGACGATCTTGTGATAATATAACTTTTCGCTATGCAGCAATCAAGAAGCGGATGGAAAAAGATGTGGATGAAGTCGGAAAAATTGCTCGTTTCGTAAAGGGTAAAATTGAAGAGCTAGATCGAGAGGTTAGCAATACTTGAGGCTTCCAGTTTGGCTGTCCATGTGTCATGTCTTCACCTTCTTGTTTTCGGTTTTGTCCAGAATTTAGCCAGCAGGCAGAAGCCTGGGTGTGGAAAAGGAACAGGTGTAGACCGATCAAGAACAGCCACAACTGTGTAAGTCAATCGTTCTCTTCCATTAGCTTTGGTACTATTATCTTTATTTATGTTTCTGATGAATGCCACTATTTGAATTCCATTATTTATGTTTCTGATGAATGCCAGTATTTGTTACTCATCTTGTTTGTTTAGACGTTGGTGTCAAAAGATGCTATAGTTCATTTCTCTTTCTTTTTACCTTTTCGAATTTGTCGAAGGCTCCTTTAAATCATTAGCTCTTGGTTTCCTTTATGTCTGCCTGATTTGATTGTGAAATCTTCTTCTGTTGCCAAATTGTGAGAAGTTATATATTTGAAGTTTCCGATCTAAGTTTATTATTTCCGTGGAAACTGAGTTATATATGAAGTTTCTTTGTATTGTTTATGATTGACAAAGCAGCTGTTATCGACCTAGTTTAGTCTACTTTCTTTGAAGGCCTGCAAATACAGAATGTTGTTTTATCACATTATTTCATTTTATTTTAACCTTGTAAATTAAATATTATTTTGCAGTTCACTGAAAAAGAAGTTGAGAGATAAGATGGCTGAATTTCAGGTATGCTAGCAATTCATAAGTTTTCGCACCAAGGTCCTATTATGTTCAATTTCACAGGACTTTAATATTTTCACAGACTCTAAGGGAAAACATTCATCAAGAATACCGGGAAGTTGTAGAGAGGCGTGTTTTTACAGGTTTAAACTTTTACCTGCTATGCATTCCTATAATTCCATGACGTGTCTTAACTTTATAATCTCTGTGATTTTTAGTAACGGGGGAGCGCGTTGATGAAGAGGTAAAATTCTTGCAGTGTAGTACTTTTAGTGTGTGTGCATATATATATACTTCCGAAATCTCATTTGAAGATGTAATATATGAAGACAATCGACCAAATGATCGAAACTGGAGATAGTGAACATATATTCCAGAAAGCAATTCAAGAACAAGGGCGAGGCCAGGTTTTTCCCCCCACTACTGCTAACTCCTATAATTTTTGTTCGTATGTATTTTCTTGTAACCTTGACATATACTTTTTGAGTCGCTCGAGCTCTAAAGAGTGACGGTGCCATTTGCTTATTAGCTATAACCATATATAATGTTTGGCTCCTTAAGCTTTTTCATCTCAAAATAAGATACTTTTTTTTTCCTTATTTAGCTTATGTTTTAACTCATGTCTTTATACACGTTACTTTTATAAAAGACACAAGACATGTTTTTTGTTTTTGTTTTTCTTAGTCTTCTTTGGCTTATTGGCTTAAAATAAGATTTAAAAAAACCCTAACAAGCAAAAAGTGATATTTTTAGGCTTATTTAATTTTTAGCTTTTTACTTTTTGGTATTCTTTTAGGGACTTCTTCTTTATACATGTCATTTTATAATGTAGTTTTTAACTTTTAAAATTAGTTTTTTTCTATAACACACAAAACAACATTTAGCTTATTCTACAAAGCTAACTTATAGTAAGCTAGCTTATTTGTTAATACGCACGGCACGAAACAACCCCTGAGTTATAAGGGATACTTGAGTGTCTCTTATCCAGTTAATGCATTTCCTTTGATTCTTGGTTTGAGGTTAAAAAGTTTATTATTTACAGATAATGGACACCCTGGCAGAGATTCAGGAACGGCATGATGCTGTGAGAGATTTGGAGAAGAAGCTGCTTGATCTACAACAGGTAATATGATCCATCTAGTCAAGTACAATAAGAAAATGATTCGGTTAAGGTTTTTTTCGTATGCATCATAAACTTTTTCTATTAAATATGCGAGTGGTCGATTTTTGGTTAAACCACCTTGGGTGCCAAACATAAGTTGATAACAAAACTGGTAATAAACTTTCGAGGGTCCTATTGCCACCACAGCTTTGTAAAAATCTATTGTAATACATAAATGCGAAGGGTATTTGGTGCAGATATTTCTAGATATGGCTGTCTTGGTTGATGCACAAGGAGAAATGCTTGACAACATAGAGTCACAGGTAATAGATATGGATGTGTGTTTATTTATATATGATATATATGTACATATATAACCTAACGTTTTCTTTCAGGTGTCAAGTGCAGTAGACCATGTACAGACAGGGAATACTGCTCTACAAAAGGCAAAGAGTCTACAGAAAAACTCAAGGAAGTGGATGTGCATTGGCATAATCCTCTTTCTTGTCATTGCGGCAATCGCCCTTGGTATAACAAAGCCATGGGTCCACCGTGCCTAGTACATGTTCCATATACCTGTATAAATTGTTTACTGGTCAATCTTGTTCATTATTTGTTTTCCATAAATGCTGCCTAAAGTTTTCTTCTCCGGTTTTTTTATTACTTGTGTTGTATTTTACAAGCAAAGAGAAAACCAATTGTTGTGTCAGATTCACTTGTGACTCTGGACTTCAAACCTGCCTTGTTCTGGCGCTTCTTATATGAATTATGTTACAAAATTTTAAAGTTTACTTACCAGCACTAACAAAATATCAGTCTATTGTATTAGATGAAATAATGAATTTTGGCAATATATCTGCATTATTGTGTTGAATTAATTATAAATTCATCGGTTCACGTTTTTATAATTCATGATTTACTGTTTTGTCATTGCGATTTGTGGTTTCTATTCACAGATTAACAATTATACGTGGAGCTCTATTATTTTCCCATTTCGAATGATTTTTTTTCAAGTTTCATTTGGCATCAATTCAAAATTTTAATATAGTTTAAGAGCATTAAACCTTCTCCTGACTTATTGAGTGTGCTGACAATTTAATGATGAATGACAGTATCAAGAATTCTAATCCTCTATTTTCTACCGTTGATAATTGTGATTAATGAGATAAAAATTTGCAATTTGATGAAGATGAAAGATGGTCGTACAAAAAGATACTAGAATCAAAATGGCAAATTTAAGTAGAAATTCTTCTTGATTTGAGTTATTTGGCGCACGAAGTTTAAATCAATGGATACGGTTCTGAAAAATTTCAAGTATTAGAGCATGTAGTGGTAAGCACGATTAAAAATAGCGCAGAATGAATACGGAGGCAAAGAGCTATACTATCTTACATTATTTTAAAACTAAAATAATAAAAATTAATTAATATTTATTAAACTAAATAAAAAAAAATTGTTTATTTTTGGAATAAAACAATTAAAAAATACAAGATTTTGATTTAGCCCGAATACAGTTTAGATGCAAATTGAAATTTAATAACTAAAATATAAAATATGGCACGATTTCATTGACCCAAATTCCTATCACTCCCTTGATGCCTTTTCTCATGTTTTTTTTTTATGATTATGAAGAAAGATTGAAGGATTTTTGAGTTTAATGAGAAATTTTTTCATTGAAAGCATTTGCAAAATTCATCGAAAAAAGAATATGTAATTTCACTTCGAATGATTTTATGAAATCATATCTTTTGTGTTTAAGATATTTTTCTTTGAATTAAGTTAAAATATTGTTCTAATCACATTAACGAGCAGAGTCAGAGATATCCCCATAGGTGGTTTTCTTCAACTCATGTACAAAGCAAAGATAGACCTATTCGTGTATTCTAATCCTTTATCTGGATCCTCATTGGACTTAACACAGTTGGATGTCAATTTCCTGCAAAATAATAGATTTCTACAATAGTAGATTTCTACAATCTACTTAACTTAATTGTTAGTAATAAACCATCTTATATTATATGTATAATAATAACAGATGATAAGTATGATATATTAGTCCTAATCTTTTTGAGTGAATGGTCGAAGATGAATATTTTAGAAGGCAGAGATATTGAGTGAGAACTAAAGAGGATTTCATTTCATTTTAAGATCATAAGGGAAACCATCGAGAATCTATCTATTATATCCCTTACAGGTTTGGTAGATAATTCCAAGATGAAATATTAATCCTCTATTCTTAGATGGCCTACTTCTAAGCTTTCTAGAAGTGTAATTGCACTTAGTTCAGCATGATCTTGGTTTTGATTATAGGTTAGTCTCTTTTTGCATTTATTTAAGAGACCATTTTCCCAACCTGACTACAACCTTGTTCAGTTCTCAATAGATGTGGGCAATTGTCATACTAAAAGTGATAAGTTTCCTGCAACATTTAATGAAAAGAGCCAAATACCAATGAGATTTTCCTTTCAATAGCATTTCGATAAGTACCGTAGAGCCAATATCAATTTCTAGGAGTCTTATATCCTTTTCTTTACATAAAAAAGCCCATCTTGAAAAGAACATGCATTCAACAATAATAGAGGTTTATTTACCATAGGTTCTACCAAAGGCTGCAATTATATCTTATATGATATATCTAACTTGACCACCTCCACTAGATTCACTAGACAAGCAACAAGATCCATCTGTATTAAGCTTAGATCTATTACTTAATTGAAGTTTCCATTTGAATGAATAACTTATTCTAGGCTTGTCTATCTACCGGAAAAAACCTAACTTAGAAGCAATTTTTATATCTTTGAGCCTATGAGACCTTTTTAGTATATTAACACAATATAGAATTGAGAGTATATACGTAATATGATCTAGGATATAATTAACTATAATATATTTCTCTTAGTGCTTAGCTTTATTCCTTGAGTTCCAAATGACCCAACAACTAGAGTTGGATCAATTGTTCTTATATGAACCTCTTTTTGGTAGACCAAAATCAGCTTCAAATAAGATGAGGTAATGTCATGTGCCTACCTATTGGAAAGGCCAAATAATCTCGCAAAATATTTCCAAACTTCTCATGCTATATTAAATTGAACAAATACGTGGTTTAGTGATTCAGTTCTATCACATAACTTACATTTAGAAGCAAATAAGAATTTTTTTTATTGTAAAATTGTGTCACGGGTATCTAGTTATATAGAAGTCTCCAAAAAAGAAAATAATATTTTTTTGTTCAAATTCTCTTGAAAAAATTGCATTTGTTGCCTTTGTTTCTTAATTCATTCCAGGAATCCTTTGTACTAAATTCTTTATGGGTTGATAATGTCAATTTAATGTAGTCTTCTTCAGATTATTTTAGATCAATTCTCTTGATTTTCTCAATATCAGATGTAGTAACAACATGCTTTAATTTCTCCAAGTTCCAGCATCTTTCACTCTAGAAATTATTGTCTTTATCCGCAAGATACCAATAGTTATTTTTTTATTATTAGAGAATAAAATGAAGGGATGTGTATCACACCATCTTTTAACCATAAGTCAATATCACCCTTGCCAACATTCCACTAGATAAAACCTTATGCAAAATATCTTATATTCATTAACCTTTTCCAGATTTTAGAACATTTACTAGTAGCTTATACTTGAAGAGGATGATGATTTGGACAATATATTAAGTGCATATATTTATCCCATAAAGAATTTTGATCTTCGAATTTGAACCATAATTTGCAAGAGTAAGAGATCTCTAAGTCTTCTAGTCTTCTTATGTTTAATCCACCTTCATCATAGGGTTTACATAGATGAAACCATATCGTCTAGTTAGTTATTTGGTTAGATTCATTAGATCCCCATAAAATTATGTTGCACATTCTCTCTATTGTGTAGATTACAGCTTTAAAAATGAGGAAACTTTGTAGATGGTAAGATGGGATAATCGTCAATACTAGTTAAATAAGTATAAGTCTACCACCAAATGATATAAGCTCACTATCCCACTCAAGGATCCTTTTCCTAATTTTAGTCACTAACTCATCAAAGTTAAAAGCTTTATTACTTGTATGGATAGTTAGACCAATGCATTTAAGAGGGAGGTTTCCATGTTTAAAACTAGTTTCATTTTCTGTCACCTTAACTCTAACTTGAAACATTCTTTTAGGTTAAATATTTTTGTTTTGTCTTTGTTGATTATTTGATCATACCTATCTTGATACTACTGCATGAACTTACTGATTTTTTTATATTTGGAGAAGATTAATTTGCAATGATGATAAAATCATCAGCAAATTCCAGACAAGGTATGTCCCAATAACTTCTTGTTTTATATCGTATTCTCTCTTCTCTTCAAATAGATTTTTAAGACCCCTAATTATGTATTTTCACCAATAATAAAAATACTAGGGGATATAAATTCCCCTTGTCTTACTCATTTTTTAGACTTAAAGAAACCTTGTAGTTCACAATTTACTATTATTGAAAACCAGGCAGAATTGATGCTCTTCATAATTATATTCATGAACCTTTTATCAAAACCAAATGATTCTATGATTCTTATAATAAAGTTGAATCAGACTCTATTAAATGCTTTGGACATATCCATTTTGATCATCACATTACCTCCATAGACTTTGCTATTTAAGTCTCAAGCTAACTCTTGAGTCACTATGATATTATCATGTATGCTCCTACTTTTAACAAAGTAAACTTTCTATTATGGTATAATCTTAGGAAGTCTATCATACATGATCTTAGATATAATTCTCTTGAGAACTGTGCATAAACCAATGAGTCTAAAATCATTCCAGGTTTGAAGAGAATTGACCTTAGGAATTATAAAAATTCCAATAACACCTTGAAGGAGTGGGTGGCCAAGAAAGAATGCTGCTATAGTCTCACAAAAATATTTAGAGTTTATGGCCCAAAAATATTAGAAAAACTTGGTATTGAATCCATCAACTCCAACAAAACTATTGGATCTTAAAGAATTAACAATGTAATGTATCTCATCTTATGAAGGTAGCATCATAAGATTTTTATTATCATATTCTGAAATTAGTTTTGGTATGATGTTGTGAAGATCCTCGAGTTCATTTTGATTAGGTTGGGCTGATAATATTGATTTGAAGTGATCATCAACAGAGTTACCTAGAGCAAATTGATCCCTTATCCATATGTCTCCATCGAGTATTCCATGGATTTTGTTTTTTTCTTCTTCTTTTCTTAACATAGTTGTGAAAACATGAAGTATTTATGTCCCCATTCTTTAACGAGTTAGTGCTACTTTTGTGCTCCCAGAATGATTCTTCTCTAGCATAAACCATTGTGACCATAAAATCCTCCTCTAATGAAGAATGTCTAACTTTTAAGTATATAAATTGTTCATGGTTAGCAATAACCTTAAAAATTAATTCCTCATGCCATATTATCGAAATCTTGTTGTTAATGTTTGAAACACTATCTTGAAAATCAATTTTCTTGTTAAATTTCCTAAATTGTCCACATAGATCATATGCTATTGGGTAACCATGAAATCCATATTTTCAGTATTTTAATTGACTTAAGTCTTCTGATTGTAGCTTTGTTCCTCATACCCCCCATATTCCAATTAATGATTGTGTTTGTCATTTAAATTTTTCAGTGAAGGACACGTGCGACCCTTTAAAAAATATTTCTTTGGTAATAAATTGACTTTTAGTAGATTTGACCTTAGTTTTCTTCAATTTGGAATATATTTATGTTATATGTTGATGGATTTATCCTCGTCTACCCAAAAAAATATCAAAGACGTTTCCAGTTCAACCTGTGCTTACTTTGTTTCCGTCTCATTAAAAATATTTTAATGTCTCATTAAAAACCTTTCACATGCCGAAACCTCCATTGAAAAAATCTATATTTCACTGAAGAAAAAAGTACAACTAACAAACATGAGATTGTTAGAATTATTGAGATATTTATCGATCCAATAAAACTCGAATTTTGCTTCAAATTTATTTGAATTATTTGCAAATATAGTAAAATGGCCGCTCTAGTCTTTTCAAGTTATATCTAAAATACTAATTAATGTTAAATAAAATAAAGAAACAATATTGATTCCTAATATCTGATTAGCGATAACTTAGATGCTTCCAAAATTATATTTTGTTTAATTAAATTAAGAAAAATCATGTATCCGTATAGACTTTGAAAGTTATCTTCTGATTTTAAAATATAAAGGACTGAATGAAAATAAAAAGATCTGATCTTATCTTATAGGCGACACAGTCAAAACGGGTTGGATTGGCTTAGACTCACACGTTATTGGTCGGCTTAGTCTTACGTGTATTTCCATTAGGAATTGTCAAACCTGAGCCATTCAAGTTAAAGTGATCTCATCGATCTATAAAATCATTTAAACTTTTAGATTAAGAAAAGTTAAAATCTTTAATCAAATTTACTTTCCCGATAAATAGACACATTCTTTGTATTTGAGGATGATTTCGCTAAAGTCACAATTATGGTTTTAAACTAACCTTTAATTTTCTTATATGTTTTTTCTAACTTAATAACTTGATTTGTTGTTATTTCACCATGATTTTGTTATAATAAATGGGTAATAATCCAAACCGTTTTATACCTCGTAAATGTGATAAATAAGATATTGAAAATCTTAACTATTTTAAAAAAAATAGTTGTTGGAAATATGAGTGTTATGAATTAGGGGTCCGGTCTGCATATTCCACCTCCGTATATAAGTAAGAACAACACGGTCTCAACACTAGTATGGTATTGTCCGTTTTGGGGTCCGAAGGCCCTCACGTCTTTGCATTTGGTCCACTACCAAAAAGCCTCATACTAGTTGAGGTATGTTCTTACTTATATACCATTGATCATTCCCATGTTTAACCAATGTGGGATGTGGGACTTTGGTCGCCATCCTAACAAATCCTCCTCTCGAACAAAGTACCACTTAACCTCCTCTCAATTGACTTTCATCCGCTCACTCTAATCAGAGATTGCTCCACGTGAGCAATAGAGCTTTTTACAGCGGATCTACTGCTCTCGACCATCCTTCCTTAATCCTTAGCTCCACTATCCACTCCAATCAAGTACCAGTGCTTGATGAGTCATGGACGCTCCGAACTAGGATCTCTAGAGCAGATAACATTGAGCATTGTTACTGATTCATCATGTTCGACCTCCGAGAATTTCACCACCATCGCGTTCCGTCTGGGCCTGACGCTCTGATACCACGTGTTGGGAATATGCAATTATCAAAATGACTCAAGCACATAACATATACGAAGGAAAGATTTAAATGAAACACAAGATTTCACGTGGTTCGACAATTGTCTACGTCCATGGGCGCCGCCAAAGAAAAGAGTTTCACTATGATAGAAAAGGTTACAGATTTCAGATTGTGTTTTGTGTCGCCATAGTAATCTATTTATAGGGAATTAATAGACTTACTAGACTATGGGTCTAATGGGCTCATACGACAAGACTAACTCAAGTGATTGCACAATACTATCACAGACACAAAACTGTACTGCCGGACACAGTACACTGTCAAGGCACTATTCGACTCATTCAAAACAAATCTTCCCCTTGAGGAGAATATCCTTTCTTCACTATCAACAAAGAAAATTCTCTTATTTTGACTCACCAAATTCCCTTAAGGCATTCACTCTATACTGCGAACACCGATCCAATTTAGGCACTCCCTAAACTTTCGAACTGATACTGCCTTGGTCATTATATCTGCTGGATTGTCGTGTGTAGACACTTTCTTCACATCAACAATTCCCTTTGATATTATATCACGAATAAAACGATACCTGACATCTATATGCTTTGTGTGCTTATGGTACATCTGGTTCCCTGTAAGGTGTATAGCGCTTTGACTATCACAAAACACTTTTTTTAGTAGTCCTATCCAAGCCCAAATCTGCCACCAAACCTTCCAACCATATTGCCTCTTTAACTACTTCTGTTACTGCCATGTATTCTGCCTCTGTTATAGACAAAGCTACAGTAGCTTGCAACTGCGCTTTCCAACTGATCGCACTCCCAGCTAGAGTAAATACATATCCTGTCAGAGATCTTGTTTTATCCATATCACCTGCAAAATCAGAATCAACTAAACCAACCAATGATCCTGCAACATCATTCAGCGATTCACCAATATCGGTCTTGTTAAAAGTTAAGCCAACATTCACAGTATTCTTTTGAAGAGATTCAATCTCTTCCCCCAATAGCACCAATCCATCGATCTGTATCTGAACTCGCTATAACTTCTCTGTAGCTACTAGGTTCCTGCATCTCAACTTCTTCTGCAACTGACAGAGCATATGCAACTAGATTCGCATACCTTTTTGGAAGTCTAATATCTATTCTATCTCTGCCCAGTGCTATGCTATAAGGTTGTTGTTCTGGTTCAGGCGCATCATCGTCACTATCATCCGATGCTGACGCTTCACCTCCTGATTCTGGATCCACCTCAGAACCACTTGAATTATTGGACCTGCTAGGAACTGATTCTACTTCAAGCTCCACCTGTTTACTCACAACCGATCCTACTTCAACCATTTCTCCTACTTCCTTCTGGCTGTCTATATAAGCAAACTCATTAAAAGTAACGTCCTTACTGATGAGAAAACCTGGAGACTTTGGAGAGGTACACCATAACCCATATCCCTTCACTCCAGTAGTATATCCTAGAAATATGCACCTCTTTGCCCTCGGCTCAAGCTTACCATCTCTCACATGAGCATACGCAGGACAACCGAACACCCTCAAATGTTTATAATCAGCCGACGATCCAGACCAAATCTCAAAAGGAGTTTTACAATCAATAGCCGTTGATGGAGACCGATTCACCAAGTAACACGCTGTATTAATAGCTTCAGCCCAAAAATCCTTTCCCACACTGGAATACGAGAGCATACTTCGTGCCTTGTCACAAAGCGTTCTGTTCATTCTTTCTGCGACTCCATTCCGTTGTGGTGTTCTAGAACAAGTGCGATGGCGCACTATTCCCTCAGCTTCGTAGAACTCGTTGAACTCACGACTGCAATATTCTGACCCATTATATGTCCTAAGACGTTTGATTTTTCTTCCTGTTTGCTTCTCAATCATCGTTTTCCATTTGACAAAGGTTGAATATGCCTCATCTTTCGTTTTCAGAAAGTAAACCCACACCGTCCTTGAATAATCATCAATCAAACTCATGTAGTATCTGGCTCCGCTCTTGGATGTAATTCTGTTTGGACCCCAAAGATCTGAGTGAATGTAGTCCACTGTCCCTTTAGTCTTTCTTACAGCCGATTTTCTGAATTTGACTCTAGTTTGTTTACCAAACACACAATGCTCACAAAATCCAAATGATTCTGCTTTATACCCTTTCAACAAATCTCTCTTTCCCAAAATAGCTAATCCTCTGTCACTCATGTGACCAAGACGCCAATGCCACAACTTATTTTGATCCTGCCTACTTTGGCTATTACTCCCTGATGATGCTACTGCAGCATCGCCCATAACAACACTCCCCTGGAGAATATAAAGACCCTTCTGCAAACTACCTTTCATGCATACCATTGAGCCTCTTGTCACTTTGATTACACCATCTTCTGCACAATACTTGTAACCCCGAGAGTCTAGAGTCCCAAGAGAAATCAAGTTTCTCTTTAACCCAGGAACATGCCAGCACGTCAAGATTCTAACAACCCCTTCAAACATTCTGATTTGACGTTACCAATACTACCAACAATCATCGAATGATTGTTTCCTAAATAGACAGTTCCCTGCATTGGATTGTACGTATCAAACCACTGCGTGAACTGACACATGTGATATGTAGCACCAGTATCCAGTACCCAAGAGTTTTTCCCAAAGTCTGAACTCACGGACAATACATCTCCTCTACCACTGTTTTCACTATCGTCGGAATCGTTCACACCTTCAACAATGTTTGCTGCATTTTCCTTTTGATTTCCCTTCTTACCATTCAGTTTCGGACAATCTCTCCTATAATGACCCTGCTCACCGCATTCATAACAGTTTGAGTGCTTTACCCTTGACTTGGACCTCAAGTTCTTCCTTCTTAAAGAACTCGCTTTGATTTTAGATCTTCCCCTAGTCATAAGACATTCCCTTTCAGCTTGATTGTCTGGCTGCAACTGTCTCATCTCTTTTGATTTCAGTGCCCCTTTGACATCTGCTAGCGATAACTTATCCTTACCATACATAATGGTATCTACGAAGTTTTCATAGGGAGCTGGTAACAATCTCAATACAAACAAAGCTTGATCCTCATCCTCAATATTGATATCTATGTTCTCCAAGTCCATTATAATTGATTTAAAATTATCTAGATGCTCTGTTATGGACATACCTTCTTTCAATTTGAAATCATACAAACGATTCTTCCAGTATAATCGGTTTACTACTAATTTCTCTGAGTAAAGATCTCCTAGCTTTTTCCATGCGCAGGCAGCAGTCTTCTCACCACTAATCTTGCGATGAACATTGTCTTTCACTCTCATTAAAATCTAGCACAAAACCCTTTCTTGAAGATCTTGCTTCTCCTCTTCTTTCATCTCTTCTGGTAACTTATTCTCCACAACCTTCCACAACCCTTGCAGTACCAATGAAGATTTCAGTTTAATCTTCCACAACGCAAAGCTGGATCCTCCATCAAATTTTTCAATCATATATTTTGTTGCTGTAGACGCCATTGTGAAACCCTAATTGCAAAAGCCCTAATTTCAGCACGTGGCTCTGATACCAAGTGTTGGGAATATGGGTGGTATGAATTAGGGGTCCGGACCCATATTCCACCTCCGTATATAAGTAAGAACAACACGGTCTCAACACTAGTATGATATTATCCGCTTTGGCACCCGAAGGCCCTCACGGCTTTGCATTTGGTCCACTACCAAAAGGCCTCATACTAGTTGAGGTATGTACTTACTTATATACCATTGATCCTTCCCATGTTTAACCGATGTAGGATGTGGGACTTTGGTCGCCATCCTAACAATAGTGAAACTTATTTTTTATTTTTTGAAAAATATGTGTAACTGATCCTTTAGACGTAGATCTTGTTGCAACATTACCTCTTGATGTTGTTCTTGAATTCTTGTAATACCCTTACCCGCTTTTTTGCTAACGATAGTTCAATCCGAATTCATAAAATAATAAAAGGTAACATTTGTCAATGACTCACTTGAAAAGAGTAAATATGTTGAGTGTCATTAATATTAGTATAAGTACATCTATCCCTCTGATTATAATTAGAAAAGAAAAGACTAAGCAATTACAGAAAATATTATAGTTCGGTTTCCTCAAACAAGTGAAACCCTAATGTACATTGTGGAATATAAAGTGGTCCTATTCACATATATTCTTAACATGTGTTTCGGGTTTCTATTCTATTTAGACATGTTTAGTTTCTTTACAAAAACTGGTATGTGTCGAAATCAATTAGTGCCGAATACTTTGAGAGTGCTGATGAGAAGCATTATCTTTGTTAAAAAAGTATATAGACGCTTTAGCCTTTATAATTTTTTAGCTTTGAATATCATTAAAGGTCGAAAGGATAATCATTTATATTTCTTTATTATGGATAGTGTTGTAAATTACTGATCTTTGTAACTGCAATAAGGTATTGATGATTGAATTTGTGTACATATCGGGTTGTTGGGAATCTTTAGTTTGAAGAAGATATTCTCATTTTCTCTCGAATTTGGCAGCCGAAAAATAATCATACTATTCTTTCTATAATACATAATGTTATGTCTACATGAGTGTAAATTATCAAATGGAATATTGGAAAGAACAATATATCAAATATGCTGATTGATTTACGGTATTCTTACAAATTTTTGCTGGTTTTTAACATTTTATAAGCTATGACATGTGGCCAAATATTATTTGAACCAGAGGATGACTGAAGAACTCTTGTTAAGAAGCCATCTAAGAAGGAAATCAATTATTTACCTATCGAGTTAAACTGTATTTATAGGATAATAATCATATATCTTCTAATATTAAGATGATATCTTAAATAAGATAGATCTTACTCTAATTTGAATAATATCACATCTCTTTCAGTTATAGATATTAATATATATTGGTAGTTATTAATATTTTTTACTTGTTTTTTCTTCTTTATATATGTGACCGAATAACCGAATATGATTTTAATGGATTAGCCGAATGATCATTTTATGAGTGCTGGATGGGCTTCTAACGAATCGACGAATGGACTATAATTACTTGATAGGTTGAATCTTATGGATCAGAAAATATATGTCCCTATAAAAAACTAAACAGAAAAGCATATTTTATCATGATTTAAAGAAATAAAAAACTATATATTTCTTAATTTTGTTTACAGTAACTAAAAATTAGATTTATTTTTTTAACAAAAACCGTTTTTATCATTTCCAAGAAACGAATTTTATATACTTCTAAATCTATCCAGAATTAATTTGTTTCAAAGCTTGTGAAATCCTAACTGTGAACTCTCAAATATTCTTTTTATAAAATAAGATAATAACTAAAATTTGATAAGAGTAGAAATAGTCTGGTCCATCAATATTGATCATGAAAACCATCAATAAAGTATATGTTATTATTTTTATTTTTCTAGAAATTATTATTTTATATTCTCTCAAACTCTTTATAGGTTATTACTACTTTTGATCAACTCACATACTTAGAATGTTCCGCATCAATTGGCACATTGTGTGGAAAATAAATATTTTCTTCCCACGTAATCAAAGCAAAGAAGAAATCTTAACACTAGCTGATGTCAAATTCTGAAGAAAAGTCTGGTCTATTTGTGGATAAGGAGTTGGATACAGAGGCTCTTGGCAGACATCCTCTAGTCCTGATGGCTCATACAACTCTTTCCACCGATCTTGAGCGATTGGCTTAACAACTGATGGAAGAACAAACTAAAAATTATTTATTGTTGCATGAAAAATTAGCCCCCAAGCCTATAGAGTTAAATATGTTTTTCATTGCGTGGATGAAAATAAAAGAGATGATACGTGTCCTAGAAAATTGAGGCATTGTTCCATGAACAACGCTCAGAGGATAAATCTTACCTTCAACGCGTCAAATAAATTAGGCATGGAAAACTTAAACGTAAGATCCCAAAGAAAGAAGCTACGAAAGAATTTTCTAAAACAAAATAAGAAGCATAACGCATAATTCAAAACATAATCGAAGGGAGAGAAGAGCTAGGGATCATTGACAACCTTATGACGACAAAATAAAGGAACCAACAATTCCCCCAGATGTGAAAACTAGAACATTACCGGCTGGAAGGCAACCATGATTTTCGCTGCCTCAGCTGGGGTACTAATAGTTTATTCGGAAGTAGTCAGGATTTGAGTAGGCCCTAGTAGTTCAATTAGAGATTCCCTTCAATTAGAATCAAGTGTCGGATTCTCAGTCGTGGAACAACCTCTGGGCACAAGAAATTTTCCAACATGTTGCACTTCTTTATCCAAAATAGAATCAGGGTTAGTCACAGGCCCCGAGATGATATAATCAACTATCAAGGGCAATAACGAACACTTTCTAGGTACCGGGTCAAAGAATAATACCAATATATTATATTGAGAAGTCATAAGGACATGGGTAATAGAAAGTACTCCTTCATGAACAATTTTTATATGGTTGAGGAAAGTTTTTCTGATGTAGAGTCCCCTTTAGCCCCTAAAATCCAGTACCGGATCCTGGCACCGATGGTCAACAATCATAAAAAGGAAAAGTACTACAAAAAATAAGAACAAAAACATCATAACTACAAATTCAATAATGAGATGTTTTAGTATAAAGCTGGATACAAGATGAAGTACAGTGCATTTTCTTTGATGCTTCAAGAAAACATCATGCAATGGTCTAATTGTCTCCCATAAGGATGCATCAAAAGTAATAAAATGGATGAAATTTTTTAGGAACCATTTTGTAAGTTCAAACACGATTATAGAAAATGAGGACTACATAATCTATTACAGGTGGATGTCTAATAAAAGTATAAGATAATACACCTAGTGGTACACAGAAACCAAAGCTGGATTACAAGATTACCAGGATCTGGTGGACGTAGCTGCATTCAGTTAGGGGATTATAGAAGACTCTCTCTCTAAGACCATAATGAAGATAAAATATTTGAACTTCGACGATTTATTCGCCTAAGTAGAGCACTACATTAAAGTGGATGAATTTATTAGAGAAAATAATAAAGGACACATAGTAACCCTGACGACATGCAATTTAGTTAGCTGAAAAGATACAATGGCCCAAATAAGTAAAAAGAAAGAAACGCCAAGGAGCACCGATGCATCAAATTCGGCCATGCCATGAAATAATAAAACTCAAGAATACAAAGTTTAGTTCAAAAAATGGTTACAACATCAACAATATCAAGAGAAGTGACTACTATTTAAGATCATCATTTACAGAGCTAACAGAAACTCTGGCAAAAATCTATGAAAAGACAAAAGATACCGTCAAATACAACCGTCTTGAGAATTTGTATGAAGAACCAGACGACAAAGATACAAATAAGTACTATAAGTTCTATGATGATATTAATTATTTTAATAAATATTATTAGGATTTTCATGATCAAGTCCAAATATTAGTAGATGAAGTCAAGCTCAGTGAGTTTGAAAATAAAATAATGAAATAAACCTAGATAATATTTCGGAGAAAGTACTATAAAAGAGACTTCAACACCAACCAAAGAGCAAAAACACTGGATACCAAGGCCATTGTAATGGAAACATAATAATAATATGTATGTGGATTCAGACATGCAATCAATATGCATAATTGGAGGAGATTCATAATCCATAATTTTTAAGAAGTCAAGAAAAGGTATGCAAATGAAATATAAGTGTAAAATCAAGGGCAAACAATCATGTATTTTTACCCATATTTGATACTGTAATTCACAGATGATGATTTGAGAGGAGTGACATCCTTACATAATGATGTGTTACTAATAATAGTGGAGCTGGTTGGAGTAGAAATAAAAAAGGATGATGATTAACATTGGAAGTTCAACAAATATTATTTATAGAGGTACTTACAGGAAGATGAGAGAAGCACCAGTGCTGACCCCAGATCAAAGAATTTTTACCGGCTTTATCAGAGAAGCTAACTTTAGAAGTCGTTCTCGA
Organism: Limnanthes douglasii subsp. nivea; assembly: GCA_036936605.1. Classification (NCBI taxonomy): domain Eukaryota; kingdom Viridiplantae; phylum Streptophyta; class Magnoliopsida; order Brassicales; family Limnanthaceae; genus Limnanthes; species Limnanthes douglasii. The sequence goes on along the minus strand of JAUPFV010000002.1, from coordinate 63,589,750 downwards.
TAAAAATGAGTATTAAAAGAAGGTTTATTCTTATCCATGATGGTAGATGCACCATCATCATAAAACATTATATTGGAGAGATATTGGCTCGATCAGATGCACGCCATTGTATATACGACTCACCAATGCCTAAGATTCCCAATAAACTGGAAGTAACTGTCATTAGAGGAGATAAAAAACCTCTAAGAAATGTTATGCAACATTCCCAGCACTCAAAGCATAGCAACCAAAATAAAAAAAGGCCGTATTGGAAGAAATAGATGACCCCAAAGAAGGCCCCCGCCTAGTGTAATCGGGGGAATATGTAGATGATATATCGATGGAAAAAGGAAAGACTCTGAAGATTGGTCGAGGTATACTAAACAATCTCATGTACAAAATTGTTGAATTTTTGAAAAATAACATGAATATGTTTACATGGAGTATACAAGACGTATCCAGAGTCCCAAAAAAGTCATATGTCACCAGTTATGTCTCAATAAAAACTTTGAGCTTATTATACAAAAAATGAGATCCTACTCCGAACAAAATAAGAAGTAGATAAATTGAGTAATATGAGACATATACAAGAGTCTTATTGTCCAATATAGACAACTAATCCTATATGGATGAGATGAAGAATGCCAAGTGGAGGATGTTTCTGGACTTCACTGAACTTAATAAAGCATGTCCAAATGACTCTTTTCCTTTCTAGTGGATTGACAAGATAATAGATATAACATCGGGAAATAAAATGCTACCCTTCATGGATATGTTAACGGGATATAATTAAATAAAAATGTATGAAAAGGACCAGAAACACACAATATTCCTCACCAAAATATGTCTACATTTCTATAAAGTAATGCCTTTTAGACTAAAAAATGCTAGAGAAACCTATCAAATGCTAGTACACAAGATCTTTTCAACTCAGTTGAGCCGAAACATATAGGCCTACATTGATATCAGGTTGGTGACAAACCTTCACGAGGAGGACCACCAAACAGATTTGACCGAGACCTTCGTAAATCTTAGAAGAGTTATCCTCAAATTGAATATAGAGAAATGCACCTTCAGTGTAAAGTCCAAAACGTAGTTAGGCTAAATGGTGAGCGGAAGATGAATCCAAGCAAATCACACACAGTTTCCACCTACAAGTCTAAGTAGTACTACTGAATAATAACCGAAGAAATCTCATTCGGTAAATGGGGTTATGGGATCTTCACCAGTAAATTTTGCTGGAAGATTGGTTTTCTTAGATCACTTCTTCAAGTAGGTGGAAGAACAAAGACTAGCAAACATCACGACAAAATGGGTAATAACTTTCTTAAAAATAAATACATGTTAAAAATTTGAAATTTCAAAGATTTATTTTTAAGGTATATTTTACCCGCGCTGCCGATGCCCCCTTGCCAACAATCCACCAGAATGCAGATACCTCATCACCGCATGTTCCTAATGGCCGATAGCTCTCTAACCTATTCCTTTTGATCAACGACTTCCTTGCCGATGGCCCCTTGGCCAATCCCATGAATTGGCTGCAACTGCAAGTTAGTTACAATGACATTAATGATCTTAGCAGTTACGGTTTTACTATTTTAAACACATACGAATAAATGTATCACCATGTTATAGTCTCCTATAATTATGATGGTAATAAATACCATGTCTAAAATGTAATTTATTATACTTTTTCCTATATAAATGAGACCAATACATGAATAAAATCATATTACAACCTTTCTACCATTTAGTCACTTTTATACTTATCATTTGGAGACTCCGCTAGTGATCGGAAATACCCTAGATTTGTTTTAAAAACCTTTACAAAAAATATAATAATATGCTTAGCTATAATGAAGATAAAGTAACAAGCAAAAACCAACCAACGAATGATGAGATCCCTCCATCGATGGAGAAACCAAATTCAACAACCTGGCGACATAGTTACAGGAAGACAACCTGGAAATAATGAAGATATGCATCCATGGTATAAGTAAGTCAGTTCGACCAAGAAAAAAAATTATAGACCCATAAACCCAAGGAAGAAGATGAAGATGAAGGAGACGTCATGAACAACCTTCAGATTGATACCAATATGTTAGCAATAAGTACGAGACAATATAGCCAAAAATGATTGGACTTCCTCCGATAAAAGAAACAAAGATTTATATAATAGAAGAAATAAGAGGAGTCAAACCCCAAGATCTTAGTCGAAGCACTGAAAAGGGATAAGATCCCCAAAGAACAACCTCGAGATATAAAAGGGACAAAGAACCTAATGACCCCGCCGACTGGCATTATACCCCCGCCAATGACCGATCTAAGTATTTCGACTGTAAGGTTTTATAACTCTCAGGCTCTAATGCTCAGGAATAAGTCGACTTTAGCAGCTATTACTGTCCACCTGTCATTTCTTTACAAACTCAACAAACCTATCTTTTGGTTGTAGCCTCAGCTTACATTCAGATGCATCACGAATATCCACGATACCTCTACAACCCTCACCAGCTTACCACGACAGCCTCCCCATCAATGATGGAAGTAGTACGCACCATCGAGGCCTCCTAACCATTACTATGATAGACTATTGACGACCAATCATGCTACGATGAATTCATGCAAGATGATTCCTTATTGTCTCCTAAAATTGAACACACAATATAACAACTCATGGTTTCAGAAATATCCGGACCCTAAATCTCTACCAGATAACACTGGAACATTATCTAGAGAGAGAAACACGAGATGTAAAGATAGAAAATACCAAAAAGTAGGTATAATATATTAATTGTTCTCCCCCCATAAAGGAAATCTTGCTTTATATAGTAAATGTAGTGAGTCCAAACCCACACGGGTGACCCACTTTATTATATTCCATCCCGTATTTAATCTAACCCTACTCATACATTTATTATTTACAAGATAAGTCCTTCTTTTTTCTTACTTTATCATTCTTATTATAAACTATTATTCTAATGCATAAATTCCCTTGGGCTTTGCCAATCCGCTTGAGCCCAATTAATTTACGCCCTTATTAGTAGCCCCATAGTCATTGTGAGAAAATCAAGCAAGGACTACACCGCTTCTTTTTGGGGTTGGGCTATCACGACTTCGACTCATCAAGTGTTTGGATCAGGATTTTAACGACATTCAACTATGCGAGGTGTTGAAGACATCACTTAAGGCCTACAATTATTAGGCCTATTAACTCTATTTAGCTATACCAAGCCCGCTAGTCCCGTAGAGACAAATATTGTATCATGACAGAACACGTGTCCTCTGGCTATTAGATGCGCGTCACTCGTAATTCTCAGAAAACGAATCTTGAACTCTATGAGGATCAGATGACTACGCTAGCCCACTAGCCTTGAATAGGACACATAGACCCTGATAACTCGATGTTTGTCACTTTATATTTTCAAAAAATGACTATTGGACTTCCCGAGGCTCAATCAATTACGTTTCCTTACGAATATAGCTCTTGAGGGGTGGCTCTTCTATAAGTACTTCTTATTATCTCATTAACCGCTTTCAGATTATTTGTAGAGAGAGATTTGGTGATTGGATTTTCTAGAGAGATAAAGTGCCCAACCGTATCGGTTTATGAAAAATCCAAAACTCAATAGAAAGCCCATTTTTAGTACTTACATTACTTCAAAATTTTCTGACAGAGTTTCCGAATACCAAGCAGCGGATGTAATCAACAACTCTTTGAGGTTATCCTCCCATACCACTTTGTACGAGACTTTCAACCCTGATTGGAATCGTTTTTTGGAAACTGAAATCCTTCCTCGCAACCGACCCATTTTGTCCCCGTATCGACCCATCTATCTGATCCAACTCCTCAAACTGACCAAAGTCGACCTTTCGGCCTTAGCCAAAAGTCTAGGAACTTTGTTAAAAGGTTGTCCCAATTCTATTTTTAGCCAGTGGTTACTCAAGCGCTTCATCATCATCTGATGCACCTGAATATGTCAACATAAGTTCGAACATTGTTAGCGTTGAAACTGGTCATAATATCGCTGTCACTACAGAACGTGTGGTATAGCGCGTGTCACTTTTGAACACATAAAATACTTGCAAGGATACTGATGTCTTTACTGCTGCCAAATCTAAAGATGGGGCAATTTCTTTAGATAACGAATCGAACTAAGCGTCAGCCGAACCGCCCCAAGGAATTGGCCGTCACCAAAGAAGCTTTGCCTCTCAAAACAAAACAAAAATTCGCACCTAACGCTGTTAAGACCCAAGTTTCCAAAAAACTCGACAACACCCCCAAAGAGTCGACAATTGTCAAACGACCCTTGCCTACAAAAACAAAACAAAAGGTAATGTCTGACGCTGCTGAGACTCAAGCTGCCGAAAACCCCGATGTCACCCCTATTCGCGATACTGCCAGCAGACCTAGTGCTGGCACAGATGCTATTGATCGTACATAAGGCAAAAAACCAGCTGTAGAAAATATCAGTACTTCTAATAACGCCGACGAAGAGGAGCCCTTGCCTCGAGGAATATCGAAGGTATTGACTGGCTATCATAGTTGCTTGATAAGACCGCACATAATTCCGTCTAAAACCACAAGTATCTTTACTACATTTCTCGCAAAATGTTAGAACTAAAAACTAGCTGCCGCATCTCGGAGTGCGTTAACATCCGTTTCCTAACGCTTGGAGAAACGCCTTTATCGGCGGGGGAGAGGGAGCTAGCAGTATTTTCCAACGTTCTAAACTAGGGAATCCAATTTCCATTGGATCTAGAAATAGTGAGGTACTTCGAGTTGGTCAAGTTATGTTCGTCCCATTTCAGTCTAAATGTTTGGTTCGCCTTGATGTCATGCATAATGGTGGCACACTTGGCAGGGATAAAATATCGATGAAGGAGTTCGCGGCGATCAATGACATATTAAAAGTGCCGAAGCTGCCATTATACTATATTTCCTTGGCCAATAACCTAAAGAGAGTAGACAACCTGCTGGAGGCCGACAAAGAATAGAAACACTACTTTATGTTTATTAGCGGGGACTGGAGAATGGGCGACCTCACTACAAGAGTAACCCGAGGTGCGTTACCTTTAAGGTTCGAGAAGGTATGCATATATACCTTTTTATTTTTTTTATTTACCAATCCTCTCTTGACAGCTCCGAAAACAAAACTGCAAGCTATGAAGAAGGATCATTTATCCTTGACCAATGAAACCTTTGCTCCGTTGCATGATTAGGCCCAAAAAAGCCACGGGCGGGAGTTTCACCAATGCTTCCTCCCTATGAATTTAATTAACAGCCAGCTCTAGTGCTGGTTGGATAACGACCTGATTGTAGAGCAATGACGGCTCCCGACCCTGTTGACTTAGTCAAAAGGTTATAGACATCTGATACTAAATTTGTAGTTCAGAAACGCAAAAGGGCGCCCAACAAACGACCCAAGAAAGAAGACTCACCCGACCCTGAGATAGCTGAGGCAAATGTGTAACCTGTTAATCTAGAAGGCATGGTTGTGTCTAACAACAGTGTTGAAAATGCAGGTACCTCACCAAGCAGAGGTGAAGAAAGAAATGAACCTTGAGGGGAGGAACGAAAAAAGGAAACAACCGACAACGGTGGAGTAAAGGAGGAATGATAGGCCAAGAAAAAAAGGACCAAGTTGCGATTGTCCCACCATCTGATTCTCATGTAGTCGAGCAAACTAGCATTCTGACCCTATTTGAGCAATAAGGGCGATCAACTACTCATGCGACGAAAAGATTGCTGCCAGATTCAGCGTCGGAGAAAAATACAGAAAGCATTGTAGAAAAAAATATCTCTGCTAGATATATTATCTAAGCTATAGAACTCGAGGAAGATCTTGGTGCAGAAACCAACTTGTGTCCTTCAGTAGTTGATACAAATCCCTTAGATAAAGTCATAATGTTGGATGACCCGCTGTCCATGTTTCCTCTGCCCCCGAACGATAGTTCAACCCATGTTTCGTCTTCCCCTGCTGGGTCCTTTCAACTAAGGCGGTCAGATATGGTTGTCGTTTTCTTGTAACACATGCTGGCCCTGCTAGCTATGAAAGAAAGGAAGGCAAAAAACCTAACCAAAACATTGTCAAAGGCTTATGATCGAATATCTGAGCTGGAATGTTATGTCAATGAGCGAGATCTTTGTTCTAGATAACGAGAGCTAGATACCCAGGAACGGGTCAACTGGGCCACTGCATGGGCTAAATCAGTTGAACGCGAGCTTTAGGAGAAAGAGGTAAAATGGAAAAAATCAACGGGCAAGTATGAAATGGCCATCAATGCGTCTGGCCATCGCCAAAAGGGGCCTGTCACCTAAAACCAAGGCAAACAAGTGAATCTAAGCATCAAAACACAGTATTGGGGACATGTTTCTGTATAGATGGGGCGATGCTTTTGCTTCCAACTGTGTGACCAAGCGCACAATATGTCTCTTTCTAGAGAAATTCGTAATTCCTGCCATACAATAACCTCCAAAGATAGTCAAAGATTCAAAAAATTTACACAAGTTGTTAACATTTCCTCTATTTTCAAGAATTATCTCTTCCACAACATTAATTATGTTTTGATCCTCATTTGGGTTTAAGTAATCAGAAGCTATGTAAAACAGGTTGGTGATCTCAGAGATAACCAACGTGGTTTCCTGCTTTGGTACCATCACGACCTCTCTTCCTCCTATATTTTGCTGAGATTATTTTTTAACGAATTTCGTCAATTTTCCGTTCTGAATTAGCAGTTTTATTTCTTTTTCCAACACAATACAATCATTCGTATCATGGCCTAAGTCGGCATGGTACTTGTAGTATATGTTATTACGATTTTCCTAGGGGATCTAAATCAGGAACGGTTTCAAGAAATGAACATGATTCTTTATTTTTTTAAGATGGTCACTACACATTCGGTTAATTCGGCAAAATGTGCGGACCGGATCCATTTGGTTGAGATGGGTAGTGAAACAGAGTGAGCACTTACTATCTGATTGTTGACCCTTTCCCATGGAGGCTGCAAGCTTGATACTCTTGGTTGGAATTGTGGTACTGCCGGATAGGTAGTGATCGGTTGAGGTTGTGGGATTGGCACAGGGTTTTGTTGGTATAACATGACCATAGCATGCACACTTTGCTGTAACTAAGCTGCCACCTCGGGAGCTTGGGTTTCCTCGATCATAATCCGTTTTTCGACCTGAGCTAATAAGGAAACAAAGGTAAAAGCTTGTTTCTTGTTACGTTCTCCATCATAGGGCCATGCAGAGGACCCAACCTAAAACCTTCAAACGCTACATTCTCTACAAAGTGGTCTAAATTGGTGTTGGCATCGACGAAGCGCTGGCTATAGTCCCTCAAGCTTTCCCCAACTTTGTCTACAGTTGCACTCCATTTGCACATAAATTTTTACTCCCTATAAAGTGCTACATGAGTCAAAATATTTTATGCAACAAGGCGGCAATCAATTATACCACTTCGAGGCTTGGTCTCTAAAAGTTTGCGAATATTTATGAAAAAACAATTTTTCGTCATTAATAAAGTTTAGCATAAAGTTTTTGAATAATTTCAAATAGTTGTCTGAGTCATTCTTTCCATCGTACTTTTCGAATCGGGAGATATTAAGATGTTTATGAAGATGCACCGAAATGATTTTGTCAAAAAGAGGGGGCAACCTCCAATTATGTCAAACTCCACAAGCTCCGCTCCCAAGACATTATGCAGGAGCCGCGTACAACCCTTGTTGACGATTTTATCTTCTTTATCCATAGAGGCATAGGTTCTCTTATCCATGAGAGTTAACCCTTTCTCAAAATGTATTACGTAACTCTCGACCTGCGAGACACACAATGTCGGGTTTCTTATTTTCTCAATACTGTATTCTCCTTCTTATGGTGTTGGTATTCGTAATACGGGGACGAGGATTCATGTGAACCATAAAAAGAGGATTAATTAAGCTCTCGCATATAACGACGCTCAACTTTCCTTCCATTCTTTGGTAACCGAGAATCTTACTGTCGTTCCATGACCCGAACCTGATCATGTTCTCTTTTTCTTCATCCCGACTCTAGTCATGGTTATCTTCTTTATCACTATCAGTTGATCGCTCTCTTCAGACTCCCGACCTGTTCCTCTTATCGGCCAGAGTCACTTTTTTTTCCAGCATTGAGGTTAGCTATATCACCGAGAAGGTGCTCACTAGTCATAATAATGGTCAATCGGTTGCCCCGTCCCCGTCGATAATCATCATCATAATGCTGCTCTTCAACTTGTTGTATTACAAATAAGAGATACTTGTAATAAGATACAATTCTGACGCCTTCTAATCCCACAACTTGTCCTTCTACGGAATCGATGTTGAGCTCAGTTTAATCTCGTGATTTGGGAGAACCTGTCACCGAGTATCACTCTGGTTTTTCCACATACGACGCCAATGATAGTTCCAGAATTATCCAGACCCTAAAGCCCCTACCAAACAAAGTCGTTAACGGGTGTATAGAGAGAAACACGAGATTTTAGAGAGAGAAAGTGGTAAAAATTAGTTATTCAATAATAAATGATGGAGGAGGTAAACAATTAATATACTATACTTACTTTTTTGCATTTTTTTGTCTGCATCCCATGTTTTTCTCTCTATATATCATTCCAGCGTTATCTGGTAGCGATTTAGAGTCCGGATACCGTCTGTTGGAAAACTAGAGTGATGCATGGAGACAAGCTGCATCAAAAGTTTCGATATGTTTTGGGTTATGTTTAAACATCAATTTATGGGCATCAATAACTTCCGAGCTAATCAAAATACGATTGTAAATTATCGATAAAGATTCGGGGAAAGTTTGAGGGACTACACCAGACGCTTTGTGGAAGCTAAGACCGATCTCGACCATTGTGAGGAGACTGTGGCATTAACAGGGTTCATCTTAGGTCAGCTTCCCGGGCACATTAAGGAAGCTGTGACCAATAAACAAGCCTTCACATTTAGGGCGTTGTTGGCTCAGGTTGAAAAAGAGAATCCTGATTGAGGAAACTCAAGCATTCAAACTCGCCGCACATTTGCAGCAAAATGCGCAATCCTCGACCTTGATATACCAGCAGGGTCATGTGTCAATCCCACAACCGTAACCGATCAGGACTTACCCATCGATCCAGCCTCTTGGGCCACGAACAATCATCTGATAGTGAATTCTCAAGTAGTGCCCCAATCAATATCAAACAAATGAATCCGAACACCCCCCCCCCCCCCCCACTTTTCCGAATTGACCGAGTGTGTATCAACCATCTTCGAGAAAGCAAGGAAACACATCCATTTTGGAATTCGTTCCCTATACAGATCTCTCTGGAATAGTGCAATAATAGACATTGTAAGTACCACGATGATGGGGTGCATGCTACAAAGGATTACAATGCGTATATAGTAAATATAGTGTGCCCAAACCCACATGGATGACCCACTTTATCCTATTCCACCACTTATTTACTATAACCCTACTCATACGTTTATTTTTAAAAAGATAAGTCATTCTTCATCACTTTATCATTCTTATTACAAACTATTATTCCAATGCATAAATACCCTTGGGTTTTGTCGACCCACTTGGACCCGGATAATTTATGCCCTTATCAACCGCTACAATTCTCAATGTATAAAATCAACAAGTTCCAAGGAAATATTAACCATGACTACCACACTAACAGTTTCTGAAATGAGATTCTACGGTAGCCGAGAGCGGATGATCAATTAAAATGCAAAGCATTCGTTCTCATTTAAAAAAGGAACCATCCTCACTTGGTTTAATGGCTTACCCACATGCATCATTAGAACCTTCGACCAACACTTTTTTTTATCTTTTGCAACTATTATATTAGATTAAAGTCCACTATCGGGGATTCAGATTCAATCATCCAATGCAAGCAAAAACCCAACGAGGGTTTGCATCAATACACGAGCCGGCTCATGTAGATACGAGACCTGTTGTGAGACTGCCTGGACAACGTAGCATGACTCACATACATACAAAGAATCCTACAAAGACCGTTACCAAATCCATAATGATGAAAAATACCCACGTCTTTAGAAATCTACTTGCGCAAGTTGAACGATACATAAAATATGAAGAAACAAAATTGGCAAGTAGATCTAAAATTGGCAAGAGTAGTAGTAGATCTATGAGTGTGACAACCTACGACCAGGGTAACGAGTAGTTAAACTTTGCCCAAATCAGATCAAACGACTGACATAACTCTCGAAAAATCAATGCCCTACCTCAGTCAAAACAAATGATACCCAGGTTGCAACCAAAAGACCAAGTACGATGGTCACGCTAACGGGAGAAGATCTGAACGTCTCCACGTGGACAATATACCAAACTCACTGACAGTATAACCTCTAATTACTTCGAAACAAATGACATATTTATATACGGAAATCCACTCAAGATGCATATATCATTCTAAACTAGATACACATCCAAGTATTATAAATTTCATGGCAACGTAAGAATTACACGATAAAATATCGGGCGCTACAAGACCAAATTCAGTAGCTGATAGATGAAAGCAAGATTTGTTTAAGAAGATGCGAGGACTAAGGCATCAACAAAGAACAATAAATGGAAAGGGACTCTCCAAGAATACATGGATAAAAAGAGTCGGACATGATGGAAGAAAAAGCTAACGAACAGCTCAATAAATCACTGAAGCTGACAAATAATACTATTTTTTATGTCTAATACAACAACACTAGGATCACCATCCTAAGAGATAAGCAATCAATGTTATTTCCAAAGATAACCCAATATCTCATTCGGCCTAACCATCAAACTCTATTAGCATAACAATCAAAAGAGACCCGGTCATCTTGGTCGAGTTACACGTTTTAAAACGAGCAGAACCTGACTATTATGTCTATAATGAACTATCAAACACACAAGTAGATGAGGCCACTATCCTTAATTATGGCTGTCACTCTCGAGACCCTCACAACTACCACGCACCTGCATGAATAACCAATTAATAAATATATTTTGCTCCAAGCACCGCTAACCGCATTTCCCTGACATATGGAAAACCGATAAATCATAACATGGCCACAAGTTTTTCATTGACCTAGATACAAACCATTCAGAAAACCATCCTTCAAAGTTATGCAGACCATTGATATACATAAACGAATTCAGAAACTAATCCCTGTACTCACAAAGATCCCATAATGTATTTATTGCTTTGGTAACAACTATATATTCGGTTTCTATAGATGACAAGTCAACAACCCTCTGCAGACTAGCTCTCTTTATCTAAATTTTCATAATTTCAATCTTGTTATATTCTTCTAAACTATTAGTATGTCATCAACATACAACAACAATGCAATTTTTTGTCAGCATAAGAAACACACATACATTAGTTTTGTAAACCAAATGCTCATCATTTCACACAATACCATTCTGACTGCATGCGTGACATTTTAGTAGCTACGTTTTCTCAACAGGATGACAACACAACACTGCGTGACATTTTAGTAGCTACGTTTTCTCAATAGGATGACAACACAACACTCAGTCAAGAACCAAAAATATACAAAAGTGATAGCATGGAAATAAGACTTGCTTCCGGGCTACCAGGAAAGCTACGCGATGAAAACATAATAAGCTAAGAGCACTGACACGTAATACAACGAATCATCATCGGTAGTTATTCAAATAAATTAAAATTTCTTGCAGATTTCATCCCATAGACACACTAATAATAAATAGCTACGCCCATAAACCACCATAACTTGTTATGCCAAATTCAATTGGTATTGTACTTTAAATTAGTTATTTCGATGACCCAGCCATCTTGAGCCGCGGTCTCGGAGAAAGTAAGCCACAACGGTCTCATTCCATTCAAGTACGTAGCCTTATATGATGCAATAAATGATCCAACGCTTTGTGAATCCTTTATTCAATCCTCGCATGGTATAGTAATTAATTATGTTGCAACCAACAAGCAAGCAAGGATCAATTTCTTTTGTTTTTTTCTCATACACTAACTCGTAAGTCAAACACAAACGTCAACCCTAAAGGAAGACTGATACAGAGTAGAACGCAAAAGAAGCTAGATAGAGAGATAAACTCTAATTTTATTTAATAAAAAATTCCCCCAAACAAAGTAAAGAAGATACGTTTATATGAGGTTTCAATTGGAACCGTTAAACTAAAATAAAAAAAATTACTAAAATATTCTAAATTATTAAAAACTCGAAATAAGCTGATAAATGAGCCCAAATGCCAAAAAAAACCCATATGTCACAAGCAAAGCTGGTGACTTGCATTCGTGGCGTCGTTTCCTTCGAAACAAGGTGATGTGGGTAAAAATCAGACACCGGAGCTCCAAACTGCCAATTCACCGCATTCTTCAGGTGATCGCCAGTCTTCATAAATTCCAGCGCTAAATTGTCTGCATCATTCCCGCCGGGTAGAGAAGATTCGCCCTTGAATCAGAACCAGTCTCTTCGTCAGAAGAGTCACCTGCATAAGGAATCAGATGCTTAACATTAAAGACATCAGACGTACAGACATGGCTAGGCAACCGCAATCGATAAGCATTCGGATTGACCCGCTCCACAATCTCTACCGGGCCAATCTTCGGGGCGGCCAGTTTGTTGTACTCACTAGCAGGATACCGATTTTTGGTTAAAACTGCCCACTAATTGTCACCAACTTCGAACTGAACATGACTACGATGAGAATCCTCCTGAGACTTATACTCGGCGGTGCTCAAGACAAGCTGATCGTAAGTCGTCTGGTGGATTTGGCGAATCTGCGATACAAGCTCCTCATCAGTTGTGTTAAGGCGAATTTTACTAGGCAGGACTAGCAAGTCCACAAGACCCCGAGGCACAATACCATACATCACCTGGAAAGGACAAAACCCGTTGACCGGTTAAGGGCATGGTTGTGGGCGAACTCCGCTTGCGGTAGGGGCTGATCCGATGCCTTCGGCTGATCTCCCACTAGGCTGCGCAACAAGTTAACGAGGGACCGGTTAACCACCTCTATCTGACCATCAGTTTGGGGGTGGTAAGCACTACTGAAGTTGAGCTGTGTATTCACCATACGCCATAAGCTGCGCCAAAAATGACTCACAAACCTGGTGTCACGGTCAGAAACAATGGTACTGGGAACGCCATGAATGCGGTAAATCTCTGGAAAGAAAAGTTGCGCGACACACACTGCATCAGATGTTTTTCTACATGCGATGAAGTGTACCATCTTAGAAAAACGATCAACCACCACAAAAATAGAGTCGAATCCACGCTGAGTCCGGGGTAAACCAAGAACAAAATCCATACTGATGTCGGTCTAGGGATGAGCAGGAATCGACAATGGAAAATAAAGACCTGCATTTGTTGATGTTCCCTTAGCCAATGACAAACTCGACAACGAGAGACAAAACGACCAACTTCCTTCCGCATCGAAGGCCAAAAATAGGATGAGGACAACAACTGGTATGTTCGATCACGGCTCACATTACCCTCATTATGCAGCTCCTTGATCAACTGAAGACGCAAGCTACAGTCAGGGATACACAACTGTACTCCACGAAAGAGAAATCCATCCTCCATTAAAAAATCAGATTGTGCTCCCTGCTGAATCAGTTTAATAACCCGAGAGAAGAACGAGTCAGTAACATAAAGGTCAACAAAAGAATCAAAGCCAGGAACCTGAACTCGCATCTCAGTCAGCAGATTGTGACGACGGCTCAAAGCATCAGCAACCCGATTCGTAATACCGGCCTTGTGCTTGATGACAAAAGTGAACTCCTACAAGTAAGCTATCCAAGAAGCATGTCTATGAGATACCTTGTCCTGACTGCTAAGATACTTCAAAGAATCATGATCAGTATATAACACAAATTCACGCTGAAACAAATAATGACGCCAATGCTTGATAGCCTGAACCACCGCATAAAATTCAATATCATATGTACTAAATCGCAGCTTAACACTCGCCAATTTCTCACTGAAGAAAGCCACAAGACGCCCTGACTGGGAAAACACTGCCCCAATACCAAATTTAGACGCGTCACAATGAAGCTCAAATGGCTGGGAAACGTCGGGCAGCACCAGAATAGGCGCAGTGGTGAGATGCCGTTTAACTTCTGCAAATGCCGCATCAACATCTTCGGACCAACCAAATTTTGTGCCCTTCATGCAATCTGTAATCGGGGCCATAACACTGCTGAAATGGGGAATGAAACGCCGATAAAACGAAGCTAAACCATGAAAATTGCGAACCTCGGTGATGGAAGTAGGTCGAGGCCACTGGTCCACAGTAGTGACTTTGCTCGGATCAACTCGTAACCCTTCGACAGAGATAATATACCCCAAAAATTGGACAACTGGGGATATAAACGAGCATTTGGCAGTAGCAGCATAAAACTTATCCCGACGCAACACCAATAACATCTTACGTAAATAGGATAAATGCACATAATGGTAAGCACTATAGATCAGAATATCATCGAAGTAAACAACAAAAAATTTACCGATGAAAGGCCTCAATGCGTGATTCATGATATGCATGAAAGTGCCCGGCGCGTTGGACAGACCAAACGACATGACCAGCCACTCGAACAATCTCTCACGCATCTTAAACGCCGTCTTCCACTCATCACCAGGACGAATCCGAATCTGATGGTATCCACTCTTCAAATCAAGCTTGCTGAACACAGAAGCACCACCTAATTGGTCTAACAGATCATCCAGACGAGGTATAAGAAACCTGTAGCGAACAGTGATCTTGTTGATAGCTCGGCTGTCCACACACATACGCTAAGAACCATCTTTCTTCGGTGTCAGCAACGCCGGAACTGCACATGGACTGAGACTTTCTCGAACATGCCCCTTATCCAACAAATCCTCCACTTGTCGTCGTAATTCTTCATGCTCATTCGGGCTCATTCGGGCTCATTCAGGTGATCGCCAGTCTTCATAAATTCCAGCGCTAAATTGTCTGCATCATTCCAGCCGGGGTAAAGAATATTCGCCCTTGAATCAGAACCAGTCTCTTCGTCAGAAGAGTCACCTGCATAAGGAATCAGATGCTTAACATTAAAGACATCAGACGTACAGACATGGCTAGGCAAACGCAGTCGATAAGCATTCGGATTGACCCGCTCCACAATCTCTACCGGGCCAATCTTCGGGGCGGCCAGTTTGTTGTACTCACTAGCAGGATACAGATTTTTGGTTAAAACTTCCCACACATAGTCACCAACTTCGAACTGAACATGACTACAATGAGAATCCTCCTGAGACTTATACTTGACGGTGCTCAAGACAAGCTGATCGTAAGTCGTCTGGTGGGTTTGGCGAATCTGCGATACAAGCTCCTCATTAGTTGTGTTAATGCGAATTTTACTAGGCAGGACTAGCAAGTCCACAAGACCCCGAGGCAAAATACCATACATCACCTGGAAAGGACAAAAACCCGTTGAGAATCAGTCACAACAGGATCACAAAACAACAGGAAAACAACATCAGCCTCTTCCATGACTGCTTGAAAAGGAGCACGAGACAGCAAGGTCGTTGTAGAAGGACCAGAGCCAATGCTTAGGGGCCGAGGCTTTGCTGGCACAAGAACAATCTTTTTACCCCGAAAGAGGAATGAATAAGTATTTGCACGACCATCTTGCACAACAGACAAATCATACTGCCAAGGACGACCAAGAAACAGGTGACAAACGTCCATAGGGACGATATCACAAAACACCTCATCCTTGTATGTCTGCCCCACAGAAAAAGATACAAGCACACGTTTAGACACAGTTATATCAGTACCTTTACTCAGCCAGGCGAGCTTGTATGGCTTGGAGTGCGATTCTGATTTCAGCCCGAGCTTCGAAACCGCTATCTCGGAGATGACATTCTCGCAGCTACCAACATCAATAATGAAGGTGCACACCTTACTGTCAATCGTACAAGTCGACTGAAACATATTATTCCGCAGCCAGTCACTCTAATCAGGAACGCGAGGAGATAGAAAATTGCGACGTAGCATCAAAACTGCACCAACATCACCAGTCACAACTTCCTCCGCAACCTCAGGCATATCATCATCATATGTATCAAATTTCGGGGGACCATCAAGAATAATGAGGTTCAGTTAAAACGCCTCGTGAGAGAAAAAACCCCTAGCATCCGCAGCATTCAGACACTCTACCTGACGATGCCCTAACTCACCACAGCCAAAACAACGAAAATTACATGAAGAGAAGCTGGTCGCATCGCGCCCAAGAGAGACCTGATCAGGGGTTGGACGGGGAACTGGTTTGGACGCCGAAGTCCCTGGAGGAGCACCAGTTCGTACGCCAATCTGGGTCCGACGAGCCAACTGTTTTTCTGCCTGGAGGGCACGCCAATGGGTTTCGGAAACATACAACATATCGAACATGTTCAACACATCTTGAAGCTAAAGGCGCAACCCACCAATATAGCGGGATACCCGCTGATGCGCCGACTCGTTCACATCTGTACGAGCCAGCAGCTGATAGAATTCTTCTGTATACTCGTCCACAGATCGTGGTCCTTCACGAAGATTCTGGAATCGCTGGAATAGTTCCTGCTCGAAGTTGTAAGGTAGGAAAGCCTTGCGGATTTTTTTTTCTGAACTTCTCCCAACTGCAGACTTTCTCCTTGCCTTCACGTTCACAGGTCTTCTTCACTTGCTGCCACCAGGCCTGTGCCCTGCTGCGCAGGTGGATGGAGACCAAAGCGACCCTTCTCTCCTCAGGAACGTCCTTGAAGTCCAGCACTTCCTCAACCTGGGATAACCAATCAACAAACGCTTCTGCCTTAAGGCTACCATCAAAGTCAGGAATGTCTACCTTAAATCCAAGCTCCCAACGGCGACCGTGATAAGTATTCTGTTCTAACCCTTCACCAAAAGGGTTATCGATACTTTCAACCTCCATACCTTGTTTCCTGGCGTTAAGATCAGCCTCTGACAGGTAAGATCAGCCACCTGATGGTGCAGGTCAGCATCTTTGTGATCTCCGAAATCACCTGCATCTCTAGCCATCGCAGCGCCACCGCGACCTCTGGGTCTTCCTCGCACCATCTCGCAGGACTGCCTGTGTCTGATACCAATATGATACAGAGTAGAACGCAAAATAAGCTAGATAGAGTGATAAACCCTAATTTTATTTAATCAAAAATTCTCCCCAAACAATGTAAAGAAGATATGTTTATATGAGGTTTCAATTGAAACCCTAAAACTAAAATAAGAAAATTACTAAAATATCCTAAATTATTAAAAACTCAAAATAAGCTGATAGATGAGCCCAAATGCCCAAAAAAGCCCATATGTCATGAGCAAAGCTGGTGACTTGCATTCGTGGTGTCGTTTCCTTCGAAACAAGGTGCTGTGGGTCAAAATCAGACACCGGAGCTCCAAACTGTCAATTCATCGCATTCTTCAGGTGATCGCAGTCTTCATAAATTCCAGCACTAAATTTTTTGCATCAAAGATTGCTGAAAAACTAAGTTATACGCCACCAACGTGCCTCCTATGAAAGGGAGCACAATGTATAGCCAGGGAAAATCAAAGATCTTCAACCTATGCCACACAGACTGATACGAAAGTCAAGTTTGCAGTTGTGGACCAACCCCCGCACCACACAGTGATCTCTTGAATTCCAGTTTCAGAAAACATAGATGATACTAATAAGTACGACTAACACGACATGTGTAAACTTTATTGAAGCACCACACAATCATCATTGGGGCACACTTACGCCCAACAAGCATTGAACTAACATTATCGCAACTCAATCCTTATCACTTGTCAAACTCAACTACTTCAACCAACACACCATAATGACTCATGCGAAGACCCAGTAATAAACAACTAAACTGATCCACGATGAATTTTGGGTAGTCTAAGGCATCCTTGTATTTTTGGCTACTCAATCAATGTACGACGGTTACTTCAATATATCATATTTTTGCTAATAATTATAAAAGAAAGCTTTTTAGTTGGGCCTCAGTGTATTGCTTGACAAAATCATCAACGTACATCATCTCTCCTACCCGACATATATACCAATAACACAGCTAAACGAACTCTATACAATTGATTGAAAAGTTCAAATGGTAAGATTTATACTTTGTACATTTTTTTATAAAATTTTACTATGGGATAAACTCACTTTTACAACGCTTTGAGAACGACGAATATCATTTCAGGCCCGTTGCAATCACCTCTTCATAACGGGTTCGAAACCGGAAACGCCGGTTGTGTTAAGTGGTGTCATTAATCAAACTCAGTTTCCACCGGAACCCTTTTGAAACAGTTTTGCAACGAGCGTCGTTGCAAAATTTAACCCGGGTGGAATCGGATCACGTCGTTGCAAGAATTGTTGCGGTTGCGTGACACTAATTTATCGAAACGGTTAAGTATGTTAATGTACGCCGTGACAATAATCATTGCACGATTATTGAACTGTGACTAACTTATTCATTGCAAGAGTTGTTGCGATTCCGTGGTACTAATTTATCGAAACGATTAATTCTGTTAGTGTTTCAGCCGTTGCAAAAGTTGTTGCACGTCTGTTACATGATAACTAACTGTTGCAGTCACTAACTGTGTTGCACTTTTGTTGGAAAGATATGAATTTAATTTCCAATCCATTTTCTGTTGTTGCAGAATGTTGCTCACCTGTTATAATGTTGTTTGCATTTCCGTTATACGCCCGTTGTTAAATATCAGCGTGCATTAAAAGATAGGATAACTATGCAAGGGGCTGCATAGCTACCCATCTACATTTTTTTATTGCAAAATTAAAATATAATAATATACTAAATACGATTCATCAAAACATATTATGATTGGAAAATAAAATTTACATTCAAACAAAAATTTCCTATAACTATAACTTGATGTCTTCAACTTAATACATTTTATCCTTATGTTATTTAATCTTCTCCCTTTGTTCCTTCTCATGCCTTCCCGTGTACAGTGATAGTGGTACAAATGCTCAATTCATGCTTCAGTGGAAAGCCTACACACATTGCTCTACAAGAAAATTCGTAAGTAAAAAACAACAAAGGATTGCCTACAAGCTCACCGGTTCCAGTGACTATTTATGCAATTAACTTGACAAACCTAGTCAAAATGGCTTATCCCTCAATATAGGTAAATTTCATTTTTAATGTTGACTCACTGCTAATATATTAAAGTAGTAGCTATAAATGAAATTTGGAAATTTAACCTATATTGAGAAACAAATGACCTCGACTGGTCCCAAAACACCAATGGCAAAGACTGTTTTTGTGGCTCGATGATTTTATATTCTCGTAGTCTAAAAACGTGCTATAAACCTTTTGGGATTTCAAGAATATAAAATCATCGTGCTCTGAAACTGGTACATGTATTAAAATATGTCAATTACATTGGAAGCACATCTAATTAAAACGTATAAATATATGAGGTACATTGACAAGGTCAAAAGAGCAGTTAAACTAAGACAATAACATTTTACAAACAAGGTAATAACCACATGAAAATATATAAAACCACCGCTCACAACACGAGAGCTGAAACACTAACCATACTATAAAACATATATAGAAATTATTGTTTGACAATGAAAAGAAAACAAAAAATAATTAGTAATCATACTATGCAACATATGTAGACAATGTCATCCAAAATTCCTAGCACACAAACAATCAGTATTCCTACTATGGGACTATATAGACAATGTCTTTTGGAACCCAAAAGAACTTGTATACTATTAATAATCCTACTATGCAACATGTATACACAATGATCTACTAAACCAAATATACAAGATACTACGTACATATATATATAATCTTTTAGGAAACTAATTTAACAAAAAAAAATACCATGATTTTAAAAGACGAGGGGTTCACAAATTCCGACGTAGCATTTCCTTGGCCATCCTTCTTGTCGTATGTAAACCTCAGGCGTTTGGCCACCGAAAACATTTCTCCGGTTTTCTCAAACTACACGAGAGGGTAAAAATGAATATATGAAAAACAGAAAATCAGCGTAAATTCAAAATAATTAAAAACACTTACATGAGAGAAAGAGAAAGATGGAGATAAGGCTCCAAGATACATCATGGTATCAGGCCTCTATTCTTCTATAATTCTCCCTTTCAGCTTCTCTTCTCTTGAATTTCTGGTTCCTTACCATGAATTCTAGCACTAAAAATCAAATAGAAGAAGAAGAGTACCCCTCTCTTCCGTTTGCCGATATCGTTATGCCACAAGTGAATCCCATGTCCATGGAAATTAAACTTGAATATATTAAAGAAGTAGATGATCACTTTTCGATTCAATATTCCAAAGAAACGAAAGAATTCCTTCACCAGCAATCAATAACAACATTAGTGGGGAAATTCAGTACATAGATTCCCAAAAGAACAGCCATGACCAGCTTCTTGAATTCGTTCAAATTTAAAGGTTCTTTCAGTTTTGTGACTCTGTATTCTAGGCACATTCTTATGGAATTCTGTTTGAAGGAAAATGTCAGCACTATTTGGTCTAAAAATATCTGGAGTATCGATGAAAAAACTATGAGAATTCTTAGATGGAACCCAGAATTCAACAGTAAATATTAGAACCCTATGTCTCTAATTTGGGTCTGTTTCGAAAGGCTGCCTGAGTTCTTATATAACTCCTCAGTTATAAATGATTTAGCTTCGTCAATTGGAACTCCTTAGAAAGTTATAGTTCCTGAAACTAACAAGGCTTCCAGTAACGCTTGTTATGCCCAAATCGAAGTTGACATTTCCAGAAAGTTAAAGAATAGATTGTGGATATGATTTGGTTCAAATGATGGATGTTTGATCATTTTAAGTTACAAGAATGTTCTTACTGTGATATTTGCTACCATATAGGCCATAAGAATCATGATTGTAAAAGAAATGGAAATTTGGTTCCAAAAGATGGAGAAAGAGACATTGTTGATGATGAATTAGTTACTGAAGAACAAATAATTGAAGGCCATGGCATTCAAACTATTTTCCAAAACATATCATCAAATAACCAGAACATTGATCTAAAGCAAAATCATCTTCAAACTTTCAGCAAAGTATACAAAAGAAAAATAAAATTTATTGTGACCAGCAAGGATCAAGATCAAGAGTACAAGAATTCTAAAAATCAAAAGCAATCTGACAAAGATTAAAACAGTCATCCTGAACAGAGTAGTAATTATGTTATGAACATTGATTGTACAGTTAAAGATGACATGAAAATAATTGAAGCTCTTCACAAGCTTGATCACCAATATCCATAGAGCAATTTTCAGGTTGATGAGAATAATATGACTTCTGACCACGAGAACATTGAAAGCAACAATGTCTCTCCAAGAAACACCTCTCAAGGCCCAGATTTCAGCACCAAGAAACACCTCTCATAGTCCCTATAAATTATACAAAGTTACAAATATCCCCTATAACTTACACCAGTCACGAATTAAGGACAAAACTTACATTAGTTACAATTAAACCCCTAAATTTACATTATTTACAATTTAATCCTTAAAACTCTATTTCCATATCAAAGGCCAATTGGTTTCCTCCTCAAATGATTATGCTAGCACTGAGAACTTCAATGATGTCATTAGACACTACAATATTGAAGATGTTGGTTATGTGGGATCGAGATATACCTGGAACAAAAACACTCTTTGGAAAAGGCTTGATAGAGCTATGATTAATGACAACCGACTCTCAACATTTAACGGAACCCAGGTCTTTCACATGGTCAGAACTTGTTCTGGCAATGCCTTTTTTTTAATTTCTTCTACTTATAATACATTTAATCACTCTATCAATAATAAAAATTTCAAATTCTTAAATGCCTGGGCTAATGATAATAATTTTTTAAGTATTATGGAGCAAAATTGGAAGCTTCAATGTAAGGAAGGTCACAATCATGTCTTCTGGTTCAAGCTAAGAAGATTGAAGAGGTGCCTCAAGAATTGGAACATCAAGACTTTTGGGAACATTTTTAGTAAAGTCAATGGTTCTGCTGAAGATGTTAACAAGATGGAGATTCATCACTTGAGGGATAATAACAACATTTTTAAAACTAATCTTTCTAAGGCTAATGTAATTTACATTCACGCTCTTAGAAATGACGAGAATTTATGGAGAAAAAGTGTTACAATAGGTGGTTGAAAGAACGTGATGGTAACACTAAGTTATATCATGCTTATGTCTCCAAGAAAAGAAGAATAAATCAAATAAAAGGCATTAAAGAGGGTGATGTCTAGATTCAAAATTTTATAATAACAAAGATGAAAAAGACTTTAGGATGCAGGACTCTATATTTGATAACATCCCTAAAATTGTTACTGAGAATGACAATACTTCTCTTCTCAAGCCAACCAACAAAGAGGAGGTCTGGGACATCATAAGCTCTATGAACAATGATAGCGCCTCAGGAATTTACGGGTTTATCATTTTATTTTTTAAAACTTGTTGGGCTATAATAAATGTTGATCTATGTAATTCTTTAAAGTCTTACCTTCAAGGAACCAATATCCCTAATGGTGTCTTTGCTACAGGCATTTTCGTGGTCCATAAGAATGCTAACCCTACTAGTTGGAGCAGTTTTAGACCTATTAGCCTTTTGGTCTATGTTTAACAGAGTTCTTTCTTATCTGGTGAACAAGAGGTTGGCCAACATTCTTCCTAACATTGTATCTAAAACTCAGGGGGTTTTTGTCAAAGGTAGACTTATACATGAAAATATCTTGATTTCCTAAGAACTTATACATGATATCAACAGAAATCCTAAAATAGGCAACATAATGATCCAGTTGGATATGTCGAAAGCATGTGGCAGAATGTCACATGCTTTCATTCTTAAATTCCTTACCTGTTTTGGGTTCTCTGTTGATTGTATAAGTTTAATCAATAAAATGATAACTGAGATTAAAGTTTTTCTCCTTATAAATGGTGCTGTAATTGGTTACTTCCATCAGAAGAAATGACTAAGGCAAATATATCCTTTATCTCCCAGCCTGTTCATTCTTGCTGAAGAACTACTAATGAGGGGCCTTTTTAATCTATTTAGCTCTAATAAAAGTCTTAAGTATGCTTCCAGAACATATTACCTGGTGCTAAGCGTTGCTTTTGCAGACGATATCTTGGTGTTCACCAATAGTCTTCCTTTCTCTATTGACAAATTAAGCAGATTTTTAGATTAGTATCAACTAGTCTCTGGCCAAGTAATCAAAAAAGAGAAGACAAAGTTAATTACCTCTTCAAGAGGTCATCAAAACAGGACCAACAACCTCAAGATGATGACTGGCTTCAACATTGACACTCTTCCTGTCAACTATCTTAGAATAACTCTCTGTGGAAACAACAAAGGGAAGAATTATAAACCTCTTTTCGATAGAATTCAGAATAAAATTACTGAATGAGATATGAATCATCTGCCTTTTGGAGGCATAATGACTCTTATCTCATCAGTTTTGCTTCCTATTACATATTACTAGACGCAGAATAGTCTTATCCCTAAAACTATTATAAACAAAATTTAATTAAGCTTCAACAGATTTTTATGGAGGTCAAATTATAATAAAAAGATATCCACTGGACCTCATGGGAAAACCTTTGTAAGCCTTTTGATGATGGTGGGTTGAACATCAAAATACTTTCTAATATTCAACTCACTTTCTCCCAAAAACTATGGTTTCTTTTCAGAAAAGACAACAGTTTGTGGGTTGAGACTATGCACAATATTTACTACTCTGATGTTCATCCTTTAAAAGCTAAATGTAAAAAATCTGATTCTATTGTTTTGAAGAGGCTCTCTGATATTAAAGTTGTAACTGAAAGCAACATAAAGTGGATTTTAGGTAAAGGAAGTATGGACTTTTGGCGCAAAGACTAACACAAACTTCCCCTCTGATAAGTCCTAATTCCCCTAGTTTTTTCAGCTGGTTTCTAAATGCAAATGTGAACTCTTTCTGGAAAAATAATGAATGAGATTTAAACACTTTTCAAACTTTTGTTCCTAGAGATAGAGTAACCATATAAGTAAGCATAAGGTTATTCCAGAAAAAGATGATAAGATAGTTTGGAAACCGTCTAACAACTTAAAATTTAACACTAAATTAACTTGGGAAAACATTATACATAAACATAACAAATCAAGTTTATTTAGAAAGATTTGGAATCCTTTCATTCCCAGAAAGTTTTCTTTCCTTTGCTGGAAACTCATAAATAATTTCATCCTGATTGATAACATTCTCATGAAAAGGCATATTGTTATGGCCTCCAAATGCCAGTTCTGCAACAGTTGTGAAGATAAAAATCATCTCTTCGTTAGCTGCTTCTTTGCCTGGAACAATTGGAACCACTTTGGATGTCGTTTCAAAGTGAAAAATGGTCGTCACATGATTCTTTCATACATGATCAGATTGTGGTTCTGGTTTACCAAAAAAATATTCCGTGTTACTCATATTATCCCTCAAATCATTTGTTGGGTCATATAGAAAAACATAAATAATTTGAAATATAAAGGTAACCACGACACTATCCAATGTGCTATTGAAAGAGTCAGTAATGTTATAATCAGAATTGACATTTCTAAAATGATTACAGTAAGCACTGGTCTAAATCCATCAATGCTGGATAGGATACAGAACAACTGAAACTAAAAAATAAGTCCTCGTTACCTCAAATGGTTAGCCCCAAATCCTGGCAGACTGAAATTGAATGTTGCTTGAGCTTGAATATTGAACGGAGAATCCAGTGGAGGCATTCTGTTCGGAAACTGGGACTGAGACATCATCCTTGGAACAGGAATCTTGTTTGGCAGATTAAACCCTTTGATTGCTGACTTAGAGCTCTTTTGGAAGGTCTGATTTTACGCAGGTCTGAAGTCGATATTGAATTGGATAGTTTGGTTCTCATCAACCTTCTGGCAGAAGGAAATGCGGCTTGGTATCTCGATTCTACTGTCTCTCTGTGTAGAAATCTAATTCACTCTAAGATGACGATTCGCCATATCTCCATAATTCAAAATCAAACCTCCGACTGGATCACAAAGTGGACTCTCAGATGTAGACAAAATCAGAAATTCGATAGATTTAATGATCCATTTGAATTGATGACAATCGTGCTATTGGAATGCTTAGGTTTGGGCTATATTTACATGAATTAAGTAGCAAATAGGTTGAAACTGGCAATTTTCTCTACACGTTTCTTCTTGAGTAGCTTCAAGGTCGTTGTATTGAAGATGAAAGGTTTCTGTTGAGTCGTTGAAAGGCTTCTCGTCTAAATTCAGCCTTTAATTTCTTTCAAGGTCTGTAGTTTAAAAATCTTCTTAATTGAGGAATATTCTTTGTAATTTTCCTTTTTTTCGAAAACGCTTTATGTTGACTAACTGATCGAGAATGGCTCATCGACCCACCAGCATGAGTCCCTGCCCCACCATAATGAGCTTTGCGATTTCTCGAGTTTGTTTCCGACAACTTCATCTGCTTAAGCCTACACCAGAAATCAACCCATGACTTTCATAATCTTGGCCTATTCGTTAAGAAAGGTGGTCGGACATTGATCAGCTCAGCTGATTGACGCTGCAGGTTGGCTCTCCTAAAGGCATTTCCTTTCATTCTAGCCACAAAATTATTGTAATAACCATTTATTTGTTCGAAGAACAGCCTGTGGACAACATCATGATTTCTATCTTGTATAGTGTAGCATTGCTACAAACAGAACAAAAACAAATCAATTATGGAATTCCACAAATAATACATGGACAAATAATAATATGGTTAGTACCTTGAATGCCTTCCACACGTCACCCCCAAAACCAGGGGGTGCCTTCTCAAACGTCTTACAAAAGCCTATAAACCGAAGCCTTATTTCAGGCGCAAACCAGCTAGGAATATCATCCGGACTCAGGCAATACGAAAAAAAATCAGTTTACCAAAAAAATAATAATACTTAAATAGAAATAAATGTAGTTGTACATTACTAAAAAACTTACATATTCTCGTAGATCGTGATATGTTTACGGTCCAGACTGAGCTTTGGTTTATGTAGAGCATATCCACAATATTTGGAATGCTTCACCATTATCTCTTGATCAACACCAATGTTTGCTCCACTTCCATTTGCTCATCGGCTTCCTCATCAGCATCTCCCTCCTCCTCTTCCCCTTCATCAGCATCTTCCACCTCATATTCCTCCTCATAAGCATATTCTTGCTCCTCTTCTGAACTCTTTTCTGATTCGTAGTCTTCAACTATACTTTGAGAAGGAGGCTGGTGAGATGTGCTTGGTTCAGATGGGCTGGGAATCGGCAGAGAGTCACCAGAATTTATCTTTGGTGAAGTACTAAGACAGGTCCAAGTTACAGAAACAATTCCAGTTGGACTGGCAATCGGAGTGGGAATTGAAGTGGGAGTGGAAGTGGGAGTTAGAGTGGGATTGGGAGTTGGAGTGGGAGTAGGGATTAGAATTTGTTTCAGGTAGGTATTCCGTCTTGTTTGGAGACAAACAATAGCTATCCTACCTGACAAAGGGTTTCTAGTTGGGGGTTGAGAGGATTTTTCATCACGAAGTTTGACGAATGATTGCGAATTTGAGGCACCAAAACCAATAACAACTTCTTCGACTTATCTAACATGGCTTGTTTGCCTTTGAGGTTTTTATTCTTACCAGCCAGAGCTTCCAAAAACATTTGAAATCATTAAATAAACATATTTCAAACATCAAACACAATAACAACAACAAGCAGAAAGGGCTGTCCACCATATGAACTCATTCTCATAAAAAATAGTATTTTGCACATTTAAACTGTTGTAATTATATTATTAGACATGTACAAACAGCCTACATCAGCCTAAACACAAGTACAAACAAAACATCAAACCATATATATGATATACAATATGATATTCATACATATTAAATCACCAACTCACAACGTCAACACAATACATG
Source organism: Limnanthes douglasii subsp. nivea (assembly GCA_036936605.1). Classification (NCBI taxonomy): domain Eukaryota; kingdom Viridiplantae; phylum Streptophyta; class Magnoliopsida; order Brassicales; family Limnanthaceae; genus Limnanthes; species Limnanthes douglasii. The sequence continues at coordinate 63,562,802 of JAUPFV010000002.1, read as the reverse complement.
AGTGTTTACACAAACTTACTGAATCACTAACACAATAAGAACACATACTCACTAAATCACTGACTCACAATATTAACACAATATATAAGTACACAAACTTACGGAATGACAAACATAATATTAACACATACTCTCTAAATCACTAACACAATACATACTTGATAAGTGTCAGAATATCTAAGGTGGTTTATCAACTTTCAAGTGGTAACCGGTAACGACGTCGGTCGTTCCAGGTGGCAGCGGTTCCCTTTCGACGCCATCAACAATGATTACTGAAGGATTGGTTGGAGCATCTGGGTCGGAATCCTCACCTTCATTTCTACAAGCCCAAGTTCTATAGCAGGCGCATCGTCAACTTTGGCTGGTGCAGCTGTGTTTGAAGTACTTGGATTGGCCGGTCTGGCATCTTTGACTCCGGTTTTTGCCAACCTGGAATCTTTATCTCCAGTTTTTGCCGGTGCTAGGACCTTGGAAGGAGGTCTAGGCGCGATTTTGTTAGCAGCATCGCCGTCGATTTTTATAACCACGTTTAGCTTGGAGGATTTATGCAAGGGTTTTTTAACAAGTCGGTCAGCGATTTTGCCTCTGACTTCAGCCGACGCTAGCTTTGTGAAAGATTTGAGGGCTTGGTTTACAGCCTCCGCATTTACCGTCCCTGTGGGTGGGTATTTGTCAACAGACATCAAGTTGCAAGGAGAAGGAGTTGCGAGGACAACACTTGAGCTGCTGTAGGTTCTAATATGGCCAGGCTTTGTAGCACCGGTTTTTGACACAACCTATTTTCGTCTCCTTTTATCTTTATCTGTCAGAACACCTTTCTTGGCAGTCGTCGTGGTGTTATGGCTGTTTCGAATCCCTATAGTTTTAGGAGTTAATTGAACGTACTCGTGCGGAGGAGTAGAGGAAGAGCTGGAGTCTCCCATGGTTAAAAATGGGGTTTTTGGTCGGTTGGTAATGTTCCGAGGCCTTGAGGGAGTGAGAATATTCTCAGCAGCAGACTTTTTGGGAGAAGAGCGAGCAGTAGGAGGCCTTGACGAAGAAGTTTTTCGTGAGGTCGGAAAATCTTCGTGAGTAGAAAGGTTCGAAGGACCGGGGTTTTTAAATTTTGGAAAACTTAACGGTTCTGAATACGCTGGTGAAACAACACTTTTGTGGATCAACCCAGCTGATCGGTATTCTTCTGCTCGTTCAGTGATCTGTAACTAGTCAACGAAGCGAAGTACTCGTTTCTCAGAGGCGTCAAATTTCTTCGTCACTTTCTTGTGAGACAGGGTCTTCTCATAAACTAAGTAAGATTTTCTCTCTCTAGAAAGGGAATTTGGCCAGAGTTTATCTCTCAAGAAAAACTTAGTGAAAACGAGAATGAAAAGAGAAACTATTTATAGAAGTAGCAAGTGTGGTACAGATCCGCTCCATGGAGAAGTGCAATCGAAAATAGCCTCGAGAATATCAAGAGTCGTTTAACCAAAATACCGTTTAAGGTACGACCCACTTACCATGAGACACGTGTCCAATCGAGTGGCTGCAGCAGACCTAGCGGGCTACAATTACTACTTGCGCGTAGGCGGCTAATGATGAAGAACACGCCGACCAATTGAAAGAGGACACATGGGTAGGCAGATAAAACCGTTTGGACGTATGGGCTTGGTGGGCTTTGAAGAATTTAACCCGATTTCGAGACCATGAAAACGGCCCAAATAAGTTTACAAATCATCGATGCTTTGGCTACAAGAATGTAAAGGGTCGACGTTTAACGACAGTAGTAAAGGGTCGACTTGCCGACCCTGGCATCAACACTCGATCAACAACGAAATCAAACTTGGCAAAAATAGTATAAGAATCGACATTTCAGATTAATGGGAAAGTGCCGATCCTACGTTCGACATTTCAAATTAATGGGAAAGCGCCGACCATGCGTTCGACATTTCAGATTAGTGGGAAAGCGCCGACCATTCGTTCGATATTTCAGATTAATGAGAAAGCGCCGACCTTGCGTTCAAAAAATAGGCCCATGAAGAATCCCAACCTTGCGCTCTACACTCTATTAGTTTTTTGCTCGATCCTCTGCAAAACTAGGGGGCTACTGATAAGGGCATAAATTACCAAGTATAATAGAGGATCCAAATTGTAATACATTAATGTATATGGGCTTAATTGTAAAGTAAGAAATAGGTGACATAAGTACGAATATAAGGGGTAACATGTAATTAGAATAGATTTGGATGTGACAGTGGGCCTCACAACTGTCACTAGATAAGGAAAGATTTTGTCCCCTAAAAGGGGACCTTCTAATGATTAGTTCTTTATTTTGACTACTTTCTCTCTCTTGAATCATGTACATATTTTCCTGACACCCTTCTTTCCATACATGTTTCCCGATAAACCACCTTAGATATTCTCACACTTATCATTGGCGCCGTCTGTGGGAACGAGAGATACCCGGAGATCAGGTTCCCCAAAATCTCGACCTTACAAAAAAAAATCAGCGAATGAATACCGAGGCTAGAAAGGGAAAGGCAAAGGAAAAAGGTTATGATAAGGAGATGTCATTCTCGGAGGGTCGGAATCTGAAGACGTTTGGTGATGATGATCAGGGAAATCATGGCCAAAGTAAGCGGTCGACCCTAATCATGACTACGCAACAACTATTAGACGACATTGCTAAGCTAAATGCCGAGAAGGAGATGGCTCTGGCTGAAAAGAATGGTCGGCTGAATGGTCGAAGCGAGCGATCAGGTGAAGAAATTAAAGGAGCCCAACGTGCTATTGATCGGGAGGAAGTGGATTTTTACAAAGGCAGAAATCAAGTGCGAAGGTTCGACGGGGCGGCACGAAAGAAATCCGGATTCCGATCCAAGCTTGAGTACGAATTTTCTTCAGGGGAGGAGATGTGCGAGTCTTCTTCCCCGGTCAGAGATTTTCGATGCTTCAGGAAGGACAAAAGGATGATCAAGGAGTGAGAGCTCAGAAGGCGTAAGTCATTGCGAACTAAGATAGTCGAACCTCAAGGAGACATCATCAACAAAGTGACTCGCACATCTGCTAAAAAGATCGATACGGTTACATTTAACAGAGAGTTGCTGAATTGCCCTAAGTTCCAATTTCCATCAGGGAACTAGTCTTACGACTACACGGTGTGAAGTCAATTTGCTAACCCACTTGATGAAGGGTTGTTCGCGAGTCATGCAGAAGGCTTATGAGGTGGAACTTTCAACATCGGGCATAATTGGAGGTCGTCCCCTTTGTTAGATGAAATTTTTTCGGGAAATCTCCCGAAGTGTTTTGACATCTCCAAACTTGAAAAGTATGATGGAAAAAAAGACCCAGATAATCACCTGGAAGCTTTCAAAAAATTTATGCTAAGTTTTGAAAATGACGACAAGTTGGTCTGTCGAGGTTTCTCAATGACGTTTAAAGACCGGACAACAAAGTGGTATAATCGATTGCCACAAGGGTGCATTAAGAATTTCGATATATTCTGGATGATGTTCAGAGAACAGTTTGTCGGAGAGAGTTTGAGGGATTATACTCGACATTTTATAGACGCAAAGACAGATCTAGATTATTGTGACGAAAGTGTGGCCGATTATTGTTACAGATTAGGCTTGTTAACGGGGCGATGAAGCAAGCCGTGACAAAGAAGCAGGCTTTCACTTTTTCAGCTTTGTTAGCCCAGGTCGAAAAGTAGATCCTGATCGAGGAAACCGAAGCGTCAGAACTGGCAGCATAGATTCAACAAACAAATCATGCTTAGGTAGTTACTTATCATAAAACTCCGAAAACAAGTACGATCCCTCAGCCACAACCGATAAGTACCGTATCACCAGCAGCATATGGGAAATGATCCGTAAATCAAACTCAGAGGACGCGAAATGGCTACCAAGGAAATAATTACCGACCCATATCGAACAAATGGGTTCGGCCTGATTATTTTGCTGATTTAACTGAATGTGTTGCGACTATCTTCGATAAGTTGGGAAAGAGTGTGCATTTTCGGAAGCCATTTCCGACCGGAACTGCCCGCGAAGGTCGGAACAACCATTTATGTAGGTACCATGATGATGTAGGTCATGATACCAAATATTTCATCGTGCTCAAGAAGGAATTATAAGCGCAAATTTACGGTGGTAAATTGCTGGAGTATGTGAAGAAAGAAGCTCAGCAAAGCGGAGCAGCCAAGCAGATTGTAGCAGTGCCAAAATCGGAAATTTCTTTGGTGCTTTCCGAGGTCAATAATTTGTTTGATTTGTCCACCGAATATCTGGACCCGGATAAAAACAAGAATATAATTGGAGTGATTGAGGAAATGGTACCCCAGCACGAGAAAATGTAAGAGAATTATGTAATTTTTTTGGGTACCTAACTATCTTCGGGGGCGATTCAATGGCAGGTACTACCAATTCTTCACGAAAGAGGCATATAGTTAATATGGTTACTCAGTTAGAGGCAAGAACTTCGCCTCATTTGTACCAAAATCCATCTCCTATACTATGCTTCGACGACGATGACATGAGAGACGTTGCTGGCCCTCATGAGGATGCAATCGTGATTGTGGCGACTATTGCAGGGGAGGAGGTGCAAAGAATTTTGGTGGATACCGGTAGTTCAGCAAATATTTTGTTATCGACCTTTTCAGGGTTCAGGAATAAGCCAGTGATTGTAAAATCAGATCGTACAATTATCGGCTTTACAGGAGCATCGACAGAAGTAGTAGGTGAATTTGAAGGAGTGGTTCAGCTCGGAAGATGGCCTTTAAAAAAAAGGTAATAGTTTTGTTTATTATCGTTGATGCACCCACGTCGCACAATGCAATTTTTGGCTGCTCTTGGTTGTCAAGAATGCATGCCGTAACTTCTACAGTTCACCAATGCCTGAAGTATGTAATCGGAAACAACGTCGGTGTTGTCAGAAGCACCCAAAAGACCGCGAGGTAATGTTACCGAGCAGCTTTGGCAGTAAAATCAGATAAGGAAATGGTCGATGTGAGGGATTAGTAGTTAACGGGGTCAGCCCATGGATCAAAGCCTGCAGACGATCCTAGGGAGACCCCAGGTTTTTTGCTTACGGATGAAAAGGAAAGGTCCTGAAAATTGGGGTGAACTTGTCCCCTTGGTTCCGAAAAACGTTGATTGATTTTCTTAAACAAAAGCTACAATTGTTCGCTTGATGTTCAGAAGATGTAACGGGAGTCCTTGAGAGCGTCATCTATCACCAGTTGTCTATAAACCCAAGTATTCGACCCATAACATAAAAACGCTGAGCGTTTTCTCAAGAAAAGGCAGAGGCAATCATTTCAGAGGTTGAAAGATTGACAAGGGTAGGGCACAAACGGGAGTCCCGGTACGCGCGTGGGACAGCGAATCCAGTTCTGGTTAAAAAGAAAAACGGAAAGTGTAGAATGTGTGTAGACTTCACAGACCTCAACTGAGCATGTCCCGAGGATCTTTTCCCAATGTCAAGGATTGATCAGTTGGTAGACTCAACATCATGTAACAAGTTATTATCTTTCATGGATGCCTACATAGGGTATAATCAGATAAAGCTAGATCCTAAAGATCACGAAAGCACTACATTTATTACATGAAGGGGTTTATATTGTTACAAGGTTATGCCATTTGGTCTAAACAATGCGGGGGCTACCTATCAAAGGCTTGTGAATAAGGTTTTTGAGGAATAAATCGGATGGAATGTGGAGGTCTACATCGATGATATGCTGGTCAAAAGCGTCACCGATGAAAGTCATTTTGCAGATCTAGAAGAAACATTCAGGAACCTTGGAACCTTAAATTGAATCCAGAAAAATACTCTTTTGGAGTTCGATCTGGAAAGTTCTTAGGGTTCATGATCAACGAGAAAGGGATAGAGGCAGATCCAACCCAGTTAAACGCTCTGAACAATATGGCACCTCCGAGGAATGTTAAAGAGGTACAGATTTTGACCGGGCGATTAGCACAATGAACAGGTTTATCTCGCGATCTTCGGACAAGTGCGCATCATTTTTTCAAGTACTGAGGAATGCTAAGAATTTCAGCTGGACTCCTGAATGTACCGAAGCGTTCCTCAACATCAAGAATTATTTGTCATCCTCAACGTTGCTGACAAATCCACTACCCCTGGAAAAGTTGTTTCTTTATATAGTGGTTTCGAAGCATGCGGTGAGCGCAACGTTAGTTCGAGATGAGGATTGGATCCCTAGACCTGTCTATTACGTGAGTAAAAGTTTGCTAGACTCAGAAAAGCGGTACTTAAAGCTTGAGAAATTAGCGCGAGATTTGGTAACATCTGCTAGAAAAATGCGTCCGTACTTCCAAGGTCATTCTATTACGGTTCGAACCCCTTCCCCCCCTTAAAAGTGTTTTACAGGGACCCGATGTTTCTGGCCGTATGACGAAATAGTCGGTGGAACATGAGGACTTTGATATCGGTTTTGAACCAAGAACAGTTATCAAGGGGCAAGCGTTGGCAGACTTCTTAGTGGAATTTCATTCCAGCAGACATGAGGAAGTATCAGTCGAGCGAGAGGCTAACACGGATGAATGGATAATCAGAACGGATGATGGCTCAAGTGTCAACGGATACGGGGGCGGCGTTCAAATTTCTACACCAACAGGTATTGCAATACATCAAGCAATCCATTTAGGTTTCAAGGCTTCAAACAACGAAGCTGAGTATGAAGCAGCATTTGCAGGACTAAGGCTGGCACAGATTTGCGGGGCAAGAAATGTTTGGCTGATCAGCAATTCACAGCTACTGGTAAATCATGCAACTGGATAATCCAAGGCAAGGAAAGAGCAGTTGGTGCAATATTTAACGGCTTTGAGAGTCTTGGCTTCGTCGTTTAAAAAGGTTACTTATGAACATGTCTGAAGGGAAGATAACACAATCACTGATTCACTGGCCACAACGGGGCATTTGGGAGATTACCCTTGGATTTTGGCGCAAGAATATCCGTTCATTTTGAAGAGAAAATACCTGGAAAGTCGACCAGACGTAGCTTGTCAAATTTCAATGGTTTCAAATACCGATTGGAGGAGCAACATTATGAAGTTTTTGACTGAGGAAGTGTTTCCCAGTGATAAGAATCTTGCAAAAAGTGTTCGGAACAAGGCGCGAGGTTTTGTCTTTTTGGGAAATGTTCTTTACAAAAAATCTGCAAGCAGACCTTTGTTAAGATGTTTGGGGTGTGAAGAGTCAAAGATGTTGTTGTCCGAGCTGCACGACGGTGAAGGATCGGCACACTTTGACTTCAAGACATTGATTATGAGAGTCCTCTTGTCAGGTTTTTATTGGCCGACGCTCTCTGCTGATGCTAAAGAGTTGGTAAAAAGATGTGATACGTGCTAGAGGTTTGCCAATTCGATCCACACTCTAGCAGTCCCCCTAGAGTCCATTTCTGAGGGTCTACCATTCGATAGGTGGGGAATAGACTTGGTAGGACCACTTCCACTAGCAATTGAAGGAAGGCAGACTATTGTAGTGGCAGTGGATTATTTTTCGAAATGGGTCGAAGCAGAACCGTTGTCTGGCACCAGAGCTAAGGATGTAGTGAAATTCATATGGTCGAACATTTGCTGTCCGTATGGGGTTCCTCAAAAGATAACCATGGATAATGGTCCTCAGTTCGACAAAAATAAAATGAGGGAATTCTGTGCCAATCACAATAGACAACAGTGCTTTTCAACCCCATTCCATCCTCGAGCAAACGGGCAAGTCGAAGTTACTAACAGAACGATCAGTAATGGATTGAAAAGGATATTAGAAGGAAAGGCTGGGAAATGCCCGGATTTCTTAAAAGAGTTATTGTGGGCACACCGAACCACGCCTAGAAAAACGACGCAAGCATCACCTTACGCTTTGGTGTACAGAATAGATGCGGTAATCCCAGCAGAAACAATGTTCCCTTCTTTCAGGGTCGGTCATTACGAGGAGAGCATCAACGATGAAAATCGGGCTTTGGCTTTGGATTTGATAGAAGAAAAGCGAGCTAAGGCTCATCTCAGTTCTTTACATTATCAAACCCTGATGAGGAGTAGGTATGCATCGAAAGTTCGAAGAAGAGATTTCAAGATTGGGGAAAAAGTTTTGCAAAAAGTTATCCTCCACACAAAAGACAAGCACTTTGGGAAGTTGGCACCAAACTGGGAAGGACCTTACCAAGTGGTAGAAAAAGTAAAGTCGGGGACTTATCGTTTGAAAGACAAATTTGGTCGACCTTTGCACCTTCCGTGTAACATCGAGCATCTTAAATTTTATTTAGAATGAGTTGTAATTTTTATCGTTCTACATTTCTCTTGTAAAAGAAAATTTTGTCAGGGGCACACTCTTTCCTACCCTGGTGGCGCGAGGAGGTTTTAATGAGGTGCTTACATAAACCCACCCATTTTAGTAAAATTTTAAAGTTTAAAAACAAGTGTGCAAAATGTCGAACCCACTAAGAGGGGTTTTTTAAGTTTCAAGTTGATCAACAAAATGTCGAACCCATCAAGGGGTTTTTTTCAACTTTCAAGTTGATCTACAAAATGTCGATCCCATCAAAGGGGTTTTTTCAACTTTCAAGTTGATCAACATAATGTCGAACCCATCAAAGGGGTTTTTCAACTTTCAAGTTGATCTAGAAAATGTCAAACCATCAAAGGGTTTTTTTCAACTTTCAAGTAGATCAACAAAATGTCGAACCCGTCGATGGGGTTTTTCAACCATAAGTTAATCTACAAATTTACGATGTAATTAAATACATTAAACATTTAGCATCGGAAATTGATCACTTCCAGTTGCAAAAAAGATAAGTCTTAAACCAAAATTAATAAGTTCGAACAAAAGTCCTCCATAAACAAGCGCGACTTACGGAGTACAAATCTAATGACAAAACAAGTTAGAAATGGAGCAAAGAAAATCAGTATAAAGTCTGAGCTGCAAATATTAGGCATCAGAGAAATCATCGGATGGTTTGGAATCTTTAACAGCATGGTCGGAACAGTCGACGCCTTCAGGACAGTCTTCTACAGGAACGTCTAGCCACATCGACCCAAGTGCCATCCGAGGCCACAAAGCATGGAAGTTCAGGATATAGTCGGCTCTCGCGCCGACAACTTGTTTGTCTATGATCTCTTTGCACTTAACTCCAAACATACGATTTTCTTCTTTGCTCTGGTCGGGAGCCGTTCGGAGCCCCTGCAATTCCCTGACCATTTTTGCGGACCGCCAACGAAGAAATTTGTTATGAACTTTCTGAGCAGCCAGTTCCTCGACGGCTTTGGCACTATTTTCCTCGGCTTGAGAAAGGGTTTTCTCCCACTGTTTCTCCTTCACACCAAATTTTTTAACCATAGCTTCGGCAGAAGCGGCTCGTTGTTTAACAAGGTCGATGGAGTCATACGACTCATTGGCTTTGGAGAAAATGCTTATTTTAAGCTCAACGAGCTCTCTTTGAAGTTTCAGTACCTCTCTTTCTTTTTGGGCTATGGGGGAAAGAAGAGTCTGCAGAGAGTTGGCTAAGACGTCGGAGTCCTCAAGGAAAAATGAGTTCGAACTCTAGGCGCGGACGGGCAAGAGTGCAGCATCCGGGTGCATCGAAGTTCCTTGGCCCAGATAGATAGGACCTTCCGATTTTGCCTTTTTCTCGCAGTTGTCCACAGCATGTAGCTTTGCACCCTCGAAGTGTTCGAACATATAAGGTATGGTTGTTTGTTCAGTGATAGGGTCGACATGCACCTCGTGCGCAACAACTTTCCCCTTGGACTTTTTGTTCAAGGGGGAATTGCCTCTTCCTTAAGCCACGATGTCCTTCTTCGGTTTTTCGCCGCAACCCTTTTGTCCTTATTTAACAACTGTAGGGATTTGTCACCACTTGCAGTTGGGTCACTAAGGACGACGGTAGCCTCCGGATATGAAGGCGGAACTTCAATAGGTTGGTCCACAACATTACCTTGTTCGTCTGCAGAATCAAACAAATCCTCAGACTTCACACGTTTGCTTGGAGCTCGATCCCGTTTGGGCAAAAACACCTCGAAATCTGGGGCCTTGAGCCTCTTGACAAAGCCAACAATGTTAGGAGGGGTCCGCAGCTCTTCAGAACTTAGGGTCCGGTTGGAACAGCGCCACAGGTTGCTGTTGATGAGGTTAGTGTTCTTGAAGCACTGATGAAACTTATGACCCCACCTTCTCCTTGCAAAGGCCCGAAGTTAAGCAAATATTGTCGAAGCTTCTTTAAGATGCTTTTTCCGCAGCTGTTGGATAGTCACCTTGAAAACTAAAAGACAATCCATTAAATATATATATATATATATATATATATATATATATATATATATATATATATATATATATATATATATATATATACCTTCACGGGTCCATTTAAACGTAAGCCGCCTCTGATTCTCTTGGCTGTAGGTTTGACCATCTTCCCAAGCGCCACTGACAAAGAAAAATCTGTACTTTCATGATCTGTCAGCCTCCAACAAGTTATTCACACTCTTCTTTGGGTTGACGAGGGATGAATAGAAAAATGACAGCTTTAGGGATTTGAGGAGCCCAGATATCCCTATATACTGCTCCATGGAGATGGGGATTCCTGATAGTCGTGAAGCCATGATGGTCGACATCAAGGTATACCAAGAGTTAGGGGTCGATTGGGTCGGACATATCTTGAGAATTTCGAAGTATCTAACAATGTCAGGATCAATGGGAAGTCGCAAAGCCCACTTGAATATTTCGATGAAAAAGACTACCTCTCGACCTTTGACAGATAAATGAGTTTCACCAGGTTGGGGAAAACAGACTTTAACGCACTGAGGAATTCCCCATATCTTTTTCAAACCCTCTTCTTCGTCGGGGGAGTAGTACAAGTATTTGTCGTTCAATAAAGAAAGGATGTGGTCGTTGGTCAGACGAATGTGGTAACTGGTCACGACTTCGGCCATTCCAGGTGGAAGCGGTTCCCTTTCGGCGTCATCAACCATGATTACTGAAGGATTGGTTGGAGCATCTGGGTCGGCATCATCACCTTCAATTTCTACAAGCCCAGGTTCTATAGCAGGCGCATCCTCAACTTTGCCTGGTGCAGCTGTATAGGAAGTACTTGGATTGGCCGTTCTGGCATCTTTAACTCTTGGTTTACAGCCTCTGCATTTACCGTCCCTGCGGGTGGGTATTTGTCAGCAGATATCAAGTTGCGAGGAGAAGGAGTTGCGAGGACAACACTTGCGCTGTCGTGGGTTCTAATATGGCCAGGCTTCGTAGCACCGATTTTTTACGCAACCTATTTTTGTCTCATTTTCTCTTCATCTGTCAGAACACCCTTCTTGGCAGTCGTCGCGTTGTTATGGCTGGTTCGAATCCCTATAATGTCAGGAGTTAGTTGAATGTACTCGTGCGGGGGAGTAGAGGAAGAGCTGGAGTCGCCTATGGTTTAAAATGGGGTTTTTGGTCGGTTGGTAATGTTCTGAGGCCTTGAGGGAGTGGGAAGATTCTCAGTAGCAGAATTTTTAGGAGAAGAGTGGGCAGCAGGAGGCCTTGACGAAGAAGCTTTTTGTGAGGTCGGAAAATCGTCGTGAGTTGAAAGGTTCGAAGGACCGGGGTTTTTAGGTTTTGGAAAAATGAACGGTTCTAAATACGCTGGTGAAACAACACCTTTGTGGATCAACCCAGCGGCTCGGTATTCTCCTGCTCGTTCAGTGATCTGTAAGTAGTCGACGAAGCGAAAGACTGGTTTCTCAGAGGCGTCGAATTTCTTCATCGGTTTCTTGTGAGACAGGGGTATTCTCATAATCTAAGTAGGATTTTCTCTCTTTAGAAAGGGAATTTGGCCAGAGTTTATCTCTCTAAAAAAATTTAGTGAAAACGAGAATGAAAAGAGAAACTATTTATAGAAGTAGCAAGCGTGGTAAAGATCCGCTCCATGGAGAAGCGCAATCGAAAAGAGCCTCAGGAATATCAAGAGTCATTTAACCAAAATATTGGTTAAAGTACGACCCAATTATGATGAGTCACATGTCCAATTGAATGGCTGCAGCAAACCTAGAGGGCTACGGTTGCTACACGCGCGTAGGCGGCTAATGATGAAGAACACGCCGACCAATTGAAAGAGGACACGCGGGTAGGTAGATAAAACCGATTGGACGTAAGGGCTTGGTGGGCTTTGAAGAATTTAACCCGATTTCGAGACCAGGAAAATGACCCAAATAAGTTTATAAATCGTCGATGCTTTGGCTACAAGAATATAGTGGGTCGACGTTTAACAACAGTAGTAAAGGGTCGACTTGCCTATCCTGGCATCAACACTCGATCAACAACGTTTTTTAACTTGGAAAAAAGAGTATAAGAATCGACATTTCAGATTAATGGGAAAGCGCCGATCCTGCGTTCGACATTTCAAATTAATGGGAAAGCGTCGACTCTGCGTTCGACATTTCAGATTAATGACAAAGCACCGACCCTGCGTTCGATATTTCAGATTAATGAGAAAGTGTTGACCTTGCGTTCGACAAATAGGTCCATAAAGAATCCCGACCTTGCGCTCTACACTCGATTAGTTTTTGCTCGATCCTCCGCAAAACTAGGGGGCTACTGATATGTATTACAATTTGGATCCTCTATTATACTTGGTATTTTATGCCCTTATCAATACTCACCAAATAAATGAATCAAAACATGCACAATACAATATCCATGTCAGATTTATAACTATAAATCTGGACTCAAATAGAGTACACAATAGAGTCACATATAGAACATAAATGAAGCAAAATGCTTAAACTTACAGGTTAAGACAGTCAATACCTGTTAATGATAGATCGTCTGCTTCCTTACATCCTTGCTGCAACCCACGTTCCTACAACAGACAAGCATAGTGTTTACAAGCAACAACAACAATATATTAACAAACAATAAACAAGTGTAAACTAAAAAAAAACCTAATACACTCACCATTACCGTATATATGAAGCTTAACACTAAAACTCATAGAAAAAAATATTACCTTTAATCAACAAACTGTACACTTCCTTTAGAGCAGACTTCTGCTTCTGCGAAGAGACAATGAACAAGATTCTAATCAATAAACTGCAATAAATAAAATTTAAAAAAACACTTGAAAATACGGGTATTCTGTTAGACAGTCATTACCTGTTGTCAATACTTTTTCTAATCAACACATTGATGCAACCCACCTTCCTGCAAAAGACAAGTTAAATGTTAATAACATATGATACCAATATAATAACAGACAATAAACCACTGTAAACTGAAAGACAACATGCATATCGAATCGAACAGAACAAAAACTAATATACAACAAAATTAAAACTTATGCTAAGACTGTACACTAGTTTAAAGAGGAGATAATAGAAAAAAAATAAAGGGATTGGGCAGAAATTTAACTTAATTAACAATACAAAGCAAGAAATCATACCTTGGAATGACTGTTAGGATAACCACCGAGAGATGAGAGAGGCCAGAGATGAGATTAGGGTTTTCGAAAGAACGAGAAAGGGGTAGGGTTTCGATGATGAGAGAGGGCAGAGTTAATTATGGTTCGCTGGGAAAGTGAGGATAAGAGAGAGAGGGGCATAGGCAAATCGATAGATGAGAGAGAGGAAGTAAAAGAGTCAAAGAATCAAGTGGTTAAATTTAGGGCGGGGTTTAAAATAATTGGGTTAAATTAAGTGGGTAAAAAAAGGCGGGGTAAATTTTGATAAATATTTGGCACGGTTAAAAATTTCATTTACCGGTAACGACCCATGCAACGAAAACCTAACCCAATTCGTTGATTAATTATTAAAAAAACACTAAAACAATACCGTTGCAAGCCCATCTCAACCGAGAAAGTTACTCAACGACATAATGGGTCCGTTGCAATCACACTGTAACAACATACCCGCTTTTCATTAAATGGGTCAAAACAGATAGTCGTGCAAAAACGCAACTATTTACAACAGATTGGCAATCGGAAAAGCAGAAGTGCTGTAAAAAGCAGTTTATCCAGTAGTGTTTATTCGATATATGGTCTCTTTTACCACCAATTTACATTGTGGCAATATGTCATTCTATATATATCTACTATCATTTGAAAACTCGCATTTGTGGCCACTTTGCTGTCACTCGGCCAACACGGTCCTTAAGAGCTTATACATGTCATTCATCAAAGACCAAAATTTATCGCAACACCCTTATAATATATCTCCACACAATCTAGTGCATATTTGACAAAGAAAAAGGATAAGTCTTTGATGAAAATGTAGCCTCCAAAACCTATTATTCTATGACACTATCTTTTTCAACGATAAAACTAAAATTTCTCAGCATCCCTTTACTAATGCACCGACCTCCATCTCATCGTGCTACGACATTCAAAACGAGTAAATAACAAATATCGTAGTGCTATGACACTCGCCTTACGAGAATAAATCTAGAAACACTTAACACACTTTTTTTTATATAAATTTAACGGGCTAAGCCTACGAGCTCTTAGCATCCCACAAAATCATAAAACTAGGATAACATTAGTGCACAACACCGTATTGCTACGATAAACTTTAATGCTATGATATTCTATGATGAACCATATAAACAAAAGAGTAAGACTTGACCATGTATAAAGTCTAACACCACGAACCCTCTCTCGTTAAGCAAAATAAAAATATCAGTTGTATACTCTAGATATAATCCAATGGGTACCACGTGCCGCCGTATGAGTCTCTACCTTTGAAACGGTCACTTCATTAGATTCACAGAACCTCATGCAAAGAAGATGCATTCTCCATAACCAAGGCACTATGCAAATACCGATATCATACAAACAACAATTGAACAAGACTTAAGGATGCATAAAAAATGGCAGCAAATTAAAACAACATATAAGCAAACATATTATGCACAAAAATATGTTTCAAAAACCATTCAAAACGCTGCAGCCATAAATAGAAGAGCTGAAATAAAAATCACAGGCAACGACCTATAGGGAGTTAACCACATGGGATAATTAGTCCCATGAAGAGATGTGTATATCCGATGCAGGTTATAACGCAACGCAATTGTCATGAAAGGAACTATGCAATTAGTGCAGGTTAATAAGCATCAAATTTTCCAAGAACTTGTATCCCAAGAGTCACAACCCACAAACAGACAAACATTCATAAACGGATGTTGGGCGATTTCTATCGCAACTTAAGTATGAATATAATGAATTATCATACAAAGAAATGAAAATAAAGAACCATATATATAAAATTGTCAGAAAGAGACTTGGTTCAACACAATATTTAAAAAAGGGCGACAACAAATTCACTTGTCTCGTAAGAGGAATTGGTTCCACAAAGTTAGCAACCATGAACCAACATAAATAAAGAAGAGGATTAGTGATCTGTAACTTGATGGATAATGTCTCATTCACAGGGACGTGCCTGGGCCATTACTATCATCTTCACCATCCATTAGCGAGGCCCTTTATGGATTACTAGTTGAAGTCTAATAATGTCGGTATTCCATCGACAGTCGGAATCAATTTGTAAATCTTGAAGTAAAGAAATCTGAGCCGTATGGGTGGTGACTTTAGCACGGTCAATCAGGGCAATAGGCTATCGGGCAACAACTTTATCAAACTTAGCATTTACAAGACAATTACTGACATTCTGATTTTCCACAACATCCACAGTCCTCTCCTTTAAGGAACCTTCTCAGTGTCCAGACCATCAACTTTACTTTGAAGTTCCATCCGGTCCATCAAATTGCTTAATAGCCAGGGTGTCAACTCCAACTCCAACTCATGGAACTTGACCTTCAATTCCTCCAACCGGGATCTCCAGACATTGACAACTTCAAGACGTCTATTAATATTTTCGTGCAATAGAATGTGTGCCAACCGATCATTCTCTTGTTCTCCTTCCAATTTGTAACTCAAACTCATGCTCAAAGAATTGTGTCTCCATATATGTCTGCTATTTCAACAACTCATTAATAAGTTCATTCGCCTGCCTCACATTCTCAAGCTCGTTAGTCTCCATTGGCCCATGATATACAGTGGAAATCCTCTTGAATAATGCATTCACCTGTCGTCCTTCCACATTTGGCTCCGTAGGATGACCGTTGACCAAGGTATAAATATGTAGAATAACCTACTCAAAAAAAAAAAAAAAAAGCAAAATCTTATTTGGCCAATATCACAGACAACAACAAAACATGTACTCCTACAACAATTTTTTCCCATTATCTTAAGACCTAAGTTCGCATCCCGCATCCCGCATCGTTATATCAAAATTGGACACGTCAAGCGGAACCTGCCTCTAAACTGCGTGAGTTGTGAATACAGAACATAAGTCGAACGGGTCATTACCTCTTCTAGCTTGTCTTGCTATCTAAGTTAGCCCTACAACTTGGCATTTCCTAGATTGATCCCAAGCATCCAGGCAGTTACCTAAGGTTTCAACACATACCATAAACTGTTTTGATACCAAGCCACTACCGACACAAGCATTCGTTGTCACTACCGACATAATATCCGTTGCCACCACAACATTGTCACACACGATTTCTTTCATTCTTCGCTCCTTACAGATATTATGCGGCAGACTATCCAACTTTTGAGTTTGGTCACCAGGTGCAGGATCAATGACGAAGCTCAATGATTCCAATGCGCCACTCTCCACATTGCCACCCTCGATTCTCTATTTTGCTACTAAATCCAGCTCAGAATCTGCTAACCTCTTAGGATTGCTAGTACAGACCTCAGGAATGGTAGGAAATGGAATTGACGCAACAACCATAACTATTTTATATTGTTTGGCCTCGGTGCCCTCAGGAGAACTAGAGTACTCCCT
Organism: Limnanthes douglasii subsp. nivea; assembly: GCA_036936605.1. NCBI lineage: Eukaryota > Viridiplantae > Streptophyta > Magnoliopsida > Brassicales > Limnanthaceae > Limnanthes > Limnanthes douglasii. The sequence goes on along the minus strand of JAUPFV010000002.1, from coordinate 63,545,988 downwards.
TCTCCTGTTCGCATAGACCTCATACTGTGCATCAAGCTTCGCCTGGACGTCTAACGCATAAGTTTTCTGCATTTCCTCAAAATTGTCAGACCAACGTTTCAGTGGGGTATAGGCATCCCTCTCTCTCTACGGACTAGAAATCTTAATGGACCTCAGCTCATTCGGATGGGCACTTTTCTTGGCCAAACCTTTCTTTCTTTATGTTTCCTAAAAGCATAGGTTAGCGATTGCTGATCTAATTCTATACCACGAATACCCCGTCAACTAGTCGGTGTCAACTACTATGCCCCCAAAGACCCATTTATCACCAACCACAATAACATCTATAAGCACGACTTTCTCACGAGCAGGCTTCGTTGGTCACAAGAAGCGTACTTTTAAACACAGAAGGCAAAGAAACAAAAACAAAATAAAAATGGATTCCACCAGGAATACCAAATGATCTATAAAAATCTATATATAAAAAGCACAAATAAAGTAAAATGTGTTTGAGTTTTGCCAAAAAGAAAAATGCTAATGAGAGAATAAGTTTATGATGTTGGTTTTGATACTAAAATAAAATGTGTTCTTCTTTTTGTTAAAAAGAAGAATGCTAACGAGAGAATAAGTTTATGTAAATTTCAAAATATAAATATCACTTCACGTACATAATTATAATCTAATGGGTTTCTTATATAGACAATAGAAAATAACTACTAACTATTAACTTCCGTAACTTCTATAAGTTCCACATGACATGTCAAACTTAACAATATCCTAACAATCTCCTTCTTAAGTTTAAGTTTGATTTTGGTCGAGATCTTTTACTCCCGAGTAATTCTCGCATCTCTACAAATTTAAGTCTTGCTAGAGCTTTGGTGAGAATATCAGCACGTTGCTCTCTCGTGCAAACAAATTCCACGATTATCTGGTGTTTCTCGACACATTCGCGGATGAAGTGGAAGCGAGTGTCTATGTATTTGTTTTATCCGTGAAATATTGGATTTTTCATTAATGCAATTGCAGATTTGTGGTCAACATACAATGTTACTGCATTTGGTTTTACTTTAGTCACCTTGCTCAAGAGGTTTCTTAGCCATAACACTTGATATGACGCTGCAGTTGCTGCTATAAATTCAGCCTTACAAGAAGACAACGCCACAGTTCGTTGCTTCTGAGATTGCCAAGTGATCAAATTACCATTGAGATAAAATGCTATTCCTCGAGTGCTTTTTCTATTGCCGGTGTCTCCAGCTAAATCATTATCGGTAAAACCAACTAGATCTTCAGATCCTTTCCTTTTTTCATATTTCAGTCCATAGGTTATGGACCCTTTTACGTAAAGAAATATGTGTTTGAATACTTGATGATGAGTCGTAGTAGGTTTCTTCATGTACCTACTCATGAGTCCGACAACATATCATAAATTTGGACGAGTATGAATTAAGTACCTTAGACATCCGATGATGCGCCTATACAGAGTGAGATCTACCAAGTTTCCTTTAGTGTCTTTCCCAATTTGTAGCTTTGCTTCTATGGGATACTTGGTAGGATTACAATCATACATCTTGAATTCACGTAACATTTTCTTTGCATAGACTGTTTTTCTAGGTGTTCTGCTCCACCTCAATCCCAAGGTAGTAAGAGAGTAACCCGAGATCACTCATCTCCAACTCTGTCATCATTTGTTTCTTAAATGTTTTAATTCCCTCCATACTTGAACCGGTGACAATCAAGTCGTCAATATACACACCCACTATCTAAACTTATGTCCCGCTACTTCTTGTATAGACCGCTTGTTATTGTGAGCGCTTTATAAAACCAAGATTTTTAAAACTCTTGTCGAGGCGAATGTTCCACGCTATCGGTGTCTGTTGTAAACCATAAAGTGTCTTTGACAACTTGTATACTTTATGTTGTTCGTTCTTGATTACAAAACCTTCTCGCTTGACAACATATACTTCTTCTTGGAAGTAACCGTTTAAAAATGCTGATTTTACATCCAAGTGATGAATCTCCCATCCATGTTTGGCTACAAGGGCAAGAATCAATCTCACAGTATCGAGTCTAGCCACAAGTGCGAAAAATTCATCAAAATCAACTCCTTGTTGTTGAACATATCCCTTCGAGCCTTGATTTGTGCTTGGTAACATTTCCTGCACTGCCATTTTTTAGTTTAAACACCCATTTCAAATCTATGGGCTTTTGACCAGTGGGTAAGTTGATAAGTTTGCACGTCTTGTTTTTTTCGATGGTTTGCCATGCCTTCTCAGTTACGGCTTCTCTATAACGTTCCGGCTCCTCAACAACAAGCAATACTTGATCATCAGGATGTGACTCATTTTTGGGTGCATCACCATAAATTTCAGTTAAAGAGCGAAATTTCTTTGGACAATAATCTCTTGTGGACCCTGTTGTACTTCCAATTGAGTTTTTTATTTCAAGAAAGTTCCTCATATCATAAGGTGTAACCGGTGATGTCATGTGTGGGGTTGTTGGTGTAGGTCTATCAACACACTCCAAACCTTTATGGTTTTCATTGTTTTCTAAAATTGTAAATTCTGTACTAATATGTGTGTTATCATCGTTGATAAACCAATTCCATTTCCTATCTTCTTTAAATACAACATCTTTACTAACATGTATTTTCTCACTTATTGGATCATACAACCTGTGTAGCTTGGTTCAGTTTTGTACGCCAAAGTACACATCTTTTGACTTCTATCATCAAGTTTCTTCATATGTGGTCCTGCTATCCTTGCATATGTTGTACAACAAAAAACTCTTACGTGCTCAAAATGGGGTTTCTTATTGAACCAAATTTCATAAGAGGTATGATTTCCTAAAATATTTGTTGGCAAATGATTTAACAGATACACTGTATGTCGTACAGCCTCACCCAAAAATACTGCCGATACTAACATACTTTTAAGTAGACTCCTTACAGTACGGTTTCGGCGTTCCACAGCGCCATTCTGTTGTGGGGTGTATGGTGCGGTGAGATAACGTTGGATACCTTCCTCTTCGCAAAAATCTGAAAACTTCTTCGACAAGAACTCACCAACTCGATCAGTACGCAAGGTTATTATCTTGTAATCAGATCCATTTTCAACAAGTATATTAAATTTTCTAAACACATCAAATGTATCTCATTTTTCTTTTATCATAAACACCCACATCCAACGACTATAATCGTCAACAAGTAAAAGAAAGTATTTATTACGACCAATTGATGTTGGACTAATCGGGCCACATAAATCTGCATGTATGAGTTGCAATGGTCTCTTGGCATGAAAATTTGCTTGATTCATAAATGGTAACCTTGCTTGCTTAGACACTAGGAAATTTTCACATAACTGGTTGGGTGTATAATTTTGGGCAGCCCGAAACCCATCTCTTTCTCCCCTATCATCTTGAGTGCATGAAAGTTCACGTGTCCAAGTCTTGTATGCCATAACCAAGAAGGATCTTCTAGTTTTGTGAATAGAGACGTGGGTTGGCTAGTTCTCAAAACTATTTTGTATAGGCGATTTTGTGATCTTTCAACCTTCATTAACAAATCTCAATTTCTATCAAATATTTTGAGAAGCGATCCGACTAAATCCACTCTACTTTTTTCTTCTGTCTTTTGACCAAGACTAATAATATTATTTTTCACATTAGAAATGTAATATACCATGGTTATTAAGCGAGTATCTTCATTCTTGCACCGAAACAAGATCAATCATTTGCCTTGGATCAGTGCCAATGATCCATCTCCAAATTTCACGTTTCCTAGGAATGTTCCATCAAGTTCCTAGAATTTTTTTCAATCTCTAGTCTTGTGGTTTCTTGCTTCATTATCCAAGTACCAAGTGTTACTCTCCACTTGGTTCTCTCCATCCGAGAGAATGTTGGTCATAACTTTCTTTTCGTTCAGATAATTTAAGGCTATTATCAATGCATGCTCTTCATAATTTGTGTATGCCAAATGTGCTTCATCATCTTGTTTTTTAATGTGACACTCGGACGTATAATGGCCTAATCTTTTCACAAGAATAGCACTTAATCCCGTTCTTACCCTTCCGATGGTTTACAACATCATGTGGTTGTGAATTGTAATCACGGTTTTCTCTGCCACCACGTCCACGGCCTCTACCCCGACCATGTCCACGGCCTCTGTTGTAAACATTACCACTATTGTAACCATTACGTTCCCTGTTATAATAATTACGTATTTCAGAAGAAAATTTATTCTCACTCGTGTTCCTTTTCGACCTTGTTAACCACTCTCCATGAGTAAGAAAAATATGTTTTTTCATATTTATCCTCATAACCACGAAGTCTCTCTTCATGGACTTTCAGACGACCAACAACATCTTCAATAGACATATTTTTAAGATCACCAAATTGCTCGATTGAAGTAACAATTTGTATGAATATCGGGGGAACTGCTCAAAGGAACTTTTTGACGACGTAGATCTTCTCTATTATGTTTCCTAAAGAACAGATACTAGTAACAATGAGAGTCAATCTCTTGGAGAATTCATCCACGGGCTCTTCTTGTTTCATGATTGCGGCCTCAAAATCACTTCTTAATGTTTGTATTTTTGCCTCTCATACTCATTCTGCACCTATGTTCATTGTCTGCAACGTATACCATGCTTTATTTGCTGAATCTTTCTCTACCAACACTAGGAGAACATCTTCGGGGATTTCTTGATAAATAGCAGCCAAAACCATTATATCTTTTCTTACTTCAACATTTTCTCAATTTTTTTATCGCATCTCACACACCCCGCGCCTATAACTTTACGTGTATTTTTAACGCACATACTGCATAATTACTCTTGGTGAGTAATGGATAGGGAAGTGTTACATTTCCCTTTTTTCCCATATTTGAATTTTGTTTTGGTATTTCCTAGGCTCTGATACCAAATGTTTGTTTTGATACTAGAATAAAATGTGTTTGACTTTTTCCAAAAAGAACAAAACTAATAAGAGAATAAGTTTATGTAAATTTCAAAATATAAATATCACTTATACATAATTACAATCCAAAGGGTTTCTTATATAGACAATAGAAAATAACTATCAACTATTAATTTTTATAACTTTCACAACGTGTTAAACTTAACAATTTTCTAACATAGGACTATTAATAAAGTAGTGCTTAGACAATAAAAGTGTTCTTTAAACACCAAAGATTTCATAAAATCTATAGTAATAATAATAAGTCTATGACGATTAAAAAAAGTTCCTTAGCTAATAAAATGTTCCATCGGGATAATCTAAAGCTTTATAAATTATATAATAATAGTAACAAGTCTCGAAAGATTAAAAGTAATCATTAGAAAAAAAACTCCACCTTTAGGTGTTTCAAAAAAAATGAAGATATTAAAAACCCTAACGAGAGTCATGTACCCTTATTATGTCTGTAAAATTATAGAAATATACAAACAAAAAGCACAAGTGTGTAACAATAAAGTCTTCACTTATCAATATTTATTAATCAATAGAAAAAACGAAGAACCCTAAGTACTAAGTGTATAACAAAAATAGAAAGGCTTATCAGACAAAAGTATAACAAAAGAGTAATCCAAAATAAAACAAGAATTTTTAACAAAAAGTACATAAAAAAATGCTTAGTGCATTACAAAAAATAATAATAAGAGATTAAGTCTGAACGTTGTTTTCGGAAACAAATATATTTTTTGTTGGGACAGTGTTGGTCACAATATAAATTTCTTGCGAATTAGCACCTCAAATATCATCATCTCTAGACTCAATAACTTGACAATTCCTAGTCCCAGTAATATCTTCATAAGACGACGCCCTTTAAGATAATATGGAAACTTTGATGCCAACTGATCATTATTTTCCTTGTTTACAATCTCTTCTTGAAGGTAGTAAAACTATCAACTCATTTTTTTAAGCCCGACAAAAGACGAGATTCATGGAATTTATCACTCAATTTTTATTCCTTTTGACATTCATTTAGAAACATAATACTAAAGGAATCTAAGTTCACACTAGGGTATTCGTGGTAAAAGACTAACCTAGATTGATCCTTCATAATAGCTACACGAGTTGATTCAATTTTTTTATGCCTGATAAGCAATATAGTTTTGGGTCCTAGCCTAATGTTTCTTAAAAAAACGTTCCTGAAGTGAATTATTTTTCAACTTTAAAGTATCTAATTGCTTTAAAACTTTAATTTTTCAAACTTCGATTTGAAATTGGTATTAATGATCCATTTGTCAACAGAAGAGCAAAGATCTAAAAAACAGTCAATTCAGCCTTAAAAATAGTTAATTTCTCTTTACAAACAAAAATGACATTACCATAAATAGAAGTAACATTCTTTAAAAAATGACTAAACTCGCAGCTAGCCGAGAGGGTCTCATAAGAATGAATTAATGCACTCCATAATTGAGACAAAACATGATACTTATTTTTAAGCTCTTCGTTCAGTTCAACTTCAGCTTATATTTTGACTACTTCACCAGAGTATTAGCTGGTTCGATCTCGTCAACACCGCTATCTACTCGCTCGCTGACTACGTCCACGAGGATCGAGAGGGAGCTATCATCCGACATTTGCGCGCTGGTATGCGGAGGATCTCGTTGTTTCCTGGAGTGAGCGAGTTTGATCATGATTTCGATCGTCTGGCTGGGGCTTATGACGATGTTTTGTCCACAGCCAGGAGGCTCGCATAGACATTACGATGTTTTTTGTGTTTGTATGATACTTTTATTCTGTTGTCGCTTACTTGGTTTGTTTCTTGTTTTTTGAGACTTCGTATGATACTTTGGTTTTGGATTGTGTAATAGTTTCGGTTTGTATGATGCAGATTGTGTAATAGTTTCTTTATCATCAAAGTTTTAGGTTACTTGAAATTTATTTTGTATAATAACTGACTTTCTCTTTTGCTTTGGAAATAACAGTGAAAATATTTCCAAACACCTCATATTTTCAAGACTTAAGAGTTATTATAAGTCATTTTCATATCTCTAAAATACATATAAAATAGGGTTATGGATTAATCAAAACAGTTAAGTGATTAATCAAAACAGTTTATCAATTGAGAATTAATTAAAACTTTATCAAGCCTTCTCCAGTTCCCAGTAACTTCCATGTTATCCAAATATCTAGCGCCTCAAAACATACAAAATGATGGTTTCCCGCCTCATTAAATTTTTAGCGGGAACAAAAACACCATTTCCCGCTAATTATTTGAGAAATGAACCAACAGAGCACGAGTATATAAATACTAGAATCTGGCTATGAACCCAAACAATTAAATTATAACGATGGGTGATTCAGGCTGGAACGTGTACGAAGATGCAAGCCTCCTAAGCACATTTCATTTCGTCAAAGGTACGATGCAAGAGGATAATCCTGGTTTCATCGATGCGGTTTTGTGCAGGATGTTCTTCAACCACGGTAGGGAGGCATCTTGTCCAGGATGCTTAATGCCCCGACCACGCGGACGCCAAGAAGTGTTCGAGAGGCTGGCTTATCTTAAGCCAAGGACTGTACAGATTGAGTCATTGGATTACGAGACCCGTTTACATGTCGAACACGTTTTCAACATGGGATCCCAAGGTCCAGTTACGCCGGAGATGGTGTCACATGCGACGCAGCAAAGGGAGCAAGAAATGGCCGACGCAATTGCAAGCGCCGTTGAAACGTGTTCAACCCCCGAAGGAAGTGCTTATGATTCAGATGATTATAAGTTCGGGAGCGGAATGAACTATCCGACTCCATAAATCTAAGTGTGAAATGTTAACAGAGGGTTAGCCCACCTGTCGTTTGTCTTCAGTTATTTGCTTATGTATTTCTTATTATGCAATGCTTCGGATTAAATTGTAATGTTTTTATGCAATCGACATATTTTGCAGTGTTAGTGCTACTGTTTTCAAGATGAACACCCAAACATAAAACATCGAATGTTTACATTCATTCAATCACAAATTCAAATAACAACAACTAAGGAAATAAAAACGTCAAACAAATACTGGAATGAAACATCACAAGTTCATACAACAACAACTAACAAGTTGAAATAGTAGTACTATCTAAAATAACACACATTCCCGGAAATAGTGAAATGATCAGTCGAAATCGTATCCCAAATTGTCATCCGAATCATCACCCCCATTACGTGCCGCAATCCTATCCTCCAGAAACGCCACCATATCCCTACTTATGTAGTCTACTACCGTCATGTTCCAGACCAAAGGTGCTTCTATCTTAATCCTGGCTGGTTGAAAAAGCAGGGCAGTGAGCGGTTGGATGAAGTTGTACCTTGATTTGATTTCGTCACGACTTCGCACTTGAACGTCTCCTGCTCCTAAATGCCCATAGTTGAAATACATCTGACATAGGAGGCGGTCGAAGAAAGCATCGCTACTATCTTCCCCCATTTGTCGGCGGACAACCTTGACCGCCTTGAGCATATGGTAGTCTTCATCAGCTGTAAACTCCATGTGTTCAAGTGTTTGTGTTCAAGTGTGTGTGTTTTATTTCTTAAGTGTCCCTTTGCTTCTATTACGAATATTGTATCATGTGGCATGTTTATATAGTATAGTCATTTATTGGCGGGAGTTTTTAGGATGTAGACTCCATGGCGGGAGTTTTTGGCTGGAGTCCTTGGCGGGAACATTTGTCTTGGCGGGGGTTACTTTTTGGCGGGTTTTTTTAGGCGGGACTTTTTGTGTTGGCGGGAGTTTTTGTGTTGGCGGGTCCCGGCTGATATCAATAATCTATGCAACTTCACAGAGTAATTCATGCGTTCGTCTGTATCCGTATCTATAAATACGCGAGCTGTCCACGCATAGAAGAGTAAAATAGTTGAATAACTTAACAAACAATGTGTCCATGGAATGTATTTTAATTTATTTAAATATTTATAAAATTGTTATTCACTAAAATATATTTCAAAAACCTTAAATTTTATTTATTCAATTTATTTACATATTATACAAAATTTGTATTCATTAAAAAACCTTCAAAAATCTTTAAAAAAAATCATTTATTTTTTACGCAACTTCACAAAACAATTTTGACTATTCTGTCCCCAATTCCCAAAGTAAAATGGTTTTTTTTTTTAAAAATGGTTGAAAAAAAAAAATTAAATTGTAAGCAAAGGGTACCCTGTTGCCGCCACAGCACGGCGTAGGGATACCCGTTTTCGCCAACCAGTGGCGGCAATAGGGTTATCCCTTAGCCTTGCCTCTGTTCTTTTTGGACAGAGGCAAAAAAAGGTCCCCTACGCCAGGTGAATGGCGTATGGGGCAATCCCCACGCCATCCCCTGGCGTGGGGTGCTGCAGTTACGCCGTCTCGTGGCGTACGGGACGGCGGTTACGCCATTAGGCTGGCGAAAACAGCTATCTCGAATTTTTGAAGTCAAAATTTAAAAAAAAAAAATTCAATTAAATTAAAAAGGTTTAAAGGGTACAACACATTGTTAGTTTACAACAAAAAAAGCAAAAACATAGCCGAACACAAAATAAGTTCAATCTTTCGTTAAGTCCACTATCGAATCATCATGTTCAACGGAGTGCGTCGGTGTGGGATTTTGTAGTCTTGAAAATACACGGACTCTATCTAGCAAAGGGATCGACCAAGAAATTGCGTCTTCTCTCGCCGATCTCATCCACGTAGGATCTATAGTCGGTATGGGTGACCCTTTAACCAACTCAACCTACAAATTTCCGTTCAATATAAATGCGCGGTTACAAAATAAAATGCTTAAAATGGGTGCGAAAGTTAAAGTTATTTACTCACATGAACAAAATGGTTTTTATTGACGAATGCCACGCCGATCTCCTTTAAAGAACCATCGCTCGCCGGTGCATTTTTCACCGGTAGGTAAGTCGTACATCCACCGGGAGCGAGGCAATAGAAAACGCAATTGAATGTAGTCGCGACTAGTTTTCCGCAACTAGGCAAGGACATCCATTTTGCGTAAGGTGCATTCTCTTTATTAAAAGTCAACCGGTTTATCTCCTTATCAACTTCGCTTTCATCGTCGAAATATGCAACCCGTTTATAAAACTCCCGATCGCTCTTTAGCTCGTGAACCAAGGCTTCTCTAACCATTAGCCATCCACTTTCGTTACCAACCATACCATGCGCGATGGCTCTAAAACCACAATTACCGTCGGGCATTACATTTGTAATTCGGGTTATGAAAGGACGCATATATTGAGGTATGTCTTTTGAAAATCTCGAGTCCAAAACATTTGGTAATCTAGTCGGTAATGGTATAGCCGTGAATGACGGTATAGCCTTGATGTGGGTCGACGTATCCGGAGTGCCTAAACCGACGCATTGAACCCGTTTTGCTATTTTTTTTGGGGGTTTTGCTCCGGAATTAGTCGAAGTATGTGCCTTAACCGTTCTTGCGGTGCTACCGAGAGTGCCGACCGGGGTTGCTATACTAGCGGCGGGTGTTACAACTCGTGGAGTTGCGGCACTATCGTGGGACTCAAACATTTCTTGTTCGACGTATTCGTGATATGAAGGATCTCTTTTCGTAGAATAATCACGTTGGACTTTGCTACCCTTACCGCGACCCCGACCCCGACCCCGTCCACGACCACGGCTTCCAACACGTCCGGGAGTTCTACCGCGGGTTTTAACCTTCTCGAGGGGTTCGCAAAGGAGTGTAGTCGAAGGATCCAAAATTTTTTGAAATTTTTTGAGCCAATGACTTTGTTCGTAAACATCAAACTCTTCAAGTTTCGCATTTAGATTAGCCAAATTAAATTTCACTTCTTCTTCGCCGGTGAGTTTAACTCGCGGAACGATATCTAGTCTCTTCCAATGCTCATCTATAATCCGAGTAGGTACGTGGCCGTCCACTCTTCGGATTGCCTCAAGGTCGTGGGAACACGGCAAACCATGGATCGTACGATCGGTGCAAGCGCACATAGAAATTTCACCGCCGCTTTTATCAACATAGTTATCATATACTATCGCCAATGCAATAGGTGATACGTACCCCCGTAAAAATTTGAACGGTTTGAAATCTTGGAATTTGTGAATTAAACGGCACTTGCTAAGCTCCATCGATTCTTTAATAGTAGAATGTTGCATCGCTAACAAGCCATGCACTTTATCCCAAAACCCATCGAAATCCAATCGGCTAGACCCAACATATTTTTTCAATGTAGCATGCGAGCTTTCGGCCCTATTAGAGGTGTGGTTATTAAAATGCATGATCTTGTTAGTATAAGCGTGAACAAACCTCTCTTTATAAGGCGTAATCCAGGAGTCAACCACATAGTCCACCGCCTTATCTTGGTCTTTGAACATCGACCGCATCTTAGCCAACCTCTCGTTCATAACCTCAACGGTATCGGATGAAACAACGTCGTTCCAAGCCCCCAAAAAACTATTAGCCACTTTTCCGTCTTCAAACATATTTTTCGTTCTCCCGCTAACATTTTTGTTGATATGCCACTCGCATAACATGTGACTAGCGCTAGGGAAAAATTTGTCGATGCTATTCATCAAAGCTAGTTCGCGGTCCGTAATGATAACACACGGTAATTCACAATCATTCTCCTCCATTACCGTTTTCAAGCATCCCAAAGACCATTCGTAATTGTCTTGTTTTTCACTCACCATAAACGTGAAACCAATGCAAAACGTTTTGTTCGTAGATGTTACCCCGACTACTTCGAACAAAGGCATCCCGTAACGAATGACTTTATATGTGCTATCCATGATTAGCAAGCGTGGGAAGGTTCGTAGTAAGTCGATACTAAGCGGATGTGCGAAAAACAAATCGGTTATGACGTTAGAACCGTCATTCCCCGTCCGTGTCCAATACTTATACTTGTGCAATTGTAATTTAACTAACAAGCATTGCATTTGGGATCGACCGCCGTTTTCGGCCATCCTCGTTCTTTGACGGTGATTGTAAACGTGGCGGATATTTGAAGCATTCTCCGGATCGGCCTTTTTCAAAGCACCAAATATTTGTCGCGGACTTGTCCCGTTCACCGTTAAAAGATCAACGAGCTCTTTTTCCTTACGTTTTAACTTCGACCATTGCAAATGTCCTTCGGCATACTTGATCGGTTCGTGGTTGTGCTTCCCCGAAAGGACACTAAGAGCCCACTTATCGTCTCCTTTTAACGGATTACCCACCAAATGAAAAGGGCAATTTATTTTTTTGCTACCGGTGGCCTTACGCTTACGGTCGCACTCTTTAACGGCCGACTTGAAAATTCCGGATCGCTCGCACCGATAATCCACTCTCGGTGTTCTCCCCCTCTTCCCTACTTCCTTCGATGCTACGTTTATCGAAAAACCCAACGTTTTCCCCCTAACTTTTACCCACTCGGTCATCGACTCTAAGCTATACTCGTCGTGGGTGGTGAAATGGTGAGCATAGTCCGAAACAAGCGAAATATCGCATTCGTTCACCTCCTGCAATACGTAAGAAGTAGAATAACAAATTAAACCGGCATTCCGGATTCCGGAACCACATTTCGCCATTCCAAAGGCGTGGGGCACACTCCATTCGCCATGGCTTGGCGTGGGAGACCTACCGAGCGCCACACGTGTGGCGTACGGATGCTACCCCACGCCAAGCCATGGCGAATGTAGTGTGCCCCACGCCTTTGGAATGGCGTACGAAAGGTCGGCCACGCCAGAGGATGGCGACGAACACCTTTACGGGTTTTTTCCCAAAAATCGATTTTTTGGCCGAAATGAAAGAGGGAAATGCAATGTACCTCCTCGACGACCATGCTGCTCTGTGTGGGAAGCACTTCCGACCCTTTTCCGTCCATGTTGTGAAGGTTTTGAAATTTTTCAAAAAATGGGTTTAGTTGGTTGTTAAGTTTCTATTTTTAGTATGTTTGGAGAAGATGAAGTTTGCAACTTCATGGAGTAGTTTGGTTCTCTTCAATGGCGTCACTTGTAAATATCTACACTTCGAAGGGTTTTTTGGGTTTTTTGCCTTGTGGCATTTTTGTAAATATTGAAAATCAGAAACATGCGACTTCGCGGAGTAGTTTTGGCCGTTTTTTTAGCAATTCCCTATAAAATAATGAGGGTCCAAAGTATGAGATAAAAAAGCTTAGAGAGAGAAACTTTCTCTTCTCTCTGGAGACTTTAGACAGCCGTCAATATTTTTTATTCTATTTTTTATTCTGATTCGGTTCAATTAGAGAGTCGTCGATCTTGTTTTTATGTTTTTTCATACTCCGTTATCACTATTTTATTTTCTTGTTCCTTTTTCCGACTGTCACGTCAACTGAGGTTAACCAATGTTATGAGACCTGCTATAGAGGATCGACGTTGTTGTAGTTGCTACTCTTTTTTATTCCCACCATAGCATATTTAGGTCGGTATTCTTGTTTCTATCTCTCACCTCTTCTCCTTTGTCGATCTTGCGCATCATGCTTGGATTCTACCTGTTAACAACCGTCCGATTACGTCCCAGGTGGTTAGGACCTCCTTTGCTGGCAATCTTTATGTGTAATTTCTAAACATCTAGAGATTTGATGCCTCATTGTCTGGTTTATGGATGAACCTATATGTCTGTTGCATGCTTTCTCTTGTTTCAGGTTATCCTTTTAGGGTTTTATTTTCTCAGTTACTTCCATCCACAATCTCGACCACCACAATTTACATGTCATACATGCACATTTTTGGGTTGAAACCCCCAACGGGTTTGGTAACTGTTCCGTTATTGCAGTATCGCTTGTTTTGGTGGTAACTCGTTCTTCGATCGGTTGGTTTTACCTCCGTTCGATGAAACTCAGACCTTATACCCCTCCAATCTACATCACTTTGGTTTTTGTCCTTTTGATTAGTGAAATTTATCCGCATTTTGGATCATGTTCAGACCCTCATTGAATGTGTTATGTTAGCTTTATGATGCTGGTTTGAAGGCTGGTCTCAAGGCTATTTCGTGGCTGTCTCGAGGCTATTTGCAGTCCGATTTTATGGTTTTTTATAGGTTGTTATAAGGCGGGTTTGAATATTGTTTTGGGGTTGTTTTCTGGTTGTTTGTAGACTGGCCTTGTGGATGTCTTGTGGCTGTTTGCAGTCATGTTTTGTGGTTATCTTGTGGCTATTTGCAAGCTGTTTCACAGATATTTGTAGGCAGCTTGCAGACAAGGTTGTTTTGTGGCTATTGGCAGACCGTTTGCATACTGTTTGCACAACTCTATAACACCACATCTGCTATGTTATATCCATTAGGCCAACAAAAACTCTCGTGATTTTAACTCTGATCCTGTGGAAATCAACTCCCCCACTGTCCGTGAGTATGACCTCTGACAAGGTCTGAAGTTAATCGTGAGCCCAATGATGACATGAATGAATCTCGTGTCCTCTGTTTATGATGTCGCTACCCGGTTGTTTTATACGGAATGTTTTGTTCAACATTTTGTACACTATGTTTCATTGTGTTACTGCCACTTCACATCTTTGGTTGTGTTTTTTGTTGGGGAATTCCCCCGTGATTTATGTATGTTTTCAATTACTTTTATAAACTGAGGAATGCCTCAAAATGTAATGTAAATTATTCTTTTATTTTAAATTTAACGCTTTTAATACAAAAAAATATCGAGGGCCTAAATGTAATAGAACTAAGGTCATATATGATAACGTGTATAGCGATTGGATGATTTTTGGACTATTTATAAATGAAGGGCATATAATGCAATTAGCCCATTTATGTAACCTAATCACCTATACAAGCCTTATCGTCTATAAATAAAGGCGGAGGTCAATAAATAAAGGGTTACGCTTTCTGATTAGACAAAGCTTATTTTCTCTATTTTACTTTCTATCTTTACAAACTTAATATTATATTTACTCTCTCTATCAAGAAACTAGATTTACACTTAACAAATTGCCAACCACAGTGGGAGTTCTATTCTATTGGTACCTTGATATCACATCAAAAACTAGAAATTGTAGAATTCTTGCTCAATTGTATCACTCTAGATCGATATGGAACCAGGAAAGGACGTTGATCAAACAGTTCAAAAAGTAATTGAAATTTGATATGCGTAGGGAAGAAAGTGGAGAAGATGATCAAGCTCCGATGCATCAAGGTTATTCAGATATCGAGGTTCGAATGAATCAATTGTTGGAAAAAAATAACAACATTTAATGAAAAATATGTTCAAATATAAGAACATATTCAGTCAGCAAGGCTAAAATCTAAAGTACGACAAGTTGAAGAAAAATGCGAGCTAGAAAATCAATCTGATTGATCATATACAGCTCATCGGATTCGAAATGATTGGAAGAAAACATATTTTGAATATGATGAAGAGCACCGTACCTCACAAAAAGAGAAAAAAGACAAACACGTGTAAATTACGTATAGGGATGACGAATTTAATAGTTTGAAATCTGAGGAATGATCATCTAAACAAAAGAGGTATCGAGGATCTTTGAAAAAAGGAAGAGGCCGACCTTGAAAGTCGTGTAAAGAATATAAACCAAAAAAAGATAATGTGCGTCATTGTTTGAGGGAAACTGAATGGTGTGAAGGGAATACATCTAACCAATACACATGACTTGTTGATCGGAATTTATATGTTGTTATGGGAACATGAGGAGATGACCAGTATATACAAGAAGTAAACTGGAGAAATTCACCTTTTAACAGCTGAGATAAGGTCTATTACTCTTCCGAAGCGTTTTGACATTTCAAAGGTCGAGAAATTCAATGGGATGCAAGATCCTCATTTTTACATTGAAAATTCAAGAACTATATGATGAATTTTGAAGATAATGACAGGCTAGTATACAGAGCCTTTTCTCAAACATTCAAGGGCACAACATTGAAGTGGTATAATAGGATTCTGAATGGATTTATTACTAATTTTAGAGATTTCTATACAGGTTTCCGACGTTAGTTTGTGGGAAGAAAAGAGATGCGAGAAAATGACGATATTATTATACAGTGTAAGCATGTCGTGGGAGTGAAATTGAAGGATTATATGAAGCGTTTTGTGTTGACAAAAGCATAACTGAATAATTGCAAAGAACTTGTGGCAATGGCTGCATTTTGAAAAGGTTTATTACTAGGTGATTTAGCGAATGAAATAACAAAAAAAAAGCCTTAGCTTTTGGAGCATTGATGGCTCAAGTCGAGGATAAAATTAAAGTAGATGAATCAACTAGGGTTCGAAGAGTGGTTGGACCTAGTCAAAAGAATTCAGGGCAGGTGCCAAATGATCAAGGACACTCTTCGAATTATTATCCACCTCGTCCAAGGAATAACAACAATTTTCCTCCTCGAACTGGAGGGTATCCAACTCGAGTTACAGGTTATCAGTTTCAAATACTAAGGTCAAATCAGTCGATAAGGCCGCAGTCTTATACGGATTTAACTTAGAATGTTGCTTATGAAAATGTCAAAGGTTGTGTAAGCTTTAAAAATCCAGCTCTAATAAACATACCAAGAGAAGAACACAATAACAGGTTCTGCAAGTATCATAATGATATTGGGCATGATACTGCAGATTGTATAGCTTTAAAGAAGGAGATATAGGTTTTGATAGAGAATGCCAAATTGGTTG
Organism: Limnanthes douglasii subsp. nivea; assembly: GCA_036936605.1. Taxonomy (NCBI): domain Eukaryota; kingdom Viridiplantae; phylum Streptophyta; class Magnoliopsida; order Brassicales; family Limnanthaceae; genus Limnanthes; species Limnanthes douglasii. The sequence continues at coordinate 63,529,457 of JAUPFV010000002.1, read as the reverse complement.
CTTTTGTTAAAAGGCGTAACAAATGGATAATAAATTCCGAGCACATTGACACAACAAGCTGCTAACCCAAATTCCAAGGAAGAAAGTTCATTAATGATTTTAGATTCCAAATGTGATGATTTTGATGCAGTATTGGAATATTTGGATACTGATCCAGATCGGTCAATTTTGATGGTTGTAGATGATCCAATAGAACACGGACGCGTTCGAAGCTTATATGAGTATTTTGAGTCATTGGTAATCTTTGGGGGAGATTTTATTACTGGTAAAACTAATGGTTTGAGGAAAAGGCATGTTGTCAGTTTAGCAACTCAGGTAGAAGGAATAAAGTTTGCACATTTATGTCATTGGAGATCGTGTAGGTGTGGTTCGAAGTGACCAAAAGGTGGCTAAGGAATTTTATGCAACATCACTAAGGGTTCGAGGTTCTACCTCTGAAGATCAGATGGCTGAATAGCAACCAATGGGGTTGACTTTGGATCAAGCAGGAATGGATTATCCGAGGGAAAACCCGCATTCTTTAATGGTGAGCGAGGACATAGAATAGAATATTTTTTCTAATGGGAAGACTTTAAGAATATGAACATTGTTGTCTTTTACTTTGTGAGGTCAATTGTAACAATTTTTGTTTGATAATTTGGATGTTTTCTCTTGGAAAATAGAGGATGTGATTAGAGTTCCATTTGAGATAATATGTCATAGCCTAGCTATAAATCCGAGGATAAAGCTTGTTATTCAGAAAATACAAGCTTCTTCTACAGAAAAAGCAGTAGCTATTGTTCAAGAAGTAGATCATCTCTCTAGGGTCGGACATATTAAGGAGGCACAATATCCTTTCTCGTCTGCAAACCCAGTATTAATAAAAAAAATGGAAAATGGAAAATGTGTGTTGACTTCATTTAAATCGAGCATGCCCTAAAGATCCATATTATGTCCCTCGAATATATCAGCTAGTTTATTCTAATTTAAGGAAGAAAAGTCTTTCTGTTATGGATGCTTTTGCAGGGTATAATCATCACTGATCGAGAACTGCATTGTTATAGGGTCATGCCATTTGGGTTGAAGAATGCTGGAGCAACATATCAAAGGTTGGTCAATAAGGCTTTTGCTCCTCAGATCAGAATATAATATGGAGGTATACATTAATGATATGTTGGTTAAGAGTTCCATAGATGGTGAACACCTTAAAGATTTAAAAGAGACTTTTCAAAATTTGAGATCCATTCGTTTGAAATTGAATCCTGAGAAATGTACTTTTCGTGTCCCGATCATTAAATATTTTGGGGTATATTACTAGTGAAAATAAGATAGAAGTAGATCCTGAACAGTTGAAGGCGTTGGTTTCAATGATATAGCCTCAAACTTTAAAAGAAGTGAAAGTCTTGACAGGAAGATTAACAGCCCTTAATCGTTTAATTTCAAGGTTTTCTGACAAATGTTTTCCTTTTTTCTAAGTGTTACGACGACCCAAAGAGTTAGAGTGGACACCAGATTGTGATGCAGCTTTTACCAAGATTAAAGAAGTTTTGTTATCACCAGAAATTTTATCTAAGACTCGAATTGAGATCAACTATTCTTATCAATAGCAGTGTCTGATTTTACCAGTAAGTTCTGTTTTAATATGCGAGGACAAAGGAATTTCAAAGCCAGTTTATTATGTTAGTAAAATTTTATTGTCATCAGAGAAAAGGTATTTGAAACTTGAAAATTTAGCTTTGGCTTTAGTGGTGGCTGCTAGGAACATGCGCCCTTATTTTCAAGCTCATACTATTGTGGTTCAAACTTCTTTCCCCCTAAAGAAATTGTTACGAAAACCAAATATTTTTGGTAGAATAACTAATTGGTCAGTAGAATTTGGAGATTTTGACATCATTGTTTCCCCTCGAATAATTATTAAAGCTCAAGCTTTGGCTGATTTTCTGGTCGGATTTCATTCAAGACGATCGGATGAGGAGACAAATAAAGAGATCTTGGCAGAAACTTTGATGTGGGTGGTTCGAACAGATTGTGGGTCTAGCATATTGGGTTCAGTGCAGGGGTACAATTAGTTTCTCCTTATGAGGAGGCAATGTATCAGGCTATTCGATTTGGTTTTCATGTATCGAATAATGAGGCGTTGGTTGGGTTAAGGCTTACAAATATCTGTGGAGCAACAACAGTTTGTTTGGAAACAAACTCACAGCTAGTAGCAAATCACATGGCAGGTGTATCCGAGGATAAGACAGATCAATTAATTTTGTATATACGTGAGCTTCGAAATTTGACTCTTCAGTTTGACAAAGTGATTGTAGAGCATATTAACCGAGGAGATAATACAGTTGTTGATTCTTTAGCAACAATTTCTTATAAATAAGAATATCCATGAATATTGTTACAAGAGATTTCTTCGATTTTAACAAGATCAGAGCAATGTAAATATTTGTCACTCCAGACATAATTTGAAGTGATTGGAGGTATGATATTCTTAATTTTTTACTAAGAGGTATGTTATCTCAAGATCCACATCTGGTTAAAGTGTTAAGGTACAATGCCTATAGTTATGTGGTATTGGATGAAGTGTTATATAAAAATTCTTTAAGTAGACCATTGTTGTGTTGTTTGGGAAAACAAGAATCCCAAGAGATTTTATTAGAGCTGCGTGATGGTGAAGGTTCAGCTCATTGTGGTTTCAAGTCTTTGACGCGTCAGGTTTGGTTGGCAGGTTATTATTGGCCTTCGATTATGAATGAGGCTAAGGTCTTAGTCCGATGTTGTGAAACTTGTCAATGTTTTGCTAATTCTATTCACAGACCGGCAATACCGTTTATTTCTATATATGAATCTATTCCTTTTGATAGATAGGGAATAGATTTGGTAGGACCATCGCATATGGCTTCTGGAAGGCTTCAGATGATTATAGTAGCGGTTGATTACTTTTCGAAGTGGGCTGAAGCTCAACCATTATTTGGTACAAAAGTCAATGATGATATTAAGTTCATTATAAATAATATATGTTGCCTCTTTAGAGTGCCTCAGAAAATCACTACAAATAATGGTCCTCAATTCAACAACAAAGAAATGACTTTTGTTTTGCGATTCAAGGGGAATAACACAATATTTTTCTATACATTTTAATCCTCAAACGAATGGTCAAGTAGAAGTGACTAATAGATCTATTTTGGGAGGGTTTGAAGAAGAATTTAATAGGTGCTGCAAGAAATGGCCTAATTATTTGCAAGAGGTGTTGTGGGCTTATCGTACAATTCTTATAGAGGCTACTCAAGAAACACTTTTTTCCTTAGTGTATGGTATGGATGTTGTTAGGCCTGCAGAATCTAATTTACCCTCTTATAGAGGACTTCAATATTCTGAAGAGGTGACTGAAGAGGAAAAAATAACAAAACTAGACTTGATCGAAGAAAGAGAGTTCAAGCTCGTTTGAATATGACTAATTATCAGACTCAGATGAGGAGTCGATATAATTCAAAAGTGAGAAGGAGGGATTTTAAAATGGGTGACAAAGTCTTAAGGAAAGTATTCCTGCATACAAAGGATAAACAACTTGGAAAGATGGCCTCGAATTGGGAGGGTCCTTATATGGTGATGGAGAAAATAAATCCGGGTACGTATTTCATTTGTGATGATCAGGGAAGGATACTTTAACATCCTTGGAATATTAAACATCTAAAATTATATTGGGAGTAATTTTGTCTTTTTAAGATTTTTTGGAATAACCGACACACTATTTCCTACCCTGTTGGCCCAGGGAGGTTTTAATGAGGTGTTATGTACATATTCAAGATTATTAATAAAATTCTTGTTTGGCCAATAGTTGTTTCAAATATAATTATTTATGAAATTTTGGTAACTGGTCAAAGACTGATCATCTTTAAATATGTGGATTAAGAGTAACTATTTTGATTCGAAGTGCTATACATTTATTAAAAACATTGTTCAAAGAAACAACCATATTCGAGGTGCTACATTTTTTAAATACATTCATGATTGTTCAAAGTGCTACGTTCTCTAAATGAACTTATTTTATTCGAAGTGCTACATTCTCTAAACGCACTTATTTTATTAGAAGTGTTAAGTTCTCTAAATAAATTTATTTTATTAGAAGTGTTACATTCTCTAAATGTACTTATTTTATTCGAACTGCTACGTTCTCTAAAGGCACTCATTTTATACGACGTGTTACATTCTTTAAATGCACTAGTTATATATGAATTGTTAACATGTTCTAAGAGCACTATTTTTATTTGATAAATTACAAATTTATCTATGACATATGTTGGGATTTTATAGTGATACTGACTTGTTAATAATAATAAAAGCATGAATGATAAGGGTACTTGTTCATTGAAGTTCGAATCTGATCTTACAAAAGATGTTTTGAATACCATACAAAATAAGTCACCATACAACATCCGATGACTTTTTGAGTTGGGCAAAAAGGAAACAAAAATTAGTTATCTTCTTTGGAGTTCTCTTCATATGAATCTCCTTGTTCAGTGGTATTTGTTTCTGACTCTGTCTCTTGGGAAGGATCAATGGGGATAGGAACGAAGGCTTCGACGAACGGTTATCCATAGGGATTAATTCTCAAAAGCTTGACAAATTTTCTTTTGAGAACGCTGCATGGATTTCGTGAAGCAAATTAATTGTTTGTCGCTCCTCTGGATTTTTTATTACAGCAGTGTGTCTACTCTACACTGAGTCTTAACAGTTTCCACAACAGCTTCTTTTTTCTTTTCGAGTGCCATCTTGAGAGCAGTCATATCATTTGTCAACTTCTTCTTTTCTCCATCACTCTTATTTAAAGATTTTTGAAGAGTAAAGTATTTTTATCTAATCCTCGGATAATTCCCTGGCATGTTTAGCCTTAAAATCATCTATCTCAGCTTGATGAGAAGTTTTTGAGCTCTTTTGTTTGTTGATCATCACAGAGCATAGATGACGCTTGAGGTGGAGGGCTTCTTTGATATACTGCAACGTGGCAACTTGAAATATATAAAATTGATCCTCGATTTGATTACCAAATATTTCTTTCATCTTCTTCTCTGCAACAACATCTTTTTTTATATCAAACCATATCTTTAGCCATGGTCTCCAAATTTCTTCAAGTAGAATTTACTTCTGTTCATAATGTTTTTGTTTTTGTTTTAAGTTTGGAAAAAGGTTGCAGTGCAAGCAAGACTTCTGCGGATGGCTCTTGGGTAGGAATAAACCTTTCATTATTATAATGCATGAGAGCAGAAGAGGAAGTCAGGGGAAGATGTGAATTCAAAGTTTCCTGTAAAAGAGGAGCGGTAACCTGGCGCCCAAGTTGATAGAGTTGTTCTTGAATCTGTTGGACCCTCAGATCCATATCTTTGTAGAGGTCTAGAAGCTTATCTATTCTAATAGGCTCATCACGAATAAAATTCTCATTGCATCAGAGATCTTCCATTGCAGTGGCTCTTTGGTGATCTTCCATTATAGGTTCTTCAGCTTCAACATGAGGAGCTTGAAAGACAGTTTTTTCAGAATTTTTAAGTGGTGAAGGTTCTGATGCATTCTTTTTCTTTGGGGCCGTATTTTTATTTCTCTTTGAAGAAGGTTCAGCTCCAAATCCTTCCTCGATTGTTGGAAAACTAACTTCAGTTGATTCCTTTTGATTTTAGTCTCTTTCTTCTTTTGTGGCTTAACTTTAGTTGAAGGGTTAGCACACGGCTTTCAGATCTATTTCAAACATAAGAGTGACCTTTCCATCCGGTGCTAACAATATTTTCACAACAAGATTTGGGTTTTGTGTCTCCATTAAATTTTCGAGGAGGTCGGCACCCAATGAGATCCTTCACAGATGACTATTGATAAAATTTATGGGTTGAAAAGCTGAGTGGAGCCCATTGCCCCATTCATTCTCTACCCAAGTGGCCACCTGAGCAAAAATATCTTTCGTATCCTCTTTGCGACTATTGTACCTCTTCGAAATTTCTAAGAACACAAGCAATGCATGTGAAAAATCTTATATAAGTTATGAAAAATAATAAGAGGTAAAAATAAGAAAACTTACTGTTGCTTCTCTAAACAAGGTTAAGTTTCAAAGGGTTCTCCTTGAATATTGCTTTACCATTCTCCCAAGCTCTTGATATAAAGACAATTTTTTTGCTTCTAGAATTTGTCAGCTTCGAGCAGGTCGTCGATTATTTTGAAGTCATCACCAGTGTTAGATAATAGAAGGGAAATACTAGTCCATTCGAAATTCCAGTCATGAAAAGAAGTCTTTGATGGAGAGAGCGATTTTGATTAGTCTAGAAGCAATAATCACTAACAGGAGTGTGAACCATATATTCGATGTCGCTTGTGTAGGGTAGGGGTTCAGGATTTCAAAGTACTCCACTATCATTGGATCCGGTGGGAATCTAAGACCCTAATTGATGATCTCAAGATAAACCACCAATTCATTTGCTCCACAATCCAGGGGAGTCTCCCCTCCTTTGGTAGTCGCAGTGTAATGTTATCTGTCATTCCCCAGTGTTTCTTCAAATGACCCACATGAGCTTTATTATAATAAATGTATGACATATTTTTTAGCGCCATAACATATTCGGGGATGAGTGATTTCAAGTTTACACTTATTGAGGAAGCTACGTCCCCAACAATCTCAACTGGAACTTTATTTTTATTTCTTCTTGTCTCTAATGTTCCTTGTTTCGAGGCATCATCTTCTCTGTCAGATGCAGCATCACTTCATGTGGCCTTGAAATTTGAATGAGTCGCTTCTCAATTATTTTCTTCGTCATAGGCTTCGTCTATTAGTTGAGGAGGATTTGAGGTTGAGGCTGGGTTTTTCTCTTGGGTGTTCGAGGGAGTTTGTTGAGACTTTATGATGGTCTCAGCAATGTCCCTAAGGGGAGGATATGATGGTGTAGGGTTATTGGTGATGTTTTGTGGAAGAGTACAACCTCGACGTCTCCCATAGCAATTAATGTTTTCATTTTAATAGAAACAATATGAGATAAATGAGTTTTTGGTTGAATCTGAGGAGTTACCTTGCGTGATGTTCGAGGAGGATTAGAATTGATAGGTGGTGTAGCTTATTTTAAATTCTTTTAGCATATGAACTTTGTGTTATTTTACGATTCTTTTGAGCAGGAACATACGTGAAGCTAGAAAGCACTGAAGAAGAATTTTGAGGCGTTGGTTGAAGCATTTGTTGGTTAAAGCTGTTGAGATTTTTGGGTGGATGAACTTGGAAACACAGAGGAACTTTGATTAGGGTTTAAATTACCATAAAATATGATTTGAGTAGAGAGCTGAGAAGAGTTGTTTATTACACATGTCGCCTTGTATTCAACATCCCTTTCACTAATACACAGGTAATCGTAAGCCCCAAAACTACTTTTTTAGTAGCAAGATATTTTCTCATAAACTAAGATGAAGAAGAATCTTCAAATTAGTTCATAAATTTTGAAGGTTGGCTTGGAAATATGAGTTTTTTGGTGAAAGTAGCCAAGAAATTCAGTTCTCAGGTGAAAGTAGCTAAGGATTCTCTCAGGGGAAAGTTGTTGTCTCTCAGGGGAAAGTTGCTGTCTCTCACTAAAAGTTATTTGTGATACACAAATAACAGGTGGAGTAAATATTTATAAAGGGAAAGAAAGAGAGATAATGGTCAGAGAAGTGGAAGAGGTGGTGATGGTTATTGGGTAGAAAGATGGAATATCAAGAGGTTGCTTGTAAAGAAGTAAGGTGACAACTAGGCATGGGCATTTTAACCGGAACCGAAAGAACCGACCCGAACCAAACCGAAAGAACCGAACCGAAGTAGATTTGGTTCTTTTATAATACCCAAATGGTTCCAATTTTCAATTACCCACGGTTCTCGGAACCGAACCATACCGAATCGAAGAACCGTGGGTACCCGTTAGGAACCGAACCTATGGATTAACCCTTAATTTTGAATTGTTTTAAAAATATATTTTCTTTTTCAAAGTTAGATTCCCCTAAATTTGTCTTTTATCATTGATCTCTAATTATGTTCTCTTGAATAAATGACAACATACATTATTCAAAGTGGCGACATATTTACAAACTATTATCCGTATAAACAAAATAACAAAATACCAACCTTTATATAATTTAATAAACTTGATATCATCTCTCCATTTTTTTATATTACTAATATTATTCTTTAATATATTAATTTTGAATATTTCTTATATTTAGTGTTTTTTCTTACAATTTACAAAGTTTTATTGTTTAAAGTGTAAAAAGAGTTTTATATACGTTGATAGTGCAAAACATTTAAAGTATCCAAAACTACCCGATGGGAACCGAGTTAAGTACCTATACCGAACCGAATTAAGAAGAACCGAACCGAACCGAACCGAAATTAATTCGGTTCCTAAATAGGTACTAATTTTGAAGAACCAAAAAAACCGAGAACCGAAAGAACCTAACCGAACTGAACCGAAGAACCGAATGCCCATGCCTAGTGACAACTGTTAGCTATCAGACCTAATGACAGGTCTAGTAGGTCATTGCACGCGTTCTAGACCACTCCAAACGTTTCTGGTCGTTATGAGAAAGCCAACTCATGATTCTATATGTGAATATTCGAAGCGCAAACAAAATGTCAAGCTAATTTCGAGGTAAATATGTATACGAATTCATTTGAGGATGATAAGAATATCGATTGACATTTTTTAGTCAGTTGATAAATGTTCGAGGCAAAATTTAGGTATGTATTTATTCGAATACAACATATGTTGTCAAAAGGCATTTGACAAGGAGAAGGGAAGTTTTAACTCAAAGTAGGGTTTTTGGCAAAGAACAATTTTTACTTATCAAGATATCCGGTGATTACTAGTTCATATTCATTATCTTTCATAAGAACAAGGGGGCTAATGATAAGGATATAAAATATTGAGGGCGTAACTGTAATAGAACTAAGGTCATATATAATAACTTGTATAATTTTTGGACGATTTTTAGACTATTTGTAAATAAGGGGGGATGTAACGCAATTAATCCATTTATGTAACCGAATCTGTTATACAAGTCTTCGCGCGTATAGATAAGGGCGGGGGTAAATGAATAAAGGGTTACACTTTCTAATTAGACAAAGCTTATTTTATCTCTTTTACTTTGTCTCTCTACAAACTTAATACTTTTTTTACTCTCTCTTAAGAAACTAGAATTATACTTAATATAAGGCACCTAAAATCCTAAACTTAATTCTTTTAGCCAAGTAATAGGAGAAAAAATGGGTTGAAAGTTTCTTACTGCTGGATAAAGTGGCAAACAGATACAGTATCTCATAAAGTTTTTTTAGAGGAATGCAAATGTTGTTGTTATAGTAACCTTAGTCGAAGGAGAACCCATGTTGGATAAGTTAGAGCTTGGATCCACAACCACGAGATCCTTAACCCATGTGACAATAGATGTTTGTAAAATACTTTCGGCAAACATTATTAGTTATAATGATAAAGGTTGTTGATCAATTAATGAGTTAACATAAGCTTCAGTTATGACAACCACACCCTCCTCCATTTTAACCTCTTGGTTTATATGAATTAACAATCAAAGTAACTATCAAATATGTAAATCATCTACTACAACAAACATTGTCTTAGAAAATTCAACATTAGCTTTATTATCAACATGCAATGGATTTAGTGTAGCAAGAGACCTTATAACCTTAGGAATACATTCCGCATTATTATATTGTAATTTAAGACAAAAAATCCATCACTATCTCGCTTATACTCCTTTTTTAGCTTAAAAACTGCATTCTCTTTCATGGATTCAAATTCAGGCTTCGAGTTAACCTCTAACAAAGTCTCTTTATATTTCCCATCAAAATCAGGGATTTTTTTCGGTGTACATCCTTCAAATATAATAACTTATTTGGAAAGAAGAGGAGAGAAGACTTCCATAGTTACAAAGTCTAGACCATCTATATCTTCATATAGAGACATACTTCGTAGCAGCATGATTTAGAAGACAAGTTACTTGAGATAAAAGCCTTTGAAACATTCTGAATAACATGCTTTAAAAAAAAGTTTGGGTTCTCAAGAAGAAGATAAAATACAAGTACTTTGATGCTTAACTATGTGAGCCAGATATATGCCACTTTCATTTTCAAATATTATATTATATTCAGTTGTAGCATTAACCCTTTCAGAAAACTTATCTATGGAGACCGAAGTTTTTTTACACTTAATCAAAGACATTATTTTCTTCATCAACGGCTTCGTCTTTAACAATGTTGGGAAAATATTCAATTTTCTTGTTTAAGCAAAAAACACTCACTATTATAGCTTTACAAGAAACATAACTCTCACCTTCAGTTTCCTTAGTAACATAATGTAGTACAAATGAATTTATTGAACTTGTGTTTTTTGACTTGCTACACAATTTCCTCCTTGAAGAACACTTCTCCATATCAATTTCTTCTTAAGGTTATTTCTCCACAATCTTCGTTCTCAATGATGTCAATTTAAAGCATCCTCCTTAGAGGAAGAACAAACCAAAAAATTTCCTCCAACAATAACACTCGACTAGAACCCAGTACAGACAAACTCCTGGGGTACCAAAAGAGAAGATTATATTCCCTTCATCTTAAACAATGAGTAAAATTAAAAGCTTCACCCATGAAGCTAGTATATTTCCTACAAGTAGGGTTTTCCCTATTGCTGTCAATATGTATCCTAACAACATAAAATAAGAATGAAATTTAAAGATAATCAAATTCAAATACATACATAATGAAAAAAATAAATAGAAGATGACAACTTCGCCTTTGAGACCTAAGTTTGGCTCACACGCTGAATTTCTTAACCATATATGATTTCCCAGTTTTTGTAGACAAATACAAATTTATCCTTCCATACTTTGTTATAGGTTGGACGATCATTAATAATTTTAGAATATGACACTATCAAGATGTAGAAAAAATGATTATTCTTACGGCCAAAAAACTTAACCACAATAAGATTCACAAAGAAGTGCTGAAAGAATTGTGGTGATAAGACTATGACAGAAAATAAGAATCTAATAATGGAAACGAACTGGCTATGGAAAATTTCAGTAACTTGAAAGAAATTAAGAATGTCTAGAGTAATAGGAAATCAAATTCCATTATCAAGAGAGTAGTTAAAGAAAATACTTTCACCTTCACGAGTACCAAAGATATTTTTCTCAATCGCAAGAAACCCAATATTTACATCATCAAAAATCACCCAATCAGTGAGCTTCGATATACATTTATCGTTATGGAGATATCAATATGAATGCTTTACAATAATATTTAACTGAAGATCATGTAAAGAGTAATCCTTAACTCATGATGTGTCTCTACAACTACTAGAATCTGCAATGTTACTACCTTCCGTGGAAGTTATAATCGTACCATCAGGAATGGAATGAGCAAGAGAAATAGTTTTCAGATGAACAACTACATTAATATTTCTCCTTGTTCACTACAACTTTATTTTTTTGTGTTATTGAAAAATTGGACGAGTAATATTATTCCTTACACGTGATTAGAAAAAGACGCCACATATGACCAACTATCATAATTATTTTGATTGTCTAAGCATTCATTATATTCACCTCTCTTATCCATTTAAGAGAAGAAAAATTAATATTTGTTATAACAAGAAAAACAAAACGACAAGAGAATCAATAAAATCAAGAAGATCATAAAGAAGACAAGATAATGTCAAAAAAGGATAAATATGCTTATTTATACCTAAAGGTTAAAAAAAATCAACCTTTGATTTTTTTCATATTTATATAGCTTGATTTTTTTTTGTAGGGTAAACGATTAATGTTAAAAAATAGAGTGATCAAACTAAAGAAAATAAAGATAGTGTAGACTTTTTTGAAAGGAAGGGATTTTCAGCCATGTGTAGGGTTCTTCAAGTAACTTGCCTCCTAACCAATACAACAAAATCCCTCCAACTTTATAAACTTTTCGAGCAAAAACAAAAACTAAATACAACCCCACTGCAAACTAATAATTTTTAAACATGTTTATATTATATAACGATAGTCAAAACCAAAAAAGAGGACTAGATGTCTACTTCGATTGATTAAAAAGCCGGAGACGTTTGTGTAACTTATTCAACCCTTCCTCTAGTTTTCACAAGGATTAGATGGGCTACTAAAATATTTTCACAAGAAGTTTGGTCGAATGTGAAATACCAATAAGCTCATCTACCTGAATCACTTATAGCAATATGAGCTATTCATCTTATCTTAGTTAGTCCTTACTCAATCCATCCTCAAGTACTGCGGGACTACTCAACCATATTCGTTAAAGAATCAAAATATTTCACAACAAAAATAAAAAGAAATAAATTATTAAATAAGAAATAGGTAATGCCTTAACAACCTATTAACTCTTAGTTTTATTATTTTTCTTTGGCAAAATATAGATTTTTAACCGCAAAGGTGGTTTCGGCCGGCGAAGGTTTTTGGTGAGGCATGAACAACTAAGTACGAACAAATCAGATACGTTTCTAGTAATAGTTCGATGATGATAAATTGGAATAAATAAGCCTTGAGACTTTTAAGATTCTAGCCGAAGATGGCTGGTACAATTATTTTGGCTTATGATGTAAAGGTAGAGCTTCAAGAAATAATAAGTTCAAGCGTATAAGCTTAGATCAACGTCAAGTAGTATTCCAAACAATCAAAAGTATTCATTCATTCTTACTCGTGTAAGGAATATGAAGGATACTCATGAGGGTTTAAATAGTCTGACCCGCCAGCATTGGTCCATTATCCATTTAAGTGTTAAAAAGTTCAAAAGACTTTGTAAAAATATTTTAGTTCAAATAAAAGTTGTTAGAATAAGATAGTACAAATCATATATCTCTATAGTGTCTCAGAGATATAATTCTTCACTTGTAAATCCAGTAATACAACCATAACAACCATCAATAAAGTATCAATTATTAGTTTTATTTAGGATAAAGTACTAATAACTACCCAAAACCAAAGTTTTTCTCTACTCATTAATTTTATTCTCATTTATTTTTAACAAATACTAATTCAAATTTACTACTTATTACCTACTACCCAACTTTTTTATAGTACTCGAAAATACCCTTGATGATTATATAAGACTAATTATGTTTTACTAAATCATATATTTTCATTAAGCGCTCTCTATCCTTCTCTTCTTCTTTTTCTTGTTTGCGATTTTTTTTCTATATTTTCTCTTTCATTCTCTCAATTTATTTGTTATTTGAAATTGAATTCAGTTACATAGTAAATAAAAAAATTAAAACCAAGAAGAATGTAATTACGCTATAAATCGACAAAACTAGATTTGACAAATCTTTCAATCTCTCTGTAAATTGATAAAATATGATCGAAAGGATAACCCATACTAATTATAATTGGAATGTGTTTCTAAGGTTTGAGATTATGGACTGTTTACAGAAAGAAACCGATTATGTGTTTCATGTAAGTTGTGTATTTTTACGGGTTTTAAGGTATGTTTGTGTCCCATGTCCAGTGTCTCGCATTTATCATATATCATTTCTGGATGCGAGACATAAACGATAGATGAGACCCAATTATTATAAAAGACTTATCAAATAGAAGACTATGCCTCAGCCAACTATGGTGCTATAATATAGCTCGGTTCACATGAGAATGATGCTTTAAATAAGCTCACTTTAGACCAAATTTCTTTAGACTAGCCTGCTTCGGCACATCACATATTTTATTCAATACAATTGTCACCAATCATGACATTTCGTCTCAGTCGTTAAGATTATCAAACGTCTCTGTAACTAAGTCATGACTAAAGCTTCACCCAAATATTTTCAACAGATTTTGCCTAATACAAGTCACAAAAGATATAATTACGTATTTGTAAGCATATAATATTAAATCTTTTGATGAGTTACTTCTATAATACACCTAAGTTTCTTCACACAAGCTTATAGTAACTCCAATATTTTTTTCACCAAATTTTTAATTCTTTAGAGACCAACTCACCTACATTACATACTTGAACCAATCTAATACAGTTCGTGAGCTTTAAAATCGGCAATGCTTTTGTCAGAGCATCCAAAGGATTTTCCTCACTAATAGTCTTAGGTTGTTTCCGTACTTGCTAGGCGTGGCCTCGTACTATCAGTAACATAGGCACATATTGGATGGGATCAGAATGGACCCCCAGACATGATCATACCTTGGACATGGCTTGGCTAAGATAGCCAAGCCTTGGTTGTGCAAGGTCGCACAACTTTCTCCTTCTTTAAAATGTTTCGGTTAAAGTGTTAATGGCTACATGTTTAGTTTGCTCATGGAACTTTAGATTTCTCATCAAATGAAGGGCACTAGTGTTATCACAAAATAAAACCACATATTGCTCCACACCATTAAGTTTTCTCAACAATCCCTTCATCCAAATAGATTCCTTTATAGTTCTCTTAATAGTCATATATTCGGCTTTCATAGATGACAACACAATGACCTTTTGTATACAAAAAATTCATCTAACCACTCTTCCAAGCACAATAAACAAATAAATCAAAGTAGAATCCTTCTGTCGAGGTAGCCGGCATAATTAGAGTGCACATACCTTCTCAACACTATATTTCTCGTATCTTTCTGATTATAACATAACCATACAGAAACCAAGCCATTCAAGTATCTCATGAGCTATTTGAGTGTATGCTAATGCAACTTCCCCTGATTCGAAATGAATCTGATCAAAACACTTACGAAATATGCAAGATTAGATCTTGTACAAATTATATCATATATAATGCTACCCATAACATTGACATAAGGTGATGAGTCCGAATTCTTCCTGCTCCCCGGACAGGGACAGATCGGTCCAAGGCCTCCGGACAGGACAGACCACTTCGAACATCAGTAACATAGGCACATATTGGATGGGATCAGAATGGACCCCCAGACATGATCATACCTTGGACATGGCTTGGCTAAGATAGCCAAGCCTTGGTTGTGCAAGGTCGCACAACTTTCTCCTTCTTTAAAATGTTTCGGTTAATATGTGCCTATGTTACTATCAGTAACATAGGCACATATTGGATGGGATCAGAATGGACCCCCAGACATGATCATACCTTGGACATGGCTTGGCTAAAATAGCCAAGCCTTGGTTGTGCAAGGTCGCACAACTTTCTCCTTCTTTAAAATGTTTCGGTTAAAGTGTTAATGGCTACATGTTTAGTTTGCTCATGGAACTTTAGATTTCTCATCAAATGAAGGGCACTAGTGTTATCACAAAATAAAACCACATATTGCTCCACACCATTAAGTTTTCTCAACAATCCCTTCATCCAAATAGATTCCTTTATAGTTCTCTTAATAGTCATATATTCGGCTTTCATAGATGACAACACAATGACCTTTTGTATACAAAAAATTCATCTAACCACTCTTCCAAGCACAATAAACAAATAAATCAAAGTAGAATCCTTCTGTCGAGGTAGCCGGCATAATTAGAGTGCACATACCTTCTCAACACTATATTTCTCGTATCTTTCTGATTATAACATAACCATACAGAAACCAAGCCATTCAAGTATCTCATGAGCTATTTGAGTGTATGCTAATGCAACTTCCCCTGATTCGAAATGAATCTGATCAAAACACTTACGAAATATGCAAGATTAGATCTTGTACAAATTATATCATATATAATGCTACCCATAACATTGACATAAGGTGATGAGTCCGAATTCTTCCTGCTCCCCGGACAGGGACAGATCGGTCCAAGGCCTCCGGACAGGACAGACCACTTCGAACACAGCCCATTGGACTGTTCGAACTATGACAAAAGTACTAAAAAACCTAAACACTTCTTGACTAAGCTACTTGCTCTCCTACTTAGAGCTCATGGGTCTTTAAACATGACCCAGGTCCATTAAACATGACCCGAAAGCCCATAAGGGCCCAAATGTAAGGGTATAAATACCCAACCACCTGCATTAAGTGTGGGTAATGAGAATTAACTGCAACCAACCAGCTTAATTATCTCTCCACTCTCTACTCTAAATATTAAACACCCCCATACTTCTATAAAACTTCAAACAAATTACAATCCTACCCTCAAGCGATAATTATCCTTACCATAAGGTATCTCATACATATACTTCTTATCTGATGCTTTAGTTGGTGTTTGAGTGGCAGTGAGTTTAAATTGGAAACCCATGAGTGTTCTAACCTCTTTTGCTTCAAACATCGAGAACTTCTTTAAGACCTTTTGTATATATTATTGTTGAAATAAGAATAAATATCCTTTAATATTGTTCCTATTTATATCAATATCGTATATCCTCTTAGCCTCTCCCATACCCTTCATCTCAAACTCTCATTTGAATTCAATCTTCCTTCTGTTTATTAGCACATCATCTACATACAACAATAATGTGACTTGTCCCTTCATCTATTTTTTTCTCATTCCCATAGATAAATTTGTTGTAGCAGCTAAAAAAATATTTAATATATCTTATAAAAGAAGCGAATCTTTTATTCCACGGCCTTGACGACTGTTTCAGCCATAAATGGGTCTTTTTAACAAACACAAATATCTTTTGTGCCCTTCTTCAAACCCCTTTGGTTGAAACATGTAAATTGTATCTTCTAATTCACTATGTATTAAGGAAGTAGTGACACCCATTTGATCTAGCTCAAGATCAAATCTAGCAGTAATTGACACCAGAACCATAATGGAGGTTTATTTCATTATCAACGATAATATCACATTGAAATCATTATCATCGTTTCACATAAAGCACTTAGCCATGAGCTTAACCTTGTATCTGGATAACTCAACACCAAGAATACCTGGTTTCTTCTTGAATATAATTTTATTCTCAACAAGATTTTTAACCATTCAGTTGCTTCACAAGAATCCAGATATTCATCTTTTTGAGAGATCTCAGTTTTTCTTTCACTATTCTTATCCATTTCTCTTTATCACTGCTCTTCCTAGCATCATGATACATTTTGGGTTCATGAACATATCCATGCATTTTAATAGATAAAGAATATTCAAATATACCAACAAAACTATACTTTTGTCTCCGTGCGGCTGTTTCTTGCAGTTGTTTCTTGGGCTCAATGATTTATCCCTCGCTTGCTGATAACCGCTAGCTTCTTGTTGCTCTCTCATCTGATCATTCAAATACCATGGAACTACAAACCCTCTTTCTGCTTCAGACTCGGACAATCATTGAACTTTCTATGTATGATCTGAAGTGGAACCATACCCAAAATATTCTCTGACTCGAGCATCTTTAGATTCACATTGTAAATTGGATCCATCATCAACATCACATATACTTCCGCCAATAATATTTTCACTCTCCACCACATCCTTCAGTGGCATGTCCTTCTCATTGAAAACTGTGTTCATACTTATCAAAGCTTTCTAACGTTCTGGTTCAAGGCATAACAACCTATTATCTTTTACTCTTTCGAGATAGTCGAGGAACAAACATTCAATGCTATTGGCCAAGCTAATTCTTCTTTATATATGTGTAGGTAGCACACCTGAATATTCTCAAATGTTCTAACTTTGGTTTATCTCCAGTGCAAGCCTCTCGAGGAAAAAAAACTTAACCTTTTTCGATAGACTCATGTTAATGATATATGGCAACCATTGTCATGAATTCTCTCGAGAGACTTTGACCCATTCAAACAAGCCCTTCTATTAGAGAGTCCCTTTTTTGGTTCAGTGTTTAACAATACCAAGTTCTGCATAATAGCTAGTGAACTCCTTGTTCACATATTTCAATATATTACCAGTCCAAAACTTCTTCCACACTTTCCTGGTTTGATTCTTTACTAAAGTCCTCCACTCCATAGAGGCAACAAACGTTTTATCTTTGGTCTTCAAAAGTAGAACTCCTACTTTCCTAGAATAGTCATCAATCAACGACGTAAAGTACTTTGTATCACCTATAGTAGGTTATCATGCTAGACGCCAAAGATATTAATGAAAATAATCAAGTACTCTATTGAATGTATGGCTGTTGGACATAAATTTCACCCTCTTGCTCTTACCCAAAACACAACTTATATAAAAGCTCAACTTATGAATTTTTATACCATTTAACAATTTATGTTTACTTAGTTCACTAGCGACCCTTCTTACTTAAATATCTCAGGTGATGATGCCATAATCTGGTAGAATCCTTCACAACACTAGACACACACCATATCACTACAGAGCCCTCGAGAACTAACACACCAATAGTCCTATTGACTTTAATAGAAACAAGCAACCCTTGTAAGACTTTAAGTCTGCCATCTTCACCTTTATAAGTAAACCCTTCATTGTCTAACATCCCAATAGAAATAAAGCTAACTTTAACTTTGGTTACATAGCTTACATTGTTAATAACTCTCCCAAGTTTTGTAGTCAACTTGAATCATACCGTTTTAATCCTTTTGACATTGCAGAACTCGTCATTTCTGAAGATGACCCTTTCATCATTAAGCATTCATAAATCTTCAAACTAATACTTATTAGAAGTCATGTGAAATGACGCATCCAAATCCAACACCTATCTATTACTATTGAATTTAATAAAAACTAGCAACCCTTGTAAGACTTTAAGTCTGCCATCTTCACCCTTATAGGTAAACCCTTCATCGTCTAACATCCCAATAGAAATAAGACTATATTTAACTTTGGGTACATACCTTACATTGTTAATAACTCTCTCAAATTATATAGACAACTTATAAAGCTATTTCCTTATATAAAATATAATCGCTAAGAATTTTTTCATGTAAATCATCTTCAGTCGATTTTATATCCCCTGTGCCGTAGGCTCTTCAGATAATTCTCACAACACTTCATCTCCCAAGCTCAATATGAGGGTATTATGAGATTTAGATATTACCATGACATCAACCTGTCTAGATTTATTATCGATAATAACAACAAATCCCTTATGTTCGAATTAAGCCTTAACCTTAATTCTCTAGATATTGAAATCATTAGATTCGTCATTGTTTTCTAGGCTAAGCTTCATGGAACTCATCTTTTATGGCTTTTAGTTTTATAAAAATGTCTACTTCTCCAACCTACAGATCGACCACTAATCTACTTCTTCTACTGTTCTTCACGCTCATCAGAACACTTGTTGGGGAAACCACTATCATTCAACCGAGACAAAGACCAATATACGATTAAACGAACCTACAGAATAACGATCTAATTACCCTATTCCAGACGAGCAAAAAATAAAATAAAGCATAATAAAACCAAAAACATAAGAGAACATTTAACGTGGTTCAGATTATGAAGATATTCTAGATCTACAGGAAACATACATTTTTTTGTATAGACAAGAAGGTTGCAGAAAGACTCTGCAAACATAAATGACTCTATCACTCTTTGTAACAAAAGATGAAGTGATTCAAAAAATTTCTTTTCAGTGTTTATCTCTCAAAGGACTTCAAACTATCTTTATCTCTTAGCATATATGTTGCTCACGAATAACATCACACATTGAATAGCAATATCTTCTATTTATAGGTCTAAAAAAAACCTTAATTTTTTTCATCTCACACTCTAGAGTATAGGTCATTAATCAATAGCTAAAAATAACTCATAATCCATTAACATAGGAAACCTCATATATAGTAAATTCTAACTGATACTGAAGACCAAATTTATATCGGAAATATAATCAATATAGAAAAACCAAAACATATGACCTAATTAATATATGAGACCTATCATATAGAAGACTCTGATCCGGCCCAATTATGATGCTATGGTCCAACTCGTTTTGGATCAAAGTGGTGCTTTGAATCAGCTTATTTCATACTATACTATTTTGGCTTAGCGCATACTTCCTTCGACACAATCCTCAATAGCCTTGACAACTTATCTCATTCCTTAGGATCATCAGACATCCCTGAAACTATGTAACGACTCAAGCTGTGCCTAGAAAGTTTTAACAGTTATTGTCTAATACATGTCATGGCACATCCAACTATACCCATGTATTCCTACAATATTACATCTATTGACGAGTTTACTTCTAACATACACCTAACAACATTAATAAAAAATAAATATATGAAAATAATATATATAAAATTTTGACCAAATTGTATACAATCTTGATAAACCAATATTGATCCAAATCTATTTAACAAATTATTTTCCCATAATTACGCACAAAAATTGATAACCGTTTTTATCGATATTTACGGATTAAATTTTTTATATTAAAACTTATTGTTAATTACTTTTTAAATTTTATCACAAATATACGTGATAATATTTTTAACTTATAGTAAAAAAACTATAATTGTTAACAATTATCATTATAGTGTGTGAGTCTAATTTAATTTATATTTAGTTTGTTCTGTTAACAATAAATTTTAGTTGTTTGTTAAATATTGTAGCATTGGATCAAATTTTATTTTTCCATTGAAATTTATTTATAACAATGTTTAGATAACTTTTTTTAAAAATGTTAAGCGTATATCTGAAACATTTATAATCATACATTGATTAATCATCGTAATCAACTTAGACTAATATACAAAGAATTTTAAGGATTATGTATTTGAGTATTGTTGGGGAACTTTTGAGTATATAAGAGCATACAATCGTACTTGGTAAATTTACATGTTTTTATTTGTTTTTGAGTAATGGTTGTTAAACTTTGAAATTTGATTTCAATAGTTATCTTCAAATAAATGATTTATCAACATAATATAACTAAAATAGTGGAGATAATGAAATAGAGGAAAAAAAGAAAAAAAACAAATAAAAACAACTGATTTAAATGTCAACTCACTTTTGGAATTTAGCAGGTGAGTTATCAAAAAATAATGTCACACCATCTAACGTGTGATTGAACATGTTCATTGGAGTATATTTTTTGACACATTAACAAAAAATATATTTAACATAGACGATTTTACATGCTCTAAATCGATCCAAAGTAATAATAATATGTGAGAAATTGAGAGAATAGATAATAACAAAAATTATTAGTGATAAGGAAAGATATTTCTCAGGGGCCTAAGTGCAATTGATAGGGACTAAAGTGATAAGTTCTGTAAATATGGAGTAAAATTAGGCTTTAGGAGAAATGTAAGGGTTGAGCTACAATTATACCATTATGTAACCGTTTCTCTAACTAACTCACTCAGTCTATTTAAAGAGGCTGAAGAAGTTAGTTATGCCTATGAAATAATCAGAAGCACTTTTCACTACCTAAAATTCTCTGAGAGAAGACTTGTGTTCCTGATTTTATCAATTCAGCTTTAATTCTTAACAAATTGGCGCTAGAAAGAGGGGGCGAAGATACCTTGATCAACAGATCAGAAATCGACGTTCGAGTTTTCGTTTTGCAAAGTTTTTCGTTCGAATTTTCAATATTCTGTTTGATTTTTCGCTGATTGAAGATGAATTCAGAGGAAGGTGACAATCCATCTGTTCGCAAGGCTATGGAAACATTGAAATCCGATCTGCAAGAGGCAGGTAAATCGATTCCAACTCAATCAATTCAATTTGATTTTGAAGGAAAAATGAATGAGATGATAAGGAAGGTGGCCTAGCTTGACGAATTGATAAAAAAGAAGGGAGATAATGATGGTGCTAGGCTTAGGTCTAAAGTAGCAGGGGGCGATCAAAATGATCAGTCGGATCAGTCGATGGACGATGGCGACGATCGATATGAACAGCGTAAAGCACGTTTTGAGCAAAAAAAAGAGTATAGTGGGATAAAGAGGAAAGAAAAGTTACAAAAGCGACTGTATGTGAACTCTAGTGATGAAGAGGATTTCGAAGATTCCGAGTCTGATGAAACACCGAAGTACGAACGTTCTCGAGGCCATTCAAGAGGAGCAAAGTGTGAGCTCCGGCCAGCTAGGGTGTATAAGGAAGGAAGGAAAAAGAAAGAGAGGCGAGTATATTCACCTCAGACATATTCACCTCGGAGATATTCGCCTCGAAAATATGAAGGTGAGTCAAGCTTATATGCTACTGTGGGGATGAGAAATGAAGACCAGTATGTTCAGGGAGTCGACTGGAGGGACTCACCATTGATCAGGGAGATTAGATCTGTGCCGCTTCCGAGGCGGTTTGATATTTCCAAAGTTGATAAGTTTGATGGGACTCAAGATCCCGATGACCACATAGAACAATTTAAAAACTACATGACTAATTTCGAAGACGACGATAAATTGGTGTGTAGAGCCTTCTCTCAGACGTTTAAGGGAACCGCACTGAAATGGTTCAACAAGATTCCTAAGGAGTCAATTGCAAATTTTAGAGGCTTCTATACCGCTTTCCGAAGACAGTTTGTAGGGAGCAAGGAAATGAGAGCTAATGGAGACACAATAATACAATACAAACAGGCTGTGGGAGAGAAGTTAAAGGATTACACTAAGAGGTTTGTGTCAACAAAGGCTGAATTGGATGATTGTGAAGAAAGTGTGGCTATGGCGGCGTTTAGGCAAGGACTGTTGTCTGGGGATTTAGCCGATGAGACTACGAGGCGCAGGGCGTTAACATTTGGAGCTCTTATGGCTCAGGTTGAGGATCAGATTAAGGTCGAAGAATCGACGCGGGTTCGAGAAGGTGCTAGTACTATTCAGAAGGGGAATGGACAATCTAACACATCGAACAACAATCCCTCGCGTCCGAAGAGCAATCAAAATGTTTCTAACCGAGGAGCTTCGAACTCGTATCAAGGGGGATATAATCAACACAACTCTAATAATCAACAACAGTTTAGATCCAGATCGAATGTGTGGGTAATGCCAGATTATTATGCGGATCTGACTGAAAGCGTGGCTTCGATATATGAAAAAACAAGGGGAACAATAAATTTTAGAAAGCCACCAGCGATTAACAGGCCAAGAGAGGAGCGCAATAATAAGTTCTGCAGGTATCATGATGATGTCGGCCATGATACAAATGATTGCATTGCTCTAAAGAAGGAGATGCAAATTTTGATCGAAAATGGAAAGTTGCTGGAATATGTCAGGAAGAATGCTAAAGCTGCAGCTCCGAAATTGGTAATCCTAATTCTAAGCAGGAAACTGCACTAATGATTTTAGATGTTGCAGGTGAGGGTGATGGTTTCGATGTAGCCTCGGAATATGTCGAACCAGACCCCAGTCGACTTTTGTTAATGTCAATAGATGAGCCGATGCGTCAGGGACGTGTTCGAGATTTGTGTGCCTTCTTCGAATCACTAACAATATTTGGGGGAGATTCGATGACCAACAACACTAATAATTCGAGGAAGAGGCATATAGTGAACTTAACACGACAAATTGAGGGAGGCGCATCGGCACACCTAAGCAACAGGAAGGATGTGCCCTTTATAATTTTCGATGGGGATGATTTGAGGGGGATTACTGGGCCACATGGAGATGCAGTGGTCATAGGAGCAGAAGTATGCGGGGTGGAAATTCGACGAGTGCTGATTGATACAGGGAGCTCTGCTAATGTGCTTTTCAAGTCAACATATGAGAGATTAACTGCTCCGCCTCGAATAGAAAGATCAGAAAGGACTATTATCGGGTTTACTGGCGCAACAGCAAATGTGATAGGGGAGTTCGAGGGTGAAATTTCTTTGGGAAAGGGGCCTTTCAACAAGAAAGTACAAGTACTTTTTGTGGTGGTGGATTGTCCATCAAGCTATAACGCTATTTTTGGGAGGTCGTGGTTGGCTAAAATGTACGCTGTAGTTTCTACAGTTCATCAATGTTTGAAGTATGTGATCGAGGACCGAGTCGGTGTAGTTCGAAGTGATCAAAAGGTAGCAAGAGAGTGTTATGCTGCTGCATTTAGACTACGGGGCAAAAGTTCTGATGATCCGATGGAGAATTAGCAGTTTGGGGGGTTGACTTGTGATGGAACGGACGAGGGAATTGATGATCCGAGGTCAACCCCGAGTTCTGTGGTGGTCAATGAAGAAATAGAGGAATATATTTTCAATAATGGCAGGGTACTTCGAATTGGGACCCTGTTATCTTTATCGATGCGAGAAAAGTTGTTGACTTTTTTGTCTGAAAATTTGGATGTATTTGCGTGGAGGTCCGAAGACGTAGTGGGGGTCCCAAGTGACATAATATGTCATAGCTTGGCGGTTGATCCGAAGGTCAAACCGATAATTCAAAAAAGAAGGGCCTTTTCATTGGAAAAATCCGAGGCAATAGTTGCCGAGGTGGATCGACTATACAAGATGGGGCATATCAGGGAAGCCAATTATCCGAGGTGGACGGCCAATCCGGTGGTAGTGAAAAAGAAGAATGGAAAATGGCGAATGTGTGTGGACTTCACAGATTTGAATAGAGCCTGTCCAAAAGATCCTTTTCCGGTGCCTCGAATCGATCAGTTAGTGGATTCCACTTCGGGAAATAAAATCTTTACTTTCATGGATGCATTTTCGGGGTATAAAGTAATGCCGTTCGGATTAAAAAATGCTGGGTCAACATATCAGAGGCTGATGAATAAGGCGTTTGCTTCACAGATTGGGAGAAATATCGAAGTGTACATTGATGACATGCTTGTTAAAAGCAAGAGTGATGATGAACACATTGATGATTTAGAAGAGACGTTTTTGAATCTTAGAGCAATACAATTGAAGTTGAACCCAGAAAAATGTACATTTGGAGTTCGATCTGGCAAATTTCTGGGGTACATGATTAGTGAAAGAGGAATCGAAGTGGATCCAGATCAATTGAAGGCTCTGATATCTATGTCTTCACCTCGTAATATTAAAGAAGTGCAAATGTTAACGGGCAGGTTAGCAGCTTTGAACAGATTCATTTCTCGTTTTTCAGATAAGTGCTTGCCTTTTTTCCAGGTGCTGCGTAAACCTAATAATTTTGAGTGGACTTCGGATTGTGAAGAAGCCTTTTTGAAGATCAAAAATCTTTTGTCCTCTCCTGAAATATTGTCAAAGCCTCGAAAGGGTGAACAGTTATTTTTGTATATAGCAGTATCAGATTATGCAGTAAGTGCAGTTCTGGTCAGCGAGGATACGAGAATTTCGAAGCCTGTCTACTATGTCAGCAAAAGCTTGGTTGATGCTGAGAAGCGCTATTTGAAGCTCGAAAAATTGGCACTGTGTATAGTAGTGGCAGCGAGAAAAATGCGCCCTTACTTCCAGGCACATACGATTGTGGTTCGAACTTCATATCCATTAAAAAATGTTTTGCAAAAGCCAGACATCTCAGGTAGGATGACCAAGGGGTCTGTGGAATTAGGAGATTTCGATGTGTTATTCTCTCCTCGAACAGCTATCAAAGCTCAAGCCTTAGCAGATTTTTTGGTGGAGTTTCACTCAAGCAGATCCGAAGAGAAAGATGGTGAAAAGGTGAACGAGAATCCGACATGGACGATACGAACTGATGGGGGATCCAGTAATAAAGGGTCAAGTGCAGGAGTTGAATTGGTGGCACCAACAGGGGAATTTATGTTTCAAGCTATAAAATTTGGCTTTCATGCTTCGAATAACGAAGCTGAATATGAAGCTGTGCTAGCAGGATTGTGGTTAGCAAAGATTTGTGGAGCAATATTTGTGCGCTTGGAAACAGATTCACAGTTGGTAGTTAACCATGTTAAAGGAGTATCGGAAGCTAAAAAGGAACGTTTGGTTTTGTACTTGCAAGAGCTTCGAGGAATGATGGCACAGTGTGAAAATGTCGAAGTGGAGCATATTCGAAGAGGTAGCAACACAATGGCTGATTCTTTGGCAACGATGGCTTACTCTGAAGAATATCCATGGATCATAACACAACCATCGCCTTCGATCATACCGAATTCTGAGCAGTGTGAAGTTGTTAATGAGGTAGTGAATGATCCGATGTGCGCTCGAGGAGATTGGAGGTTTGACTTGTTAAACTTTATTTCGAAGGGAATATTACCTCTTGATAAACACTTGCTTAAAAAATAAAGTACAAAGCTCTTGGCTATGTGGTATTGGATGGGGTATTGTACAAAAGGCCTGCGTCGAAACCTTTGCTACGATGTTTAAGCAAACAAGAGTCTCAGGACATTTTATCCGAACTGCATGATGGGGATGGATCAGCTCATTGTGGATTCAAAGCCTTAACGCGTAGGGTATTGTTAGCAGGGTATTATTGGCCTACCATTTTGCAGGACGCCAAGTTGTTAGTTCGAAGTTGTGATACTTGCCAAAGATATGCAAATTTAATACATAAACCAGCAGTACCACTAATGACAATTTCCGAGGCGGTTCCTTTCGATAGATGGGGGATCGATTTAGTAGGACCATTACCTATGGCTTCTGGTGGAAGACAGATGATTATTGTTGCGGTTGATTATTTTTCGAAGTGGGCAGAAGCAGAACCCTTAGCTGGGACAAAAGCTAAGGATGTAATCAAGTTTATTCAAAGTAACATTTGCTACCGTTTTGGAGTACCTCGAAAAATAACGACGGACAACGGTCCTCAATTTAATAACAAGGAAATGGACTCTTTTTGCTCTTCGAAAGGGATACAGCAATGCTTTTCCACTCCTTTCTACCCCCAGGCAAATGGACAGGTGGAAGTTACAAATAGATCTATTTTGGATGGTTTGAAGAAAAATTTGGCAGGAGCAGCAGGGAAATGGCCAAATTATCTTCAAGAGGTGTTATGGGCATATAGAACAACCCCTAGGGAGGCTACAAAGGAGACTCCTTTTTCTTTAGTATATGGAATGGACGCTGTGTGCCCTGCTGAATCTACATTTCCCTCTTATAGACTACTACAATATTCCGATGAGGATAACGATGAAGCTAGAAGGGTGGAGCTTGATTTGTTGGAAGAAAAAAGGGTCAAAGCACATTTGAATGTGATCCATTATCAAACATTAATGAGGAGCAGGTACGATGCTAAAGTTAAGAGGAGAAAATTCAAAATTGGCGATCGAGTATTACGAAAAGTATTTCTTCACACTAGGGATAAACACCTCGGAAAATTGGCCCCGAACTGGGAAGGTCCTTACGAAGTCAAAATGAGGGTCAAGCCAGGTTCCTACAGGTTGTCAGATCGAGAAGGGAGGATGCTCAAACATCCTTGGAATATAGAGCATTTGAAATTGTACTAGGAGTAAATTCAAACTTCGAATTTTTGTATAAGAGACATACTCTTTCCTTATCTGTTGGCCCAGAAAGGTTTTAACGAGGTGTCTGTTTAATATTGAATTTTTTAATAAAATTTCTTTTGGCCATTGGTTGTTTACTATGATGAGTGATTTATTATTTTGGTAACTTGGCAAAGATTGATCATCTTTGAAAGTTGACCAAGAATAATTTTCCGAAGCAATAGCTTTGAAGAAACAACCAATTTTTCGAGGTGCCACGTCTTATGAGTGCATCTAATTTTCGAGGTGCCACGTCTTATGAGTGCATCTAATTTTCGAGGTGCCACGTCTTATGAGTGCATCTAATATTCGAGGTGCCACGTCTTATAAGTGCATCTTAATTTTCAAAGTACCCCCATTAATAAATACGTCTAATTTTCGAAGCGACAAATTTAAATAAGTACACCAGAAGTTTGAGATAAAAGTTTAAGAGAAAGAAAGTTGCTTGTTCATTGGATAAAACACGAAGTCTACAAAAAGGTGAGAATTACTTAGTCAGATACACAAAAAACAAACATAATATGCCTAGTCTATTAGGCATCATCTTCTTCTTCCGACGACTCTTCTAAAGCATCTTCTTCTTCTGAGGAGCTTGGTGGCACCTCGAATGCTTCCCTTGGGCGACTTTCTTCAGGAACTTGTTTCCAAAGATTCGTTAAATCCAGCCTTGGACAGGCAGCATGAACCTCTCGAAGAAGTTGAATAGCTGTATCAATTTGAGCTTTTTTGATACCTTCGAGCATTAAAGAGCCAACAGCGGCCTCGGCCTTTTTGACGGCAGCATTCTTTTCTTCCTCGAATTTTGTTCGAAGCGTAGTCAGCTCAGTTTGGCAATTCTCCAGCTTCTCCTGAGTTTCTTTAACAAGTTTCTCAGCATCGGAAGCTTTCTTCTTCGCCACGGAGATAGCAGTGGAATGTTGAGAATTTAGGTCTTTAAGAGCTAGCTGATGAGAAGTCTCCAAAGCCTCGACTTTTTCTTTGTGATCTTTAAGGAGCTTTTCTTTCTCAGCCTCGAATTTCTGAAATGCCTCATTTTTCGAAGTCTTTTCAGACTCTGTTTCTTTCTTGCTCTTGACCAATTTTTGTGCAAGAAGCTCTAATTGTGCGTGTGAATTTTTCACTTCTTCACATAATTTATTAGCTGCAGCACTTAAATTATCAAAGGGACGAAGGATCGAAGCTACCTCATCGGATTTGTCTAAATGAGGAAGGACTGTTGGGTGGTGATGAACAGGAACGATGGCATTCGATGTCGAAGCCACATCAGCCCCAGTAGAAGTTGGTGGAATAACATTGGTAGGTTGGGAGCCAGAAAACACAAAATCCCCACTTGAATTAAAATCTTCGAAGTTGAGATAATCGTCTATTTGATTATCTCCTAGTGTCAATCCTCCTTCAGGGTTTTCTTCAACAAAAGTTTTCCCATGCGCCTCGGAAGCTAGCACCGCCTCCAGCATATCAGCCTCATTCTTTTCATTTGGCTTGCTGGACTTACTTCTTTTCTTTTTTGGAGAATTGTCCTTTTTCTTTTTCAGGACAGGTTGGTCTTCTTCGGATATGGTGGGAAGCGGAGGTACAGATGCTTTTCTTTTCGCTGCACGCTTCGGATTCTTGGAAGGGTTAGCCCTACTTGTGCTGGCCTTCTTGTGGGTCAATTTTCCTTTCTTCTTTAAGGGAAGATGGCTTTCACTTCGGTTCCGCGTGGGAAGGTAGCATTTCCCATCTGGTGCGAGTATCCTTTGGACTGCTAGGATAGGATCCGGTTGGATCATCGGATCTTGTGGGAAGTCAGCCCCTAAGGATATGCGCCACAGATGGCTGTTGACGAAGTTGATCGGCTCAAAGGCTGAGTGAAAGCCATTTCCCCAAGACTTTTCTGCCCATTCAGCCATTTGTTGGAAGATGACCTTGGCTTCTTTTCGACGACTCTTAAATCGCCTCGGAATTTCTAAGGAAAAGAGGAGACAAACAGTTAGATAAATAAATTGATAAAAAGGGGGGGGGGGGGGGAAGGTGTCACTTACTGCTATCTCTCCAAGTAAGGGTGAGTCTGGAAGGATTGGCATCGGAAATTTCTTTGCCGTTTTCCCAAGCTCCTGATAGGAAGACGAATCTTTGCTTCCAGAATTTGTCAGCTTCGAGGAGGTCGTCGACAATTTTTAAATCATCCTCAAGAGTTAGGTAATAAAACGGCAAAACTGGTCCATTCGAGACTTTGGTTACTGAGATGAAGTCCTCGATTTCGAGGGGAATGCCTCCAAGCCTCGATACCATGATTGCTGAGAATAAAGTGAAGAGCTGGTTGGGAGTGACTTGTGTTGGACATAATCTGTGGATTTCGAAGTACCTCACTATCATCGGATCAAGGGGAAACCGAAGTCCCCAGTTGAAGAGCTCAGGGTACACTACTAGCTCATCTTTCTGAGAGTTTAGAGGTGTCTCTCCTTCCACTGGTAGTCGAAGAATCATGTTATCGGTCAATCCCCATAATTTTTTGAGCTGCTCTTTCTCTGACTCGAGGTAGTAACTATAGGGTACATTCTTTAAGGCAAGAATGTACCGAGGAGAAAGTGGTTTAAGATTTTCTTGAACCAAGGCAGCTACGTCCTCGGGAAGTGTAATAAGAGGTTTCTTCCCTCGAATCTTTTTTAGAGGAACTGCAACATCAGCCTCGGATTCCTCTTCGGCATCAGATTCAGTAGCTTCAGAATCGTCTTTGTTGTTATCTTCATCAGTGACTTCATTAGAGCGACTTCGGATTTGAGTCTCTTGTTGATTCACAGGAATTGGCTGACTACTCTCTGGTGTAACGTCACCCACTTCTTTTGGGGGAGGAGAAGAGGTCTCTGTATCATCGCCCATTGCTAGAAAGGTTGATTTTCTGCGTCGCTTAACTTCAACAGCTTCGAATTGAGGAGGAAGTGACCTGGATTGAAGATTTTTAGTCGCTTTGACTTGAAGCACATGTGATTTAGGTTGTGGTTTTTTATCAGTAGGTGGCTTGTCTAAAATGACAACTTTAGATTTCCGATGAGGTCTTAACAATGGAGAAGTAGGTTGATTTCGAGGAGGAAAGGTTTCTTGATTAGTTTCTGGTTGTGAAACTAAAGGTGAAGACGAAGTGGCAAGGTTGGGGTCGAAGTTACCATATTTAAAAGTGGTACAAGAAGAGTGAGGACCGTTGTAGATCAACCCAGAAGCTTTGTATTCTTTGGCTCTTCGTGAAATACAAAGATAATCGTAGGCCCCGAATACTTGATTGCTAGAACCAGGGAAAAGAGGTTTCTTTGATTTTACTGGTTTTCTGGGTTTTGATCTTTTGTATTTAGGATATCTTCTCATCCAATGGGTATCGATCTGAGAGTTTGCTTTGGTGGATGAAAAAGATGAAGTAAATCGAGATTTATGAAGAACAGGTTGAAGATGGCTTGAAGAACAGGTTGAAAATGAAGAACAGGTTGAAGATGGTTCAAGAAGTGGTTTCTCTAAAAAATTCTTAGTGAATGAAGGGTTGGGTATTTATAGGATAAAGGAGTGACGTTGAGAATATGGAGAGGCAAAACCAGTGAGTTGCTCTCATTGGGTGGAATGTGAAACGAAAAGAAAACGTATGGTGTCATAGGTCTACTATTAAAGGTCTAATCAATCTATCAAGTAGGGATCAGAGGTTTCGAAGTATTGGCAAAACTGTGTTTCTAGCAATACTGTTCGAAGAAGAGACGAAGCTATACTTCAAGTTGGCAAGTTCGAAGCGATGGGGAAATCTGTTTGCATTTATTCACAAATTCGACGAGGAGTCACGGATCATTGAGTTCAATCATAATAAAGAGAAAAAGTGAAGAAAATTGTATTGACTCGAGGTAAAATTCGAGGAGCTAATAGTTCTTATAAATGTCTGTATAAGAACTAGGGGGGCTACTGATAAGGAAAGATATTTCTCAGGGGCCTAAATGCAATTGATAGGGACTAAAGTGATAAGTTCTGTAAATATGGAGTAAAATTAGGCTTTAGGAGAAATGTAAGGGTTGAGCTACAATTATACCATTATGTAACCGTTTCTCTAACTAACTCACTCAGTCTATTTAAAGAGGCTGAAGAAGTTAGTTATGCCTATGAAATAATCAGAAGCACTTTTCACTACCTAAAATTCTCTGAGAGAAGACTTGTGTTCCTGATTTTATCAATTCAGCTTTAATTCTTACCAATTAGAAAAATAAAAATAACAACGAATGTTTTATTGATGGTCGTTAGGTCCCTAATTATAAAGTTAATAATGAAAGAACCAAATCTCCAAAAAAATTTAAAAAAATGATATTATATTATTCTAACTATCTTTATTTGACCTAAATATTTTAGATGTGATACTATTTACTAAAGTTTCCAAACTTTTTATCATATACTTTCAAAACTGATTGAATAATCAGATTTTATATAGGGTATATAGGGAAATGACACACTAAGTACCTTTTAGCCAAACCTATTACAACCTAGTACCCAAAAATGGGTTAATGCTCACTTAATACCCATCTCATTAAACATATCCACTTCTAATACCTTTTCTTTTTTTAATACCAAGATTACCCTCAACCTAGTATATAAGGTTGATTTTGTGAAAAAAGGGCCCATTTTGGCTTCAGCACCTTCTTTATTACTTTTGATTTTTGAATTTTGAATTTATTAGCCCCTTTCTCTCTCCTCTCTCCTAACCTAACAAACAACCCATTTTTCAAGAACGTCTCTTCATTTAAAAAAACCACGGCTGATCACACCACCTCCGGCGACACTATTGAACCACCAGTTACACTACGTAACCACCTGCGATCCATATAAACGCCTTCGGAGAGTGTTCCGATCACCGGCGAGTTTTGGAATTCCGGTTCGACGGCGTCAATTACATCCACAGTCTCCTAGCTCCGATTTTGCACCGTCTCAGCCTCCTAGCTCCGATTTTGCACCGTATCTCAGCCTCCTAGACCACCGGTTAGCAGCCTCCTAACCACTGTTATCGTAGCCCGACCTTACATCTTTCAGGTTAGTAAGTGAGCTGAGTTTTAAGTTTCAAAATCGTTTTCCATTTTTGAAATCGATTCTAGACCCTCATATAATGTGCGTTAATGGCAGGAAACATATTACTATCTGCTTCTGCTCGATTCAAAGCATCCAAACCGGCTCCGATCACATTCCGGTGAGAAATTTCATTTTTCCACCTCTGTTTTGAACCCTGAGATTTGTATGATTACACTTTGCGATTTGTCGCCTGCAATTGTACGTTTGAGGCTGCTAGATCACTGCAAACACCCTGATATGTTAGATGTGTTGGAAGATTATCCCTGACTGCCTACACCATGATATCTTAGTTATGACAGGTTGCTATATATGTTGATAAATAGACCATGACTCCATATACCCTTATAGTTTAGGTACGTGATATTTCTAGATGTGTTTTCAACCAAATCCCCTGCCTGCATACACCCTGATATGTTAGCTATAATAGTATGCTAGATGTATTGGATAATAGGCCATGACTCCATATACCCTGATAGTTTAATTATGACAGTTTGCTATAGGTGTTGAAAAATAGACACGATGCATATAACCTGATATGTTAGTTACTGAATATTGCTAGATATGTTATAATATCAATAACACATTTAGTTGTTCTACACCAACGTTAAACAAACTAACCAAAATTCCTATAATTCAGGGTACACAATGTCGAAACCAAAAGTTTGCATTTTCAAATTTAGTACGGAAACAGGTATTGTTCCGCTGTCCAAATTCGAAAACTTCGAGTCTTTTCAACAGTACGTTGAGCAAACATGGCAAGGGCTTGTTAGAGGCAACTACAGCATTATGTACTCTTGCGGTGCTCATAATAATTGTATTTTTAATAAGGAGACCGATTTTATTGGGTTGGAATGTTACCTTGATGTTGAGTGTCTGAAGAGTGTTAGTTTTCTTATCGAAGAACATGTTGCTGATAAAGGCTCCGCCATTAAACGTAAACAACCCGTTCAACTGTTCGAAGAATCCTCTCACATGCAACGAACTAGCAGTGAAAGCAGTAGCTGTTTGGCCATTTCAACCCCCCAAAAAAGACATCTAGCTACAACGGGAAGGGCAGAAGCTATCATCGGTTTTGGACAGTCATTTCCAGACGGTGCTCAATGTCTGAGGTTATCCTTATCCCGTTATGCATTAGAAAACGGTTTTGCGTTTAGGTACATGCACAATACCTTTAACAAGATCACCGTTTATTGTGTAAACAAAGATTCGGATGGCTGCAAATGGAGGCTTTACGCTTCTGTTGATTCTAAGACCGATTTGATGACAATTAAAAGATTTTTCAGTACCCATACGTGCAGTCCCGTATTCACAAAGAAGAAAAGCAGGCATCTGTCATCCGATTTGATTGCTGATGAAATTCACGATTCTCTACGGAACAGCCATTCCGTAACGACTAAGACTATACAGTCCACCATCAAGCAAGACTACGGTTTAGACGTTTCATATCGTCTATCTTGGAATGCGTTGGAGAAGGCCCGTCGTGTTGTATTTGGAGATAGCAATACCTCTTTCGGATTGCTAAAACCATACTTCAAGAGGCTAAAGAGTCGTGACATCACTACGGACTGTCATCTGGATTTGGCTCCCGGCAATGTTTTCCCTCGCTGTTTTATAGCGTTTGGGGCGTGTCTTCAGGGTTTCCATTCGTGCCGCCCTCTACTGTACGTTGACGGAACCCACCTAACAAGGAAGCATGGTGGCGTGTTGCTTTCAGCAGTGGCAAAAGATGGAAACAACGGTCAGTACATGTTTCAATATACATTTAGTCCGATAAATATGTTAACATAGTTTGCGATTTAATAAGACTGTCTCATAGTTTGGATTATATACCCTGCTATTTTAGTATTACTGATTGCTAGCTTGGGAGGCACTGTCTGATAGATTAGGTTACATAGACTGTTCTATGTTTATTATTACACAGTCGACCTTAATATCGTTTTGTTAATGTAGTTCTGTTTTTAAGCTATATCTTTTCCGTTGCAGGTCTCTTCCCCGTAGCTTTTGGTATATTTGGTAGTGAAGACTCGGACAACTGGTTTTGGTTTTTGGAAAGTTTAAAACCTCATCTGTTAGGGCGCCAAATAACTTTCATTTCAGACCGCCATGCTGGTATTATTAGCGCTGTCGCAACTCTTTATCCTACTGACTACCACGCTGATTGCATCTTCCATCTTATCCAGAACTTGACTAAAGCTCTTGAACACACTGACAGAGTCTACAAACAAAATATACTAGTGATGTTTAAGAGCTGTGCTTATGCCCCTACGGTGGAACTTTTTAATGAACGTTATGGTCAGTTTTTGCGCCAAGGCGGTGAGCGTATTGGTAACTTTGTAAGAAATCTGGCACCAGAAAAATGGGCTCAGGCATATGTCAAAGGCAAACGGTATGGGGCGATGGCATCGACCACTGTTGAATCGTTCAATGGCCAGATTAAAAAGTTGTGCCATCTGCCTATAGTTGAATTAATCGACCGGATTAGAGCTGTTCTGATGACTCAAATGTCTCGACGTTTAGGAGAGGGCCAAAGTTGGAACACACATTTGTGCCCCGAGTTTGACAAGATGTTCAAAGAGAATGTACAATGCAGTCAGACATGGTTAGTTCGCAAGTCTTCTGCCGCTTATTTTGAGGTTTTATCGGACCCAGTCATGGTGGTCAACATACTGGATTTCAAATGCACATGCGGCTCTTGGCAGCAAGAATGTTTCCCATGCGCTCATGCGTTGGCTGCAATTGCATCTCTAAACGAGGATCCTATGACGTTGGTTGAGCCGTTTTTCACTACCCAAAATTACATGTCCAGCTATTCATTTAACATACCGGCTATAACAGAGTTTGGTGAATCCAGTAGTGCAGATTGTGACGGAGAGCCCTTGGTGCTGCCCCCTAATGTTAAAAGACGACCCGGGCGTCCGAGGAAGAAGTGTATTCCATCAAGAGGTGAAGTTTCCAGCAGCCAGTCCCGTTGTGGTCGATGTTTCAAATCGGGGCATAATAGGAGGTCATGTGATGCTCCATTCTAAACATTATTTACCGACTTTTTTGTAACATTTTACATCTCAAAGATAAGCACTCCTTATCTTTCAACTTATGTTTTGTACACTTTTAACATTGACATGTTCCATGTCTGTTTCTTTCTGACTCTGATATCTATTCACGTATACATTGCTATCTATGCTTTTATACTCTGATAGCCACTCTATTCAACATTGATAGATTCTAGATTTTGCATCTAACAGATACATCAAAGTATGTTTTCTGTTTTGGTTTACATCCATCTGATACTTTACTTACATTTGTTAAAGATGTCCTTCAAATCTTTCATGCCTGATTCATCTCAAAGATAAGTACTCCTTGTATCTCGACTTATGTTTTGTACCCTTTTAACATTGACACGTTTCATGTCTGTTTGTTTCAGACTCTGATATCTATTCATGTGTACATTGCTATCTATGCTGTTACAATCTGATAGCCACTCTATTCAACCTTGATAGATTATGTATTTTACATCTAACTAATAAATCAAAGTATGTTTTCTGTTTCGGTGTACATCCATCTGATACTTTCCTTACATTTGTTAAGACTCTGATATGTATTCAAGTATACATTGCTATCTATGCTGTTATACTCTGATAGCCACTCTATTCAACCTTGCTATCTATGCTTGCATCTTAATGAACAGTTGGTATTAAACTGTTCTTTTAATGTTACCATAACTCTGATATCTTAGTTTTCATACATTGCGATTCTGTGAAATAACTGCAAGTTAAATTGTTTTCTTCAACTGCACCATATCATATCATATCATACCAGTTTAAGCTAGGGAAGGGAAAATGCAATCAAACTTTAACATTAAAATCAGTAACTGCTACAGATCTTCCAAATACACCAACCCTGTCAAAAATTGATACTACTACACAGGGTTGGTGTTTCGTTACAGTCTAAAAAAAGCATAAACAAACATTAAAAACAACAAAATATAAACCAACAGTTCCATGAAACTACATCGACATTTTCAAACCTAGTCAGAATCATCTCCATCCGATCCCTCATCCTCTTCTTCTTCCTCTTCCTCTTCGCCTTCAGAACCCTCGTCGTCTGCGTCCTCTGATTCATCGTCGTCTTCTTCTTCAACCCCCAAACTGCTCCTGCTCCTCTTCCGTGTGCAAAGTTTTTCATCCTCAGACTGATAGCTGTCGTCCAGCGACCATGAATCCCAAGAGCCATATGGGTCTTCTTGGTCCTCAGACCAAACGGACCAAGTGTCTTCTTCATCATCGGAGTACTCCGATGTTGTTTCTCGCTTGTAAGCCTTGGGGTCTGCGTACTTGTCACTTGACCACCCGTCGTCGCCGGAGTTAGGTGGTGAGAAAGGTGAGGAAGGTGCCATTTTTCGAAGGTGTTTAGGTTTCAACTAAGGCTAGAGGTTCTGTTTGTTTTTTGCTTTTCAGGGAAGTGTGTGAGGAATAAGTTCAAATATGAGCCTCTATTTATAGCAAAACACAATGCCCAAGGTTGAGTCTCATTAAGCAACCATACTTTCTTTCACAAATTTAATGGCACACGTATATTTAATGCATGTAATCATTCTAGTCCATCTACCTTTGTCTTTTCAACTTCAATCTAACCAATGGTTTTAACACATTAACTTCTAATGAGTAATTGGTGTGGTTAAAAGTCCTTTCAAAAAATTAATTGCATTTATCTACCAATAACCATATTGTGCAGTATATATATATATCGTGGATCAGTAACCTGTTATATGAGATTTACGAGTAATTTTCAATGGTAGATAAATTAAATTTAAAATTTAAAACCTATTTGGTCTAGCTAATTTGTCTGACCGATATGTAAAACTATACTATATGGTTCGTAACAAAAAAATTTAACATGTGGACATCCATTTCTAGTACATAATTATGCTTACAGATATGTAGTACGATATGGTTCGCACTACGATATATGCTTGCTTAAACCCAGATAGATGCTTGCTTAAACCCATATAGATAAAATGGTAGACATTGCTATGTCTTTTGATATAAGTATTATAGGTAGTTTTTTATTACATCTCTGATATGTAGAAATAGTAGAGATATCTGCCCATAGATGAAATTGATTCACGCAAATAATGGTGGATATGCCAAGGTAGTTTATAAAGATATTTGGCCTACATACACCACCTGTTTATTATTCTGATAGTTAACCAATTAGACATTGATAGATGTTTGGTTCAAGCCTGATAGGTAATACTAAAAACTTTGCTAACGACTTGAAAACTACTATGAAGGATACAACATATCTAAATTAGTAGATTCAACACTGAATGATGTAACAGTGATGTGAAAATGTGTGTTTACACGTGAGTTTTCTACTACCAACAGAAATCATATTAGTTGTCTAATTCACCCATTGCTAATCTATCCGAAAAATACAAATGGGTACCAAAAAATAAATTACATACTACCAACGTTTGTTTGTGTTACGATCATTCATGAAATGCTTAAATATTTTAGCTCTTGTTTCTGCCGGCATTTCCTCACCATATTCCCGTGGAACAAACCCTCTTGTAATGATGTCTTCTACGTATTTACAAACAAAAACACCGCAGTCATAGCTGTCCTTCTTTTGCTGTGGGATATTTAACACGGTCTTTATTTTGTATCCACCTTTTACATGCGGTATGTATTTCTTCTTCATGCAATAGGTGAGCTGCATTGATAGATATAGTAGCAGTCATTGATATGTACTACTATATACATTGATAGATATCGTATTCGAAATTGCTAGACAGAAAACCAAAATAGGTTCATTGGAATTTAAATTCCTTACCAGAGCATCGGCTGTGTTTTTCGTCTTATCGGCAATGTGTTTGCTCCACGGCAACAATGGGTTGTAGCTTCTGGCAGCCCCATTCTCCATGTCTATAACCAGGAGCGTCCAGTGGTTCACGCCGTTCGTGTTTACGGTACATAGGGGGACAAATGCAACATATGTGTAGGGTTTCATTGTCTCAAAAACCTTGTCCACAATGACAGACATATCTCTCTTTTTAGCCAGTGTCCCCTGTAAATTTAAGTCATTAATACAGGAAGTAGATGTACCTAATATAAAACCGATAATCCCCTGGGAACTTACAGTTGCAATCCCAGTTATTTGAATGGCGTTGACAGGAAATGAATACTTATCATCAAACCCTTTAAGAGGGACTTTCCAATCTGAATCCTTCATAACTTGTATATCCAAGCATCTATTACCTATCAAAACACAATTACAATCTCAAATCAGTTGAGTGACAATTACTGAAAATAATAACCAACGGTTTATTGGTTGACACATTGATAGATGCTGCATTTAATATTGATAGACGTATATAGACACGTTGCTAGACTAACAACAAGTAAACTACGATAGATACATCCTAATAGCTTTTTACCTTGAAGTCAACTTGCGTTTCGTTAGGCAGTTCCATTATCTCTGTCACACTAATGGAAAGCCTGTACGAGAACTCTGCTGTTGGCAAGTACCATATTTCTGGATCTTCTTGTTATTCTACCTGTTTGAGTTTCAGCACCTTCTCGTACTCACTTACATCGATCAGTTTCGTTGTCTCTGTCGGGAACGGCCAAACTACAACTTCAGTTTGCTGTTGTTGAACCTGCGTCAGAGTAAGTAAGTTGAACCCAGGCATTTCATCAACGGGCACCTAAAATAAAGCAGCATAGTAAACTGTTAACATTACTTTTTAAATGTTTATTGATAATACCAAATATCTACTTACGTCAACGTCTGTTTGTTCTTCCTCGATGGAGTCCAGTGTACGTCTCTTCTCGTTTGAAGTTTCAACAGCCTTGTCAACTTCTGCGTAAAATGATTGGGTGCAGTCTACAAAGCTATCGTCGGCCAACGGTGTAACCGATTGGACAATCAGATCCTTAGATGCTGCTTTCTGTTGTTGTGGTGTTGCGTACGAAGATGGCTCAACCTGTGACACTTTTTCAATCTTCTCTGCGGATTGATCTCCTCCGTTGAAAATTTGTATCACCTTTAATGGAGAGACAGCTTGTGATAGTTGTTCGCACTTTGCTGTTGTTCCAATCCCAGTGAATGCCAATGTCTTTACATTAGAGTGTCGTGTGTCTTCAGGCTCCGGTGTTTCCACTTCCTAACAACATAACATTGGAAACCATATATTGCGAGATTAGCACAACTATAATCTATAGATGATATTCAAATACAACTATGCTATTTAACATCGACTTACATCTTCAGCCACATTCTCCACCACATTGTGAGAGACAGGTTCTGGACGTTGTAGTTCGGTTGCTGCGATCTCCATCAATGTAGTTGCTACTACTATTTCATATTCTCCTTTCTCCTCACCTTTCTCCGCATTCTGTCATTGATCTACGGTTTCTGGCGACTCCTCCAACTGTTGTTTCATTGTTTTCGTTCCTTCGTTCGAACCTTCATCCAACGACTCAATTCTGTCCACCGTCAGCTGTTGTTGTTCAACCTCGTTGTTTCCAACTCCGGGTCCCTGTGCAGGTACCAAAACTTCATTTTGCGCACCGGCAGCATGAGATAGGGGTGATAATTCTTCTGCCACCTCCCCTCTCCCATTACCAGCGTCACAACCAGTTGTTTTTGTCCCTTTCGGATTCCTATACACATCAACAACAACAACAGCTTCAGGTGTTGTACTCTCTTCCATTGGTTCAATACGTGTTTCGGATTGAACACACCCTCCATCAACAACTTCCTTCTCCTCTTCCGATACGTCCACAGCTTTGTCAACCAACTGTTGGTTTTCTGCTGTTGTCTCCCTATGAACATCTTCTTCTTCTGTTGCTTTTTCTGAGTCAGAAACTGTTTGCTTCTTCTTCGGAATAAATCCGTGCCTCCGGGATCTGTAAACCAGTGTTTCCTTAAACACCTTCTCAGCAACGTTTGCATCTACGGTTTCAGTAGCATCCTCATCAACACGGCAAAATGGCATGGATAAGGTCAACAGCAGTTGTTGATCCTCACCATCTACTCTTTCACCTCCCATCTCCAGCTTTTGTTTCAGGTCTTCCAAATCTTTCTTCAACTTTTCCACCTGAATCAAACGAGCATACGAAATTGTTACATTATTTTTAACAATGCTAGATACAGCATATTTTGTTTATAAACAACTTATAGTTACCTTTGCTGCATCAATTATAATGATGCAGCAACCAAACAACATCTATACATTTCATATGTTCATTTTAACAAACATATAGAGGTTATTAGTACTTAGAAAACATGCTAGCACTAACCTCTTCGTTTCTTTCCTCAAGCGACTTTTTAAGCCTCTTGTTTTCAACTTTCTACCGGCGCAACCGGCTTCTTTTTTTCAGTTTTTTGCTGTCACGCAGAACCGACTGCAACAGCACTCCAAAACTTGGAATCATACTAGACCTACGTTTTTTGGGTTTTTCAACCTCTCCCCTTTGTTTTTACAAACTGTTGCCTTCCTCTCCACAATGAACTCCCCCAACGTAACATCATCTTCAACCTCAATCATCGAACTTCTTCTCTTCTTACTACCAGCTCCGTCATCTACCTTCCTTCTTGTACTTCTGTTCGCAACAGATTTCTTTCTTTTCCTACTCCTCTGTTCGCTTGTTTCTCCAGCCCCTTCGCACTGCCTCCGCGAATCATTTACTCCATAAACAAAACATTCCGACGCTGTAAACACCAACTCCCCGCCGACAACCTAGGAAATACAGTATAATATACATTTAGCAGCACAATATTATAATCATTACTTATAATATTCACGGCTTCGATTTGTACGTAATACATTGATAGATATGATCGCAGACATTGCTATATGCATAAACCAAACACCAACGTAATATTATACTGCCAAACCACTGATAGATATAATATACTACTACGCTAGATATGTACATACACATGCAGGTTTTTGTATCATCAACATATGCGCTTTGTTTCATACCACAACATTGACATTGATAGGTGGGTTACATACCTCGTCGTCCCTGAGCTCACTGACCATCTGGATCATTTCGAATGTCGACTCCTTGCCCTCTAGCCCCCACCACTTGTAACATCTAGGGATTATATTTGGCCTTGGTATGTCGACGTTTATCGAAATATGCTCCATAAGAAACGGCTGCACAGAACATAACTAACCATTAAAAAAAACATTTTCGTAACAGACATGTTGATCATAACACAATGTACTTACAAAAAGCAGAGCAACGCATCCGATAAATCTTGAAGGATGGTCGGCCTTAATACATTTGTCCAGCGATTTGTGAAGCTTATCCAAGATGGCTCCAGACCAGTCATAGTCGTTTATCTTCTCGAGATTCTCCACGTAGAAGATTGTTATCCACCCGACTACGTCGCCCGACACTGAAAAGAACAGTGTCGAGCATATGAAAAGTATCAGGAGCCGAGCCACATCCTTCGCTTCATCCTCCACTCCTTCGCTGACTGCTTTCTCGATTGCTTCCTACAAAAATATCCAAAATCATACCAAGAATACAGCAATAACAATTAAAGGCATCCACACCTAATAAGACATTTGATAGATATGATTCCATACATTGATATATGCATAAAACCAAACAACAACGTAATATTATACTGCGAACTCACTGATAGATATAATGTACTACTACTACGCTAGATATGTAAACACACATGCAGGTTTTTGTATCATCAACCTAAGCCTGCAGCATAAACTAGAAAACCACTACATTCTAACAGACTCTATTTACCTTTATCAACGCGTTGGAAACTGATTTGTCGTTCGTTGGCCCGCTTCTCCTCGTCCTTGGACTCAAAAAATATTTCTTCATCAAAATCGAATCTAACTCAGCTCCATCAGCGTACCGAGCGATAAATCCACCTGATTTGCTCATCGGCATCTCTTCGTTACCGTGTCTGAGGCCAAAGATCGCCTTAACATCTTTCTTCGTCAGCCTTACATGCTTTTATCCAATCTTGAAAGCCTTCCATCTGACGTCGTATAAACCACAGATCGCCTCGATCAAGTGGTGGAACTTTTTAAGCTTCAGAACCTCGTTCCTCAAGTCATACGAGGTTTTGAGGAAGGTGTAGAAAGGGGTTCCACGAGCAGCCTCGATATGTTCAGCTTTGATTATATCCCGTCTCAGTACGTTGATTATGCTAACCAACCCCGAGCGGTAGAATACTCTTATTTTCGTCATTTTTACCTGTTAACGTTCACATAATAAGCTAGTTAGTATTACCATGGTAACTAAAACAATAACACTAAGCAGCCACTGCATTATGAAGATTGGTAGAAGTGACCAGAATCTTATACTTCTCCCCTAGACGTGCTGTCTGACAGGTAAACTATTATCAGACCCCGATATCTAACACAAGCTACATTGCTAGATGTCTAACATACCAAAGTACACTCACAACGGTTGGAACAGCAGCCCTATAGCTGTGATAGCCGACGTAACACGTTCACGATTCAACCAGGCCATGTTCAAATCCATGGCGTGGGACTGTAAACTATACACAAACACTGATAGATAATGCACCCCATATTGCTAGATATCTACCAAACCTACGTAAACTAACAATGCTTACAACAGCAGCCACATACCTACGATACAAGACGTTACAGTATTCTAATCGACACAACAGCGATCTAACCAAGACAACTATAACCTAACGTCGTTCGGTCGATCAAGAGTACGAAATACCCTTACTGCCTACCGGAGGGTTAAACGTCAGACAACATCAATATCAATATAAAACAACCGACTATTCTAACTATCGGATTATTAAAACTATTCCGGCGACAGTGGTTGCTTCTAACACCTAACATCGACGAAGGTAACTCGAACAGAAACAGTATGTAGACGGATACCTGGTGCGGTTCGAAGAAATGAGGAAGAACAGAGACAGTGGTCGACGGTTCGGTTCGACGTATGCTTCGTTGCGGTTCGAGGCTCGCCGGTGGTTGCTTGAGATATCAGAACAGAGACGGTGAAAGTGGTTGCTGTTGATATCGGAACAAACAATGTTAGTTGTCGCCGAAATGTTGTCGCCGGTTAGGTTTTGTTTCAAAAAAAACTTTTGGGTTCCCTCTCGTTTCACGTGTTTCTCTCTCCTCAAATTTAGAAATGTGAAAGTGGGGGGAATTGGAACCTAAAAGTCTGATTAGAAGGTGTAAAAAAGTGGGTTTCAACAAAACAACCCCTTTTATACCCTAGAGGGTATAATTGTCCATAATTTGGCTCTAGATGTTTTATGAAACTAGTCCAAAAACGGGTACCATTTTGGTATTTGATACTTGAGTGGGTATTTAGAATTACTTTCCTCTTTTATATATATATATATATATAAATATATATATATATATATAATTATTTATTTATCTTTTATGCACACGACCCATAAAAGCTAAAAATATGCTTAAAAGCTTGATAAATGCGGCTTAACAAATGCGGTATGGATGGATAGAGAAATCAAAGATAAGTTTAAATCTCAATCGAGCTTTACTTTTTCTATTAGTCCAAACCACAAAACGAAGAGAGTTCAGTTCTCTAACCGATTTCTATCTTATTTCTTAGCCCAAAATATCAAATATGTACTTCTTCTTGAATCCGAGCAAAAAAAGAGAGATCGGTCTACTAACTAACTTTTGCTTCTTACTTTAAGTCCAAGTAACCCAACAAAGAAACTCCTTAATTCTAAAACACCAATAATAAGGAATTTAGTTTAGTCACCGAACTCTACCTTTTTTTTCTGAACCCAAGTTATAAAATGAATAGAGGTCGGTCTACTCTATTTCTTTCTTGACCCCAAGTTCATAATACTAATTATAAAGAGAGTAAAACTCTATTTCTTTCTTAAGCCTAACCGACCTTTATCTTCTTTTTAAGATAAAATACCAATTATATGGAGATGGATTTATTAGTCGATCTTTGTCTTCTTTTTAAGACAAAATACCAATTATATGAAGATGGATTTACTAACCGATCTTTGTCTTCTTTCTTGAACCCAAATCATTGAACAAAAGGATGTCAGTTTACTGACCAACGTCTACATGGTCGTTTGAGCCCAAACCATCAAATAAAAGAAGGCCAGCTTGTTCAGCAGCCTCTACCTCGTACTTAAACCCAAGTAACAAAACTAAGAGAAGTTGGTTTACTAACCGATCCTAACATTTTCTTCAAGCGTGAAATTTCAAATATACAAAGTTCAGTTAGCAAATCAACCCTATATTTTCCCTCATCCAATGCAAATCAAACAAAGTTGATCCGATTTAGTAACCAATCTCTTCTTCCTTTCTAGATCAAAACCACAAGCTAAAATGAGTTTGGTTGCTATCGACCACTTCGTCCCACGTGAACCAAAGTAAAACGGCCAAAAGGCCCCATGTAGCATGTCAAGCTCAGAGGGCATCGGTGGCTAACCGAATTGTCTATAACATATAAACGCACCACCCAACTTTCAAATACCTTGGTGCTTTAGCAGAGCTGTTG
This sequence comes from Limnanthes douglasii subsp. nivea, assembly GCA_036936605.1. NCBI lineage: Eukaryota > Viridiplantae > Streptophyta > Magnoliopsida > Brassicales > Limnanthaceae > Limnanthes > Limnanthes douglasii. Next base: position 63,484,757 of record JAUPFV010000002.1, on the reverse strand, counting down.
CAACCCAAAAACTTGCCCCATTCAATGAGCACATACGCACACAACAACACGAGTAAGGTTTTTATACAGTTCAAACAGGCCCTTAGAGAGTATGTTTTGGCCAAGGGAAAGACAAAAATGGATACTTTAGAAAGAAGTATCTCAGATATCGATTCAAAGGAACAAAAGCCAGATTCACCGGATAGCATGCTACTCACCAAGGCTCGTCATTAACACAAATGTAATTTAATGTAATTTAATTTCTATTCTAAAGTATGCTCAATCCAACCCGGATTAAGCACCGTAATGAGGCACTTGCCTCCAGTAGAAAATAGGGAGTGAACAATAGAGTAGATTTTTGTGTAAATATTTCACTGAATCATTTCTTTGCCAAGTTGGCTGTTTAAATACAAGAGAGGGTGTAACAACATTTCAGAATATTCCTTTGTTTGTTACATTTTCTGTTAGTGAATAATATAGGCTGTTTGGACACATGACCAGGATGTGGGTGAGTGTTTGGACACAAGTATAGCACATGGGTCTCTAGGTAGACTTGTGCTGGGCTTGAGTGACACCCTTGTGGTCCAGCAAGATAGTATCCAAGGCCTGTTTGAATAACCCGAAAACACAGGCCCAATCACTTAACCCTTAGAACAGAAGATCACTTGTAGTGTCGAGACTTGTTTCTTGTTCCTCAGAACAGTCACCGGTCATGGTGACCTTCGCCGGCGACTGTATCTTAACATCCCCCCTCAAACGGAGCGGTGACTCCAGGAGCCCGAGTTTGTCACGGAGATAGGCAAATCGAGACGGCGGTAACGCTTTGGTGAGATAATCAGCAACTTGGTCTTGAGTGGGAACGTATCGGATCTGAGCAGCACCGGCGAGAACCTGGTCCCTGATAAAGTGCACATCAAGCTCGATATGCTTAGTGCGTGCATGAAAGACGGGATTCGAAGCTAGAGCTCCTGCCCCCAAGTTGTCACACCATAGCACAGAAGGGGGTATGAGCGGGATTCGTAGTTCAGTAAGCAGTGAGCGAATCCAAATCAATTCAGCAGACAAATTTGCCAGTGCCCGGTACTCAGATTCAGTAGAAGAACGGGAGACGACGTTTTGTTTCTTGGAGGACCAGGATATTAATGTCTTTCCAAGAAACACACAATAGGCTCCAGTGCTGCGTCGGTCGTCGATTGAAGAGGCCCAGTCAGCATCAGAATATCCATGCAGCTGAAGATGAAGACAAGGCTGAATGTGCAGTCCCAACCATCGTGAACCAGATAAGTAGCGTAGGATTCTTTTTAAGCATTGCCAGTGAGTAGTTGTAGGGGACTGTTGGTATTGGCTAAGCCGATTTACGGCATAGGCAATATCTGGTCTGGTGTGTGTGAGGTACTGCAGTGCCCCTAACAGGCTTCGATACTGTGTAGGTGAAGGCAGAGGAGATCCAGTAGTTGCTGACAAAGCTGTGCCAGGAGCAAGAGGAGTGGGGCAAGGTTTTGACAAAGCTGCTCCCTGATTAACAAGTAAGCTTTCAATGTAATTGTGTTGAGTAAGATAGAACCCTGAGGCATCACGATGAACCTCTATTCCTAAGAATAGAGAGAGTGAGCCCATGTCTTTTAGAGAGTATTTGGCATTTAGGTTATGAATGAACTGAGACAGACAAGCTTCATTGTTCCCTGTGACCAATATGTCATCCACATAAACCAGGATGAGGAGTATTGTAGTTGTAGTCACTAGATAGAAGAGGGAGCAATCAGCCCTTGAATTTTGAAACCCCCATAGAGTTAGAGTATCCCGTAGTTTAGAGAACCAGGCCCTTGGTGCTTGTTTGAGGCCATAGAGAGCTTTGTGCAACTTGCACACATAGGTAGGGTGACTGGTATCTTCAAAACCCTGAGGCTGTTGCATGTAGACAGTCTCTTGTAAGTCCCCATTAAGGAAGGCATTGTTGATGTCAAGTTGTTTGACAGGCCAGTTCTTAGAGACAGCAATAGTAAGGATAAGTCGAACTGTAGAAGCCTTCACAACAGGGCTAAAGGTGTCATAGAAATCAACACCAGGGGTTTGGTGGAAGCCCTTGGCCACTAACCTGGCCTTGTAACGTTGGACAGACCCATCCATAGCATATTTGACCTTGTAGACCCACTTACAACCAACCACAGTAGAGTAAGAGGGTAGAGGTACCAAAGACCAGGTATTATTGTTCATTAGAGCAGCATATTCAGTCTTCATAGCAGCAACCCAGTTAGGATTCCCTGCAGCCTTAGAGAAACTAGAAGGTGTAAGCATGTCCTGATTAGTAGTAGTGATAGTTCCAACATAGGGTAATCTAGGCTTATGGATACCACTTTTGTGTCTGGTTTGCATAGTGTGTGTGTGTTTGTAGGCTGTGAGAGTGGTAGAGGGTGTTGTGAAGTAGGAAATGGAAGGTCAATAACTAGTGTAGGAGTAGGGATGGTAGAAGAGTTGTGATGTTGGTGTGGCTCTGTGATAGTACCTGAGTCTGTGAGGGAATGAGGAGCAGTGTCTGTGTTGGGTCTAGGTGGTAGATTAGGCAGAGGGTGTGAGGAAGTGGTTTGGTGATCTGTCTGTGTAGCACACTGAGGAGTGTGATGCTCAGTGGAAGGATCAGTGGTGGGATTAGTACAAGATGTTACTCTTTCAGAAACTAGAGAGCTAGTTAGAGAAGGAAGCCAGAGATTGACAGACTGATAATGAGACTGACTGCTTTGGGGTTGTTGAAGAAACCCTGAAGTAAAAGGAAAGTCAGTCTCATTAAATACCACATTTCGAGACACATAGATTCTCCCTGTAGGACTTAAACACTTATACCCTTTATGACTCTGACTGTAGCCTAGAAAAACACATTTAAGAGAGTGAAACTGGAATTTATGAGTCTGGTAAGGTCTGAGGCAGGGAAAGCAAGCACAGCCAAAGGTTTTGAGAACTAAATAGTTAGGTTTTTTGTGAAATAGAGCTTCAAAAGGTGAGATGTTATTGAGGGTAGGAGTAGGTAATCTGTTGATGAGATAGGTGCTAGTGGCAAAGGCTTCAACCCAAAATTTGTAGGGTAGTTTAGACTGAGCAAGTAGAGTTAAGCCAGTCTCCACAATGTGTCTGTGTTTACGCTCAGCTCTTCCATTCTGAGCTGATGTGTAAGGGCAAGACCTACGTAGTAATATACCACTCTCTTTAGCTAGGGTAGCCAATGGTCTGAACTCTCCCCCCCAATCACTCTGAATTACTTTGATTTTTCTTTCAAATTGATTTTCAACAAAGGTTTTAAAGGTTTTAAATACTTCAGTAACCTGCCCTTTAGTTTTGATAGGATAAACCCAAGTGTATCTTGAAAAATCATCAAGAAAAAGAACATAGAACCTGAAACCCTCAGTAGACAGAATAGGGGAAGGCCCCCAAACATCAGTATGCACAAGATCCAACACATTGTTAGCATGGGAAACAGATAGAGGGTAAGAAAGTGTGTGAGACTTGCCTAACTGGCAAGCCTCACAGAAGCTATTCTCATTACTTGAAACATTTTGAAGATTACAGGACTTAAGAACACTAGCTAGAACAGACTGAGATGGATGGCCAAGCTTCCTATGCCATCCATCTTTAGAGACCTTAGAAACTTTAGGAGGACAGACCCTATCAGAACACAAAGAACTTTGAGACAAACAGACTTGAGTATTAAAACTGACTGGATAGGTAGACTGATTTCTAGAAAGAGTTTCCATCTTGTATAGGCCACCTTCACATCTCCCTTTGAGCAACACTGTCCCTGTGGTTTTGTCCTTCACAAGACAAAAAGTTTTGTGAAACTCAACAAATACATGATTATAATTGGTAAGTTGAGAGATAGACAGTAAGTTTTTGTTGATTTTGGGAACATGTAATATGGATTTAAGAACAATAGGCTGTTTAGATAGTGATAAGAGGGAAGTTTCACCTATGTGAGAGATTGGAAGTCTCTCACCACTACCAACCAAGACATGTTTAGTACCTGTGTAGTCATGTTTCTGTGTAAGCTGATTGGTACTCCCTGTAACATGATGGCTGGCTCCACTGTCAGCATACCATACCCCATCTGATGCTGTATCTTGTGTTGCTAGTAGGGCACTGTGATCACTTTCAGATTTAGGTTGTTCTGAAGAATTTGATCCCATGACTGAAGGGTCATCTCTGTAGTAGCAAACAACTGCAGAGTGCCCATATTTGCTACAGATTTGGCAAGTGGGTTTGTTTTGAGCAAACCTTCCACCTCTGCCTCTATAGTAGCTGCTTCGACCCCTGTAGTTGGAGTTAGACCTTCCTCCTCTATAGTTTCTGAAAGTGTTGTTGAAGTTCTTGTTTGGTCCAGAATAGTTTCTGAAATTGTTGTTGCTGACTTGTTGTTTCATATCACTTCTCTGAGCATAATTGGCACTTGAAATACTGATTGTATTCATTGTATTTTGCAGATCATGAAGTTGTTCTAGCCTGCTTTCAAAAGTTAAAAGGCTAGTCTGCAAATCAAGCCAAGTAAGACTGTCTTTATCAGCAAGACTGACTACTATTGGTGTGTAGTCTCCATCAAGCCCTGCAAGAACCTGAGTGATCAGGTCATCCATGGAGGTAAGACATCCTGCAAGTATTAAATTATCAAAGATCATTTTCATTTTGTTTAAGTAGTCAGACATAGTACTGGCCCCCTTGCGAGTTTTTTGAAACTCTGCCTTGAAGTAGGTGACTCTGGCTCTTGTCTGAGAGCCAGACAACTTTCCTGCTGCTTCCCAAAGCCCTTTGGATGTCTCTTCCTCCATTAATTGAGCTGCTATCTCAGGGCTCATTGTGGAGTAGAGCCAACCAAGTAAGAGTTGGTCCTTTGAGACCCACTCTTCATAGTCTGCATTTTCTGATACATTGCCTTCATTATCAGTAGAAACTTTAGGAGGGCAGACTTTCTCTCCTGAGATATAGCCACCTAGCTTGTTACACTTGATCATGGGTAACACAACTGTTCTCCAAAGGAGATAGTTGCTTCTGTCGAGTCTGATATTGTTTGTGTTGTTGATTGAGTGCAGCTGCAGAGTTTTTGAAGCAGCAGAGGAACTGTTGGGAAAGAAGGAGCCTAATGACTCTGAGGAAAGCGACTGAGATTCATCAGAGTTGGCCATTCAGATCAGAATGGCTCTGATACCAAGTAGAAAATAGGGAGTGAACAATAGAGTAGATTTTTGTGTAAATATTTCACTGAATCATTTCTTTGCCAAGTTGGCTGTTTAAATACAAGAGAGGGTGTAACAACATTTCAGAATATTCCTTTGTTTGTTACATTTTCTGTTAGTGAATAATATAGGCTGTTTGGACACATGACCAGGATGTGGGTGAGTGTTTGGACACAAGTATAGCACATGGGTCTCTAGGTAGACTTGTGCTGGGCTTGAGTGACACCCTTGTGGTCCAGCAAGATAGTATCCAAGGCCTGTTTGAATAACCCGAAAACACAGGCCCAATCACTTAACCCTTAGAACAGAAGATCACTTGTAGTGTCGAGACTTGTTTCTTGTTCCTCAGAACAGTCACCGGTCATGGTGACCTTCGCCGGCGACTGTATCTTAACACCTCCCGAACTCATGTACAACTTTACAATATCAATTTAACGCTTTTTATACCAAAAAAAGAAAAATGAACCAACATCAGACCAATAATACCCCAAACTGAGACAGCTATAAAAAGAAAAAAGTTTGTAGAGATTAAGGTAGTGAAAAGTTAGAGATAAAAGTCAATAAATATAAAATTAAAGTTATGTTAATCTGACTCAAACACCCAACACTAACACAATTAATTTTGCGATCGGGAGGCTATCAATCACCGATTCAAGGTCCTCTTGTTTGATCAGGGCCCTTGATTTAAAAGCAGTCCATGACGGAGCACTAACCCAACGCTTATCGAGAACCTTCAGGGTGAGTTAGATCGGATTGATTCAGTAGTGACACATAATATCGGTTGGATTTTAATTCTTCTATATTTGTGTGAATATATGATTTTAATTCGTCTGTTTTTTTAAATGTAGGATTGAATATCTCTGCTTCTTCAGAATGTATCTGCTTCTTTAGAACAGTTTTTTTAGAATGTATGATTGAATCTCTCTGCTTCTTCAAGATGTATCTGCTTCTTTAGAAAGTAGAATTTAATCCTTCTACTTCTTTAAATGGTAGGATTGCGTTAAAAAAAATGAACGAGAGACAACAAAGTTTATGTGAAAGGGTTAATTCATTTCACTAACATAATATCTTATATATTACATTGTAGAATAACTGAAATATAAAATGGCTTCAAACTGTTTGATCCTATCAATCAAAGCCGTGTTTGGCGTTTCTGTTTTTCCGAAATCGCGACTACATAATTTAATCTTACATTTATCTCCCTCAATTTTGTAGTCACTCAATCATCCATCTTCAAATCTGACTTCTCATTTAAGAGAAGTATCGAAGTTTATCTCCGCTGCTAGCAACGTAGCTTCTTCCTCCACTTATTGAATTAAGTGAACCTTTTTTCTGTCTTGTACCCACAATTTACAGCAAAATGACCATATTTATCGCAGTTGTAACATCTGACCTTTTTTGTGTCAAAGGTGGAATCATGTTTCTTATGTCTCTCACCTTCCTTGCTGGAATTATTTTTGCCTCCACCCTTTTCCCTGTCTCGGCCTCCCCCATTTCATGGGCCTCTTTCTCTGTTACTCGAACTGCCTTGATCCCTGTTTTGCATATCTGTCTTCGCGTACAAGATTTTTTCAACACCTTTTTTTTCTTCAAACTTTGTCATCTTATCTTCAAAGGCTTTTAAAGAGCCTATGATTTCTTCTAGAGACTTGGAGGAGATATCACCAAACTCTTCAATAGTCATGGCCATTGACATAAATTTTGATGACACCGATCTTAGCAATTTTTCGATGACATAATTGTTGTCAACTCCAAGAGACCTTATCTTACCGACTATCATGGTCATCTTTCTGGTATACTCATCAACGGATTCAATCTCAGCCATGTCCATGCTGTCTAGTTCTCTTCTTAACGCTTGAGTTCTGACTTTAATAGCACGATCTGCTCCAACATGAGTCTCTTTCAACCCATCACATACTCCTTTTGCGGTGTCTTTATCCAGAATTTGATATAACGTCTCTTCATTCAATCCTTGGTAGAGAACAGCGAGTGCAAGTTGGTCCGTTTGTGTGTCAACCATTGACTCCACTGCTTTCCAAACTCCTTGGATGCGCATGGAAATTTTCATCTGCATAGCCCATACTTGGTAGTTTGTATCAGACAGTTTCGGGTACTGGAAGGATAAAAAAATTTCCCTCGAGTGTGAAAGGGTTAATTCATTTCACTAATATAATATCTTATATATTACATTATAGAATAACTGAAATATAAACGGAATAAAACGGCTTCAAACTGCTTGATCCTATTCATCAAAACCGTGTTTGGCGTTTCTGTTTTTCCCAAAACGCCACTACATAATTTAATGTTACAGTATCAACCTTTCAGACGAGATCACCTTTATAAATTCTGATGAAGAAGTGACAGACGACGATCTTATCCAACAATAAAACGTGACGCCCGACCATCTCACAAAATAGTTGAGTAACTTGACCTATTTCATGAAATATTTGGCTGCAACTCTAACATCCTATGACCCCACCACCCAACACTCCATTCGAAAGCCTCAGTGGCCTTTGAAAGCCTCTTGCCAAATTCTTCATTTTATAAGTCTGTAAGAAAGATATTTTTACAATGACAAACATAATCTCTCGAGCTTAAAAATACTTTAATCTTGAAGTGGCTGTCGTGTATACCTATGTTGAGAGGCTAAAAGATACTGGTCTAAAAGCAAAATTAGTCCATGCACGTGAAAAAACTTCATCCTTCGGGCGATGGTGACTCGGATTTCTCCCTAAAATAAAATGGAACCCACCACCCTTTATTATACGGTAAAACTACCGATAAACGTAAAGTAGTAATAGCAAGAGATTACTGACTCATAGAAAGGGGTAACATAGCACAATATGTGCTGCAACCCGACAAATAACCTCACCCACCGATGTACGGTCCCGTTGGTCATCCCTAATATCGTCCAAAGAGAACATGTGATGAGGTAGACCGGCTTGATGGCCTCACTAAGATCGAACACTTGTCTATATTTTCTATATAAAAAACGGATCTTGTATTGATAACTGAAATGAAGTTAACATTTCTGCATTTTTGTTTATTTCTATATATATATTAATCTGTCGGTAAAGGTTATCTGCATTGCTGTTTATCTCAGGGACCTTTTTCCTACATTTTGGTATCACAGTCTGTCTTGTCAAAGAAATGGATGACATTGAAGGAGATCAATCAAAGGCAGTTGCAGTAATCAAACCAATGACAAGGGGAGTCTCAGTCCCGATCCAATACCCCACATTAAGCGAAACGAACTACAGCATATGGATTGTTAAGATGAAGATAATCTTGCGTTCGCTAGGAGTATCGTCAGTGATCGAAGGTGAAGACACAGACGTCGTCAGAGATCAAGGCGCCATGGTAGTCATTTCTCAAGCCGTGCCAGGTGACGTGATGATGGTAATCGCGGAGAAGCAAGCGGTAAAGGAGGCTTGAGACGCACTCAGGGAGATGCGGGTTGGCGAAGATCGCGTCAAGAAGGCACGCGTCCAGGGGAGTCTCAGTCCCGATCCAATACCCCACGTTAAGCAAAACGAACTACAACATATGGGTTGTTAAGATGAAGATAATCTTGCGTTCACTAGGAGTATCGTCAGTGATCGAAGGTGAAGACACAAACGTCGTCAAAGATCAAGGCGCCATGGTAGTCATTTCTCAAGCCGTGCCAGGTGACGTGATGATGGTAATCGCGGAGAAGCAAGCGGTAAAGGAGGCTTGAGACGCACTCAGGGAGATGCGGGTTGGCGAAGATCGCATCAAGAAGGCACGCGTCCAGGTGCTGAAACGGCAACTGAACAAGTTACACATGGAGGATTCTGAGACAATAAACGGCTTTGCAATGAAGCTTACTACACTAGTAGGTGAGATTCGCTCACTCAGCACAAAACTCGACAACAACGAAGTTGTTGAAAAACTCTTTAGTGTTGTTCCAGATATATTTCTCCAAATCATCTGAACGATCGAGCAGTTTGGTGATATTGAGAACATGTCAGTTTCCAAAGAAATCGATAGCCTCAGAACCTTTGAAGAAGGGCTTAAAGGGAGATTGCACTCACAAGACCGTGGAGAACAGTTATTTTTTACCCAGGCCGAGTCAGAAGCAAAAATTTCTAAGGAAAAAAAAATGAAGGTTCTAGCAGCAATAGTAGAGGAGGACGTCATAGGAGAGGGCGTGGTAACGAAGACCAAAAGCTGCATAACTTCGAAAAATCGAGGGTTAGGTGTTTTAATTGCAATGAATATGGTCACTTTGAAAAAGAGTGTCCCGAAGCAAACCAAAACGAAAGAGCCAACCTTGTGACAACGCAAATTAAAGATGAACCGGCACTGTTAATGGCTGAAAATTGTATTCTCGGTTAGGCAATACAAAACTATCAAGTGTTATTGCACGTAGACAAGATAGTGCACGAAGAAGATAGCAATTAAGTTCAATGTTAATGGGGATAATTTTGGATAAATATTGAACTTATGACGTGTTTAATATAAATTATTAGGGTAGTTATTTAGATAAGATAGAACAGTTGTCTATATTTTCCATATAAGAAACAGACCCCTGTATTGATATCTGAAATGAACTTAACATTTCCGCACTTCTTGTTTATCTCTATATATATATATATATATTAGTTTGTCTGTAAACGTTATCTACATTGTTGTTTATCTCATGGACCTTTTCCCTACAACTAAGAAAGATCCTGAAAGGAGAAAGAAGCATAAACCTATATCCTTAGGTTGTACAGAGGCATTTGTCACACATAGTCACAACTAGCCAAAAGACATATCATAGAACTAACCTTTTCTACTAATATGCCTCAAATAGATTTATTACAATCCCAAACAAATAGGCATCAACCCCGATGATATTTCTTACGAACAAATATTTATAGGATGTCGTTCTCCCCCATGATGATGTATTATTGATAGTTAAACGTTGAAAGATTCTGTAAATTGTTTATCAGTGACTCAGTTCCTTAATCAGTGTAACAAACCTAGTATAACCTTTATAGGCAGTTAGTCGTAAAGCTAGGGAATCTAATTTGTTAGGCAGTTTTGCGCCCTATACATTATTTGTTACATTTATTTAGTCTATTTCAAATATACACAAATGTAAATTGGTCAGGGTAACAATGTATCGTGTGATGCAGCACCCCTTAAGTGACGGGTTTGCCTCTTCGGCTCGGTCTCAAAAATACTGACCCGATCACAAACCCATCAAAGTAATACGCAGCCGTTTCTTGATGAAGTGAGAGTTGATGTGTGAAACCTTAGCAATCACTCTCACTTCACTAGTTCACAAAACACAAACTACTCGACACCCGAATCGCCATTGATGACCAACTTGAATCATCAAGCTTTAGTTGTTCTTCACATCCCCCCGCAAACGAAGGGGCGAATCGATAAGACCAAGTTTGTCTCGAAGAAAGGGGAAACGATGGTCAGTCAAGGGTTTTGTAAAACAATCGGCCAGCTGATCTTGAGAAGAGACATAGCGAATCTGAAGAGATCCCTGGAGAACTTGATCATGGATGAAGTGTATATCAAGTTCAATATGCTTCATTCGTGCATGAAATACTAGATTAGAAGCCAAGAATCTCACACCAAGATTGTCACACCAAATGATTGATGGAAGTATGACAAGGAAGATGAGTTCAACTGATAAGTTAGCCAAGGCGTGATATTTTGATTTAGTGGAAGATCTAGCCAAAACAATTTGCTTCTTCGAAGACCAACTGATGAGAGAATCTCCAAGATATACACAATATGCACCAACACTTTTTCGATCGTCTGGAGAAGATGTCCAATCAGCATCAGAGAACCCATGAAGTTGAAGATTGCAACTCAATTTGATGTGAAGGTCAACCCAACTAGACCCAGATAAGTATTCAAGTACCCGTTTTAGACTTTGCCAATGTAATGTGGTAGGTGCCTACTAATATTGGCTTAGCTTATTCACAGCAAAGGCAATATCTAGACGGGTGTGAGTTGGATAATGTAACACTCCTAACAAGCTTCGATATGATGCACCGTCTCTAAAAAGAATTCGAGAGGTGCTCGAGAGATGGACACCAATAGTAATGGGAGTTGGGCACGGTTTCGACATGGAAGATCCTTGAGAAACTAGTAAGTTTTTAATATATTGATGGTGTGTTATATACATCCCTGTTGTGTCATGATAGATCTCTATTCCCAAGAATAGATGGAGTGGCCCCATATCTTTTATTGAGAACATTGCATTAAGTCTGTGAATAAACTACTGCAAGCATTTTGTCTATGTGCTTGTAACTAAAATGCCATCCACATAAACCAAAATTAGAATGACAATAGCCTTAGAAATGAAATAGAATAAAGAAAAGTTTTCTCTAGAGTTCTTGAATCCCCACTTAAGCAATGTGTCCCTCAGTTTAGAGTACGAGGCCCTTGAGCCTGCTGGAGACCATACAGGGCTTTATGATGCTTACATACATGTGTAGGCTTCTCAGGGTTCTGAAAAACTTCTGGTTAAGACATATAAACATCCTCAGTATGAAACCCATTTAGAAACACATTATTGATGTCCAGTTGTCTCACCTCCCAATCTTTAGAGACATCAAGAGTCAAAATTAGTCTCATTGTAGACAGTTTAATAACATGACTAAATGTTTCTGAGTAGTCTATGCCAAGGATTTGTTGAAACCTCTTGGTCACCAGCTTTTCCTTGTACCTTTGGATTGAACTATCCATGCGGTGTTTGACTTTATACACCCACTTACAGCCAACTACATTCTGATTAGGAGCCCAAGGAACAAGTGTCCAGGTATCATTAGAGATAAGGGCTTTATACTCAGTTTCCATAGTAGTAACCCAGTGAGGACTTAGGATTGCATTAGAATATGTAGTAGGTTCAATGGTAGAAGAGTAAATAGTAGTCAAAGAACCAACATAGGGAACCTTGGGTTTAAGAGTTCCATCTTGAGTTCTAGTCTGCATAGGATGTGTTTTGTAATGAGAAGAGGGTTTATGCATATGATCAGGATGAGAAAATAGAAGACATATAACATTTTTTAGGTTAGCAAGATAATTGGAGCTTTATAAAGTATCTGTGATAGGTTGGGGAACAGAACGAGGACTAGTATGATGTGTAGTAAGACAAAGTGTAGAGTGTTTCTGAGTGTGTGGTGAAAGAGTGCTAGTATGAGTGGTAGGGTCAATACACTTATCAGCAACATGATTATATGAAGGTAGAATGATACCTTGTGAGGACATAGTCTGCAGAGAACAAGCTTCCTTAGATGAAACACCAAGATGATTAGTTGAGACTGGTAAGCACCCACTAGTCACAAGTCTTGTAGGTAGATTAGGAAACCACACCTTTAAGGAATAGACCTTGGATGACATAGACTGTGAGCTGTTAGGGAACTCTCTTTGTAAGGTAAAATCAATTTAATTGAAAACAATATTTAGATAAATATAGGTTCTTCCAGAAGAACTAAAACACGCATATCCCTTATGAAACTAACTATACCCTAAAAATACACATTTTGTAGAATGGTCTTGGAATTTATGAGTTTGGTATGACCTTAGACATAGAAAGCAAGAACAACCAAACATTTTCAAGACTAGATAGTTTAGTAATTTGTGAAACAGAAGTTCATATGGTGACTTGTTTGATAGAATAGAAGTAGGCAATCTATTGATTACATAAAGAGCAGTCTCAAAATCTTGTACTCAATACTTGTAGGGTATACTGGCTTGGGCTAAAAGAGTCAAGCCTATATCTACAAGATGTCTGTGTTTTCTCTCAGCCCTACCATATAAGGCTGAGGTATGAGGGCAAGGCCTTCTCAAAATGAACCCTTGTTCCTGTGCCATAGTAGATAAAGGCCTATATTCTCCTCCCAGTCACACTGAACTGTTTTTATGGACCTCTCAAATTGTTTTTCAACAAGACATTTGAATGTTTTGAAGGTATTAAACACTTGGCTTGTCTTTAATAGGATAAAACCACGTGAATCTAGTGTGGTCATCTAGAAATATCATATAGTATTTGTATCCTTCAGTAGAGAGAACATTAGAGGGACCCCATACATATGTATGTATGAGATCTAACACACTACTAGCATATGAATTAGGGAGAGAATAGGGTAAATTGTGACATTTCCCCAGTTGACAAGCTTCACGGAAACTAAAATCACTATTTAAAACATAAGTTAGATTACAAGCTTTTAGAAATGTGTTTAGAATATTTTGAGATGGATGGCCAAACTTCATATGCCATCCATCCTTTAAAGAACTAGAGAGACCAACAGAAAATACATTAGGAAGAACTGAATCATTGACTGGAGAACTTGTTTTAATAGTGATAGGATGAACCTCTCTTGCTTGTGACTTATGATAGCTTTCCAACATGTACAACCCACTCTCAGTAGTCTCTCTGAGAAGCACAGTCCCTGATTTTTTGTCCTTCACAAGACAAAATCCCTTGTGAAATTCAATAAAACACTATTATGATTAGTAAGATGTGAAAAAGACAACATGTTCTTATTTATCAGGGTACATATAAAATGTTTCTGAGTAAAATAGGTGTGTGGGTTGATGAATACAGACTAGAATTCCCAACAAGTGGAATTGGTAATCTTTGACCACTACCAACCAAAACACCTTTGTTACCTGCATAATCAGTGTTTTGAGTCAGCAAATTACAATTGCTTGTGACATGGTGACTAGCACCACCGTCAGCATAGCATTCATTGTCCCATGTTGAGACTTGAGTTGCTAGATAGACTGCATGTTCTCCCTCTTCTTTAGGTTGTTCTGATGATGTTGATCCTATGACTGAAGGATCATCCCTGTAATAGAAAATAGGATCATTGTGTTCATATCTGTTACATATCTGACAGGTAGGTTTGTTTTGTGAGAAACGTCCTCCTCTCCCTCTATAGAAGTTGTTTCTCCTCTTGTGTTATTGGGAAAAAAATTTCTTCCTATGTTGTGCTTGTATGCTCCTCTGTACTGACCATAAGAAACCTTTGGATTATTGTTGTTACTCTGTGACTTGTAGTCTCCCTTTTGAGTAAGGTTAGCAGATGTTATACTTAGACTAAAAACATGATTTTGTAGACTCAATAGGTGATCTAGTCTACTCTCAAAAGTGAGAAGACTAGTTTGAAGATCTAATCATTCCATAGATTCTTTGTTAGCTATGCAACAACTATTGGGGTGTACTCTGAGTCCAGGTCATCAAGGAATTGAGTCACCAAATCATCCATATACACTCCACTTCCAGCCAATACTAGGTGATCAACTATAGTTTTCATTTTGTTTAAGTAATCGGACATACTAGAGGTACCTTTGTGTGTCCTCTGAAATCCAGATTTGTATTAATTGATTCTGAATCTTGTATGTGAGCCAGAAAGTTTGCTAGCTGCATCTCATGGTTCCTTTGAAGTACCTTTTTTCATCAATTGAGCAGCCATCTCAGAACTCATTGTAAAGTATAACCACCCAAGAATGAGTTGATCATTCGCAATCCAGTCTTCATGATCTGGATTCTAAAAAATATTTCCTTCTTAGTCACTTATGAACTTATGTCAAGTCTCCATAGCAAATAGTTGTTCCTGTCAAGTCTAATCTGATTGTTGTTATTGTTGTTAATTGTTTGCAGATGCATACCTTTAGTAGCATTGGAGAAGTTGCCAGTAAGACTAAGCCTAGAGACTCACTGCTTGGAGTTGGTGAACCAGGATTCACCATTGAAGGCCTCAAATTTTCTCTGGCACCAAGTTAAACGTTGAGAGATTCTGTAAATTGTTTCTTAGTGACTCAATTCCTTAATCAGTATAATAAACATAGTACAACCTTTATAGGCAGTTAGTAGTACAACTAGGGAATCTAATTTGTTAGGCAGTTTTACCACCTATACATTATTTGTTACATTTATTTAGTCTATTTCAAATATACACAAATGTAAGTAGGTCAGGGTAACATTATGTCGTGTGATGTAGCACCCCTTAAGTGTTGGGTTTGCTTCTTGCGCTTGGTCTCACAAATACTGACCCGATCACAAACCCATCAAAGTAATACATATCCGTTTCTTGATGAAGTGAGAGTTGCTGTCTGAAACCCTAATAATCACTCTCCCTTCAGTAGTTCACAAAACATAAACTACTCGACACCCAAATCGCCATTGATGACCACCTTGGATCATCAAGCTTTGGTTGTTCTTCACATTGTTAACCGTAGATATTGTAGGCTGCAAGGAAAGGTAGACACCACGGATGCGATAAATGTACTATTCACTCGACCATGAAATATTTCCCGTTTAGAACCATCATTCTCTTTTTATTTAACCCGTTTGTTGACTTACATGATCAGGCTACCATGCAATAAGGTGTTGTAGTCCAAAAAGTGTCAATAAGATGTGGAAGATGTTATCTACACACCATCAGTACCTAAAACATGTGGTAGGTGAAAAGGAAAGAATAATTAGATGGAGTCATAAGGTCGCACGTGAAGGGTTAGTAAAAGCCTAAATGAGTCTACCGATGCATAACAACTACCAATATTAGTTTAAATCGGGATGTGCTTGCTGGTCTAGGCTGAATACCTACTCAAAATAGACGATCCACATGAATATAAATCCACATTTAGAGCCACGAAACAACTCGAGTAGGTGCACTTAGGGGGAATGAGCAACTAAGTTATGAGAATTGGGACAAATCTACGGAAGAAGATGAGGGCATAACTTACTTATATTTTTCTTGAACACTAAAATGTTTATGTATAAGAAAGCATGTCCATAACAAGCATACCCAAATAGTTTGTTACTCATCGTCTCATGATTGGCCATCAGATAAATTTGGTGAAATAAAAAATAGATATTTGGCCCTACATAGATCTAAAGCCATGAAATAAGAGAATATAAGGTTTTTAGAAATGATCCATATAAAGGAGTGATATATGAAGAATGGATGGTAAACCCAATCCGTGTGAAGAAACAAATAAAAAATGAAAAATGTGTATCGACTTCATAGGTCTTAACCGAGCATGTTCAAAGGATCTATTCCCTTTGCCTCGATCAAGCAACTAGTGAATACCACCGCAGGTCACGAGATCTTACAGTATGTTAATTAAATTTCTATATTAATTAGATTTCCTATTAATTTGATATTTTATATTAATTTAGATTTTATAATAATTGGGTTTTTTATATTAATTAGATTTCTTATTAACTTGTAATCAATATTGATTAGATTTCCTATTAATTTGGGCTTCAATATTAATTATATTTCCTATTGATTTCGTCTTCTATATTAATTAGATTTCATATTAATTAATATATTAATATAATTTAGTCATCCTATAAGTAAAAGAATATATTTTTATACAAAGTGTGAGGAAAAAATTGTGAGCTGCATATTTTATGAGAGAGAAAAATAGCTTTATGTCTTTTTTAAGAGATAAGTGAGGTGAGAGATAAACACTGAAGATCGAGTTCTGTGAATCATGAGTGAATGAGTCCTTTGTGTTTGGGAGTCAATTTGTAACCTACTTATTAATAATAAAAAATGTTTGTTGCCCATGGATGTAAGATTTCTTCACCATTTGAACCAAGTAAAATTTTGTCTTGTGGGCTTGGTTTATTATTTTTATTTCTTCTACAATCTTTCATTATCCTAACAAATGGTGCGGTGAGCATTGAGAAACAGTAGAAGGAGTAAATCCATTGTTGATCTGTAGATTGGCGAAGAAAATCTTGCCTAGAAACCAGAAAGCCACGAAAGATGAGTTCCATGAAGCTTAGCTTAGAAAAATTTGACAAATCTAATGATTTTAACCTCTGGAGAATTAAGGCTAAGGATTACTTAGTAAACAAGGGATTTGTTGTTGTTGTTGATGATAAATCTACACAGATTGATGTTGTGGTACTTTCTAAAGCTCATAGTGACCTAATATTGAGCTTGGGAGATGAAGTGCTGCTAGAGGTGTTTGAGAAACCTACAACGCTGAGGATATGAAATCGATTGGAGGTGATTTACATGAAGAAGTCCTTGGAAAATAAAATATATCTCTGGAAACTACTTCACACGCTGTCTATAGATAGTAACACAGAGATTTAAATGCACATCGATGATTATAACCGAATCATACTTGACTTGAATGCAATTGGTGTGAAGGTGGAGGAGGAGGATCAAATAATCATCATTCGAAGTTCTATTCCGAAGGAGTATGAGCACTTCATGGACACCATGCTCTACGGAAAAGACTCATTTACGATGGCCAAAGTCAAGAGCGTCTTCAGCTCCAACGATCTTTAAAAGAATAGTCTTTTGAAGGGTGATTCTGAAGGGCACAGACTGAATGTACGTGGTCAATCAGGCAAGAGAGATTCAAGTGCGAGGAGAGAAAAATATCGGTCAAAGTCCAAAGGGGCTGGTATGGGTTCAAATGTAATCACTTGGATATCGAAATCAGAGATACTGCAATGATGTCTGATGATTGTGTGTACGCTGATGGTTTAGTCACTTCTTATTCTTGCAGGTATAATGATAAATGGGTGTTGGACCGGGTGCGTTGTTTTACATGACTTCTAATAAGTATTGGTTTAAAAACCTGAGAATGCTTGATGGTGGAAGAGTCATCCTCGGGAATGACGAATCCTGCAATATCAAAGGGATTAGAACGGTTCGACTCAAGTTGTCTACATGACTTGATAGAGTAATTAACAACGTCAAGTATGTACCCAAATTTAAACATAACCTTCTTTCTGTTGGGATGTTAGATGAGGAAATAATTAGCTATAGGGGTGGATATGGTAGACTTAAGGTCTTACAAGGCTCTTTTGTTGTTATGAAAGCCAATAGGACTAATGGTGTATTAGTTCTTGAGGGTTTTGTAGTAGTACGGGGTGTGTCTAGTATGGTAAATGACTCTACCATATTGTTGAAAGGGTATTTAGACTCCGATTATGCAGGTTTCCTTGACATAAGGAAGTCTACTTCGGGTTTCTAGTTTATTGTTCTTAGAGGAGTGGTTGGTTAAAATTTTTGTATACAGAAGGTCATTGCGTTGTCGTCTACGGAAGCCGAATATATGGCTGCTACAGAAGCCATGAAAAACATTATTTGGCTGAAGGGATTGTTGAGTGAACTCAACATGTAGACATTCAACTGCATTTCATCTAAGACGTGGTGAAGAAAGAGAAAGTGAAGGTGGATAAGATTGCTAGTGAAGAAAATCATTCAGATGCTATGACCAAGGTATTACCGATATCAATACTTATGAACTGCATGAGACTGGTGTAAGTTTGCGATGGAGGTAAGTTGGTATGTAAAGAGTAGAACATTGAATGCAACAGATACTGGAATTACTATAAGCATAGGTGGAGAATTATAAGTGTAGGCTAGAAGTAACTTGTAGCATAATCATCTATTTAAATTGGTCTCATATATTAATTAGATTTCCTATTAATTTGATATTCTATATTAATTTAGATTTCATATTAATTTAGTCTTCTGTATTAATTAGATTTCATATTAACTTAGTATTCTATATTAAATAGATTTCCCATTAATTTGGTTTTCTATATTAATTATATTTCCTATTAATTTTGTCTTCTATATTAATTAGATTTCCTATTAGTTTTGTATTTTATATTAATTAGATCTCATATCAATTAATAGATAAATATATCTTAGTCTTCCTATAAATAGAAAAAAAGATTATTTATGCAAAGTGTGAAGAAAAAAATATGAGCTACATATTTTCTGAGAGAAAAAAAATAGTTATAAGTCTTTTTTAGTGATAAGTGAGGTGAGAGATAAACATTGAAGAGAGGGTTCTGCGAATCACGAGTGACTGAGTTCTTTGTGTTTGCGAGTCTTTCTGTAACCTACTTATTAATAAAAAGAGTGTTTGTTGGCCATGGATGTAGGAATTCTTCACGATCCAAAACATGTAAAATTTTGTCTTGTGAGCTTGGTTTATCATTTTTATTTCTTTTATTTTTTACCTAACACATATCATGATGACACGACTGACCAAGACTAAATAGATTTTAGCATAAATTGTGATCTTTATTGTAAAGTAATGATGCAATTCAGGTTAAAGAATATTAAGTCCAAGTATGAGTGAATGATTTATAAGAGCAATTTGGTTTGAATATGAAATTGTACACTAACAACATGCCTATTAAGAGAAAGGAAATTGAATCCCTATTGGCAGAAGTAAGGGAAACCTTTGGTATGGTGCGACAACATACGATAAATCTCAACCTCATAAATATTTTCTTTGGTCTTAGCACGGGTAAATTTATATATTTGTTCATAAGGATGGAATCGATGTTGGTCCAAACCAAATTATAGTATAACAAGAGATTATCTCATCCAAATCGTGAAAGAAGTGAAAGATTAAAGGGTATATTAGCCACCTTGGATCGATTTCTGTCACGAGCGAAAACAAAATTCCATTTTTGAAGTACTCCAAGGTGTAGGAAAATTTGAATAGGGCCCAAAATTCAACATTATGTTACAAGAGCTAAGAGAAAAATCTAGCATCATTATAAATTTTAGTGGTACCAACTAAAGGAGAAGTATTGACGGTTTATCTTGGGGTTTCTAAGAGCCTAAACTAGATACTCGACGGCATAAAAGATGGTACTTTCCTTTAGTAACAATGAAAAGAAAGATTAAAAGTTACTTCCAAGACCATCTAATTAAATTACCGACTACCCAAACCCGTCAAGTTTATCTTAAGAACACTTGAGTCATCAGAATAACTAACAAAACCGACAATTAAGTTGGAAGAGTTTAAGGTCACATTCACCCCCCCCCCCCTCATCCCCGTTGTTGATGGAATGTAATGATCATTTATTATAAATTAAAGAGGAAAACATTAGGGCCTTGTGAAGTAATGCGACTAACCAATTCCTTGATTAGATAGTTGATTTGGAGTTTTACAACGAGAATGTGGCGAAACTATGAATTCAGTTAAGTCGAGAATTAAAAACTGAGTATGTCAAGAGTTTAAAGTCGAATGGTGATATTTTCGCATGAATTATTGTTGATTTTATATAGTCCAGTAAGTTGAATATTTTTCATTAATTGTTTATAGATAGAAGGCTTATACCTATATGAAAAAAATGAGTTGTGTTTTCTTTAGAGAAAACTAAGACGATTGTGAAAGAGTTAGAAATATCACCCAAATTGGGGCATATACAAGAGTTAAAATATCTAGCATGGGTAGTTAATCCAGTGTTGGTGAAAAATAAAATGAACACTAGTGGATGTGTGTTGATTTACCGACTTAAATTATATTTTTACATAAAATACTCTTCGTGTACATCGTATTGATAGGTTAGTGGATGCTACATTAAAACATCAACTATTATCATTCATGGATTCTTATTCATGATAGAATCAAATTAATATTGATGAGTCCGAATTCAGCATGCTCCCCGGAAGAGTAAATCAGTCTAAGTCTCTCCGAATACCGGACATGCTACAAGGACATAAATCGAACAGATCACTTCCGGACAGATTACTTTGGACACTATAAACTTAATACTGTTCGAACTATGACTAAAGTACTAAAAAACCTAAACACTTCCTGACTAAGCTACTTGCTCTCCTGCTTAGAGCTCATGGGTCTTTAATCATGACACGGGTCCATTAAACATGACCCGAAAGCCCATAAGGGCTCAAACATCATACTATAAATACCCAACCACCAGCATTAACTATGGTTAATGAGAATTAACTGCTACCAAGCTGCTTAATTATCTCTCTACCTTATACTCTCTACTCTAACCGTTAAAACACCCAAACACCACCGTTAAACACCCATACACCACCTTAAAACTCCACTTGAAATTACTAGCCTACCCTCAGGCGATTATTATCCTCACCAAATATGAATCCAAACGATGAAAAAAGTACATTATTTATGATAAAGCAGGGTTTATATTATTACAAGGTAACATAATTCAGACTAAAAAATGCAAGTACAACTTATCAATGAATCGCCAATCATATTTTTGCTAAAAAATAGGGAAAAAATATGGAAGCTTTTATTGTCGACATAATAGTGAAACATAATGTCAAAGTTATGTATGCTTTGGTATTATCTGAAACTTTTGATAACCATCAAAAGTTCAATTTGAAGTTGAATCTTTTAAATGCTCTTTTCTGCGTGACTTGTAAAGGTTTGGGGGTATGTGATTAACAAGGGAGGAATCAAAGCTGGCCTTATACAATTAAAATATTTGTTAGCCATGAATTCACCCAAATCTACCAATGAAGTACAATTATTAATATGACGTTTTTAGCTCTATAAAGATTTATATTTAAACATTACACTCGAGTTATGTTTTTTACATTTTGAAGGTAGGAAGCACCTTTAGGTGGGTTGAGCTAAAGAAGTATCTTACGTTAACTAAAATATTATCTACACAAAAATATGAAGAACTTTTATTTGTTACATGTTAATGTTAAGTTTTGCAATCATTGTTATTTTTTTTGTGAAGATAACGAGATTCAGCGACCAATATACTACGTGAGTAAAAGTTTGGTCGATGCTGAAATAAAATATATCTTAATCTTGCGAAGTTAGTTCTTGGGTTGGTTATGGTTTCATTAAACAACATAATATGTCATACAATTGAGTATAATTCATTAAACATAAAAAACATAAATGTAAACAAATAACTCTAAAATTAACACAATTAGAACAAAAGTTATACTAATTACATAATAATTAAAATATGACATGCAATATAATGAACAATAATAAATAACCATAAACTTTATTAGAGGTTTTTCTACTGGAGAGAGTACTTATTAAATTTACTACACTTGATTATTTTCTAAACAACTTCCCCAAAATATAGAATTTTATTCTAACTTATGAAAAAACAACCTATAATGAATCAGAACCAGAACCAAAAGCCTTACATTGAACATTAACGGCAATAGATTGAACCATCATGATATAAAAATTCGTATATGTTTATGCCAAATAATATTTATTAATAGAATCAATCGGATTATGTTGTGAGTGTTATAACACACACGGCATGAGAACATGGAAAATTATGCTTGTATACATCACAACTATAAGAATGTGTTGAAATTTCAACAATAAATCTAGGTTCAAAATGAACTTCAAAAATAAAATTCGTATAACGATGAACTATCTACGTCCTTCCCACTTATAATATATATTTTAACTTTTTCTCCATGTCAGAACACAAAACAGTAACCCACTATCCAATATCACATAGCCATTAAGACATTTGATCCATTAACTTCAATAATATATGGTCAATCAACTCAATAATTTGGAAAAAAGTACAAAATTTTATTTGCGCATCAAAAGATTCTGCAACTTTCGATGTCATTTTCCCATAACGATAACCTTTGAAAAACACATTTGAAATTTTTTCAGCCAGTAAATTCTGCATAAACTCAACAACTTTATTACCATATTTTGTCACCAAATAATTCAAAAAAACATTAAACATATCAACATTTGAAGCAATTACACATTTCCATAATATCCCAACCATCTTATTTCGTGAGCCTTTACTCACTCCTTTCAAATTATCTTTTGGATTTCCACATATATGAACCACACAAATGAGTGAATGCGGGAAAATATAGCTAAATTAACTAATCCAAAATGCTTGTAAAATATTAAAATTATAAATCGTTTACCCAAACGAGACTTTAATAACTCCAAGAACCAACTCTAATTCATATTGTCCTAATATGATTATTTCAAAACAAAGAGGAAACTCATATATATATATATAACATATATACAAATAAAAAGTATACTATTATTATCATCATTTGCAGTTGCGTTTAACAATGTTCCTTTGGACTTTGATTGAAGAAATGTATTATCCAAAAACAACATCAGATGATAATATTCAAAGCCATGAAAACATGCACCAAAACCAATAAAATAACTCAAAGACGCTTTCGATAAAAGATCACAATCCAATAATATATGAGATTATGATCAATTGACCTAACTGCATCAAAATACATAACTAATCGACTATTAAATTTCAAAACATTACCAAAGATATGGTTTTCAATAATACAATTTCTAGCTAAATTATGCGATATATCAAACCCATATATGATTTTAAAACAATTTAATAATTTTTTTAAGTGTAATAGTAAAACTGGGCTTAAAATCTGGTAACAAAAACCACTTGAAATTATATGAGAACTCCAACTTTCAGACTTTTTTGATTTAAACACATCACCATAAATATGATGTCCTAAATATTTTGATATATACATATAACTTGTATCCTTATGCTCCCATATACGAATAAACCAGTCATAACCAGTATGAATATTTAATTTACATTGCACAATGATATTTATCTTTTGATTACAAACATATTGAGAAGAAAAACCCATTCTGAAGCAAATTTAAAAAGAGAAAGATGAAATTCTCCAGCATCACTAGTAAATAACTGACTAACACCAGCAATGCAATTAGATCAAGACGAATTAGCAAGTTCGCTAGTCATATGTCTCAAAAAATTAACAACAACTTCATTCGCAACACTACTTGCAAAAGCGGAAAACAATGATCATCATTAATATTATATAGAAACAACTCTACGTGACATTTCACTTTTATATTATGGTATTTTAACATTAACCTCCATATTTAATTTCAAAATGTTTAACATTTAATCAATTGAACAAACAATCAAATGATTAAAATCAATCTTATTTTCTAAAAATAATCTATATAATCTCTAATACAATAATACAATCTCATGCGTATTATATCCAACCCATACCATATACTCGACACTTATTCAGCAATAACACCATAAGTTTTAAAGTTAAATAATGAACAACTGCATACCTTGCACCAAACATGAAGATGATTAAAACATCTTTATCAATGACTTACCTATAAAAAACAACACAAGTCATTAATACTGAAAACCACGGGTGTTGAATCCAAACTTAACTTTGGTAGAAAAATTCATAATGAGATGTTTTTTACCATTCAAAATCTGTCATGCGACAGGACAAATGTTTATAGGTAAACCTAACTTGTCCAGTTTTGTTATACTTTTTGAAAGTATATGACATATTATGACATGGTCGTTTATCCAAAAGTGTTGAATCTGAATTAAATTTGGTAGAAAAAAATCATGCTAACATGCTAGTTAACATACACAATTTTTCATGTCGTTAATATTCAAAAACAAATTACAATAAAAATAATCCTTTCACAAAAAACAGAACAAATGTATATAGGTAAACATAATATGCCTTTATCTTCTTGTATCTTTCATAAATATATGACATATTATGAAATGGTTGTTTAAGAACTAGTTTTGAATCAGAACTTAACTTTCGTATAGAAAAATCATACTAACATGCTTTTTAACATAAAAAAAACTGTAATGCCTTTAACAATCGAGTGATAAGTCCTTATATAAAAAACCATAAGAAAATAGAATAGAGTAATCGACACAATATGAAAACGAGTAATAAAAAACTCTAAAATAACATAAAGATCAAAATAAGTTATACCTAGAATACAAACTGAAATACTTTGAATCGAAATACCTTGAATCAAATCTATCTTCTATTTCGAATCTATAAAAAATTGTAATAATTTAGAATAATAAAAAAATGAAATCGAATACGATAAACTAAAAACTAACACAAAATTTTAAAAACTTATCCCAAATTGTCAATTTGAATTTAATTACGAGTTAAAAACAGAATTCTTAAAACAACGAGAAAGGCAAACTATGTAAATTGATACATTATTTACCAAAATAGTATAAAATGTTATTTTAAAAATATCTAATATAATTTTTGTTAATAAATATTTTAGTAATTTAATTTAGAGTAATCTACCAATAACAACTCATAATCAAAATTATTTATCAATGATTACCGAAGGTTTGAAAAATACTCCTAACCACCTAGTTTTAGGACTTTCTGTTAATACTAATATACTCCATAATCGTTTTTCTCTCTCATGTTTTTTATTTAAAAAATAGTCATATCTTTTAAATTATATTTATAAAAAATTCTCAGAAATATCGTTGTTTTGTTTTTTAAAAAGCGAACAAAACTAGATCTATATTATATATTACTTTTCTTACTGTATTTAGTTACAAAATTAGTTGGAAAAGTGTTTTTATTTTTTTAAATGTCATATCTTTCAAACCATATCTCCAAAATATAATTGAAAATACAATTCGTTTTATTTTTTTATAAATGATCAAAATTAGATCCATTAAAGAGTTTTTTTTTATATCGGGTTGCGAAGATAGGAGTAATCTGGTTGCGAAATCTGTCTGGAATGTTTTTAATGACATATCTTTCAAACCATGGTTCAAAAAAATATCCACAAACACTATTGATTTGGTTTTTTAAAAAACGAACAAAACGAGATCCATTAAAAAGAAATTTTGAATTGTTGTACTACGTTTGGCTTTGAAAATATGAATAATGTGGTTGCGAAATTAATGTGGAAAAAGAAATTGTATTCCAGTTGCATAATTAAGAGTAATTTGGTTGCGAAAATAAAAAAAAATGAAAAATAATTCAGAAAAAAAGAATGGTTTTGTTCGCCCTTAAAATAAGGGAGATTGCACCTAAACTACCCACTCAACTATTATATGGCCATCTAGTATCCAAGTTTCGTTTTATTACCTCTTAATACCCATCTCAACTATTAAACTCCCATTTAATACCTAACATTATTTTAATACCCCAACTACCGTCACTCTTCCTCAATAACGATGTAACCAAAAAATTTCTTTCTTACTTTATCTTTTTATTTTATTTTTTAAAATATTCATATCTTTCAAACCGGAGCTCGAAAAAAATACTATGAAAGTACCATCGCTTTTGTTTTTTTAAGATGAACAAAACTAGATCCATTGATGATATTTATTAAATTTTAAAATAAAAATAAAATTTCACCAGTAACATGCGAGTTCTTTGAAAAAAAACTCTCAGGACATAAAGAGAGTTGTAGAAAACTTCCAGATTATAGAGTTGCAAAAACTCTCAGGAAATTAAGAGAGTTGCAAACAAATATCAGGAAATCGAGAGAGTTGCAATCAACTGTAAGGAAATAGAGAGAGTTGTAAACAACTGCCAGATTATAAAGTCTCAAACAACTCTCAGGTATGTTTTCAAATAACTCTCAGGTAGTTTTTCAAGCAACTCTCAAGTATGTTTTTCAAACAACACTCAGGTTAGTACTGACAAAGGTACCAGCGGGTATATAGTGGGGGTAGTTTTGTCCAAATTTTAGGTAGAGGTACCAAGTGACACTACTTAAATTTCAGATACTAGTTGGTAATTAGGTAGTTGAGTGGGTATTTACTTGTAATTCTCTTTAAAAATAAATAAATATATAATTTTAAAAAATTAATTAGATTTAAAAAAAATATGATCTTTTAAAAATTTAAAATAATTTTTTTAATCAAAAGATACCTTTATTAATAAAACTAAATGTTCCACAAAGCTTGAGGACAAGAAGTACAATTAGACAGATTTTGATTTGAAAAGTTTTGAAATTTTGCGCCCAAGCTTTCCTTCACTACCAAATCTGAAAATATCTGCGCCAAAGCAGTAACAACATTCACCAAAATTTTCTCAAATGCTCGCACGGTCTTTTAAACAAATATACCACCACAAATCATCTTCAAAACAGCCTCCCGTCTCTATCAAAGCTTCTGAAATCACCATCTTTTGCCCAACAACCACGTAACGGTCCAAATCTTTGCGTCTATCTTCTTACCTGCAAAACAAACAAGTCCATCAGTATCTCGAAAGGTATTAATCAACATTAATGTAGCCTAGACCAAGGCTTTCAAGGAAAACAATAGCAAGAAAGCTTGGAGGAGCATCAAGCTGCTTAAAGATAAGCTTTTGCTTGCATTTCAGAGTCCATTTCGCAAGCCAATCCACTGCTTGATTCTGGACTCTAGAAATGTGCTTTATAGTCATTCTAGACCTAATAAGCTTTCTACAAGCTGTTGATATGTCATCCTCATAACCAATATCATGATTCTTAGCTAACTGATTAGTAAGGATAAGAGGTTCAGATTCTACATCGAACTCTGTCCAATTATGTTTGTAACAAATAATTAAACCTTCAAGCAGAGCTTTTGATTCAGCAAGGATAGGCGTGAGTTTCGTGAACATAACACCAGCTCGATGAACGATATCGCAGAGCTATCTCTGATTAGAACTCCTCCACAAGATTCACCATTTCTAGCACAAGCCCCGTCCACATTCATCTTAAGTTTGCCACTTATAGGTGCATTCCACTTCAGGTAAACCAGCTTCTTATATCTTTCAACTGATGTGCATCCCAGAGCAACCCTGCATTTAAGGACTTAGACTAATGCTTATAGTTTAGTTTTTTAGAAACGTCAATTATTTTTATTATATTGATGACCAATTCAATAGCTTTATTGACATTAATATGTTGAGCTTTGTATTTGACTCCATTTCTAACTTTCCAAATTACCCAACATATAATATGGGGAATAAGATCAGTAACAATGGAATTTTTTTCTCGAAAACCATAACCAGTATCTTAATATATGAGGTAGCACCATAAATCTACTGATTTTTATCTTGATAAGACATCCAAAGAAGTTCCAAAGCTGCCAGGAAACGTTGCAGTTTACAAAAAGGTGATTTTTATCTTCGCAATTGTTGCAAAACAGACATTTCAAAACAATATTTAGATGTCTCTTTATCATGATGGAATCAATAGATATAAATTTATTAATTAACTTCCAAGTAATGAAAGAGAACTTCATGGGATGTTAGAATTCCATATTTTCTTGAACAAACTCGATTGGACATGCTTGGTTCTCAGGTTGTTCCAAGTAAGCTTCATGTTGAAATTCATATCATTAGAGTGCTTCGAACATAGAAGATCATCTGTATCAGGGTTCACTTTAAGGGTCTTGATAATATCAATCCTAGCATTAGATAAAAGACCCTGCATAACATTGAAATCCCACTAATTATTTTTCCAAAAAGGAATGGAACTTGGCATCCAGATACCAGTTTATATTGCTGACGCTTGCAATGGATGGCAGGTTGTGCCATGAATCCCTCCAAAAGTCTATCTCACCCTTGTCTAGAATCCATGATAGATTACTATCAGCCTGACCTCTGATGCTTGTTAACATTTTCCAAACTAAAGAACCTCTTATGTTAGTAGCAATAGAAGGATGACTAGTTTTATAATAAATATTCTGCATAATGTTTGACCAAAGACAATTGTTTTTTCGAAAATTAAACCATAGCTTTTGAGAGAAGGATTGCTGAATATCATCCAACCTTCTGATATTTAGCCCTCCCTCTCCAAAAGGCTTACAAAGGGAGGTCCAAGAAGACCAATGAATTGCATTTATTTTGTACTTTGATCTCCAAAAGAATCTATTGAAAATAGTTTCTAGAGTTTTGATGATATTTTTAGGTCAAACACAGCTTTGCATCCATTGAGGCAGAAGAACATTTGTTATTAAAGATAATTTTCCTGCATAAGAGAGCTACTTACTGTCCCAATCTATGATTCTATCATCAATCTTATCTAGAATAGGGTTAAAAATCTTCCCCTTATTGTTGTTTGACAGGATGACTCCCAAATGATTAGTAGGCAGAAAGTACACCTCGAATCCAATTTGAAGCTTCAAATTCTGGATTCTAGAATGATGAGTTTTTGATGATTTGATGATCCTAGTCTTTTGCTTGTTTATAAATTTGACCCGATATCTTTTGGTAGTTATCACGAAACCTGCTTAAAATATCAATCGAGGAGCGAAGCATATCTAAAATGTTTAGCATTCCAATCCTTGAGACAATACTTAAGCCTCCTCAGCTTGTACCAGAAAAGATGACTAAGCTTTCCACATATAGGCAGCATCCAATCCTGTTCAACAACTCTTTGCAAAGATTCATCATTAGACCACATATTTAAAAATTTAAAACTTTTCCTTTTGTGAATTGAAGTAACATTATTATTAAAGGTAACAATAATAAGTAAAGGAGCATGGTCAGAACAAGTTCTGACCATGTCGAAGACGTGTATTTCTTTGAAGATATTAATTCATTTTTCATTGATAGGAGCACAGTAAAGTCTCCTCAATTTGTTACTTTTGGACCAGGTGAATTTAGATCCACCATATCCAGCATCATGAAGGTTGCAAGCTCTGATTGTATCATTGAAATTGTCCATACTAGTTTGGCAGTTAGATGTGCAACCCATCTGCTCATCATGAGTGGAGAGGACATTGTAATCACCAGCACACATCCAGGCCTTGCTAGAATCAACTATACTCATTAAACTATTCTAAAGCTCTAATCTTTGACACTTAGCATAAATATAAGTTAGGTAGAATCTTTCCTCAATACCAGGGTAGTCCACTTCCATATGCAATAATTGATCCATGTTTTGAATGGTGCTCACTTTGATATCATCCATCTAGAAGACCCATAACTTATTCGATATATTAGCAGTATACTTCTTGAAGCCCATACACTCAATAATTTCCTTTATTTTATCAAACTTAGCCATAGGTTCCTATATTACAAGAATCCTAATCCTTTTAGTTCTCATCATAGACTTAAGCCTTCTCAAGGTTGGTTTGTTGTTAATACCCCTTGCGTTCCAACTAATCATTTTGATCATTATCAGAGTAAGATTTTTGTAATTTGTCCCCTCGGTTTAAGGACTTAATTGTTATTTTACTTATTGATTTTCTTCGTTTTGCAGATTTTAGCTTATTGTTAATGATTTCTTTAAAGCTTTGATCAGGAGAGAAGGTAGGAGTGCCAGAACAACTTCTTATGTTTTCAGGATTAGGAGTGGTTGTTTCCTGAAGGTTGAATTGAGTATATTCATATTCCAACTTGTCCAAGGCTTCAATAATTTCATTACTGTTTTTTGGAGAAGAGTAATTTTGAGAGTCAAGCGGTTCCTCCATCATGTTGATCTGCTTCAATTTCTGACTGAATTGTTCATATAATTGTATGTTCTGATCTTGAATCAGATCACTAGTACTTTTATTTGCCACATAATCTTGATCTTTTTGTGTGACGATAAATTTGAGTTTTCTCATGTAAACCTTAATTGTAGTTTGAGTATTTCTTGAATCATTATTGATCAAGACTTTTTTAGATTGAATCCCAGAATCATCTTTGTCATTTTCAGTATTTTCTTTACTGTTTTCATCTTCAATCTTTGGCGCTTTCTTGCATTCAGAAAATTTGCGGCTTATATGATAACAACAATCACAATATGATGGCACGTTTTTGTAACTGATGGAGATCCAACGTCCATCATTCATCCCAAAACCATTCCATATTTTGCTCTTTAATTTTTTAGAGATATCAATTTCAATTTGAGCAAAACAAGCGTTGGTATGAGCTCTGTTCTTCTCAGGTACAACAACTCTGTAAGTTGTTCATATAGCACGTGCAAGGTCATTCACCAATTTTAAGCATTCTGGCTACTTAACCATTGGATTTTCGTATTCCTTGTTAAAATCTCGACTCCATCTTAAGATTCTCATCACGGAATCATCAAATCTCCAGACGTTCTTCGACCATAAGGTGCAAACATCTTCCTTCAAGTTAAACTCAAGAAAAATGTGATGAGAATCTCATACTTCATAGCTGAATATACCTTTGAATTTCAATGAATCCAAGAAATTATCGAGCTTAGCTTTCTTTGGAACCCCATTGCTGAATTTTCCAATAAGCGTGATTTTTGATTGGCGAAGCAGTTGTTTCTTAATTTTCTCAGAATATTGGACAGAGTAGTGACTCTCTGTTTCTTTGATAGATTCCGGGTTAATTTAAACAGAGATGTTGTTTGGCTTGAACAAATCAATGTATTGCTTCGTGATTTGCTGTTGAGTTGAATCAACATTTCTAACACCGTGAAGAACAAAGAATTTTTCCGAATATTTGGAATAGATACTAAAATTATCCATGATTTTTTTTTTACCAAAGTCAGAGTTTGTTGGAGCACCCTAACTCAGGTTGACACTAAAAATAACAAATTATAGATATTATACGCGCTTTGTGTATTCATACATACCTTTTAAATTTATTTGTTGCAAATAATTATGGCAGCCCTTAAAAAAAAGTTTATAAGCACTTTTAAATTTTTA
The DNA here is from genome assembly GCA_036936605.1 of Limnanthes douglasii subsp. nivea. Taxonomy (NCBI): domain Eukaryota; kingdom Viridiplantae; phylum Streptophyta; class Magnoliopsida; order Brassicales; family Limnanthaceae; genus Limnanthes; species Limnanthes douglasii. The sequence goes on along the minus strand of JAUPFV010000002.1, from coordinate 63,453,380 downwards.
AATAGGTTATTGGTAACCTACCTCTAATTTAAATATTTTGTTGCTTAAAAAAAAACGATCCGCCACATTTATTTCATATAAAATGACATTATTCCTAATTAATTTTGTTGTGTGTCTCATTGCTAACCATTTATTTAACTCTTCAGATAAAATGAATATGATCCAAATGAAATTCGATTTATAAGAGAAAAAAATGTGGTCAGTGATTAGAAGAATGAGACTCTCCTCTTCGTCGCTTCTGATCCAAACGCGCCCTCTCTCTTTTAACAACTCCTCTTCTCGCCGGTCTATCTGGAACCCGGCTTCACCGTCACCGTCATCTCTCTCTGTATTTCTCTCTTCATATATTTCTTTTGCATCCATTGAAGAAGATGTTATTAAAGATTTGTTCTTGTACTACTGTATGTTATGTAGGGCAGTAGTAGTAGAATCCGTGTCTTTTGTTCCAAATCGATCCAAATGCAAAACGTATCATTCCTCACGCAGCCACAAGCTGCCGAGATCGACGAAACCCTCATGGGTCCTCTCGGCTTTTCCATCGATCAGCTCATGGAATTAGCTGGTCTTAGTGTCGCAACTTCCATAGCTGAGGTACTCTATCTTATTCACACTCGATTAGAGCTTGTTGTTCTCTTTTCATATGTCTGTGTGGACTGGAGATTGATTATCTATTATATTGCCAGGTCTATAAACCATCTGAATATAATCGTGTTCTTGTCATTTGCGGTCCTGGTAATAATGGCGGTGATGGTCTTGTAGCTGCTCGACATCTTTATCATTTTGGATATAAACCATCTATATGTTATCCTAAGCCTACTACTACCAATACCCTCTACACTCGTCTTGTAACTCAGGTACTGCATCAAACCTCTTCCGCTCAAAACTCATATCTTTTGCTTTGTATTGCTTATTCAATATTGTTTTACTTTTTACATAGCTGGAGTCACTGTCCATTCCTTTCTTGTCTGTCCATGATCTTCCTCTTGAGCTTTCGAAGGATTTCGACATTGTGATTGATGCAATCTTCGGATTCTCTTTCCATGGTAATAAGTTTATTTTGAATATCTGGTGTCTAGTTTTATTTCAAGTGTGAGCAGGAACACCTTACTGGTTTTAATGGTTTATCTACTCTTCAGGCACTCCAAGGCCACCATTTGATGATCTGATTCAAAAGCTGATTACTTTACATAATCATGATCAGACACAACAGAAACCCACTGTTATAGTCGCTGTAGATATTCCATCAGGGTGGCATGTTGAAGAAGGAGATATCAGTGGTGAAGGGATTAAGCCAGACATGTTGGTATATATGTTAGAAACCTTTGGAAAATTTTATGTTTAGTGAAAATTTTATTTTGCTTGAATTAAGGCGTGCTGTTGATTCTACTTATCTTCTGTATCTAGGTCTCTTTGACATCTCCAAAGTTGGCTGCGAAGAAATTTTGTGGCCCGCATCATTTCTTAGGTGGTAGATTTGTTCCCCCATCTATTTCAGAAAAATATAAGCTCCGTCTCCCTTCTTATAATGGGACAGCTATGTGTGTCCGAATCGGAAAACCTCCTCAGGCTGATATATCATCACTCAGGGAGAACTATATTTCTCCTGTATTGGATGTGGATCTTGTAGACTCTGACCCTGTGGCTCAGGTACAAAATCGACATGTGGTTGTTCCTACTTGTTACAATTTTTTTTCTGTGCCTGCGATTGTTGAAAGTGCATGATCCTTCGCAGTTTCGCAAGTGGTTTGATGAAGCAGTAGCTGCTAATTTGAAGGAACCAAATGCTATGGCCTTGTCAACAGCTGACAAGGATGGGAAAGTGTAATTTCTCTCTGCTGGTGTCTAATTTTACTTCATTGATGGCTTGTGAAACCACTATGCAGATTGCATATTAACCTGTTCAACCTAGTATTCATCTTTCTTGACTTCTTGTTACAGCTCATCAAGAATGGTACTGTTGAAAGGAGTTGATGAGGAGGGATTTGTCTGGTTAGTTTGGTTCTTAGTGCACTGTACTTTTAGTTTTCTCTTACTACATTTTGATGGGGTTGGCAAAGCAGAATAGCTTCCTTAGTATTTTGAAAATAAAATTATCAGCCTATATATTATCTTTAAATGAGTGATAAATAAAAAATAAAAAATCCCCAACCTGAGATTTTTTCAAGACCTTATATTTTGAATAATAATCGTCCTAAACAGAATATCCAGATAATTCTATCTAGATATATAATCGATTTCAGTTTTGGCCTAAGAGCAGGATCCTTGTTATAAAAAGTAGATTCGCAATAAGAAAGTGATATTACGGTGGGGTATTTCATTCTGAATATGTTATATTATTTGCTATTTCATACTCGTTAGATTTGCTTAGTTAAATTTTGATGTAGCAAACTTAATGTACTAATTAGGGATGCTCGATGTTACTACCATTACCATGTGTAGGTACACCAATTATGAAAGTAGAAAGGCATTTGAATTATCTGAAAATCCTCGTGCATCACTTCTATTTTACTGGGATGGCCTTAACCGCCAGGTACACCGAAATTTCCATCCAACTACGAGATTTTACATTCCTTTTGGCAGTTTCCTTTCTTTGCATATGTTTTCTTGCCAGAAACTGAAGTAAACAATTTGATCATCTAGCGGTGTTTTCTATGGTTAGTCGTGTTTACTTCTTAAGTGATTCGGCTGATATATAAAGAGCTCCATTTAATTTTCCTGAAATCTGTATTTTATAAGTTTCTCATGACTGAAGTCCGAACTTCAGAAGTTGATTCCATTCAATGTACATATTCTACTTGTATCTTTTCGTATATTTATTCTCTGATATTGTGTGTAGAATCATCTTTGTTACAAGCAAATAAATGTTTGCGGGAATGTTTTGAGATCGAACAGCTATACTGACAATTGTAAATAATCTTGGAAAGTAGAATTTGTCTTTTTTGGTTCTCCATAAAAGTACTTGTTTGTAGTCGTATAGTCAATAAGTAAATTAAACCATAGGAATAGAGTTATCTACAAACATCCCAAAGTACGTACTTTGTTACGTATTTTGTTAAGAGTGATCATATCGATATTAACTTTACAGGTAAGAGTTGAGGGAGATGTCCAGAAAGTTTCTGATGAAGAATCTGAGAAGTATTTCCATAGTCGTCCCCGTGGAAGTCAGATCGGAGCTATTGTTAGCAAGCAGGTATTTACTCTAATTTCATTTTATAGATAAAATAAAGATCTAGACTTCAATATTATGCTTATTATGTATGTATGGACGGCTAGAGTGCAGTAGTCCCAGGAAGGCACGTTCTGCACCAACAACACGAGGAGTTGTTGGCAAAATATTCTGATGGGTAATGTTTTGTACTTGACTAATCAAATTTTCGGTTTCCGATTCTTGCAACACAAATATACGAAATTGTTTTCCTGTCCTGCAGAAGTTATATTCCAAAACCTACTCACTGGGGAGGATACAGGCTTAGACCGGCACTGTATGAATTTTGGCAAGGCCAGCCCTCTCGTTTACATGACAGGTTGCAGTACTCTCCACGAGAGATAAATGGAAAACGGGCTTGGAAAATCGACAGATTGGCTCCATGACTCGCATTGTTATGTTCCCCAACACATGTACCTTGTCTACCTGCCCTACCCCCACAGTTGTACAAAAGAACTTGATCCAACACGGTGCTGAGGAAAGGTCTTCAAAACCTAAACCCTGTGGGTTTGGTTGGTTTTAATAAATAAGGACAGTAAATCTTTGGCCCCATTTGGGATTTTGGTCCGACTGGAACTTGATATATTTTACTAGTAGATGCTCAATATTGAGTTTATATTGATAGACTTTCAAAATTAAGTATCACTTGAAGTACCTTACAGTAACAATTTACGCAAACAGCCGATGCTTAGCTGGTGCTGCAACATGACAGTACTGTAATTTAAGCAAAAATTGATGTTACTTTTGAATTTACTATTAAAAATAGATATTTTTTATCAAATCAAAACATTCAAAAATATTGCAACATCCCTCTATTAAATTTGGTTGAAAGTACTAATGTTTTTCAATTTTGGTATTTGATCTAATACATTGTTTCATATTTTATTATGCATGACTATTTTCTACAGATTATTATGATTTTTTTTAACTAGTCCAACTAGGCCATTCAAAGGTAATCTATTTAAAGACAATAAAAATCTAACCCAACCAAGCCATTCGAAGGTAATCCATTTGAAGATAATAAAAATTTAATCCAACCAAGCCATTCGAAGGTAATCCATTCGAAGGCAATACAAATTTAACCCAACCAAGCCATTCGAAAGAAATAAAAATTTAACCCAACCAAGCCATTCGAAGGCAATACAAATTTAACCCAACCAATCCATTCGAAGTTAACCCATTCGAAGACAATAAGAAATATAGCAAAAACACTTTTAAAGGCAAAAGATGATAAATTAATTGTGGTTCAGACACCTCATTAAAACCTCCCCGCGCCACTAGGGTAGGAAAACGTATGCCCCATAATATTTACATTGAACTAAAACAAAGTAAATATTTACAAGATAAACTTATTCTAAATATAACCTTAGATGTTCAACATTTCATGGATGCTTCAAAATATTGCGTTCTTGGTCTAGGAGCTTGTATGTTCCTTGCTTGACCCTTTCATACATAGTGTACGGTCCTTCCCAGTTCAGAGCTAGTTTCCCGAATATCCTTTCTTTAGTATGTAAAATTAATTTTCTTAAAAATGTATCTCCCACTTGAAAGTCTATTCTTCTAAAATTGGATGCATACCTACTTCTCATCAGACCTTGATAGTGAACAATTCTCAAATGAGCTTTTATTCTTATTTCCTCAATCAGATCCAACTGAGCCCTTATTGCTACCTCATTATTCTCTTCAGAATAATTTTGAACTCTGAAAGAAGGAAAAGTAGCTTATATAAATGTGATTTCATTCATTCCATAAAATAAATAAAATGAAGACTCTTGAGTAGCTATGTAAGGAGTAGTTTGGTAGGCCCATAATACTTCTTGTAGATAATTTTGCCATTTCCCAGCTTCTGCCTCTAGATTCTTCTTCAAACCCATTAAATTGTTCGATTTGCTACTACAACTTGTCCACTAAATTGAGGATAGATTCCTCTCGATGCAAAAAAAACTTCCACATCTTTGTTTTTCAATTAAGGTCCATTGTTTGTAGTGATAGGTTTGGGAATGCCAGACCTACAACATATGTTAGAAATAATAAATTTATCACTTCTTTGGAAGTTTATCCGGATAATGGTGTAGCTTCTACCCATTTGGAAAAATAATCGATTACCATGATGATAGTACGACATCCCCCATAATCCATTGGAAGTGGCCCAACTAAATCAATTCCCCATCTATCAAATGTACCGCTTCGGACATAGAATCCATGGGTATAACCGATATGTGGATCAAATTTCCATACCTTTGACAATGATCACATATTTTGACCAAGTCTTTAGTGTCTACCATAATACAAGGCTAATAATATCATGCTAGTAAAACCATTCTAGTTAAAGCCTTGTAACCACAATGCGCTGATCCTTCACCATCATGTAAATCTGATAGAATAGTTTGGGATTCGTCGAATTCGAGGCAACGCAACAAAGGTATTCTGAATGACTATTTATAAAGACCCCCTCTTAAAACCGGTAATCTATGTGCTTTGAATTTTAGGTTTTTGGCAAAATGTTTATCCTCAGGAAAAATGTTAATAATCAACTCTTGGATGTTGTACCTCCAATCTGGAGAGGCTATGGCAGATATTTGAATTTTTTCATCCATGTCAATCTCCATTTCATGACTTGTTACTATGGAAAGATATTAGTGTACCATGATCCTAGGGTATGCTTTGTAGTAGGCTAGAGTGGCTAAAGAATCATTCATTGAATTTTCCGATCTTAGCACATGTTCATACTTAATATGTTTAAAACTAGTTGAGACTTCTTTTAACACCTTTAAGTATTTCACCAAATGATCTTTTTTGGTTTCAGATTTTCCCTGTGCTTGATGAATGGCTAATTATGAATCACTCAATAATCAGATCCTTTTGGCACCACATATATGAGCCAATCTCAGCCCTGCTATTGTTGCCTCATATTCTGATTCAATGTTGGATGCTCTAAAACTAAAGCATATTACTTGGTACACTGAATCCCCAAAGGGGGACATTAGGTAAATCCTAGCACCACATCCCATTGTACTAGATCCACCATCGGTTCGAACCACCTATTGCTTCTCAGGCTTACTGGTTTGAACTTCCCCATGAGGTCTTGTGGAGTGAAACTAAAACCAAAAATCAGCCACAACTTGAGCTTTCATTGCAATTCAGTGTGCAAAGTCAACATCATAATTCCCGATCTCAACTGACCACTTAATCAAACGACCCGATATGTCAGATTTTTGTAATACATTCTTTAGAGGAAAAAAGGTTTGAACTGTGATGGAGTGCACTTGAAAATATGGCCTCATTTTCCAGGTTGTTATTACCAATACCAAATCTAGTTTTTCCAATTTCAAATATATTTTCTCAGCTTCCAACAAGCTCTTACTCATATATTAAACAACACGGGGATAGTTATCGACTTCTCGTACCAATACTGCACTAACAGTGTATTCCGACACAACTAGATACATACAAAGTCTTTCTCCAACAAAAGGTTTTAATAAAGTTTTGGGTGAAGATAGGTGTTGCTTAATTTCGAGGAATTCTTTGTCACAATTTTAATACCAGTTGAAGTCTTTTACATTTCTCAAGACTTGGAAAAATTGAACGCACTTATCTAATGACCTCGTAATAAACCTGTTTAATACTGCTAACCTCATAGTCAATATATGAACTTCTTTAGTAGTCCGAGGTGGATCCATAGGCAACCGAGTATTGAATTGGTATGGTTCATCTTGCATCCGTTACTCACTTATGATGTAGCATAAAATTTTACCGGATCAGACACTGAAATTATATTTTTTCAGGATTTAATTTTAGGTTGATGACTTCCAGGTTAGAAACAATTTCTTGGAGATCACAGATATGATCCTTCTCTTGGAGGCTTTTAACCATTATGTCATCAATATAAACTTATACATTTATTTCAACTTGGTTGGCAAATGCTTTATTAACCAAATTTTGATAAGTAGCTCCACCATTATTCACCTCAAAAGGCATTAATTTGCAACGATGAAGTCCCTTATCAATGATAAAAAATAATGTGATCATGATCGTTCAGATCCATCTGTATCTGATTATACCCATAATAAGAATCCATGAAGGATAATAACTTATTCCACGTTAGGGAATCTACCAGTTGATCTATCCGGGGCACTGGAAAAGGATCCTTGGGACAAGCTCTGTTAAGATATGTAAAATCAATACACATATGTCATTTCCCATTTTTCTTCTTAATAAGAAGCGGATTGGTAGTCCAAAGAGGATACTTGGATTATTTAATGTGCCCCACCTTGGTTAACCAATCCAGTTGTTGGACTATAGCTTCTGACTTTTCTTTAGAATACGCTCTCCTTCTTTGTACTAACGAACCTGCATCAGATCCGATCTTACATATAATATTTTGATGATAACACTTGTCGGTACTCTAGTGACATCCTCATTGCACCAAGCAAACACATGTAAATTCTTTGAGATAAAAAGAATAATAATTTTTCCTTCAATTCTAATGGTAATTTGGATCCGACCCTGACGCTTTTCCTTTTTTCCAGATGATGAATTTTGACCTCTTCTATTGGGATAACAACAATGGGAACCTCCCTTGCATCATCTATCTTATTCGATTCCGCAAAAGGATCTACTAATTGTTATTCTTTTCCAGTTTCCCCTGCTTCTAATGATTTTGGAGCGAGAGCAGTGCCCTAACATTCTCTTGCAACCTTTTGACTGCTTTGGACCACCCCTACTTGGCCTTCAACAACATATTTCAAACACTGGTCAACAATTGATGCTACTGGATGCATCGTAGGTAACCAAGATATACCAAATATCATATTATAGACGCCAGACAATCAATTATTACAAACAAAATCTTAACCATATTATTGAATGGCCCTTAGCCTAGCAAGGCCTCACCTTCAAGTTTCCCAATTACCTCAGCAAGGTTGCTTGTAAGCCCCACTATAGTTCTGTGTGAACGTCAAATAACAGAAGGATTTTTTATTTGTTTCTAGGCAGATAAAAACAAAATTTTCCCGAATTGATGGCACAGTTACAGTATCTCCCCCCAAGAATAGTTAAAGATTCAAAGTAGCGGCATAGATCGGATACCTTCGTTGTTATATTTATTACCACAAAAACTTGATTTCGATCTGGATCGGGGTCTAAGTATTCTGAAATCACATCGAATCGTTCCATAATTATCATCATATTTTCTTGTTTAGATGTTTTTATACTTTGTATTTGAACATTTGTTGATGTAACCTAGGATGTAGTTGCACTAGGCTGAGGAAGGGTGTTAGTTTTCCTGTTACCTCCTTGTTTTTTTGACAAAAGTGGACAATTTCCCACTTTCAATCAATGTTTGCACCTCTTACTTTAGAGCTATCCAATATTTGGTATCATGACCCATATCATTGTGGTACCTACCAAGGTGTGTGTTTCGATTTTTGCTACGGAATTGAATTGGCGTCGGCCTCCGGAAATGGACAACATTCTTGGTTTTATCATAAATTGTGGCTACATTTTCAACATTCAGGTTGAACCCACTAATTCCCCCTTGGTCTAGTCTGTTGAACATGATCCGATTGACTCTGTCTAGGCCGATGCGAACCCTCTCCGAACTCCTTAGGACGATAGTTAACCGTAGTTTGAGACTAAATACTGGCTTGTGGGAACAGATTTATTTTGACGTGGTAATCATGACCTCTTGGTTTCCTCTACTGTGATTTATTTTTTAGCATGATTCAATAATCCTCCCTAATTCATCGTTTTCTTCCAAGTAACTGAATCAGCCAAATCTCCTGGCATTAAGCCTTGTCTTATAGAAACTATAGCTACATGCTCAAAACAATCAACCAACCTATCATTTGTATTCACAAAATGGCTGATGTAATCCTTCAAAGACTCGTTTTGTTCTTGTGCGCAATGAATTATGGTGTCACTGGTTCCTTTGAGCTCTTTACTTCCTATAAACTGCCTTTCGAACGCCATCCAAAACATGTCAAAGTTTTTTATGCACCCTTTGCAACATGTTATACCATTCACAGAACTTTCCTTGAGAGTTTGAGAAAAGGCCGTATACAATATTATCATCATTAAAACCCATCAAAAAATATTTGAACTGTTCGAGGTGATTATAAGGATTTTGACTTCCATCATATTTCTCCATTTCCGAGTTATCAAAACGCCTCGGTATATGTCCAAATATATGTTTTGAAGACAAATTTGTCTGCCTCTAATTATACCATTGGCTAAACATATGACCCTCATAGGGAGTGACAAATATACCTAGTTCGGACTCGACAACGAATTGATCACTTAGCAGATGATCAATGCCGTGGTATGCAGACCCTTTCACCTTGCCTTGATAGATTTTTTTTCTTTTTCCCTTTTTATCCCTTTTCTTACCTTCAAAACCCTGTTTAGTTGATATTTTCTTAGAATGCTTTTTAGTTAATATTTCTTTCTTCTTTTCCCATCTGTGATCACGTCTTGGTGAGGAAGAAGAGATATCAGAATCTGATTTCGTGGTTGAGTTTCCAACAGAATCCAATGTGTTAGATAGCCCGATGTTCTTTTTTTGTTTCTTTACGATGTTTTGAGGACTGATTACTTTCATATTATTTGCGTTTGTTATCTAGCTTATTAAAATCGAGAGATCCTGATGGATTGTTCCATTTATCTCTTTTCAACATGTCTTTGAGCTCTCAAAGCTTCAATATCTGCCCGCGGCTGATCACGCTCTTCTTGCTTGAAAATTCTTTCCTCTGTATTGTACATTATCTTAGACATGTTAACGTGCTCATTTTCACCCTTTATCCCATCATGCTCAAGAGGGGGACAATTTGCATGTCTGGATCCATGCCTCAAAGAAATTTGAAGGACGACGGGTTTTAAATATTGCTATTCGGGTACCTCAGTCTCCAACTGTGGTCGCTAATTTGGTATGGAATTTAGTGTGGACTATTCATGATTGAAGGGTATTGACAGTTAATTTAGATGGTTATGTATTAATTTTTGGGTAAAGATTTGAGGGATAATTAATGTGTTTGCTATTATTAATGGAGAGATAAAATCAATCAACTAACTAATTAAATGTTGTTTTGGCCCTATTTATAAGATTATGAACATCCATGGGCAAACGGAATCGGTTTTTACATTTGAGGAAGTTCGGTAGGTTTGGAGGCCCAGAATAAAGTGAAGTAGGTACTCAACTTACTATACTATAATAGACACATAACTTACTAAGTATTTCTCTTATTATAAGTCTAAACTGCCTTCTAAAAATAATCCAAACCACTTTATCCTTTGCCTTCCAACAAAATCCGAACCTATGCGGATTGAGTTTCAGATATAGGACCCTAAAATGTAGACGTTTATAGAAGAGCCCCGTTGGAGAAAAACTAGCAGTATCACACTTCATTGATCTCTGGCGTCCAATAGCTGTATTGTTTGTGGCTGAATTAGAGCTGGTATTTTTACTAGTTTGTCTTAGTATAGAGGAAGATGCGGATCTATGCACTTGTAGTTGTAAAAGCAAAGCAGATGATGATCCATCATATACGACTTTCAGCGAATCAGTCGAAATTTGTTTTGACGCAACTTTTACAGACTTAGATAATCGCTACATAACACCCTTCATGACTGAGCTAGACCCAATGTCGATGGATCCGGGTTTCTTCCAAACATTACTGTTGTAGTCTGAACCTTCGCTTTCCGTTAACTGTGGAAGAGAAACCGACACTGGAGTAAGAACATGACTTTTTACGAAGGTCACCACCGGGGATTGTAACGCCAAAGAGGAAACATCATCAACAACGATTGAGTCCACTTCACCATCTATGACACGAGTCCTCATATACGAAATTCGCATCCCGCGACAAAGGGTCGGCCTGGTCGGGTTGTTCAAGTTATCACTCGTTAGCGGCGGCGAGAGCTGGCGAGAGGAATGAGTATTTTTGGTACGGTAGTAATAGTAATTGTCATTAGAGAATCACCAAACCTAGGGTTTTTGAATTGTTCACCGAATCTAAAAAAAAATGTTATTAAAAAAGCAAGAATAAGAAGCAAAGTCGATCAGACGAAACCTCATTAAACAAAAAAATCTCTGCAATCGGAAAGTTAGGGTTTGCAAAATATGTGTTCTAAGAAAAATTTAAAAATGACAAAGGAGAAGATAATGATAATCTTGTTTATAACTCTTAATTTAATCTTAGATATTAAAATGTATATATATATATATATATATTTTTTGCACATAAGAAAAGATAAAAATGCAGAACTAAAATTCTAGATTTAAAATTGAGAGACATATCTAACGGTACAAAAATCATAAGCAAACCAAAAATTTAATTTACGGAAGAGAATCAAAATATTTCATAATTATTAAAATAAGTAAAAAATGTTGAAAATATTATTCTTTATAAGTTTTTAGTATTTTTCCATCTTATTTTTTTTAAATATTCTACACTTGCTTTTACCTTCTTGCTTTTTATTCTTTTTATAATTTATATTTTGATGTCACTATGCACTGTCCAACTCGTATTCCAACAAACACGTCACTAAATCAATTTAAGCCGAACATATATTATTTAACTTCTAAAATTAAACCTTAAAAATCTAAAAAATCAATTTTTTTTAAAACAATTACTCATAACATAAAAGAAGAAGAAAACACCCAAATCAAAGATTCAACACGAGAGAATATCAGACAAACAACCAACAATGTAATATATTCTTGTATTTTAGTTGTACATTCATCTAACATCAAAATATGTTTTAAAAAAACTAAAATAAAAAATCCTGATTTTGCAGACTTAGTTTCGAGATACCCACTCAGATTTAGTTGTTTTCTTAAAAAATAACTAATTTTGAGTGGTTGTCTTGTAATTAGTTGTTTTTTTAAATAACACATGATTCCAAAATGTCCACTCATAATCATGAGTTATCTTTTCCAGAAAAAGGTTAATGGAAATCGATTTCATGAACCTGTGAAAGATGTTTGGCATCGATTTTTAGAAAAAAACCAAATAAACAAAATTTTCAAAAGTTTCATCAAATAGATTTCCAGAACAATTTTGTTTTCATGGAAATTGATTTCATGAACAATTGATATAATCAATTTCAATGAAAAAATAACAAGATTCAAAGACAATTTAACTGGGTACGAATTGCTAGATATGAGTTGCTGGATTATGGTGGCTAGGGTTTGCTTTGCTGGGTTAGAAGTAGGTGGTTATGGTTAGAAGGTAGAAGAAATAGGTGTTTGGATGGATAATTAAAAGAAGGGTAAAATAAAAATTTTCTTTAAGAAGGAAATAACAAAGTGATATTTTTTTAAACATTGAGGAAATAATAAAAGTTATGGAGGAATAAATTTACCCTATTATATATTATATATATAAAAATGTTATGTGACATTTTTTTGAATTTTATTTTACATTGATAGACTATTTTTGTTTTTTTAAAACGAATTTATGTTTTAAAATATATTAATATATGTTTTTAAAACTATTTAATATTATTGATAAAAAAATTTAGTTGTTGGGTTTAGGATGAGTTTTGGTTAAGTTTAATTGTATTACTTAACCATAAAAAACATATATAATAAGGATTTTATATATAACTATACAAATAATATTTTAAGACTCACAATAACCATTGCCAATATAATGTGTCACACTGTTTGTGATGAGTGAACAATCATTAATCTATTCTAGAACATTTATTATTCTCTCTCAAACTGCTTTTTATCTCTTTGTTAGTTGCTCTAACAGTCTGGTGCCGGACTGGATAACGGAACCGAGACTCATCAATAACTACAATGGAAGTGATATTTTGATTGGTATCCGGAAGCCTTATTCCAAAACTAGATCTCCGAAAGAAACTTTCACTCTTTGTTGTAGTAAAGGTACATTATGGCAACATGACAACGCAATATGCAATAGATACGTCCAACTCACCGGGGAGAGATATCATACGATAAGGGTTGGGAAATGAGAACAAATCCAAATAGAGAAGATGAGTTGGAGTTCACAAGACTGTAGGTACCAGACCGATGTTACAACTCCCTCAGGAAAAACTATAGAGTAAGACATGGTTATATATCTCCCACTTCTATTTTCCACTTCAAGAAATAACAAGGGGTATTAATCTCCACCTAGGCGAAGTTACTATTAAAAGGATGAAGATTTTTCCAAACACATACACTATTCGCGGTCAGGAAAGATAGACACTTTAGAAGAAAATCTCACATAGACCGTAATAGTGAGCAAGGGAGGGGGGGTGTGACACCCCAGGTGGGGCTGCAGATACGATAAAAAACTAAATTGACCTTATAACTCGGCGACAAACGCTAGCTCCCAAAATTTTCCTATATCTGGTATCGAAAAACATATGATTCCTCCCCCATATGGTCCACATGTTGGTTTTCAGCCTTCATCGTCGTTATCCGAATTATTTTAAACAGATGGTTCTGATGCAGGAGGTGAATTATCTACCAAATTCTAATATACCAACAGAGTCTACAATATCATGTGGATCCATCTTTAGGTCTAGGAAGGGATAAATAATTTTACAGCCAAATCTACCTACATAGGATTTCTTCTGTGACACTATAGATCTTAGCCGTTGAGCTCTAAAAAAGGTTTGACCTTTTCAAGATGGAAAAGTATGATGGAAGTGGTTCACAAACACTATATCATGAAATTCAAAAATGTCATTATGTGTTTTGATGACAATGACAATCTCCTTTATCGAGCTTTCTCAATGACCTACAAAGGTAATGCCTTGAGATTGTTCATTCCGTTAGCCCAAACATTTATTTCCAACTCAGACATTCTTTGGATCGTTTTCATAAATCAGTGTATTAGAGGCTATCAGACGAAGGTTCATAACGACCATATCATGCATTACAAACGAAAGAGTGGAAAATATGAGCAACTCTACCCAAAGCTTTATTCAAACAAAAAAATGCCGAGTATTGTACCGAGGATGTATGAGGTGCTTCGTTTAGACATAGAATTCCTCTTGTGATATTAACTGAAGATGTTATGAAGACAAGAGGTATTAATTTTGGGGTGTTGTTAGCACAGATAGAATCACAAATCAGAATCAAGGACACATGCCTTTTGTTAGTTCCAGATGATCAACCTTAACAAAATTACATACCCTCACTCTGACTTATTCAATCACCTCAGATGCATACCGAGCTTCATAGATGCAACAAGAACAACATATCAACTACTCTATACCTTTTCCTTATGCTACACCGGTTTAGTCCCGTCCATATCAAGATCAAAGTCAGGACGTGTAGAGGAAAGTGCAACATATTCTGTTCTGAATGGCAATCTCGGTAAGAGGTTAGGATGACCGTAATAATAAGTGTCTTAGGCACAGTAACCATAATGATCTTTATGAGAGAGTGGAAACGATATACCATAATACTAAGAACCACATGCAGTAGAAAAAATCTCCTCTAACTAGCAAGCCTCGGGCGAACAAAGGTAACAAGTTATTCAAGTATCATTATAATATAGGTAATTATACATCATACTGTCTAGCGGTCAACAATAGTGCCATCTTCCTAAATCATTCCATACATCTGTCATCCAACAACAAAAGATTCTTCCCCCATATGGTCTACATGTTGTTTTTCAGCCTTCACGTCAATAACCAAATTATTTCAAACTGATGGCTCCAAGGCAGGTGATAGGTTATCTACAAAATTCTGATGTACCAACAAGGTATGCAATATTATGTAGATTGATATTTAGATCTGGAAAAGGACATCCTATTTTTATAGTTAAATCTATCGAAAGAGGTTTTCTCCTATGACCTTAGAGATCCCAGCCGATGATCTCCCGAGCAGGTTAAACAATTGCAACATGGAAATATATGATGGAAATGGAGATCTCGAACACCATATCGATCAATTCAATAATGTCATGATGTATTTCAGTTACGATCACAAGTTCATCTACTGAGTTTTCTCAGTGACCTACATGGATAATACTTTGACATGGTTCAATCAGCTAGCTCCGATATTGGTTTCCAACGTTGATACTCTTTGGACCATTTTCATACATCAATTTATCAAAAATAAGGAGTTGAAGGGTCATGAAAAAAATATCATGCATTACAAGAAAATAAAGGAAAGTTTGAGTAACCATACTTCATGTTTTGTTTAAACAAAGAAAAACATTGAGGGTGTACCATGAATTTCCATTAGATATAAAATTCTTCATAGGACATTGGCTGAAGATGTTATGAAGATAAATGATTTGAATTTTGGGGGGTTGTTTCCATTTCAAGCTTATAGTGAGGACGTTTAGAGCAAAATGCAATATGTTTTGGTATGAAGTGTGACCTCAGTAAGAAGTTAGGAGGACCGTAATAATAAATAACTAAGGCACAATAACTACACCGAACTGACCAAGAAAGTGGGAATTATATACGACAATACTAAGAACCACATACAGTATAGAGAGCCTCCCGTAATAAGCAAGCATTAAGATGAGAAACGTAACAAGTTCTAAATGTATCATAATGATTATTAAGAAATTAAGAACTTGATTGATATTGGAAAATAATTACATTTTGTAGGAAACAACATTGGTGATGCTCAAATGAGCATCAATAATAGTTTAGGGTCTGATGGAGCAGGTGGATCGCGGACCCACGTGACTATTCTAAAACAAAAGAATAGTAACATGGTAATTATACGCAAAAATGATGAGATGTTTGATCTATCAAGTGAATATATTAACCCAAACCTGGACTGTCACGTGGTTGTCCTTTCGGGTGGATAATATCTTAATCTGGACCCTGACCGCCACGTGGTAGGTATCATTTTAAGAGGGGTGACCTGAATGCGCCTTTTGGGCTTCTTAATATTGATTTAGGAGATTCTATTTTAGAGATCACCAATTCATATATGAAGAAACATACTAGGAGTCTAGAAGCATAGTTCTAGAGAAATACGTCACCTCACCTCAACCGGGCTCCTTACCCCATACTATATTTAAAGAAGATGAGTTATAGGGCATTGCTGTCCCTCACGATGATACCGTCTTGATAACAATAGTTGTAAGGGGAAAGTAGATCCAGAGGGTATTGATATGTACTAGAAGTTTGGAAAATATATTATTCAAAAGGACATATTAAAAGATAAGAAACCTTCATATTATATGTTGTTCATACATAATAATGGTTAGGTTTACTGGGTTAAATGTTACTATCACCGGAGGATTTGAAACAAATGTGATTCTTGGAAGAGTTTAATGCAAGAAACTGGTCAAAATGAATTTTATGGTGGTGGTTAATCCTACTTTATATAATGAAATCTTTAGTAGGTGTTGGTTTTCCTGAATGTACGTTATCGCCTCGACTATTCATCAATGGATGAAGTATGTAATAAGATACATAATGAGAATGGTTAGAAGAAACCATAAGGTGGCTATGGAATGTTATGCAACATTAATGGAGCTGGAGAAAGATGAAAAGAAAAAAAATTAGTTTTTAAGGTCTCTCGATGAGGTCAAAGCGGTTGATGACCCCAGAGGCCCCCAACTTTTTCATTCCGAGAGAATATGTCGATGCGTAATGTTTTGAGATATGAGAGAGTTGGAGGATCGGTACCATGTTGTCAGGATCTTTGAGTGGGGAAGTTAATTGGTTTTTGTTAGTTTGTTGTTTTTGTTTGGTCTAAAAAAGACTTTACTAGGGTTATGTTGATATCATTTTCCACATGTTATTAGTTAACCCAAACGCATAACTAGTATCTCAACAAATGAGATCTTTCTCCATGGATAAGTCTGCAACTATAGTCATCGAGGTGGATATTTTGGCCATATTAGAGAGTCCCAATATTGTACATGGACGATTAACCGAATCTTAATGAAGAAAAAAAAATGAAAGTTATGGAATGTGCATGAATTTCAAAGATCTGAACAGAGCTTGTCCAAAGAACCCTTTGTCGATCCCAAATGTGGACAAGTTGGTGGATTTGACCTCGGTAAATAAACTCCTATCATTCATGGATGCATAATCTGGCTATAATTAAATCTAAATGCATCATTTGAACTAATAAAACACAACCTTCACCACAAACCATGGGTTGTATTGTTACAAGGTAATGCCTTTTCGCCTGAAAAATAGTTGGGCAACCTATTAGAAACTGGTCAACAAGGCTTTTACTTCTCAAATTAGAAGAGACATCGAGGTATACATTGATTATATAGCGGTGAAAAAAATTGAGGACTCAAGTCATATCTCTGATCTTGTTTAAACCTTTCAAAATCTAAGGGTTGTTAACTCAAAAATTAATCCGTAAAAATGCATGTTTAGGGTTCGATCTTGGATTTTTTTTTCTATTTAGTTTGTGAAAAGGGAATTGATGTTGATGTATCATAATTGGATATCTTGGATTTCATACAACCACCTGAAATCTTATGAAATATTAAGTATTAATAGACATACTCAGTACGCTAAACATGTTTATTTCTCATTCTTCTGATATGTGTGTTCTTCTTTTTGAGGTTTTATGAAAGGATAACAAATTCGGAGGGTAAGATTAATGTAAAGAAGAGTTCAATAATATAAATTAACATCTCACTTCTTTAGAGACGTTACCCAAACTAATTGTGTGAGAAACATTATATTAGTACTTGCATGTATCTGAATATATTTTAAGCGCGGTCGTTGTGTGGCAAGAGAGAAAATTCTCGAAACTTGTTTACTATATGATTAAAATCCTATTACCAACGAAAATGCGATACATTCAATCGGAAAATTTGGCTATGGAATTGAACAACGCGACAAAAAAGATAGATCCTACTTCCGAAGATATTCCATTGTTGTTCAAACCTTCTTCCCCCTCTATTTTTTTGCAAATACATGATATCTAAATAAGGCCACCTTGGTGGTAAGAATTTATAGGAAATTTTGAGATAACTTATGAGGCGATGAAAACTATCAAAGCCCAAATATTAACTAATTTCCTGATATAATTTTATGCCAAAATTTAGATGATCATTTGAAATATAAGAGCCATAATTGTTGGTAGGAAATAAAAGTGATTCGAATATATATGGTTCCAGAGCCGAGGTGCATTAGTGCTCCTTTGAGAGAACTGATGAATAAAGCCATTCGCTTTAGTTTTCAAGCTTCGAATAATGAAAAATCGCAATTACATGCTTGGTGTAAAAAGGGTAAAATTTGTGTAGTGACTTTCCGTTTATGAAAAATCACTCTCTTGGACAACTAGAGGTGCGCAAGGAACACATGATTAAATAACTTAAAGCGCTAAAAATTCAAGCCCAACTTTTCTATATTATACATAAACATGCTCTAAGACTAAATAGTTGATCACTTTGAAGAGGAAACCTTCAAAGTGTGTTAAAGAAGTTGGTGATTGAAGGTGAAAAATTCTAGCCCTTCTTGAGAGTGCTATTTTCCCTGAAGAAAAGGCAGTAGAGATTCATATTATTGGGGGTGGTGACTTTATATAAACAAAGGTTAAGCCGACATCTATTACGATGTGTTGGTCCTCAAAAATCTATTACGGTTTTGAAGGAACTTCATTGCGGGGATGATTTGACAGATTGTGCATTTAAGACATAAACCCATGAAGTTCTATTAGTAGTGTTTTATTGTCCAAAAATACACCGATGCAAATAACTTAGGATAAAATATGATTCTTGTCAACGTTTTGCCAATACAGCTCACTACCTAAGCGTACTCCTCGAGCCAGTTTATGAAGACTTACTTTTTGATAGAAGGGACATCGACCCGAGGGAACCTTTACCCATCGCTTCATCAAAATTTCAGCACATCGTTGTTGATGTGGATTATTTTTCTTAAATGGACGAAGGCCAGACCGCTCTCCAGAATAACTGCTAAGGACATGATTAATTATATTTTAACTAATATTTATCCTAAATTGGATTCCCAAAATCTATCATCAAATAATGATGAAGGGACGAGTGATGCATTCTTTTCTACCCTAATGACGAAAGAAGGTTTTAACTATACTTCTAAATAGTTAATATATTAATAAAAGTCTTCTATTTAGTGTGTGTGGTTTGGTTTCTTTCGAGGCCTTGTAACATATTTCAAGCTCCGTAGTTCGAAGGTTGAGTCAAAATGCGTGAATAGTTTGTATTTGACCAAACATTTCATAAAACGTCTCAATTTTAGTTGGCCGAAATGGAGTCTGATAATCTGAATCAGCAATAGAGCTCATACCAAAATTGTAGCCTACCATATCCTTTTTGATAAAAATTCTAAATGGTAAATTCGTTCAAAAGTTTCTAAAATAACAAAAAGTTATTTTCTTTAGAAATAAGTTGTAATAAAAAAATATAGTTTAAATTTTAAAATTAATGAAACAACATTAATAAATAAAATTATTAAAAATAAATAAATTAATGTTTAAGTACAAAAACATAAGTCAGATAATTAGAATTTACTTTTCTTAATTTCAGATAACAAACAAAGGACACCAATAGTTTTCAAATTTTACATTTGTCATGTTTTCGTCCCTCGTGTAATTGTAACTGTGTAATTAATGTTGTTATATGTAATTAGGGCGATGAGTTCTTATGCCAAATTTTTTTTTAGTTAAATGTCAAATTGTACCTAATTGTTTTATTATAATTATATTAAATATAAATAAATCATTTTAAGCTTTCTTTTTTTAATGATTTCTTGTTATCTATTATTTTTTCGTTTGAAAGTACTATAATTATATTTATCAAAATAATTCTTGCTGCTCAGGATAAGGGGAGAATATTGACTCGTAGTTCGAATAAATAAACATACAAACTTCAAATAGGATATAAATCATGCATATCTGCTGTAAGTGAAAGCAGTGCCACGTTAAGAACCTTAACCAACAAAATCTTCACTAAATCCACATAGCTAAAGAATAAACAGACGTTAGTATATATTTAACGTATTTGTCCTCTTAAACCTACTAATCCAGTTTCTTTCACTGACCACATTTTTACAAATCCTCGTTATTAAAAATCAGGTTGGGGACTAGTTTTCTATAATGGTGATATGAAGATTTGGTGATCGTGTGGACTTCCAAATCTTTTTATATTTGTTTTATAGTATTTAATATTGATAATGATAATGTGTCTATAAAAAATCATATCTAGTTATTATTGTTTATTATAGTCGTTTTGTTGCTAAACTCGTCCCCTATCTCCGGATTCTTCAGTATTCCTATTTTCGCGTAGCTCATTTTTTTTGCAATTTATAAATTGGACAAATTCCCCACTATCGATTAATCATTGAATCTCTTCTGTGTAACTACCAAAATATAACATTCTCGTAACTACCAACATAAAACGGTAGAATAGCCATGATCATTGTGGTACACGTAAAAGTACTTGCAAAATTTCTTGTTATCTAAGCCCCGTGTGACAATGAGGGAGTATCTTGCCTTTACCTTAATTATGTCATATATTACGGCAATGTTTTTTGTTAAAGGAGTGAACTGTAGAGTTCGGTTGTCGTAATAAAAGGCTCTCAACCTGCATGGTAGAATATGGGCACGTTCATCGCGTCTGGCCTCATCGCGTTCAGTCTCGTCTCCTCTTCTCTTATATGACACCGATGCCTTTGATACTTATAGTTAGATTTTGAAGAAAAGATGAAAGTTTAGATCTAGTATTTTTGTAATTTCTTTTCATTGTTTGTTCAGTGTACACAGCACAATATATATAGAGATTCAGATGGTGTAACAACCTTGGGAATATTCCCATGTGAGGTTTGTTACATCTTGTTACAGGCTCTTTGGCTACAGGCCAATTGTAATTCCCGAACAGGCTTTAGTTAATAAAATTGGGCTTCACTCTTTAGTAGCAGACCCATACACACATAAGACCAAGACCCATTTAGAGGCCTAAGTCTGATCCATGACTAAACCCGGCCTTGGGGGTTTAGTCAGTCTCAGACAGTACTTCGAACATAACACTCTTCTCTGCCTCTCTCCTTCTTCTCTTCTCTCTTCATCTCTTCTCTGGTGTGCATGGTATGCTTGAGACCAGCACTACCTTCGACATCCCCCCTCAAACGCAGTGGCGATTCAGACAGCCCGAGTTTGTCGCGAAGATACAAGAACCGAGAAGAAGTTAGGGCTTTGGTCAGGAAGTCTGCGATTTGGTCCAACGAAGGTACGTATCTGATCTGCACCGAGCCTTGTAGAACTTGGTCTCGTATAAAATGTACATCTAATTCTATGTGTTTTGTTCTTGCATGGAATACAGGGTTGGAGGCTAAGGAATTGGCTCCAAGATTATCACACCACACCACTGATGGTGGTATGAGTGGGATCTGCAGTTCAGAGAGCAGTGACTTCAACCAGATGAGCTCAGCAGAGAGATTTGCCAAGGCGCGGTACTCCGATTCAGTGGAGGAACGGGCGACAACATTCTATTTCTTGGATGACCAAGAAATAAGTGTTTCGCCCAGGAACACACAGTATGCCCCCACACTGCGACGGTCATCTGGGGAAGAAGCCCAATCGGTATCTGAGTAGCCATGGAGCTGCAGTTGGTAGCACGGCTTTAAATGAAGCCCCAGCCAGCGTGTGCCAGATAAGTACCTAACAACACGTTTTAGACTTTGCCAGTGTCTAGAAGTAGGGTTCTGTTGATGTTGACTTAGGCTATTAACTGCAAAAGCAATATCTGGTCTAGTATGAGTCAGGTATTGCAACGCGCCTAACAAACTTCTGTATTGTGTAGGGCAGAACAATGGAGACCCATCAGAAGCGGAATGCTGAGTGCCAGCCACCATGGGAGATGGACATGGCTTGGACAGAGACAGGCCTTGAGCACTAAGTAAGTCCTCGATATACTTGTGTTGTGTTAGGTAGAAACCACTGGGATCACGATGAACCTCTATTCCCAGGAATAGACTGAGTGGTCCCATATCTTTGAGTGCAAATATAGCATTGATATTGTGTATGAATTGAGTCAAGCATGTTGTGTCATTACCTGTTACAATAATGTCATCCACATACACAAGGATTAGGAGAATAGATGTTTTAGAGACCAGATAGAACAAAGATGAATCTGCCTTAGAATTACAAAACCCCCAACTGAGTAGAGTGTCCCTCAGTCTAGAGTACCAGGCTCGAGGGGCTTGTTTCAGACCATAAATAGCCTTATGTAGCTTGCAAACATGTGTAGGATAAGTAGAATCAATAAATCCCTGAGGCTGTGTCATATACACAGTCTCTTGTGGAACCCCGTTGAGAAACGCGTTATTAATATCCAGTTACCTCACTGACCAGTTCTTAGAGGCAGCAATAGTGAGAATTAGCCTGACAGTCGATGCCTTGACCACTGGACTGAAGGTCTCATAGAAATCAATCCCTGGCTGTTGATGAAACCCCTTAGCCACCAATCGAGCCTTATACCTTTGAATAGAACCATCCAGACCATATTTGACTTTGTATATCCACTTACAGCTAATAACATTAGATGCAATAGACTCAGGAACCAGAGACCAGGTCTTATTAGCAAGTAAAGCTTTATATTCAGTAGTCATAGCAGTTTGCCACTCAGGATGGCCAATTGCCTCAGTAAAACAAGTAGGTTCAAACACAGTTTTGTTAGCAGTAGTTAAAGTCCCTACATATGGTAGTTTAGGCTTAGAAATTCCACTACGAAGTTTAGTTTGAATGACATGTGTATGGAGTGGTGGGTGGGTGACAGAAAAGTGTTCAGGACTAGATATGGGTAGTTCTACAGTCAGGTTAGGGGTCTGTGAAGTGTTCTCATTAGTGTAAGTAGGAAGTTTAGAAACATAAGATAAAGAGTCACAAGAACTAGATGAGAGAGATACCTTAGAAGGGCTAGTAGGAGGCTGTTGAGTGTAGCTTTGTGGCTGCAATGGAGCACGGCACAGAGGTGTGTTCTGTTCAGTTGGAGCTGCAGAGTTAGGCTCAACAGATGATATCTTTTCACCCATCACAAGACCTGTGGAGATAGTAGGTAACCAAAGTTGGACTGACTCAGAAGACACACCTTCACTCTGATGAGTATTAAGAAAACCACTAGAGAAAGGAAACTCTCCTTCATTAAAGACCACATTCCTAGATATGTAGAGCCTCCCAGTAGAACTCAAACATTTATACCCCTTATGACTCTGACTATACCCCAGAAAATCACACTTGATTGAGTGAAACTGAAATTTATGATGTTGATAGGGTCTAAGACAGGGATAACATGAGAAACCAAATGTTTTAAGTGTGAGGTAGTTAGGAATTTTGTGAAACAGAACTTCAAATGGTGATTTATGATGTAGAATAGGTGTTGGTAGTCTGTTAATCAAGTAGACACTAGTCTCAAATGCCTCAACCCAATACTTATAGGGTAGATGTGATTGAGCTAATAGATTAAGTCCAGTTTCAACCACATGTCTATGTTTCCTTTCAACCCTACCTTTTGGGCTGAAGTATGAGGACATGACCTCCTCAAAAGGAACCCACATTCTTGAGCTATAGGAACCAACATTCTGTACTCACCACCACAGTCACTCTGAATAACCTTAATGGATCTTTCAAACTGTGTTTCAACCAAAGCTTTAAACATTTTGAACACTCCTAATACCTGACTTTTGTCCCTGATAGGATACAACCAGGTGTATCTAGAGAAATCATCTAGAAAAAGGATATAGTATTTAGACCCCCCAGTAGATTGAATAGGTGCTGGACCCCAAACATCTCTATGAATTAGATCTAGAACATGTGTAGAATGAGAGTTAGAAATAGAATAAGGAAGGCTGTGTGATTTGCCCAACTGGCAAGCCTCACCGAAACTATTGTCATTACTCAGAACAGAATGAAGGTTACAATCCTTAAGAATTTTGTTTAGCACACTAGATGATGGATGGCCAAGTTTTTGATGCCATTCCTCTTTGACAGACTTAGATACAACTGTAGATAATACCCTAGAGACTCCTAGATTTAGATTGCCTTGTGACTTAGGAATAACATCCATCTTGTAGAGCCCATCTTCACATCTCCCTCTGAGCAGAATAGTCCCTGTTGCCTTGTCCTTTACCAAACAGAAAAACTTATGAAATTCAACAAAAACACTATTATGATTAGTCAGTTAAAAAACAGAGAGTAGATTCTTATTGATTCTAGGGACATGTAATATAGGTTTTAAGACAATAGGTTGTTTTGTGAAAGAATTTAGAGTGGACTGACCAACATGTGAGATAGGAAGTCTCTCACCACTGCCAACTAGAATGTGTTTTGTACCTGAATACTCAGATTTCTGAGTCAATTGGCTAGTGCTACCTGTGACATGGTGACTAGCACCACTGTCTGCATACCAGACTCCTTCTCCTGATGTATCTTGAGAAGCCACCAAAGCACTTTGATCACTTTCAAACTTGACTGTTCAGATGGAGATGAGCCCATGACTGAGGGATCATCGCTATAGTAACATACAGCAGCAGAATGACCAAACCTGTTACAGATCTGACATGTTGGTTTACTCTGTGAGTACCTTTCACCTCTACCTGAGGCTCTATAGAAATTGCTTCTGCCTCTAGTGTTGTAGCCATTGTTGTTATAGTTAGATCTACCTCTATATCCTCTGCCTGAGCCTCTGTTTTGGTTATAGTAACCCTTCTGACCATTGTTTATAGATTGCTGTTTGACATCTCCTCTGTAAGCAACATTAACACTAGAAATATTAACTACATTCATAGCATTATGCAAACCTGTCAACTGATCTAGTCTGCTCTCATAAGTGAGCAGACTAGTCTGTAGATCTAGCCATCCTAGCCCTTCCTTGTCAGTTAAACTGACTACAATTGGTGTGTACTCAGCATCCAAGCCAGCAAGCACCTGAGTTAGTAGATCATATATTGAGGTGAGACATCCTGTTAGGATTAGGTTATCATGAATCAGTTTTATTTTGTTGAGATATTCTGTCATAGATGTAGATCCTTTACGAGTTCTTTGAAACTCTGATTTATAGTAAGTTATCCTTGCTCTAGTCTGTGAACCAGACAATTTCCCAGCAGCATCTCAGAGACCTTTAGCAGACTCTTCTTCCATTAACTGAGCTGCAATTTCTGGGCTCATGGTGGAGTATAACCACCCAAGCAACAACTGGTCCTTGGCAACCCAGTCTTCATAATCTGGGTTGTCTGTGACATTACCTTCAGTGTCTGTGATAAACTTTGAAGGACACGCCTTCTCTCCATTGACAAAGGTCCACAGTTTATTACCCTTAATCATAGGTATTACAACTGTCTTCCATAGTAAGTAATTTTGTCTGTCAAGCCGTATATGATTGACATTGCTGATTGACTGCAAATGCAGGTTTTTGGCTGAGAAAGAGAAATTGTTTGACAATATGGATCCAACTGAGTCTGTGCTCAGTGAAGGGGACTCATTCAAATTTTCCATTGAAGGCTGGAGAAGCTCTGATACCAAGTTAGATTTTGAAGAAAAGATCAAAGTTTAGATCTAGTATTTTTGTAATTTCTTTTCATTGTTTGTTCAGTGTACACAACACAATATATATAGAGATTCAGAGGGTGTAACAACCTTGGGAATATTCCCATGTGAGGTTTGTTACATCTTGTTACAGGCTGTTTGGCTACAGGCTAATTGTAATCTCCGAACAGGCTTTAGTTAATAAAATTGGGCTTCACTTTTTAGTAGCACACCCATACACACATAAGACCAAGACCGATTTAGAGGCCCAGGTCTGATCCATGACTAAACCCGGCCTTGGCACCAACTAGGGTTTAGTCAGTCTCAGATAGTACTTCGAACATAACACTCTTCTCTGCCTCTCTCATTCTTCTCTTCTCTCTTCGCCTCTTCTCTCTTCTTCTCTTCTCTGGTGTGCATGGTATGTTTGAGACCAGCACTACCTTCGACCCTTATGGTGTAGAATGAGAAGATGATACATTCTTTGAATATAGGGCTAGGATAAATTGTTCTAATTTCGAAGGATGTCTCCATGGTGTCACCAGGAATTGGACGAGATCCTCGTACAAGGGTCCTTCCACATTTAGACATATTTGGAATAATGTTAGTGTTACGTCTTCTTTGCATGTAGACAACATATTCATATCGTGCAAAAACCTTTTGAAATAGATCTTAATCGTATCTCCACGACTTTAATACATATTTATGATGGGCGAACCGTCCTTCTTGTGTTCTTTATTTCTCATGAACGGGTTCCTGAAAGCACTCTATAAACCAATCGTAGATGATTCCCTTAGGCAGGGCGTTGAACCAATCGCGGGAAGTTTTTTTGAATGTTATAGAAAAATCCTTCAAGAGAAGTACTTCATTTTGATTGGATGTCATCGTTATGTTTCTAAATTTATTCAGGTGGTTCTCGGGATCCTCGATGTCGTTGTAAGTGGGCATTCAATAGGGGTCGAAATTCCTCGGGAGCTTGCCTTGCAAATTTATTTTCACAAAGAGAAACTCTTATAACACCTAACAGTCGCAATACCTCGGTCATTTGTTTCATTCTGGCATTGGCCTCATGATCTATTTCGATATGTAACTGGTTGACCTTGAATATTGGATGTCATTGTCGACATATATATTCTAGAGGTGGGGGTTTCTTCTTGAACTAACATGGGATTCTTATGTGTGGTGGCGATCAAAATGATTGTGTCCTCTTGGAGTTGATTTATCCTATGTTGCGTCCCGAAGACCGTCCCGACCGGTGGTTCATCGGTGCTGATCCTACCTGCGTCAGTCACCATCTGTTGCTGGTTCAGTATGGTGCACAATAGTTGGTCTAGCCCATAGTTGGTCCCGTTTGTCGGAAATCTTAGTAGAATTCCCAAATTGATGACCAAGATTCTTTGATTTTGATTCAGACAGGTATCCAAATTTTTCCTTTCGATTCCTTATCTTATCGTTACCATTTTTGGGTTAGCACTTAGAGTAATAGAAATTTTTCCTACAGACAACGCCAAATTTATTACCATTTCAGGTGTTTTTTACTAAATATATATTTATACTATCAAAAGTAAGAGGAACAAGAGTAAGAATTTGATTTAAGATAGAAATCTTTAGAGATTTATCTTTTTTTTACTCTAACTTTCTAGGCTTGGAAATTTTTATGGACGTGGTAAAGTTTTTTAACAACTTTTTTCTTTCTGAAGATACTAGATGACAAAGCCCAAAATGAACCACTATTAGCATTATTTTGACTGTCTAAGCAGTAACTACCTTCGTTGCGTAAAATTTGTTTTACATATAAAACTAACAAGGTAACAGAACTAATAAAATTAAATAGAAATAAAAAAATTGAAGGTTCAAGAAGGAAAAAAAATTGATTCAGAGAGCAAAAAAAACCAAAGTGGCAAATATATTTAGAGAATGGTACTTTTGCTGGAGGTAAAAAGATTATAACTTTTGTTTCCTTAAATTTCTTATTACTTTGTTCTATTCGTAGCTTGACTAGTTAAGATTAAAGAATTGGGAGGGCCAAGATCGAGACGATAAAGAGAGCCCTCTAACCTCAACATGCATCGGCTTCAAACAAGAGACTTCCATACATGTTTTAATTCTTGTTGGTGCTTTTCCCACTTGTTATTACCAAAACAACAAGCCCTCCAACTTCAAGAACTTTAAGATAAAATCCACAAAATATATACAAGCCTACTCCAAGCAAATCATTATAACCTTAACCTTATTCGTAACTTCAAAAACATAAAAATCAAATTTCAGAACCTCGACTACATCTACGAACCATAAAGTTTATGTTATGATCAATCCTTATTTATATCTTCACAAAATACTAGGGAAAGCTATTCAAGAAATTTCAAAAAAAATCTAAAAATACAAGATCAATTACAACCATTATTCACTTATCGTTCACCAAAACCTATGAGGGCTATTAGAATAACTTCTGAAAAATCTCAACTGAATGCAAAATATCAAGAACTCCAACTACGAGGGGTCTTCCAAACAATAGCATCACTTAAGTTCATTTTAATTATTCATTACTTCATCATTCACCAAATATTAGAAAGGTTACTCAACTATACTCCAAAAATCGAAGCATTCCAAAACAAATAAAAAGAAATGGGTAAACAAATAAGAAATATATAATATGTAGTAGCCTATTATTTGTTAGGACGGTGAATAACTTTAATGGGGCATGAACAATTAAGTACAACAAGCCTTAGGACGATGAATATAGTCTATTATTTGTTAGGATAAATGATTATAAATAAGTCTTAAAACTCTTAAGAATCTAGATTACGATGGTTGGTGTAATCATTTCAGGATGTAAAATATAATCCAAAAATGTAAAATATAATAGTTTGGATGTAAATATTAAGCTTTTCCAAACACCAAATTCAAGGATACAAGTTTCGGACTATAAGCAGTAGTGCTACGGAGAGTCAAAGTAGTCATTTTGTGTTAGTCGCGTAAAAACTAGAAAGACAACTAATAAGAACGTAAATAGTCAAACACACTAAGTTATGGCCATTCAACCATATAAATATCTAAATATTATTTAATTTACTATCATTAATGAAATATTAATTAAGTTATTTATTATTATTGTTATTATTATTATTTAACCGTCTTTTTAAATCAAATTATTATATAATTTTAACTTCAAATCTTTAAACAATAATTATGTTTTCTAAAAGTAGAAGGTATAACGTCTCAATTTGTCCAAATTACATGACATTATTTTATGTAGTTTTATGTTTCTCACAAGTTATAATTATATTAAATTTTCTACATGTATCATGTTTGGAACATGGGTATCGCATATTCTGAGGATCTCAACACTAATATGATATTGTTCGCTTTGGACCCGAAAGCGTACACGGGGATTGTTGGTCTATTTTCTTTGGTTGTATCCTAACAATTCCTCTATTCGATAAAGTATTTGTTAAGGCTCCTTACAGTTAACTTTTATCAGCCCACTCTAATAAGGTTGATGATTACCTATACTATAGAGGTATAACGGATGTAGTTGCTCACCTCATATTAAACCATATTATCTTGTAGCGCAACTATAGTCAAGTAACACTGCTTGATGATGCACAAGTACTCCGAACTAGAATCTTTAGAGCAAATCATTCACCTTGAGCATAATTGCTGGTTCATCATTTTCGACCCTGAGAATTTCACCGACGCCATTCTTTTTCTGGTCCTGGAGTTCTCAGACAGTTTGTTTAGAATATGAGAATCACATATTTAATCTTAGTATATAAATAAAAACAACTTGATCTCCACACTAGTGTGACATTGTCCGTTTTGGACCTGAAATCTTACACGTGTTTGTTTTTGGTTCACTTCCAAAAGATCTCATACTAGTTAAGATATGTTCTTACTTATATAAAATTGATATTTTTCATGTTTAACGATGTGAAATGTAAAATTTTGATCGTACCCTAACAAATTATCTTTCAATATTTAGTTAATGAATACAATATCATCAGTTATGATATTAAATTGTTATTTTAAAATCCTATGGATTACCTCCATAATAATTACAATTAACCCATAAAAAATATTATCACATAATCTAATTTTTGTTTTAATTTATTGATTTTAGTTGTATAATTGTTTTCGAAGATAACTTTTTCAAAATAGAACATTAGGGATCAAAATCTAAATGAATGAGACCTTTTATGATCAATTGTATGGTTGTGGAAGATGTTTAAAGCTTTGTATATAGATAAAAGACTAATATGCAATTAGTCCATTTATGTAACAATTTCTGTTATATCTGACGTGCGCCTATATATAAAGACCAAAGCTGAATTGAGAAGTGGATTCTCACTTTTGAGATTAAACTACTTTCACTTCTTGACTTTCTCTCTCTAGAAACTACTTCTCTCTACTTTTCTCTACTTTTCTCTACAAACCACATTAGCTCCATATCAAATTGGTGACTTTACTAGGGATGATTATGACTGCTTTCGTGATTGTTCCTGTTCGATTTATTTTCATATTACGTTTTAACTGTTCTTGTTCAATCCTTGAAAGCTGTTTTAATTGATAATGGATCCGAGAAATTAAAGGGATCCTCTGGGTCGAAAAGTAGTCGAAACATTAAAGCTTGATTTGCAAGGAGAAGCTGATAAGCAATATGAGTCTCTTCCAGTTCGACAAACTCAATCAGACATTAAAATGCAAATGAATAAACTATTGGATAAGATCACAACTCTGAATGAGAAGTATGACCAGACAGAACAAGAAATTCAATCAACTAGATTGATATCAGAGGTGAGGAAAATGGATGACAAGAATGACACTGATAACCAATATGATCAATCTTACACAACTCGTCAAGTTTGAGGTGAGCAGAAAAAAGCACAATTTGAATCTTCTAAAGAGCGTCACACTTCACAAAAAGATAAAAAAGATAAACAAAGGTATATTACGTCAGTGACGATGAGATGGAAAGTTCAGGATCTCATTTTAAGAGGTATCGAGGATCTTCGAAAGAAGAAAAAGTTCGACCTCGAATCCTATAAGGGGATTTTTCTCCACTAATGAAGATTTCAGATGACAGTTAGTTCTCATTCACTAACTTTCATAAGAACTAAAGGAGCTGCTGATAAGAAAATAAAACATTAAGGATCAAAATGTAATAGAATGAAACCTTGTGTGATAAATTGTATAGCTGTATGAGATATTTAAAGCTTTGTATATAGTTAAAAGACTAATATGCAATTAGTCCCTTTATATAAGAATATCAAAACTGAATTGAGAAAAATATTCCAATTTTTAATATTAAACTACTTAACTTTCTTAATTTTCTCGCTCTATAGAAACTACTTCTTTCTACTTTTCCCTCGGAACCACATTAAATTTTCATAAAAAATCATATGAAAATATTCGAAGTGCCACGTTCTTTAAATTCACTATAATGTTCGAAGTATTATGTCGTCTAAAACTTATTATTTGTGTTAATAGTGTTAACATTTTCTAAATACATTTTGTATTGTGTATAATCATTCGAAGCAACCATGCCATATAAGATAAAAATAAAAATATTAACAGAAACAAAGATACTATTGCATAAATTCGGTTAATACACAAAAATGATTTTTAATACCAAAACAAATGACATTTAATAGTCAAGTCATCCTACAACAACTGGATGATAGATAAAAAAAACAAAGGGAAAAGGGAAAACCAAGTTATTTGTCGTCGGAGTTCTCCTTGGCAGATTCCTCTTGGTCAGAAGAACTTTCCTCTAATTCCGCCTCTTTTGATGAAGATGAAGGTACAACGTCAAAGTCTTCACTCGGATGATTTTCAATGGAAATCTGCTCGCAGGAGTTGGAAAGATCAGCCTTTGGAAATAAAGCATGAATTTCGGGAAGAAGGTTAACAACTTTTTACTCTCGGCATTGTTGATGGCCGCTAACATATCATTATTATATTCGTCCTCAACAGCACTAACAACAAGTTTTTTCTCCTCATCGAACTAAATCTTGAGAGCATCCATATAGTTTGTCAACTTTTTTTTTCATCTTCACTCTTCTTTAGTGAAAGTTGAAGAGTAGAGTAATTTTTTTTCCTCAAACAATTCTCGAGCATGTTTAGACTTTAGCTATTCTATCTTATTTTTATGAGAAGTACAAAGCACTTCCGTCTCTATCTTGTGCACAACTGTGAGATAATTTTTAAGGAAAACGATTCCTCTGAGGAATTATGATCGGGTAGCTTAGAATTCGTAAAATTGTCTATCCATCATACCAACAAATATTTCTCTCATTTTCTTCTCAACAAAAACTTTTTCACTTAGTGTGTAACTTAGGCAGGAAAAATTAAGTACTATAAGCCTTAGGACGTTGAATATAGTCTACTATTTGTTAGGGTAAATTATTATAAATAAGGCTTAAAACTCTTAAGAATCTAGACAAAAATGGTTGGGTAATCATTTAAGGATGTAAAATATAATAGTTTGAAATGTAAATATTCAGCTTTGTGAAATACCAAACTAAGGATACCATTGTGTTAGTCGTGTAAAAACTAAAAGAATAACTAATAAGAACTTTACGCACTAAGTTAGGGCCAATCAATCATATAAGTATCAACATATTTAAAAGACTTGAGTAAATATTTTATAATCGAAAATATTTAATTGAAATAAATGGCGTTCGAATAAGGTAATATCAAATATAATAACTTTTGAAAATATAATGATTTACTTATAAATTTTATAAATAAAAATCTTACTATCATTTATAAAATATTAATTAATTAACTTATTATTATTATTTAACCGTCTTCTTAAATTAAATTATTATATAATTTTAACTTCAAATCTTTAAACAATAATTATGTTTTCTAAAAGTAGAAGGTACAACGTCCGAATTAGTTTGAATTTTCATGATTTATGTCAATAAGGGCATTGTTTTATGTAATTTTTTTCTGCAAGCTATTATTATATTAAATTTTTTACATGTATCATATTGGAAACATGGGTATCACATATGATCTCAACATTAGTATGATATTGATTTATTGATTTAAACGGTATAAGTTTTTTCAAAATCAAAAATAATATCGGCAATTGTTCTTAAATAAAAATGATATCTATGGAAAATTTTTGCAGCATTTTAAATTTAACGAAAAAATTAAATTCAGTACATTTATGATAACACCATGTGTATACTCTTATTTTTGTATCTTCAAGCCCTCTCACACTACCAGCGCGTCTCTTTATATAGTCCTATATACTCAAGAAGCAAATTTGGATTTCATCTTTTTATCTCGAAATTTCTTTTTAAAATTAAAAACTAGAAAAGTATAATGGTTATTAATTTTTCGTTTTGGTACCATTCATTTATTACCTATTTGTAAGTAAATGTACATATTAAGACTAAAAATCATGACACTAATTTGACCAAATTATTCTATCATGCCGTCTCTATATTGTCTTCATAAATAGCGAACATATTTTATCGGGATAATAATATCAATGTTACGCTTGATATGCATTTTCCTTTAGCCCACATTCTTTGCTTTGAATACTCTTGTTTAAATATTGAGAAAATTATTTTAATCAAGTTTATTGAACTCATTCAATTGATGAAGTTATCTTGTTGTGAATTAGTCGAATAGTGTCTTGACAGTGTACCGTGTTCGGCAGTACGGTTTTGTGTCTCTTATAGTGTCATTGTGCTTTTACAGTGTACCGTGTTCGACGGTACAGTTTTGTGTCATTGACAGTGAAGCTAAAATGGGTAATGTCATTTTTGGTCTCACGTATACGAGCCCATTAGGACCATTATCTAGTAAGTTTATTTATTCCATGTAAATAGATTAGTAGGACTAGCCCGTGGACGTATACAATTGTCGAACCACGTTAAATCATGTGTTCATTTAAGTCTTTCCTTCGTATATGTTCTGTGCTTGAGCCATTTTACAATAATTTCATAGTGATTTTAATAACAAAATTGGTATTAGAGGCACGTGGTGAAATTAGGGCTTCTGCAATTAGGGTTTCACAATGGCGTATGTAACAACAAAACACATGATTGAAAAAATTGATGGGGGATCCAGCTTTGCGTTGTGAAAGATTAAACTGAAATCTTCATTGGTATTGCAAGGGCTGTGGAAGGCTGTGGAGAATAAGTTACCATAAGAGATGAAAGAAGAGGAGAAGCAAGATCTTTAAGAAAGGGCTTTGTGCTAGATTTTAATGAGTGTGAAAGACAATGTGCTTCGCGAGATTAGTGGTGAGAAGACTACTTCCTGCGCATGGAAGAAGCTAGAAGATCTTTACTCAGAAAAATGAGTAGTAAACCGATTATACTTGAAGAAGCGTTTGTATGATTTCAGATTGAAAGAAGGTATGTTCATAACATAGCACTTAGATAATTTTAAATCAATTATAATGGATTTGGAGAACATAGATATCAATATTGAAGATGAGGATCAAGCTTTGTTTGTATTGAGATCGTTACCAGCTCCCTATGAAAACTTCGTGGATACCATTATGTATGGTAAGGATAAGTTATCGCTAGCAGATGTCAAATGGGAACTGAAATCAAAGGAGATGAGACAGTTGCAGCCAGACAATCAAGCTGAAGGGGAAGGTCTTATGACTAGGGGAAGATCTAGAAGCAAACCGAATTCTTTAAGAAGGAAGAACTAGAGGTCCAAGTCAAAGGTAAAGCACTCAAATTATTATGAATGCGGTGAGCAGGGTCATTATAGGAGAGATTGTCTGAAACTGAATGGTAAGAAGGGAAATCAAAAGGAAAATGCAGCAAACATTGTTGAAGGTGTGAACGATTCCGACGATAGTAAAACATTGCTAGAGGAGATGTATTGTCCGTCAGTTCAGACTTTGGGCATAACTAGTGGGTACTCGATATTGGCGCTACATACTCGACTGTTGGCGTCGTGGTTACATAAGTGACAGAGGATTAGCTGTTTTCGGAAAGAGAGATTTGTTGAAAGGGTATAAAACAGAATCATTGGGATTTTGTGAGCACTGTATGTTTGGTAAACAAACTAGAGTCAAATTCAGCAAATCAGCTGCAAGAAAGACTGAAGGGATAGTAGATTACATTCACTCAGATCTTTGGGGTCTAAACAAAATTCCATCCAAGAGTGGAGCCAGATACTATATGAGTTTGATTGATGACTATTCAATGATGTTATGGGTTTACTTTCTGAAAACGAAATATGAGGCATATTCAACCTTTATCAAACATAAGATGATGATTGAGAAGCAAACAAGAAGAAAAACCAAACGTCTTAGGACAGATAATGGGTTAGAATATTGCAATCGCGAGTTCAACGAGTTTTGCGAAGCTGAAGGAATAGTGCACCATCGCACTTGTTCTAGAACACCACAACAGAATGGAGTCGCAAAAAGAATGAACATAATGTTTTGTGACAAGGCACGAAGTATGCTCTCGCATTCCGGTGTGGGAAATGATTTTTAGGCCGAAGCTATCTATACAGCGTGTTACTTGGTGAATCGGTCTCCATCAACGGTTATTGATTGTAAAACTCCTTTTAAGATTTGGTCTGGATCGTCGGCTGATTATAAACATTTGAGGGTGTTCGGTTGTCCTGCGTATGCTCATGTGAGAGATGGTAAGCTTGAGTCGAGGGTAAAGATGTGCATATTTCTAGGATATGCTACTGGAGTGAAGGGATATAGGTTATGGTGTACCTCTCCAAAGTCTCCAGGTTTTCTCATCAATAGGGACGTTACTTTTAATGAGTTTGCTTTGATAGACAGTGAGAAAGAAGTAGGAGAAATGGTCGAATCATGATCGGTTATATGTAAACAGGTGGAGCTTGAAGTAGAATTAGTTCCTAGGAGGTCCAATAATTCAAGTGGTTCTGAGTTTGATCCAGAATCAGGAGGTAAAGCGTCAGCATCGGATGATAGTAACGATGATGCGCCTGAACCAGAACAACAACCTTATAACATAGAATTGGGCAGAGAAAGAAGAGATATTAGACTTCCAAAAAGGTATGCGAATCTAGTTGCATATGCTCTATAGTTGTAGAAGAAGTTGAGATGCAAGAACCTAGTAGCTATAGAGAAGCTATAGCGAGTTCAGAGGTAGATCAATGGATTGGTGCTATGGGGGAAGATGTTGAATCTCTTCATAAGAATCAAACATGGAAGCTTGTTGACCTGCTTAAAAGACAGAAGATAGTAGGCAGTAAATGGGTGTGCAAGAAAAAGGAAGGTAATATAGGGGTTGAGGCATCTCGATTCAAGGCAAGACTGGTCGCTAAGGGTTTTACTCAAAGGGAAGGAATCGACTTCAATGAATCTCCAGTGGTGAAGCATAGTTCAATTCGAGTTTTGTTAGCCTTAGTAGTTTTGCAAGATTTAGAGCTTGAGTAGTTGGATGTGAAGACTGCGTTTCCACATGGTGATTGGAGGAGCAAATCTACATGAGACAACCAGATGGATTTATCGAACCTAATATGGAGGACACGATACTTCTGCTGAAAACATCACTCTATGGTTTGAAACAGTCACCTAGGCAATGGTACAAATGTTTTGATACATTTATGGTGTCAAAAGGGTTCACAAGGAGTCCATATGATAGTTGTGTGTATCATCAAAAGATGTGAGATGATTCTTATGTTTACTTGTTGTATGTGGATGATATGCTTATTGATGCTTGTAGTATGTCACACATTGTGCAGCTAAATAAGCAGCTTAGTGCCGAGTTTGAGATGAAGGATTTAGGTAGAGCAAAGAAAATTCTTGGTATGGAGATTATCAGGAACATGAGTGTAGGATCATTAGACTTGTCTCAATGAAGCTATATTGAGAAAGTGTTACAATGATTCAATATGTTTGATGCTAAAGTAGTTAGCATTCCGTTTGCTACTCATTTCAAGTTGTCTGTAGTAGGAGCGGCCCAGGCCCAGGACGGTGCTGAGTTGGAACAAATGTCGAAGGTTCCATATGCAAGTGCAGTTGGTGGTATCATGTATGCTATGGTATGCACACGTCCTGATATTTCACATGCGATTAGTGTACTTAGATGGTGCATGGGATGTCCTGGGAAAGAACACTGGCAGGCAGTAAAATGGATACTTCGGTATCTTAAGAACACTATGAAAGACTTAACTTTTAACAAGTACGATATTGGTGAATCATTGAATAATGTTGCAGGATCATGGGTTGGTTTTGTTGATTCTGATTTTGCAGGTGATATGGATAAAATAAGATCTCAGACAGAATATGTATTTATTCTAGCTGAGAGTGCAATCAATTGGAAAGTACAGTTACAAGCTAATGTAGCTTTGTCTACAACAGAGACAAAGTACATGGCGGTAACAAAAGCAGTTAAAGATGCAATATGGTTAAAAGGTTTGGTGGCATATTTGGGCTTGGACCTTACATGGAACGAGATGTACCATGAGTGTACAAAGCACATAAATGTCAGGCATCATTTTATTCGTGATATAATATCAAAGGGAATTGTTGATGTGAAGAAAGTGTCTACACATGATAATCCAACAGATATAATGACCAATACAATATCAGTTCGAAAGTTTAGGGAGTGCGTAAAATGGATCGGTGTTTGCAGTATAGAGTGAATGCCTTCGGGGCATTTTGGTGAGTCAGAAGAAGAGAAGTTTCTTTGTTGATAGTGAAGAAAGGATATTCGCCTCAAAGGGAAGATTTATTGTGAATGAGTCGAATAGTATCTTGACAGTGTGTTCGGCGGTACAGTTTAGTGTCTCTCATAGTGTCATTGTGCCTTGACTGTATACCATGTTCGACGGTACAATTTTGTGTCATATTCAGTGAAGCTAAAATGGGTAATGTCATTTTTGGTCTCATGTATACGAGCCCATTAGGACATTATCTAGTAAGTTTATTTATTTCATATAAATAAATTACTAGGACTACACATAAACAAACTTAAATGTGTAACCTTTTCTATTATAGTGAAACTCTTTTCTCTTTCGGCGTCCGTGGACGTAGACAATTGTCGAACCACGTTAAATCCTGTGTTCATTTAAGCCTTTCCTTCGTATATGTTTTGTGCTTGAACCATTTTATGATAATTTCATAGTGACTTTAATAACATACCCCTATAAACATAGAACTTTAGTGACAATCATAAAACCCTTTTACGACACAAATTGTTAATCTAATGCAAGCTTTTTAACGAACACCATTACTAAAATATATACAATAGTATATTTTAAAAAATAATGTTTTAATACTTTATATAGTATTTGCATCATGGTTTAGTTTTTAGTTAAATATATTAATTTATCTTTTAAAAAAACATTTATTATCTTAAAATAAATCTATTTTTCAAGTTTGTTTTTTATTAATTTTTTTCAAGGTGTTAAAGAGTTTTAAATTTTTAAATATAAGTTTGGTAACAAAAAGAACAACATATTATTAGTGATAGTTTTGATTCGCTCTAGTATTTCTAGTTTAATATACTAATATTCCAAATGATATCTCCATACTTAAAAAAAACATTAGATGGATGTTTTTTCAAATAATATTTATATAACCCTAAATTTAACTTAGTTAATTATTTATGTTCCATATGTTTAAATATCTGACAACAATAAACCAGCAATGTTTAGTTTTCGATTTTGGTTTGATTTCTTATTAATCCCTAACCTATCTAAGAGTGTATAGATTGGAATGTTATATTTGTTTTTTTAAGTTAATATATTAAAAAAGTTAAATAGCTCAATATTTCAGATAATATATTTTTGTCTTTCAAGTACAAGAATGTATAACTCATTTACTTTTTTTTTAGTTTTTGTTTCTTGTTATACTATCTCTATAAATATGATCTTTCAGACAATATATTTTTGTCTTTTAAGTACAAGAATATATAACTCATTTACTTTTTTTTAGTTTTTCTTTCTTGTTATACTATCTCCACAAGTATGATCCACATATTAAAAAACAAGTCTAAATCTAATAATTACGATTATAGACACTAAATGAAAGTTCGCATTTAGCAATCCCTTTACACAACGTTATTAGCTATATATAACTCTTTATCTATATATATTATATATATATAAAGAAGCCACTGCACCATCTTAGTTTCTACATGCACTTTGAATAATGTACTAATGGTTTCTTAATTTTAAATTTATTAAAAATTTCATCTAATTTTTTTAAAAATAATTAAGATATATAATTATTAACCATCACATAAACATATAATATCTTAGGGTTTCAGATCCGCTAGAAATAATAAGCGACAACAACAGGTCGTGGAAGCAATAGTAAATGAGGAGTAGTGGACATTCTAGACAACGTTAGAGTTGTCATGGAGAGGGACGAGGTATCTGCATCCGTGAGACAAAAAAAGGTTTGTTCTTTGATTAGGAAAATTCTCTAATCAAGATAATGGGCAATGGGCTAATTATCTAGCCCTCCTCGCAAGAAAAGAATGTGCAAAATTATTAAAATAAAAAA
This sequence comes from Limnanthes douglasii subsp. nivea, assembly GCA_036936605.1. NCBI lineage: Eukaryota > Viridiplantae > Streptophyta > Magnoliopsida > Brassicales > Limnanthaceae > Limnanthes > Limnanthes douglasii. Next base: position 63,414,239 of record JAUPFV010000002.1, on the reverse strand, counting down.
GCTTGTTGAAAAGGTTAGTTGTCAAATAATATTACGGAGATTATTTATTCTGAATTAATGAAAGACGAAAGAACTTTTTTAAAATATAAAAAATGTATTTTGGTTATAAGCAAGAGTGTCTCAATTTTTTTAAATAAAATTTCTATTGATGTTGTATTTGAAAAGTTACATTATAAAGTGATATATATATATATATATATATATATATATATATATATATATATATATATATATATATATATCATAGTACAAAATAATATGTTTTTATATTTAATTATAATTTTTTACTATTATATTGATTATCTTTATGTGTGTATCATTTATTTTATAGATGAAATAGTCGGGAAGTTGCATTCGAGTCTGGGTTCTCTTGGTTATGATAGATGAAATCAACCCTATTTTTGTTGATAAACTTTTATTATTATTTTCTGAAGTTACTTTTTATTGAATTATTAAGATGTTATTAAGAAGTTGTTTGGATATTAGATTATGATGTGAGGATTTGGTACGGTTTCAATATTGATATTTTCTTATTATAGTTGGTTGAGGTAATTAAATGTGATTTTTTTTATCCTCAATAATATTTAATTTTTTAATTTTTTATTTGTATTTTTTTAAGAAGGTTAAAATATGTTATTTTCAATGTTTTGTGTTTGATATTAGTGTATATATACAGGTTAAGTATCATTTAAGACCAAAAAATCTAACTATTATCTATTTAAAATTTATATTTTTGTGTGTTTTTAGAAAGATCTATTTTAGTCAAATATATACTATTTAAGACCCACTAATTCCTTAAATACCCTTACTCATTTATATACCGTAACTCTTTCCTTTACCCATAACAGTCTTCATGAACGAGACTTCTATTTAAAGGTTATAGTTTCTGGCGGCAAGCTAACTCATGCTCGGTTGTTTCCCGATTGAATTGAGTCGTTGATTTCAAATGAACGAGTTTTTATTTGTTCATCGGTATCGAGATCGTGATCCACTTTAAATGTTATTCCTGATTCACGATCTAGTTTCTTTTCGTCGTTGAAAAACATTATAGAAGCAAGTATATCGTTAAACCTAGCATTTTTCTCCCTCTACATGAATACTAACTATTAGGTGATTCTCGGTATCGTTATTTATCCTTTTCAAAAAAAATCAAAAGATATCATGAGTGGTACTAGATTTGTTCGTCTTAAAAAAAACCAATTATATTTTTGGATTTTTTCCGAGTTACGGTTTAATAGATACCTTCTTAAATTTTTTAAATTTAAAGGGTAAACCAACAAGATGCGAAACCTTCTTTATTTTAATAGATGCGAAACCTTCTTTATTTTGCTACATGTGAAACCTTCTTTATTATAATAGATGCGAAACATTCTTTGCTTTGCTTGATGTCAAACCTTTTTTGTTTTGCTGGATGAGAAACTTTATTTGTTTTGATAGATACGAAGCCTTATTTATTTTGTTAGATGCGAAACGATCTTTTGTTTTGCTAGATGGGAAACCTTTTTTGTTTTGCTAGATGTGAAACCTATTTGAATTGTATACAACTTGATGCGAATTCAAGACCACTATGATAGATGCTAGATGCGAAGCCATCCCACTAGATGCGAAACCATATAACTAAGAAACGAGTGTAAAATATATTTTTAATAAAAAATCAAAACACATCATGAGTGGTACTTGTTTTGTTCGTCTTAAAAAAACCAAAACCAATGGTATTTTTAGATTCTTTTTCCGAGTTACGGTTTAAAAAAATACAAACCTTTAAAATTTAAAATTTAAAAAAAAGAAGAAAAAATGAAATTGGTTACTTACATTTATATTTAAGGTATAAAGTCTATTAAAAATATTAGACCTTCGGTAATAGGTTTGTTGGATGGGCCTTAAATAGTAAGTCTCCTTATATATACTTGTTAAACATGTACAAAATATTTATATCATTTATCTTATATTTATTAATGGAAAATTGCACCTAAAGTACCCACTCAACTATTTTATTGTCACAGATTTTGTTTTATTACCTTTTAATATCCATCTTAACTACATAATTACCACTTAATACGTAACATTATTTTAATACCCTAACTACCCTCAAACTTGATCGAGAACAACGTAACCAAAATTTATTTTTCTTACTTTCTCTTTCTATTTTATTTTTTAAAAGATCCATATCTTTCAAACCAGAGCTCGGAAAAAATATACGAAAGTACCATCGCTTTTTTTTAAGATGAACAAAACTAAACCCATTGATGATATTTTTTGAATTTTTTTAAAAAATAAAATTTCACAGTAACAACTCTCAGGAAATCGAGAGAGTTGCAAACAACTCTCAGGAAATAGAGAGACTTGCAAACAACTCCCAGGAAATCGAGAGAGTTGCATGCAACTCTCAGGAAATCGCTAAAGTTGCACACAACCCTCAGGAAATAGAGAGAGTTGCAAACAACTCTCAGGAAATCGCGAGAGTTGCACACAAATCTCAGGAAATAGAGAGAGTTGTAAACAAACAACTCTCAGTTTAATTTTTCAAACAACTCTCAGGTATGTTTTCAAACAACTCTCAGTTATGTTTTTCAAACAACTCTCAGGTATGTTTTTCAAACAACTCTCAGGTTAGTACTGTTGAAGGTACCTGCGGGTATATATAGTCGGGGGTATTGTTGTCCAAATTTCAATTCAAGATACCAAGTGACATTATCCAAAAACAGGTATTAATGAGTAATTAGATAGTTGAGTGGGTATTTACAGATACTTTTCTCTTTATTAATTAATGTAAGTTTATTATTGATTATAATAGTTCAAATTTATATTACTTTTGTTGCATAATTTCTATTAATTCATGTTATTATTGTTATTAAGAAGAAGTACGAGAACCAGTAGGAGTTTAGGTTGTTTACTATAACTTTTGTTTAACAATATTTTCAAAATATACGAAGATGTAATTTTTTGACACATAGTTATTATTAATTTTTGAGATTTTATATTTTTAAATATGAATTTATTTATTTTTGAAAATATATGTTTATTAATTTTTTAAAAAAGAAAAAAAAGAAATCTATGCGTGATATTTTGGAGATTTTTTTATTCTTTTTATTACCGTAATCTAATTACACATAATTCAGTTAAACATGATTGGTTTTTAACAACCAAATTACACAAAATTCCGCCACTTACACGCGATTATTTATTTGGAAACTAATTCCGCAATCAAATTATACGTATGTTCGCAACTAGAACACATTCCATTTTTTTTATATTTAGAATAAAAATGTTTTTTCAACACAAACATGCACATATTATTGTAACTACAAAAAAATTAGTTGTTCCACACTTAGTTAACACTCAATTTAAAAAAAAATGTATTTTTGTTTTTCACCCAATCAAGACTTATTCAACTATTTCTACAACTATTTTTGCTTATTTACACAAAAACTTTGCACTTAATTGCGTGACTTGAACAAAACTTATTTCTAGCAACCTAATTACATGTGCTTTAAACAATTGTTTTAGCCAAACACATTTACAACTCAATTACATATAATTACGCAAATAAATAAATAAAATGAAATTCTAAAAATAGTTTTTATAGATCTAGTTTTTTTTATAAAAAAATCGTTGATATTTTTTAAAAAAATTGGAAATTATTTGACATCTACAATATTTAAAAAGAATAAAAATACCGTTAAAACATATTTCAAACTAATTTATCCTAAAATAATTATTTATAACTTTTAACTTAGAGTATATTTATCTTAGATAATCAATATTTGAATGATTATTAATAAATAAATTTAATATTAGCCGGTCGAATTTTATAATTTTTCAATATTATTGTTTTAGTATTTCAACTAAGGTTTTAATATTTAGCAAGGGGCGAGATCTTACTACAAACAGATGTAAACACTGCTATATGTTTACGTAATTTTTCAGCGATTCATGAAAGTCTAATGAATATAATCTCGCATAACTAATAATATTAAAAGGGTCCATTCACCCTAGTGTAGCCTTTCGAATAGGATAACCAACAATACGAAAAAGAAATAGATGTGTTTAGCTTTTGGAAAGTTAAATGGAGTTAATTTTTTTTAATATGATAGGTTGTTAATTTAATTTAATTTTTCAATATTAATAAAAATTTGAGGGTTAAAACATGTAAAAAGCTATTTTTTCCATGTTATTTTTTTTTTATTTCTTCCATCATTCAAACTTTCAAAAACACTAGTGATTTGCTTTTACCAAATTATCCTTATTTTATTTCAAATTTAACACTAGATGCCATTGATCTAATAGATAGTCATATATGAAAAAACACATCAATAACCTAACTTTAATTCAACATATGTGATTCTACCTCTAAAATTAACCCTAAAACAAAGAACTTCAATTTTATTGAAGATTAATAATGGAAAATGAAGAAACCCAAACTAAACCGGAGAACAACAATCAATCAACGAACAAGGTAATTTAATCTTTGTTTTTTAATCTTTGTTTTTTTGTTTTACCATTTCGAAACTTCTTTTTTTCAGCCAAACCCGAATTTTGCAGTTCTGAACGAAAAACAACTGATTCCGAGACGGTATCTCGGAATCAGTTGTTTTGTTGAGAAGCAACTATTGCTAGCAAAAAATTTAAACATTAGCATGTAATTCCGAGATGGTATCTTGGAATTACATGCTATTTTTTAACGAAAGCATGTTATTCCGAGAGGCCATCTCGGAATGGGAAGATAAGTATGATAGATAAGTATGATTTTTTTTCTTTGAATTTGTTAATGGGTAGGATAATAGAATAATGGTGTTCTTGAAAAGGAAAGAGATAGAATAAATAGGTAGAAGGACAAATGTGTAATTTCCTTTATGGAGGAAATAGAATAAATAGGTAGATGGCCACTCGGAAGCAGATGTTTTGCAGTTAAAAAAAAGCATGTGATTCCGAGATGGCCTCTCAGAATCACATGCTTTCGTAAAAAAAACAAAATAGAAAAGAACAGCCATATGGTCACAACAACGAACCAAACTCGAAAACAGATCCAACCAAAAGCATAAGCCTTAATCGAACCCTAAATCTACCAAATAAGAACCCTAATGGAAACTTAAATCTACCAAATAAGAACCCTAATCGAACCCTAAATCTACCAAATAAGAATCCTAACCTAACCAGAACAGCCATAGCCAAAAGAAACTGGAAAACAAAAGACAGTAGAAAACTGAAGAGATTAGGGTTTTGAAAGGAAACTGGAAAACAAAAGACAGTAGAAAACTGAAGAGATAGATAAGTATGATTTTTTTTTTTGAATTTGTTAATGGGTAGGATAATAGAATAATGGTGTTCTTGAAAAGGAAAGAGATAGAATAAATATGTAGAAGGACAAATGTGTAATTTCCTTTATGGAGGAAATAACAACATGGGATTTTTTTCAAATTATGATGGAAATAAAAATTATCATGGAGGAAATAGCTTTGGCCTTGTTACTATTGTTTTTGTTCTTTTAGGGTGTTTTATATTTTAGTTTTAAACTATTTTAAATATAAAAAAAAACAGAAAGCTCTGATTATAAATCAGTTCATGCTTATATGATTATAATTTTTTTATTTATTAAATAAGTCCATATTTATATAATAAGATTTTAGATACATATACAAAATTTATAATTAGACAAAATTCTAGATTGAAATATGAACAAATAATATTTACACATATAAGTTGTAGTTTGACATTATAAATTTAAGACTAGTAACCTTCAATATGTTTCGTTAATAAATCATTTTTTTTGTCTTCTAACAGTTAGTTCTTTTTATATTTTTTTTGTTAATTAGCTTTTCCAACTTTTCGAACGCTGGTTTGAAATATAATATTTCCCTACCTAGTATAAATTTTTGATTAGGTTTTCATATTTCATTTACATTGGTTATCTTCTATCCGATTATTTTGTCTGACCAGAAAACTTGCATCACACAAAAACCCATAATCAAAATGGCACGGATGATGATTTCAACGAAAGTGCAAACATTTTCTGTTTAATTTAAAAATTCAAAAAAATTAAGCAAAGTTTATCATTTGAGTAACCAATAATTTATGAAGTAAACCGAAGTTGTTGGGATAAAAGTAGTTAAGAAAGAAGCCAAATTTTGTGAAGTCAACTTAGTACTTTGGTTTCTTAAAGAGTTCAAATAAATTGATTTTGATAATTTTTGAAACAACATCACGAACCATTGCAATTTTAAAAAGAATCTTCAGATTCACTAGTATAAAGTTAGGGATTTCAAAATATGGAAATGAATACGGATGTTGCCTCTTTCATTTTTAGGTTGAGCTAACCGATAATTCCCGTCCTTCATCCTATAGGAGATTGTTAACCTCCGTCCTTCTAAAATTATCCAATATGCGAGATCCTAGCCTTAACATTTTCTTTTGCAAAAAATAGGTTTTGAGAGATGTTACTCTTAGCTCTTATGAAATATATGTTTCGGGAGAAAATTAATTTGTTTTCTAAAAGTAGATTCGAAAAGATCTCGGTTTTACCTTTAAAAAAATAAATGCCCATGTTAGGGGTCGATCTTAGAAGATCTTAGTCTTATCTCTAGATAATTGAATGTCATAATGCTCGGCCAAAATATGAAAGTAAATTAGTGATGATTTGTGAAAGTAGGCGATGTTATATATCAACATATAAGCATTTGTGATAGACTTCGTGTAATGCAAAATTAATAATATGGAAGATAGTTTTGCAAAAATATTGTATTAAATATGGGTCTCTCGTTAAAACCTCACTTGCGCCAATAAACATGAAAGAGTACACAAAAAATATAAGTAAGAAAATTATTTATTGGAAACAAATATATATGAGGTATGATATAACTTTGAATGCTCCAGATTCTATGAATGCCGAAGTTGTTCATGAGTTGTTATGTTCATGGTATTAATTTGGATGAGATTATGTATGGTCGTTCCCAGTTAGGGAAAAGCTTCCCCAGACGTGTTTAATTAATGTGTAAGAACACTATTCCCTAGAAATTTATCTTCAGACTCAAAGCTCCAGGATCAGACTTTGAAGTTATATATGTTATGCATTAAAGCCTTGTAGGGCTCAAACCATACGGGGAACCTGATTCATTTTCTTCAATTATATCGACTTCGCCCTTTTCATTTGCTTATGCATCATAATTAGAGATTCTATAGGATGTGATAGGTTTTTCTGCCAGGACAACCGCCTCTAAATCATAGACGAGGGGGAATGAGGTTTTATGTGTGTCTATTATGGTAGTTGTTTTGTAAGACCATAATAATCCTTACACGAGGTATGACCAATTAATAATTTCTCTCATAAACGTTTTTAATCCCTTTTGATTATTCTATTCGTGAGTTCCACTGGGTCGTTAGCCCGATGACGAAACATGAACCATAAAATCTTATTATTCTCTTATTTTGACAATATTAGTATAGGTTTTTGTTCTAACTTGTGTGTCTTTGCAATATGTGATGAATTTTGGTATACCATAACGATAAAATATGTGTGAATTCAAAATATTGATAACTTCATTAGCTGTGATTCTATTAAATGTTTTAACATTGGTCCACCTGGAGAAATGGTCAACAACCACAATTATAACTTCCTTTCTCATGATGCTAGAGGGAAAAATCCAAAAATGTTTGTTCGATATTGATCGAATGATATTACTTCAGATGAGGTCTCTACGAGAATTATGGAGACTTTTATGGAGTTATAATAACATTGGAAAATATCGCAGTATTTATTTTCTTTTTACAATCAACCAAAAGTGTTGGAAAATAATAGTCTCGTCATAGGATTCGTTTGTATAAAACTTTGCAGCCATAATGTATGTTACCTTCCGCTGCATGTAATTCCTCCAAAATAAAACTGTATCCTAGCAAAGACATCGTAGTAAAGGTTATGTTAACCCTTATTTTTATAGTGTGTATGAAATTAAGATAAACCATGCATCCTTCATTTTAGCTTCCACCCTTCAAACGTTTTGTAAAGTTTGATACATTCGGCAAGTAGCTTATAATTAGAGTCCTCAAATCGTATTTTTATTTTCCTCGTTCATTTATCTTAATTCAAGATTCAGAGAAAATGATTATACATATTCTTGGAAGTGTGATAGATGGCGTTTCTTGGAAGATGACTCATTCGCCAGTATACTGCAAGTCGAAGATGCCACGACATCCGATCTTAATATTTTGGGTTAGAATTTTGCCATTAGGTAAAGTGAGTTGTATTACTACGTTGGATACCTTCTTGTTACTTCATCCATCATTGTAAACTTCCCTTATATAAGGAGAAGAATATATTAATAAAATCTATTTATGGGTGTATCCTATATTGTTTTCTAAAAAAAAATACAAAAAGTAATAAAAAAACTAAGTTACTAAATAATGGTAGAAATAGATCATGAAAAACACATCATCTGAAGCTACCAACAAGCGTAGGTAAGATAGTGGAGAATTCAATACATCCATCTATGCAGAATGGTCCTAGAAATGAAATTTAACACTTTGGTGTCGGAGTTCAATAATTTTTGAAGAGATGATGAATGAAGAAAATAAAATTAAGAGAATTTGTTTTCCTGAAATTCTGAATCTATTCAAGTTGATCAAATTACATATACATAACGGAAACACTAAATTTACAGAGGCAGTTGTAACTGCACATAATTTATAACGGAAACTAATAAAATATAACTGCATACATATAAATAAGATACGAGATTAAATTAATTATGCCAATATTTCTCCCTCTTAATCTCGTAACTCAGGTTTCAAGTTGAACACAACAGTTGCATCTCTTAAGAACTCGAATCTGTCACGCGGTAATGGCTTGGTAAACAAATATGCAATTTGTTCTTCTGTGTTAACATGCGCAATATCAAAGATTCCTTGTTTCAGGTAATCACACAAAAAATGAATCTTGATATCTATGTGTTTACTTTTTCCATGGAAGACTGGGTTCTTTGCTAAAGCAAGTGCAGACTTGTTATCAACTCGCAGACTAACTTTTTCAACTTTAATTTCACATAACTCTTCCAGCAACCTCTTGAGCCACATTGCTTGGCAAGCTCCTGTAGAAGCGGAAACATATTCAGCTTCACGTGAAGACAGTGTTACAACCTTCTGTTTTTGTGAAGTCCAACTAATCGGATCACTGGCCAGAAAGAAAAATACCCCAGAGGTACTTTTTCAATCATCAATGTCTCCAGCAAGATCACTATCAGCATACCCAATCAACTCTGGATGTTGTTGTTCTCTTTTAACATACTTCAAACCGAAATTGAGTGTACCCTTTATATATCGAAGAATATGTTTCATAGAGGGTTTTTCCATGAAACGGCTAGCCACGCCGACAACAAATGATATATCAGGTCTAGTATGGACTAAGTACCTCAAACTCTCAATGACACGGCGATACATTGTTGCATCAACGGATGGATTTCCATCAGTCTTGCTTAGCTTTAGCCTTGAATCCATTGGTACACAACATGGATTACAACTCAGCATTCCCATTTTCTCCAAAATCTTTTCTACATAACTTGTTTGGCTCAAAGTTATATGATCAGACCTCTGTTTAACCTCAATTCCCACATAAAAACTTAATAAACCCAAATCTATCATGTCAAACATTTCTTTAATCTTTGCTTTGAAACTTCTCAGGTTCGACAAGTTTGAGCCGGTTATTACTAAATCATTCAGATAAACACCAACATACTGCATATCACCTCCATTTATTCTTTTGTAAACTGCATGTTCGAGACTATATTTCTCATAACCCAAATTCTTTAAACAAAAGTCTAGTTTTTCATTCCAAGCTGTTGGAGCCTGTTTTAATTCAATTTCAGAACTTCATCTTCTCTTCATTTCTCAGCAAAACCTGGTGGTTGCTTAACATAAACCAATTCCTTTAGATCCCCATTCAAGAACGCTGATTTCACGTCCATATGATGTACTTGCCACCCTTTATGGGCTGCTAGTGCCATAAGCAATCTAATAGTTTCTAATCGAGAAACTTGAGCAAAAACCTCGTCATAATCAATTTCATGTTCTTGAATGTAGCCTTTGACCACGAGTCTTGCCTTATACTTAATAATTTCACCGTATGGATTCTTCTTCAACTTATAAACCCATTTCAAACCTATTGCTTTGTGTTCTGGTGGTAATTTTCTAAGCTCCCATGTTCTAATTTTCTTAATCGCCTCAAGCTCCTCCACCATTGCCAGCCTCTAATTTTCATTGTTGAATGCTTCTTCTTGCGTCATTGGTTCTTCAATAGACAAAAGGCTCATATCTGAATATAACACAATTTCCTTAGCTTCATCATATAACTCTTGTAAAGATTGAAACTTTTTTGGTGGAGTCTCATCGTCCTCGTTGCTAGGTTCCTCATCTGATCTTGTATCATCCCAATTTAATACACTTTGAAAAAAGAAATTGATGGTGATTCAGATTCATAGATTCTACTTCTCCAGTTAAATATCTAATGGAAATTGAGTTACTGGGTTTAAGTTCCATGGATTCTACAATGTCAGACCAGTTCTATTTCTCAGACTCTCGAAATACCACATCTCGACTCACTATTATTTTCATTGTTTTTGGATTCACAAATCTGTAGGCTTTTGAACCAGGTTCATAACCAAGAAAAACAACTTTGTTGCTTCGATCCTCAAGCTTCTTCACATCATATTTCAGATTTTTAACATAAGCTATGCATCCAAAAATTCGAAAATGACTTACACTTGGTGTTTTTCTGAAGTAGACTTCATATGGTGTCCTTCCACTTATAGCTCTTGTGGGACAACGATTTAGAAGATAGGTTGCTGTAACTGCAGCTTCTGCCCAAAATTCATAGGGTATTTGTTTATCCTTCAGCAAACATCTCATCATCTCGACAATGGTTTGATTTCTTCTTTCCACCACACCATTTTGTTGTGGTGAATATGGTGCTGCCATTTTCCTTTGAATTCCATGAATCTCACAAAATAATTTGAACTCTTGAGACTGAAATTCTTCGCCTCAGTCTATCCTTAAATTTTTTATTTTCTTTCCCAATTGCGTCTCGACCTCTGCTTTGAACTTCTTAAATCCAGTAATTGCTTCATCTTTTCATTTTATTGGTTTTAGCCACATGTACCGGCTAAAATCATCAACAAACAAAATAAAATACTTGTTCCCTCCTTTGGTAATTGGTGAAATAGGACCACAAATATCTGCATGGATTAGATCTAACAATGAACTTGCTCGATAGTGACTTTGTATTGGAAAGCTTCCTCTGTGTTATTTCCCAAGAACACATACATCACAATTCTGACCATCTTGTTTAAACTCACGTAATCCATGTGCTAATTTATCTCGTCCAAGTTTTTGCAAGGCTTGAAAGTGCAAATGCCCATAGCGAGCATGCCACAAGCGAGAGTTTTCAGATTCGGTAGATAGGAGATATTGTGAAATTTCTTGACTCATTTTCATTGCATAGAGTCTATTTTCTGCTCGAGGTATTTTGGCCACCAGATTGTAATCTGCATAAAAAAACACTTAGAAATCCACCTTCAACAACAACCTTTCCTCCTGACTCATCTACTTGTCCCAAACTAATGATATTAGATTTTAATCCTGGTACATAATAGACATTCTTCATGCATAAGTTTTTCCCGGTTTTGCTTTGAAAGTTTTTCAGTTCCTCTTCCATAAATATTGATCATAGAGCCATCGCGAAACTTTACTGTACCACTCATTGATTTGTCTAAGTCTGTCAATAGGTTTCGGTCCCCGGTCATATGATTTGAAGCGCTTGTGTCGTAGTACCACATTGATTCATCAACACTCCCTTTCGTTGCCACTGTTTCAGATTTATCTTCGGCCAACATCAGTTTTTTCTCTCTAGAAAAAACACAATTGGTCTCCATGACTAGCAATGTATCTTTATCTTCTACTTCTTCTGTTAGATTCATTGTTTCCTCTTTCTTCGGTTTGCAATCCATAGCATAATGCCTAAAATTATGACATGTATAACATTGTACCTTTGTGATATCAAAGTTCGAATTTCTCTGGATATGTCCTTCTCCATCAACAGATTTTGATATTCCATAGGAAAAGCTTCCTCTCCCATAGCCAAAGCCTCCTCTGCCTCTTCCTCGACCGCGACATCGGGTCCCTCCAGAATATGTCGAGTTGAATCGTGGCTCCCATTCTGTTTTTGTTAACAACACCTTTTCCTCATGCTCTTCTTCTTCATCACCTTTAAGACGTTCTTCATGGGCTCTTAGTGCCCCCATAACATCTTCAAAATATTTATTTTTGGCATCTCCAAATTGTTCAATTGACGCTGCGATTTGGGTAAACTTTGACGAAACATATCTTAACAATTTCTCGTTCACATATTCTGGCTTAATCGCAACACCAAAGGCCTGTGATCTTGGTTAACTACTATTGCCATTTTTCTCGCATACTCCACTACTGTCTCATTCTTTTTCATTTTCATACCTTCAAATTCCGATCTGAACTCTTGCGCTCGCACGTCTTTGACCTCGTCTGCTCCTTCATTCATTTTGCGAAGAGAGTATCACGTTTCTCGTGTTGTCTCAATGTCACCCAATTTCATCAATTGGCCTTCAGTCAATCCTTGAGAGAGAATTCCATACGCGATTTGATCTTGACGGAGATCAAATGGTGTGTTGGACAACACAGCATCCCAAACTCCATGAGCCCTCATGCATATCTTCATCTTTAATGCCCATCCTTGATAGTTTGTGTCAGTGAGAATTGGATACGTAAGTGATAGATTTCCTTCTTTCTGTGACACTCTTCTTTCTGATTCTGTTGATTCAACACTACCACCGCTTCTCACCACACTCGCATAACTATCGTTTTTCTACATTGGCTCTGATACCAAATGAAGAAAATAAAATTAAGAGAATTTGTTTTCCTGAAATTCTGAATCTATTTAAGTTGATCAAATTACATATACATAACGGAAATGCGGAATTTACGGAGGAAGTTGCAACTGCACATAATTTATAACGGAAACTAATAAAATATAACTGTATACATATAAATAAGATACGAGATTAAATTAATTATGCCAACAGAAAACATACATAGAGACATTGCCAAAACTATCCAAAGAGATATCAGATCCAAAATCTACAAACTCGCATAAAGAGGGGATGAAGAATGAAGCGATATAGAAGACCCCTCAAAAAAGTATCAAAATATATCAACTACACATACTATCCCTTTTGATAAATACAGGACAAACACGAATGGGTCAAATTATGTTTCCTAATATATTAGAAAAGTCACCAACATCGTAGGAAGCTAAGTTACAAAATAAAAATCCTAAATAAAGAACGATAAAAGACAAGAAAAGTGTTCGAAAGAAGGGATAAACAGATGCCGCTGACCAATCAGTAGTCCATAACCACCAGTTGTACCGACAAACACCCCTTATCTTCAACCCGGCTCCACCTGGTGCCCCTTTTGTTGCATTCCATAATTATCAAGATCTGATGGTTCTAAGAAAAGCTACCATCAAATTAAATTTAAGATAATGGCCTTCAAGGAGAAGACATACAACTTATGGAGAACTTGTTGTGAGTGTGATCTTGGGAAATAAACAATTTTAAAAAAAATTATGATGTCTCTTCATGATCATGGAGTCAAATGCATTATAAAATAAGATCGTGGCACGATCATGGCTCAACCTAATGTATGCAATCGATTTTATAGTTCACCAATATCAGAAGTACCTGATTAATGGGAAAATCGACATTATGTAAAGGAACCAAAACACGGCAAAATAATGTTATGCAAAAATCTTGGCACACAAAACAAAAGTCACCGACATAGAAATTAGAGGGGAAACTAATTATCATCGATGAAATGTACAATCCTACGAAATCTTGCCACATAATTAAACCTACATAGGAGATAGAAAATGAAAAATGGAAAAAGAGGACCAGACCTCTCGGTAAGGATATCCCAACCGATCTCATTTTTTTTACGTAGTGCAAAATTATCTTGATCTTTTTACTTGGCATGGCTACGATGTGACAAGCATCCTAGCCAAAGTAATATGTCACAAACTATCTATTAAGTTGAACCTTCAGCCAATTAAGTAAATACGACTATCCTATTCATTAGAGATAACAAATGGTCAAAGAAGTTGATAAATTAATTATTATTGGGCACATTAGAGCGGCCAATACCATCTCTGGATGATAAATCTGGTGCTTTTTTGACGAAAAAGAACAACAATTTGGGGATATGTGTTGATTTCACTGACCTAAATAAGACATTTTTGAAAGATCTCTTCCATCTGTTACACATTGACTAGTTGGTAGTCACTACATACGGGAACAACATATTGTTCTTCATTGCTACAAAATTAAATTACCTTTATGACCGAAAGAGCACTTCATTTATATAAATTCATATCATTCGGCTTAAAGAACAGGTGGCCTACGTAACATCGTATTGTAAACAATATATTTGATGTCCAATTAGGTAAAAACACTATATGCATACATTGACAATATATTGGTGACATGCAAGGAGGATGAAGATTACCTTAGAGATCCGGCATAATCATTCAACAACCTAGGGGTGCTTAATTTAAAACTAAATCTAGAGAAGTGCATATTCAACACGAGATCAAGCAAGTTTTTACGTTACATGGTTAGCAAGAGAGGTATTGAAGCAGACCTTACTCAATTGGAAACACTAGCAATAATGACATATCTTCCAGCAACAAAAGAAGTTTATATTATTAATGGGCGTCTAAACCATTTTTTTCAAGATATCCAAAAAAATATTAGCCTTTCTTCGAGGTTTATGGAGAAGTAATATTGTTAATGGCCGTCTAGACCATCTTTCTTTCAAGATATCCGAAAAAATATTAGCCTTTCTTCGAGGTTCATGGAGAAGCAGCCAAATTTTAGTGGGCATCGGCTTACAATTTCTTTTTTTAATTATGCGCTGATATAAATTTTCGTTTTTAAAATCAATTAAACGACTAAAATGAATAAAATTTTATTAATTGGTTCTGAAGTGTTTGTCATTTAAATGAAAGAAATCTCACAAATACATATAAATAATAGATATAATTGTTTTGGCATTTAATTTATATATTAATATTTTATATTTAAAAATAATCATAAAAATAAATAATTAATTTTCTTATAAATGTTTTGAATTTAGACGAGGGTAATACAAACCGTATATATTTTTATTCGTCGTGAATCAACTAAATTGTTTTATAACCATCAGAAACAAATAATTTTAAGAACCAACCAATAATTTTATTTTCATATAAAGTTTAAGTTCAAATTTTAAAACTAATTTATTGTTTAGATTAAAACTCATTTTTTATTTATAAAATTTTATTTTTATCAAATTGGTCTATATACATAATCATAGAAGCCTACAAGAGGGTAGCCGAGTTGGTTGAGTAAGGCATGCTCGTGACCAAAAGTCATGAGTTCGAATCTCTCTGCATACGCTTTTTTGTGCGGTTTATCTGGTTTGCAGGCTATCGCGTCATAATGAGGGTTTACCCTGAGCACTCACTGCACTCTGAATAGCAGCTGCGGGTTTTCTCCGAAAAAAAACCATAAAAATAAAAGGTTATTTTTGTCTTTACCACTTGCTAATACTGAAACAACCAGCCCTACCACTTCAACCATTTTAAGTACAAGGCACAATTAAATAAATACCTGCTCCAAGTAAAACCGTTTAACTTTAACTTTTTTTGCAACTTCGGCTCATACCTAGTATTAGAGGTATAACTTCCGCGAGTTACAAAATAAAAAATGCTAACCACGACGGCGTATAAAAACCTTAAAACTATTGAATTTTTATTATGATCCGTCCTTACTTTTATCTTCACAAAAAATTAGAGGAGCTATTAAAAAAATTCAAAATAAATCTAATAATAAAAAATCAATTACAATTGTTTTTTTCGATTTTACGTGGTCTTTTAGTTTTGTTATTATTATTACTAGTAAAGATATAAGTAACCGAAAAGTAAATATCCAAGTTTCTGACCGATAGATTTAGTACATAATAAAAATATTAAAGAATGAATATAAATATTAAAGTATTAGTGTGCAATTTATAGTAAATGTGTTTGAATTAAATACAAAAATGGGGTGAAGTATCCAAGCTTCTAACTAATTCTCTTATTTGCAACCGCCTAAGTCTATAACTAGGGGGTGGACCATAGAAATAAGATTGAATGACTTTTTGGCTTATTTCAATTTTTCATTACTTTCTTTTTCTAAAAACTTGAACTATATTTTCTCACTGAAATATTCCAAATAATACTTGTTATTTCACGCACTTTGACAGTACTAATCATTGGCGAAATGCGAGTATGAGGTACCTAGATAGCAAGTCCAAAAACTTTGAAACATTATGCCTAAGATACGATGAATCCGAAAAACAGATTTGTTCTAGTGGTTGTGGTGGAAAATAAAGCGATCAGCCTAGTGAAGGAGGACAATGCATATGAGATTTGAGGCAATGAACCATGTGAACAGTCTTATATTGAAGATCGAATGAATTAGTTGTTAGAAAGAATAGCTGACTTGAATGATCAGCTCGATCATAGGGAAGATTAGCTTCAATGTGGTAGAATGTAATCTGATATGGGATGTAAAAATGAAAAGAAATAAGTGGAAGATCCATCCAATGAGTCCTACATTATTGATGGAGTACAAATTGATCGACGGAAAACACCGTTTCATTCAGACAAAGTATATCATTTATCTAGAAAGAAGAAAAAGAAAGATAAACATCGGTACATTCCGATTAGTGCCAGTGATTTTTATGACTCAGAGTCTGATGCGTTCTATCAAAATCATGAGAAACTAAATTTAAATAGGCGAGAAAAAGACTGACACTTGTCAATGAGGGAGGATAGTCATCCCCATAAATCTCGAAGAGAGTATAAATCTAAGAAATATGATAAGGGTGGATTTGTAATGGACAACCCATTGTTTGAAGGTAATGTCTCTAATCGTTAAGTTAATCTTGCAGATCAACAAATGTATGAAATTATGGGAACAACTGGGGCTGATCAATACATGCAAAGAGTAGATTGGAGAACTTCTCTGTTGTCATCTGAGATAAGATCGATACCGATTCTTAGGAGGTTTGATATTCCTAAGGTAAAGAATTTTGATGGCACGTAGGATTCCGATGATCATATTGAATATTTCAAGAATTATATGATAAAATTAAGGATGATGATCAGTTGGTATATAGTTTTCTTTCATAAACTTTCAAAGGTACATATTTGAAACCATACAATCGAATTCAAAGGGGATCAATAAAAATGTTTAGAGCTATTTCTATTGTTTTTCGAAGGTAATTTGTGGGGAGTAAGGAGATGTGAGCTAACGAAGATATCATAATTCAATGTAAACAGGAAGTTGGGAGAAATTATCAGATTGCACTAGTTATTTTGGTTTAACGAATACAAAATTGGAGGAATTTGATAAGCAAGTAGCATATGCATAATGTAGATAGAGGTTACTCCCTGGTGATTTAGCTAACAAAACTACGAGGAGAAGGTTATTGACTCTTGGAGCTCTAATGAACCAGGTTGAAGAACAGATTAAAGTGAATGATTCAATGCGAGTTCGGATTAGTACGTGTTTCTCTTAAATAAATTTGGGGCAAGACAACATTTCAACATGCCAATTACACCAAGGTATTACCTCGAATTCTCAGTGGTCTTCCCAACTGATGGTGAACGTTAATTTACATCCTCAGCCTGGATCAGTACAACACTTAAATTACCGACAACCTTGGATTGTGTTAAACCAATGGGTAAGACGATAATACTTTACAAAAAACCAGGTTAAATTTTGAAAACCTGCACCCATAAATAGGTCAAGAAAAGAATAGAAAACTCAGTTTTGTAAATACCATAATGATGTATGGCATGATACAGCAGAATGTATAGCGTTGAAGAAAGAGATTCTGATTCTGATAGAGGATGTCAATCTAACAACCTTTGTTAAAAGTCAAGGGCATAATCAAAATAATCCTAGCACTTCTGCACATGTAGCGATGTGTCATTCGAATATATGGACCTCGATCATGATCAGAGGATTGTGATGGTGGTAAGTGAACCAGTGGGGTCTGTTAGAAGTTTGTATAAATACTTTGAATCCTTAACAATTTTCAGAGGATATATCATGGCTTGAAATACTAATAGCTCTTGAAAAATACATGTGGTGAGCCTATCAACCCAATTAAAAGGGAAAATGATAACTCATCTGTATGAAATAAATTTAACACCTTCCATTTTGCTTGATGATAATGATTGGAAGGGCATTTCTGGTCCTCATAAAGATGAGGTGATGATCAGAGCGGAAATAACATGACAGAGATTCGACGAATACTTATTGACACTGATAGTTCAACGGATATTATATTTAAATCAACATATGATAAGATGCGCAATCCGCTTGTGATTATCTGATCTGAGTTCACTATAGTTGTATTTACAAGAGAATAACACAAGTCATAGGTAAATTCTAATGTGAATTTTTACTAGGACGATGTCCTTTTAGTAAGAGAATTCAGGTTCTGTATGTTGTGGTCAACTATCCGACTAGCTACAACACTATTTTTTGAAGGTCTTGGTTGTCCAGGATGCATGTTGTAGAATCAACAGTCCACAAGTGTTTGAATTACGTGATCAGAGATCGTGTTAGCATAGTCTAAAGTGACCAGCAAATTGAAAGAGAGTGTTATGCGGTAACTTTACATACTAGAAACTATGGTTAATGGAGCAGATGATCTGAGGGAGACCCCGGGTTCATTAGTAGTATATAAAAATGTGGAAGTATATGAGTTTCCCAATGGGAGAAGCTTACAGATAGGTACAATGTTATCGCATGCTAATGCCACAAACTCTGATTTCATCGTTGGGAACCCACTTAAAAGTAAAGAAATAATAGATTGAAACTAAAAAGGTAACTAAATAAAATTGTAGAAACCAAATAGTGTAAAATTGAAACTAAAAAGGTAACTAAATATCTATAGAGTGGATGGATGAATAACAACATCTATTATCTAAAGTAAGAGGATCGATCGAGATAAAATGTCAGATGTGTCAGAAATAAAACGTTGGTAGTTGATTGGTGAGAAATACATATTATAATGTCATTAATTCATTATTTTTAAAATTGATTAAATATGAATAAGTATTTAACGATTGAGATAGACAAAGTAAAAGTAAAACTAAAAAAAAGATATGGATTTTATCTCTCTTATCTTAATAATAGTCTTTAAACATATGGACATATTTCAAAATTAAGGAGAGTGCTGATAAAGATATATAGAGATGAGATGATATTACCCTTATTTGGAAAAAATAGAGATTCATATCATTAAGATAAAGTAATCGGCTGAATATGTCACTAGAGGGTCAACTAGATGGAGGTTCATAGTAGCAAAGGAAATGGATCATAAGTAAATTAACGGTTAAAAACCATGATTAGTCATAGGAACTGGTCACATGCACCAACACCCACTAGTTTTACCTTTGTATCAAAATGGTCACTTTTGTTGGCCTTGTTTTGCATCCGTGGTCACTCGAGGGTGACCACAAATGTAAATCAACACAAATAAAAGTGACAATTAATGCCAAACAAGACCAACAAAAGTGATCCTTTTAACAAAGGAAACCCCACTAGCTTTGTTAATAGACGTGACCAATTATGGTGACTAATCATGGTTTTTAACCGTAAATTAACTAAGTCAAAACATCGACAAAATAGAGAATCATCGGTAAAAAAGAGAATATTTTGTAGTCGACGTTCCGAGCATAACCAATATACATAAAGTGAAGACGAATAAATTCGAGGAAGATACTATAAGATGGAAAAAAATGGTAGAAGACAATAAAAGGTTCGAGAAAGATATATCATTTTACTAAGTTACCCATAATAGTTGTTGGGAATGCTTGTAATAGACGACACGTATAATAAGATACACGTATCATCTATCCCAAATAATAAAAAAAAAATTATTTATAAATGGAGGATCTGATCATTGTAAAAAGGATTGCTTCATTGAGTAATAATATCACATCTTATAATTCTCTTGATCAAGAGCCAGTCTTAGTTTTTTGGCGAAATCTACGAATTTTTTTTTCATGTGATTAATGAATAAAATGCATATTATATATAATAAGAATATATATATTTATATTTAATAATAATAATTATTTAATCAATTATTTCATAATAAATTGATAAAAGTGTAATTTGTCCCGGTACATTGGTTTGGTCATCAATTCAAGAACAAACATTCAAGAGACTCATCAAAGATATTAAAATAATAAAATAATGTTTGTTAGCTTTAAATAGTTATATAGAATTTTATATTCTATTTCTATAAAATCATACATTAAACTAACCACCCTTTGTAATCTAACAAACAATAGCAATTACATATTGATTTATTTTTATACAAGTATTCAATAAACCTTGTGATTTTCTATTCAATTTAGTTGATGGCTCCAAGTAAAACTAGAGAAAAAATTGAAAAAAAGAAACATATTTGTTGGTTTTATTTAGAAAAGAAAAAAAAATTGCAAAATAAGAAAAAAAGATTCATTATAATATTAAAAAAGTAAATCTAGAAAAAAATAATAAATACTACCTTTTCACGGAAGTCTTTTAGAAAAAAAGACTAAAACTTCTGTGTTTGGAATATTTTTAGTAATTCATTAAAAATAATAATTTAATTTATCTAAAGTTTTTTATATATATAGTAAAACAATTAAATAAATTATATATGTGTATATATCTATAAATAGTAGTTTTGGTATATATATATATATATATATTATTTATTTAGAGTTGTAAATATTTAAAGTACACGATTTTCCAAACTAACCACTTTTATTTAATGTAATATGAAGCATCTTTTATGGAAATCAGCTGTCTTAAAGGTGTGAGCTTAAAGGCATGATAAATTTGTGCAATAAAAGATTGGCACCCCACAAATTCAAGCACCTTCAAAAGGCATATGATCGAGTTGAAACTTGTCTAAACATTAAATATATTTTTTCTAACCATTTCATTAACCATGTGAAATTCATATAAACTATACTCATATTCTTTTTTCATAAATGGTAAATAAAAATTCACCTAGCGGTATTAAATTTTAAATTTATATTTTTTCAAATAATGGGTCTTTATTGTTATAAATTTGAATTACAATCGGTAAACCCATTTCATAGACCCACTACATTGTAATCAACTTTTTGAATTAAAAGAAAATTTAAAACAAACGAGAGAAATGCTTAAATAAATTTGTGTCATTTAAAGTAGAGAGATGCGAGCTTTAACTAGATTGGATCTCAGTTCTGTAGCCTAGAAGTTCGATGGAGTCCACCCAAGCTGTCAATGAAAGGAAAAGTCTTTGAATCCGAAGAAATTACTAAGTTGATTTTAGTATGAAAATGACAGCTACAGGAATAATCTCTTGGTGAATTAATCTGAATCTTTGATTCTAATAAACTTAGTTTATAGGCTTTCATGAAAGATGATCCCCCGGGTCTATTAGAAACTAGGTTTTTGTCGAAATCTAGGTTGGAGCGTCTCTTGAGAGTGAGTTTAGCAATCCAATGAGCTACAACGTTTTGTTCCTAGTGGACATTTCATCAGTAATCATATTATGTATAAATTTTAAAAGATCTTCACCCTCTTTTTGATTAGGAGGATCTGTTATTAAAGCTTTGAAGTAGTTTTGAGTTGTGTCTCCAATAGAAGTTTGGTCACTAAACCAATTCATAACATCCCTTGTTCTGGTAATCTTATTCCTTCTATGCTTGTTTTTTACAAAATTGTGTAAAATTGTTGTGTATCTATCATTATCCCTTAGCCATTTAGAATTTTATTTTTTATCCCAATAGTTCTATAGTTCCATATGATCTGATTTAATTTTTCCACTAGGATTTTGTCATTAGGAGAATTAGATTGTTCATGGCCTCATGGAAGTTTACTTTATCTTCAGTCTGCTTTAGCCTAGTTTTCAAAAATTTCATCTTAGACCAGAAAACATGAATATAATTTCCATGAATTTATTATTTCTTCATCTTTTCTAGTATCTTAAGAAATCCATCATTTCTTACCCACATATTAAAAAAAAATTAAAGGGGGATCTGATCTGACATGTATTGGTGTATATTCTTATGCTTATTGGAGAGTGGTCTAAGCATGTTTTTTCCAGATGTTTGATAGTTGTATTGTCAAAATAGTTCAACCAAGCAGTGTCATATAAGACCCAA
Organism: Limnanthes douglasii subsp. nivea; assembly: GCA_036936605.1. Classification (NCBI taxonomy): domain Eukaryota; kingdom Viridiplantae; phylum Streptophyta; class Magnoliopsida; order Brassicales; family Limnanthaceae; genus Limnanthes; species Limnanthes douglasii. The sequence continues at coordinate 63,391,921 of JAUPFV010000002.1, read as the reverse complement.
TCTAGTCTCTTCCATTTTCTGCCATTAGTCCACGTAAATTTAGATCCAGAGAAGCCTGCATCACTTAGATGACAGTCAATTATCATGTTGCTAAATTCATCAATACTTCTAATACATTTGGTAGCACATGAAAGTTGTTCATTATGATTCAAATTTACATTGAAATCACCAAGCACCATCCACTCCTTAGAAGGGTCATCAATAGTTCTGATTCATTCCCAAAACATGTACCTTTGGTCTATTTTATATTTTCCCTATACAATTGTAACTTTGAAATATTTTTCAAGAGAATTATGTTGAACATTCAAATGTAGCATTTGATCCTCATTTGACTTGATTTGGGTTTAAACAAGTTTGGTGTGACCAAAATATGGAGCGCCCAAATTTACCGGTCACGTCCTATAGCCACGCCCGCTAAACATGCGTGATGCACGATCTGGTAAATACTTTAATTTGGTCATTTTGCTCCTGCGGTGAAGTCTTTAATCGTGTTTTGATGCACGATGGAATACAATTAGGAACATGGCGATAAGGATAGATTGAACTGTATCGAAAGTTTGATCGAATCAGTATCATTCTTCTTGATATAAATCAAGAATTCGTCGAGTTATAAATCTTTATTTAATTTATTTATGTCTAAGATATTGTCCGCTTTGCGCTCGTAGGCGCACACGAGTTTGCTTTTGGGTGTACTCCCAAAAGGTCTCTTGCTAGTTGAGGTTGGTCCACACTTATATACACTCTTTTATGGTCCTTGTTAGCAATGTGGGATTGGGGGTCCTCTATGGGATGAAGTTTATTCTTCACATTCTCCCAGTAATTTGCTGGAACTGGAACTTCGGCGGTTAAGCCTTATATGGCTCTGATACCATGTTAGAATTCGGTGTGCGAGTGGGTGTGACGGACCTCACGGACTAGCAAGATATTGTCCGCTTTGCGCTCGTAGGCGCGCACGGGTTTGCTCTTGGGTGTACTCCCAAAAAGCCTCTTTCTAGTTGAGGTTGGTCCACACTTATATACACTCTTTTATGGTCCTTGTTAGCAATGTGGGATTGGGGTCCTCTATGGGATGAAGTTTATTCTTCACATTCATAAAATGCAGAAAGTCCTCAAAAGATATACAGCATATAACAATCACTACAAATTTGAAAGACTAATACTTAACATCAAACAGATAGGTTGGTCGAGAGACAACAACCGGTACAGCGAACCAAGCCACTAGTGTTACATTCGTTACAAGGGTTAATCCCCCAATTCATCCGAGTAGATTTTATGGCTCCCATCGCACTTCTGGCATACAGTGAATCCCAACCCTCCACAACCTTTACAATCTTTAGTAGACTCCGTCACAGGCAGATCACGAATCAGTATCCCCAGTTCACCACTCTCGTGCATCGCCTTGACCTCCTCGGGCTCACCTATGTAATTCCCACCGATGAAAACCCTAGGTAGGGTTAGATTCTTGCACCCGGTAACCATCTCAAGCTCTTCCCGAAATTGCGGCTCAGTGAACACATCACGTTGGTCGATAGGGACTCTGAAACCCTCGAGGATTTGTTTGATGGTCCTGCAATCCTCAAAGGTTCGCCGGACAATGCTGATGCTGGTGTGGTAGAGGATAATTTTCTTAGGAAGAAGGATCGGCGGTGGCTGCATTGCCTCAGTAGACTTACGGAGATTAGTCAATGAGCGGATGAGAGGGTGAAAAAATCGAACACGGTGACAAATGGAGGAGCTTCTGGATGACTCGGGTTCAAGTTTAACAAGCTGATCTATGTCTTTGAACGAGGAACACCGTGGTAAATGGAGTAGCGTTTGTGACCTTGCCGGTTTGGTTGGTGTTCTTAGCCACTTTGGCAACATCACGTAGATCAATGAGTAAAAGAGATATAGTAATATGTCATGAAAATTGTGTATTTTTAAGCTTTTTAAGAAAAAGAACAAAACGGGATAAATGTGTTGCAAACAATGTAATATTGAAGATAAGAATAACAATATTTTTCCTAAAAACTATGGATTTATTAAATTTATAACAAAAACTATAGATTTATAATATTTGAGTTGGTTTGAATGGAAATATAATTATAATCAAAGGATAAAATGAAGAATTATTAATGTTTAGAAGGGAACAAAAACTATTTTTAGAGAATAATATAGTCTTAGTTATTTTTAAAAAACCATGGATTTATGAAATTTATAACTAAAATCTGGGATTTATGAAATTTATATTGGTTCAAATAGTAATATAACTATTAATAAAGGGGTAAAATGAAAAAAAAATGGGAATAAAAATATTCTGAAGAATAATATAGTTTTATTTATTTCGAACCACTATAGTGTTATGAAAATTGTATATAAGATTATGATTTTATAAAATTTCTACTGGTTTAAATAGTAATTATAATAATTAATTTGAATAAAAAATTGAATAATGTACCTACTCTCTGGAAAAGTTATTTTTGGAGAATTTGAAAAATCAGTAAAAAAGTAAAAAAATAATGAAAGTAAAAATTATTATTTGGAATATTAATTTGACTAAAAAATGAATATTATTACTAACGTTAAAATGGAGTATAAACCATAATCTGGTATTTATTTTTTATTCAGACCATTAAATTGTTATATTTATAAATTTACCACTAACTTATTAAAATACGTTCAATTCTATTTATTTTTAGTTAAGTAAGCGAAATACTACCTACAATGTCCAAGTCATAAAAGAAAATACCAGCAATTACGCTAAATATATTGTTATATTTGTATTTTGTTTTTAACGTCTAATAATTTATAAGCTAATTATTTATGGACCATCTAATTCCTTTGATGTTCCTTCAAAGACATCGAGCAGCTAGTTAAACCTGAAACAGAATAAAGAATAAATTTTGGACTACCTACGATGTCCAAAAATTTAGTTTAGAAATCAATAAAATGACAGTCAATTTAACTAAAACAATTATGCTTATGTTGTATGGATAATTCCATAATCCGATATAGTATATAACTTTTAGAAGGAACAAATAATTGTGGCCAGTGCATACCTCCATCTTCATGTACATACACATCGGCAGTTGTCGTGGATGCCTACTAATAATTGATCAATAGATCACTGCATGCATGTCGATGTCTGAAGGGTACTAAAAAAAAGCATAGCTAGAGTTTCTGTGAGAACTATATTCTTAAAATAGAATCCACTACTAATAACAAATCAATAGGTGATCTGGATGTCTATGGTGGAAGAAAAGAAAGAGAAAGTATAGTTAGAGTGTCTTCTCTGAGAACCAAAAGCTAGATATATAACACCTCACTGGTGGACGGTTATTCGGGTCAAGGATATTGGTCGTCGGTCGTGGTCAAATATCTAGCAGTTATTATTTATATTCATATTCTATAATTTAGTATTATGTATTATATAAAAATATTATTTTATGTTCAAGATATAAAAAAAAGGCTATAATTGATAAAAGATCCGGTTTATAAAAATATATTTTATATTTAGTGCATAAGAAAAATAGTTATAATTAAAAGAGATCCAATCAAAAGTTATAGAACTGTTTGTTTAATATCGTTCATATTTTGATATATGGTTTGACATGGATCAGATTCGTATATTATTAGATTCGAATGGTTAGAAGATTTGATATTGTCGAGATAAGTGTAGATGTGTTTTCAATATTTTCGTTCTTTCACAACACGTGGCATTTAGTGTATATATATACAGTGTGGCACAAAGTAACACAAAAGGTTTAATGCGTATTTTCTAAAATGTATATGAGACTAATATTAAATAGCTCATGTGTATTTAACACATGCCATATACATTTGATTCTAATCCTGACACTCTAACACCCCCTCAAGTTGGAGCATGAACATATGTATGTCCAACTTGCCAAGTAAAAGCTCAAATTGCTGCTTGCTTAGTGATTTGGTAAATATATTTGCAAGCTGGGACTGCATCTGAAACTACAGGAGGATCTAAGACACCGCTATCACCAACTGAGATGGAGGTTGTGCATCACGAACCTCGATAACCTCCGCGAGTAGCTCTACCACAGGGACGACGACATCCGATGACTCTTCATGTTCAAATGAGGAGGAATTCTCAACCTCTTCTAAAAACTCTAGAGCAGTAATAGGAGGTGCAGCGACCCCAGTCTCAGGACAAGCCAACTCAAAGAGTACAGTAACAGTAACAGTAACAGATGCAAATGGAAATATATGTTCAAAAAATTTCACATAGCGAGAAACAAAACAATCAGGACTCTTCAAATCATTTACTTTCCACCCTTTCTTTCCGTCCGGGTAGCCCACAAAAATACACCGACTACTACGACTCAAAAACTTGTCACCCTTAGACTTGTGATCATGCACATAACATAGAGACCTAAACATACAAAGGTTAGAGAAAACAAGAGGCACACCAAAAAACATCTCCAATAGAATCTTGGAGCCTAAAAATTGAGAAGAAATTATATTAATTATTACCTGGTACTCAAAATACACTTCCCCAAAAACTTAACAAGTATATTACCCTGAAACGTAAAAGCACGTGCAACATTCAACATATGTCTATGTTTTTGGTCGATCCTACCGTTCTGTTGAGGAGTACCGACAGTTTTAAGCGACGTGCGACGCCCCGCGATGACGAGGGGTAAAAAATTTGACTAATATTAGTAATTAAATAATATATAATATAGTAAGAAAAGAAGAACTTAAGTCCAAAAATCAATAAAAGTATTATAAAATTTTAACTTTAAATATTTTAAAATATTCAAATGAGATTAAATATAAAAGTTAAATAGTAATTGTTGCTTAAGAATCGAATGGTTTGAAAGTTGAATAATAACTGTTGTTTCAGAATAGATTATTTTACTTTATACATAAAGTTCCAGTTTAATTAAAGTAGTTTAACTAATTTTTTTTCTCATCAGATAGTTGATTGATGGTACCTTCATCACTAATGTCTTGATAGTTTATAGACTTGATATCATTGGAAGTGGATGTTTGTAGTTCGGTATACTTGGTTCGTAGTTATTCTTCATCAACCTTAGCTTGATTTAAATCAGTGCTCAGTTGTTCTTTTTCTTTGCCCAAAGTTTCAATCTTTTGCTGTTCGACTATGAGGAAATTCTTCAAGCCTTGATTTCCAGCTTGAAGGGTAACAATGTCCTTAGCCTGAGCTTTGACTTGTCTTTCCAAGTCAATTATTGGACTTATATAGCCTTAGACTACATGACCCAAGATATCATGCTCACTGAACACTTCAAAAGACTCACTTTCTTAAATCATTACATTAGCTATGGTGGTTGTTTGGAGGAAGGTTTGGTCAAAATCCTCTTTGTCGAACTCACTAAAATACATGTTGTCAAGATCATCTAACTTCAGATCATGTTCAACAAAATGTGGATCAATTGTAGGAAACATTGGTGAGGGAGGATGAGCATGTACTTCTTCTTGGGAAAGAGTTTCATCAGGAAGGGTAGGAGGAACATCCTCGGGTCGGAGTATTATCTCTGACCCCTTGGTTTTGTTCTTCTTCTTTCCAACCCCTTTGTCACTCCTTTCTTTAACGTCTCTTGTGACCCTTTTTCTTCTCAGTTTGTGTTGAATGTTGTGGCCCTTCGGCCTCTGCTTATTGTAACAGCCATTGCCTTTTATAGAGAAACAATTTGTCCTTCTAGGGGGATGCGTCAATCTCTTTCTTCTTCTTCTTCTTCATCTTACCCAAATAACTAGGGGCTCTATTACTAGCTGGCAAGTAAAGTTTACCATCATACTCCTCGGTTATTTTGAGAATTACCTCCGATAACGGAGGAGTGGTAAATTGTTCCCAAGTAAGCTCCCTAGTTGAGCTTGTACTCCACAAATGATCCATTACCATATACCATATTGTGAAGCAGTTATGGAAGACAAGATCACAAGGTTTTGTGGCCCACTGATTAAGTTTGGTGAAAGTAGTTTTTCCATCTTCTAGATGGTTTGAAACGTATTTGAAAAAATTACAAAATAAATCCAATAGCAAAAGATAAATCTGATGTAAAAATAATATCAAAACATGATTAAAGGCATCCGAACATTGCTTACCTTAACTTTTCTAATGTCTAGTTAATTGTCTTGGGTTCCGTTTGGATGTGATCTGCTTACTGTTCTCCCAAGCCCCACTAGTGTAGAGAAAATGAGACCTTCAGGGTTTATCTGCCTTAAGTAAGCCATTAACTACCTTAAAATTATTTCCCATGTTATAGTGGTAAAAAAAGATATGGTTATTACGAAAAACGTTAGCTACAACAGCAAACTACTCCATAGGTATCAGAATTTTTGATAACCTTGAAGCTATAATCCTGGCCAATAATATGTACCAAGCATTCAAACTTAGCTGACTTGGGTAAAGCCTCACCAGATGAAAATATTTCCCCAACTTTACAATCCATCAGAGTTTCCGGAGTAATGGGAAGCCCATTGTTTCCTAATTCTGGAAAGCCCATTTTTTCCTAATTCTATCGAGTTGAGAAGTATGGGTATATATAGGAAATTCTTTTAAAGGGCAGGTAAACATTTAACAATAACTTTGGAGAAATTAGGCCCCATTTTCCTTTCAAGGCACTCCAGACGCTGTTCGGTATTAGGCGGCCCTACTTTTTCTCTTGCTTTCCGAACTACTCTTGTGTCATCAGTATTCATGAATGTTTCTAACGGGATATCTTCCCCACTATCGTCCCTGTTATCGTCAATTATATGTGACCATTGGTCGACCGATTTGGATCCAGTATCCTCATTTTTAGTTTGAGAAGGCCCAACAGGTGAAAGTGATGGAATTACATCCATAGTATGCAAAACATGAGTCTTTACGATCGCAAAACCTTCAGTAGGGTTTTCGACACCCTTGGTAGAAGGAGTTGTATTTTTGGCTTTGGAGAGTCTGTTAACTCTTTGGGGTGTGATGTTTTCTGCATCTGACCCCATGATAATAAACGACGCAGATTTTTTTCTACTAGGAACAATTTTGGCTTTGGTAAAACGGTTCACAGGTATTTGAACTGATGGCTCAAGATTTGACAAAAATGAAGCAAACTTTGGTACAAGTAGGACAAAAGAAATTTTTCTAGCAAAAACTGATGACTTCAAAGAATATGAACTCATTTTCGGCTCCGGTATCGTTTGTATGACCAATCCATCAGGGGAAACAGGTGGACCGGCGACAATTCTCTTTTCTTTCTTTCCAATTTGGAAAAATTCAATCAGCCTCCTTTAACCAAGGTTGTTCTAACCATGTACATAAAAGTTCTGAGAATGGTTAGAAATATTATGAACAAACTGAGCATTTGAAGTTTATCTCTTTATAAATTGAATTCAAACAAATTTCTCACTCTAAGAATGGAAAGAGCAAAACAGTCACACTTATATAGTTGAGAGACATATCTAATGATACGAAAATTATATTGTATTTATTAAACGGAACCAAGAATTCAATTTATGGAATAAAATCAAAACATTTCATAATTATAAAAATAAGTCAAAAATGTTGAAACTATTATATAAAGATATATCCTCCATAAGTTTTATTATTTTCCCCATCTCAAATTTTCAAAAAAAGCGTCCAACACTTGTTTTAACCTTCTTGTTTTTTATTTACTTTATAATTTATATTTTAATGTCAGTGTCCTCTATCCAACTCTTATTCTAACAAAAACTCTACGAGATTAATTTAGACCAAACTTCTAAAATTAAACTTAAAACCTAATGGAATAAGAAAACACACAAACTAAAGATTCAACGCCGAAGAATATCGCAGAAACAACCAACAATGTAATATAATCTTTTATTTTAGTTGTACATTCATCTAACATTAAAATCTGTTTTAAAAGAAACTAAAATAAAAAATCCACATTTTGCAAATTCAATTCCAAGATATCCACTCAGATTTAGCTGTTTTCTTAAAAAACACTAATTTTGTGTGGTTGTTTTGGAAATAGTTGTGTTTTTAAAAATATAACACGTGATTCTAAAATGCCCACTCTGAATTATGTGTTATTTTTTTCCAGAAAAAAAGTTAATAGAAATTGATTTCATGAACCTTTGAAAGATGTTTGGAATTGATTTCTAGAAAGAAAACAAAAACAAACAAAGTTTTCAAAAGTTTCATGAAATCGATTTCCACAAAAATTTTGTTTTTTTGGAAATCAATTTCATGAACAATTGATAAAATCGATTTCTATAAAAAAAAACAACAAGAATAAAAAAGAGTTTACTTTGATATGAATTGTTAGGTATGAGGTTCTCGATTATGGTGGCTAGGGTTGGGTTTGCTCGGTTAGAAGATAGGTTGGTTGGGTTAGATGGTAGAAGAAATAGGTTTTTGGACGGAAAATTAAAAGAAGGGTAAAATAGAATTTTTCTTTATGAAAGAAATGACAATGTGATATTTTTTGTAAACATTGAGGAAATAATAAAAGTTATGGGGGAAATAAGATTATTATTATTATATATAATGTTAATATTTTTGTTTAAAAATATATTAATACATGTTATAAAAACTATATAATATCAATAAAATAATTAGTTGTTGGGTTTAGGCCGAGTTTTGGTTTAGTTTAATTGTATTAATTAGCCATAAAAATAAATATAATAAAGATTTTGTATATAAATATACAAATAATATTTTATGACTCATAGTCACCATTGCCAATATAACTTGTCACACTATTTGCGATGAGTGAACAATAAATAATTTATTCTAAAACATTTATTATTCTCTCTCAAGTTTCTTTCTATCTCTTTGTTAGTCGCTCGAACACTCTGGTGAGCCGGACTGGATAACCAAACCAAGATTCATCAATAACGACTATAATCGAAGTGATATTTTGATTGTTATTCGGAAGCCTTATTCCAAAACTAGATGTCTGAAATGAACTTTCATTATTTGTTCTAAGAACGGTACGTTATGGAAGTATGACAACCCAATGGGAAGTAGATACGTCCAACTCACTGGGGAGAGAGATCATATGAGAGGGGCCGAGGATTCCTCTTGAATCGAAACTTTCGCATTATCAATTAGAGGAGTACTGACCACAAATTATGGCTGAAGTCGCAGCGCTTCAAGCCAAGAAGGAGAGACTGACCGAAATAGTGGTGCTTCAGGTTGAGAGAGAAGCATTAACACTGAATCTATCGGCTATTCAGCCTGAATTCTATGTCACAATGAGAACAAAGGCAAACATAGAAGATGACTTGGAGTTCAAAAGATCGTAGGTACCAGACCGATGTTACAACTCCTTCAGGAAAAACTATAGGGTGAGACATGGTTATATATCTCCCACTTTCATTTCCCACTTCCAAAAATAACAATGGGTAAATATCTCCACCTAGGCGAAGTCACTTTCAAAGGGATGGCGAGCGTTCGAGACGCATACACTATTCGTGGTCACGAAAGCTAGACAACTCGGTAACAGGTGCTAGCTTCCAAACCGTTCTTACATCTAGTATCAAATAACATATGATTCCTTCCTCATATGGTCCACATGTTGGTTTTCAACCTTCTGGTCATTATCCAAATTATTTTAAATATATAGTTTTGAGGTAGGGGATGAATTATCTACCAAATTCTGATATACCAACAAGGTCTATAGTATGATGTAGATCCATCTTTAGGTCCATGAAGGGACAAACCATTTTACAACCAAATCTACCTCAATGCGATTACGATATATCTTAGACGTAAAGCTCCCAAGAAGGTTCGAACTTTCCAAGATGGAAAACTATGATGGAAGTGGTTCACAAACACCACATCAAGAAATTCAAGAATTTGATCATGTATTTTGATGACAATGACAATATCCTTTGTCAAACAGTTAGAGGCTAACAAACAAAGGTTCATAACGACCATATTCTCTGGATCATTTTAGACCTACAAAGGTAATATCCAGACATTGTTCAATTAGTTAGCCTAAATAATTATTTCTAACTCTGATATTTTATGGATCCTTTTTAGACATCAGTTTATTAGAGGCTAGCAGACAAAGGTTCATAACGACCATATCATGCATTACAAACAAAAGAAGCTTTATTCAAACAAAAAAAGCTCGAGTATTGTAGCGAGGATGTTTCAGGTGCTTCATTTAGACACGGAATTTCTCCTGCAATATTGGTTGAAGATGATATGAAGACAAGGGATATTAATTTTGGGGTGTTGTTGGCACAAATAGAATCGCAAATCAGAATCGAGGACATATGCATTTTGTTAGTTCTACATGATCAACCTTAACAAAATTGCCTCATGCTATAATGGTTTAGTCCTGTCCATTTCAAGATCAAAGCCAGGACGTATATGGCAAGTTCAATATGTTTTGCTCTGAAGGGCGACATCGCTAAGAGTTTAGGATGACCGTAATAATAAATGGCTAAGGCACAATAACCACATTGAGTTATCTAAGAGAGTGGAAATGATATACCATAATACTAAGAACCACGTGCAGTACAGAAAACCTTTTCTAATAAGCAAGCTGCAGGAGAACAAACATAACAAGTTATTCAAGTATCATAATAATATAGGTAATTATACATGATATTGCTAGCGCTCAACAAAAGATTTACCCCCCCCCCACCCCAATTGGTCTACATGTTGGTTTTCAGCCTTCACATTAGTAGCCAAATTATTTCAATTAGATGGCTTTGAGGCGGTGATAGGTTATCAACAAAATTCTGATGTACCAACAAGGTTCGCAATATTATGTAAATCCATATTCAGATCTGGAAAAGGACATCCCATTTTATAGTTAAATCTATCGAAATAGGTTTTCTCCTATGACCCCAGAGATTCTAGCCGATTATCTCCCGAGTAAGTTCAACATTTTCAAGATACAAATGTATGATGGAAATAGGGATCTCGAACACTATATCGATCAATTCAAAAATGTTATGATGCATTTCAGTTACGATCATAACTTCATTTACCAAGATTTCTCAATGACCTACATGGATAATGTTTTGACATGGTTCAATCAGCTAGCTCTGACATTGGTTTCCAACTTTGATACTCTTTGGACCCTTTTTAGACATCAATTTATAAAAAACAAAAGTTGAAGGGTCATGACAACCATATCATGCTTTACAAGCAAAAAAAGAAACGTTTGAGCAACCATACTACATGCTTTGTTTAAACAAAGAAAAACATTGAGTATTACAATGAGGGTGTACCGTGTACTTCCTTTAGATATACAATTTCTCATAGGGCATTGGTTGAAGATGTTATGAAGATAAGGGATTTAAAATTTTGATTTGTTTTCCACAAATAGAACTTTAATTTAGAATTGAAGAGCCCATGTGCTTTTTGTTAGTTCTGGATGATCAACCTTAAAAAAAGTACTAACCCCCACTCCATTTTCTCCAATTACCTCAGCTGCATACAAAGCTCCGCAAATGAAACAGGAAAAAAAATTACCTACTCTTTACCTTTACCTCATGTTGCACCAGTTTAATTGGATCCACTTTAAGCTTAAATTTAGGACGTGTATAGGAAAATACAATATGTTCAGGTATGAAATGCGACCTCGGTAAGAGGTTGGGATGCCCATAATAATAAATAAATAAAGCACAATACCTACACCGAACTCACTGAGAGACTAAAGATTATATACGATAATACTAAGAACCACATGCAGTATAGAGAGCCTCCCGTAATAAGCAAGCATTAGGAGGACAAAAGTAACAAGTTATAAGTATATCATAATGATATTAATAACTAAATTAGGGATTGTTCAACTCTAAATAAGAAAATTAAGAACTTGATTGATAATGAAAAATTATTACAATATGTAGGAAACAAAATTAGTGGGCTAGAAAGAGCATCAACAATGGTTTAGGGTCCGACAGAGCAGGTGGATCATGGACCGACGTAACTGTTCTAAAAAAGAATACTAACATGGTAATTATCCGTAGTGATGAAGAGATTTTTATTTATCAAGTGAATATATTGACCCAAATCTAGACTGCCACGTGGTTGGTTCTATTCAGGTGGGGAATATCTTAATCCGGACCCTGACCGCCATGTGGTTGGTATCATGTTAAGACGACTGACCTGAATGTGCCTTTTAGGCTTCTTACTATTTTTTGGGGAAATTATATTTGAGAGATCACCAATTCATCTATGAAAAAACATGTTGGGAGTCGAGAAGCATAGTTCCAGAGAAAGACGTCACCTCATCTCAACCAGTCTCCTTACCTCCTATTATTCTTAAAGAAGATGACCTATATGGAACTTTTGTCCCTCGCGATGATACCATCTTGACAACAATAGTTGTGAGCGTAAAGTAGATCCACATGGTATTGATAGATACTAGAAGTTTGGAAAACATATTGTTTAAATGGACATATGAAAAGATAAGAAAGATTCATATTATACGGTGTTCATATATAATAATGGTCAGGTTTGATGAGTTCGGATACTTCAGTCACAGCCCACCACTTAATCCGGACAGGGGTAATTCGGACCATATCACTCCACTGAAAAATCAGAACAGGACAAATGTAAAACACCTTTTGACTAAGTTATTTGCTAATCTACTTAAAAACTAATGGGTCCTTAAACTTGACCCGTTTTCACAACTTGACCTGGTAAGCCCATGGGTCATTAATTAAAGAGTATAAATACCCCAACCACTCTCATTGAGAGTGATCAAAATTTAATACAAGCAGGTTGCTTAATTATCTCACTACTCCTCAAACTAAACACAAAACACCAAACTTATAAAAACACTTTACCACACTACCCCCAGCAAAAAATAAACCAAACCAAATTGGCGACCACAGTGGGAGCACGAAGGTGCCTGAATTTTACATTCAAAACCAGCAAAAAGAACCATTTCGGATGGATCTAAACAAGCAAGGTACTCCACCCCTGTGGTGGAAACGGTCGGAGAAAACAAGGAATACACCGTTGAGGAGCGAGAAAAGTTGAGAGTAGAGGTAAAAGCACTAAGGGCCATAAAACAAGTAAAATAGGTATTAGGGAGAAATCAGAGGCGTCAACTATTCATCATACTGACAACACTGGAGAGAATGATCCATCAATAAAGACTCATCTGATTTAAAAAAGACTCATCTCAGCTCTAAGAAGACACATCGGTCTTAGCCTGTTAAAAGTTCAGATTCTGAGTTCTCCGGTAGCTCTTCGAATGAGGATGAGCTTGAGGAATCTTTTTCATCAAGCAGTGATAAAATGAGATCTAGAAAAAAGATGAAGTTAATCAAAAAGTATTCAAGAAAGAAGGATATGCATGGTAGGCTTAAAAGGCATCTGGGCAGAGGGTCATCCCACAAACATGATGATCGGTTGCTGATAGATCCTTTTTCTTTTCAGACCGAACTAGGTATTTTCGCAACACCTAATGAAGATACAGTATTTAGTCGTAATAAGAACTGGAGACAATCATATTTTTCTAGCCAAAATATTGTCCGGAAACCTACCCAAAAGATTTGACAGCTCCAAAATGGAGAACCATTTAGAGCAATTCAAGAATTTCATGATGAATTTTGATGATGATAACGTACTTTTGTGCAGAGCCTTCTCTCAAACTTTTACGGGAAATGCTCTTAAGTGGTATAATAGCTTACCACAAGGATGTATTAGAAAAATTGATACATTCCGGGTTGCCTTCCGAAGGCAATTTATTCGAAGTAAAGAGGTGAAGGGCAATGGAGATACCATTATTAATTGTGAACAAGAACGAAACGAGTCTTTAAAGGACTACATAAGTCGATTTGTGATTACAAAGAACGGATTAGCAGATTGCTTCGAACAGGTGGCAATTGCTTCTCTGAGACAAGGGTTGAATCGTGGGAACCTGGCTGATTCTGTAACCAGGAAAAAAGCTAGGGGTGGCCTGTTGAAGCAAGTGGGAAAAGAGATTAATATGGAAGAAACCAAGAAAACCAGGGTGCACCGACAAGTGAGGTCCACCACAACAGCTCCTCCAGCTGCTAACCAGTCCGGATACAAGGCTAAGGAGACCAGGCAAGGGTCCAATCGGACTAAAATCTAAACAGAATCAGTCTCAGAGCCAGCAATCAAGAGGTAAAAGAGGTCTTGGGTTCAATCGGAGTGGTTTTCAGAGTTAAGGGAGAATGTGGTCACAATCTACGATAAGGCTAAGGATGAAGTCCATTTTCGGAAGCTGGCGACAGTATAGTCTCCCAGAGAAAGCCGAAATACTTGTTTTTACCAATATCATAATGATATAGGCCATAAAACTCAAGACTAGATAGCATTGAAACAGGAAGTGCAGAAACTTATAGAACGAGGAAAACTGGGAGCTTATGTCAAAAGAAGAAGTGGGAACATGCCTGACAATGCTCCTCGGACGGGCCCTACAAAAAATGCTGGAACATCTGCTCAAGAAGGGACAATGACGATTCTTGAAATATTAAATGTTGATTCTGAGGACCCGGATCCTAATCCAACTCAGAATGAGGTGGGGGTCATAACAGAACAAACTAGGACAATGTCCGGACTGATCAGTTTCTTTGAGTCACTCACTATCTTTGGAGAAGAGACTGTGACATCACCTACTCGTTCATCAAGAAAGAGGCATGTACACAGTTTGGCCACTTAATTGGAAGGGGGAATGTCTTCCCATTAATGCAAAACCCCTTTCCCATTTATAGTTTTTGATGAGGATGATTTGAGGAATATTGTTGGGCCTCATGAGGATGTGATGGTTATAGGAGCATCTATTGACGGCAATGATATACGCGATATTTTGATAGATACGGGCATTTCTGCAAACATCCTCTTCCTCCTATAAGCAGATGAGGAATCTGGTTGTTATTCAACACTCGAACAGAACTATTGTGGGCTTCACATGGAGCTCTGGATGTAGTTGGGGAGTTTGAAGAAGAAGAAGTGCTGTTAGGTAAAGGGCCTTTTAAAAAGATGGTGAGGGTACTATTCGCTTTGGTAGATTGCCCCACGTCATACAAAGATATTTATGGGAGGTCTTGGAATTCTAAAATGCATGTTATCGCCTCAACAGTCTATCAGTGTTTAAAGTATGCAGTTGAAGGGCAGGTATGTGTTGTCCGAAGTAGTCAGAAGATAGCCAGGGAGTGCTATGAAACTGCTCTTGCTCCTAAGCCTCAAGGGGCAGTTCGGATTAATGAAGATTAGAAATTACTAGAGCCTTCTGAGGGGGGTAGTGAGATTGATGACCCCAAAGAGGCTCCTAGTGTTATAATACCAGTTTAAGAAGTTGGAATCCACTCTCTTGGAGAGGGTAAAAATATCAAGATTGTTTCCAAAATTGCACCAGAGCTGAAAAAGAAATTGTTGTCCTTTTTGCAAAACAATCAGCATGTCTTTGCTTGGTGAAATAGTGATGTAATCAGAGTACCCGAAAGCGTAATCTCACACAATTTTTCCATCCGGAGTGATGTTGCACCTGTTGTACAGAAAAGAAGATCTTTTTCTAAGGAAAAAGCTGATGTGATAGTCGAAGAGGTTGATTGACTTACTAAGATGGGACACATAAAGGAATCTCAGTATCCTTTATGGACTGCCAATCCGGTGTTAGTCAAGAAAAAGAACGGGAAATGGCGTATGTGCATTTATTTCACTGACCTTAATAGAGATTTCCCAAAAGATCTTTATCCAGTCTCCTGTATAGATCAGTTAGTAGACTTAACGTCTGGAAACAAGTTGTTGTCCTTCATGGATGCTTTCTCTAGGTACAACTAGATATAGGTGGATCTGAAGGATCAAGATCACACTATCTTTATAACAGACAGAGGTCTTCATTGCTACAAGGTGATGCCCTTTGGGTTAAAGGATGTTGGGGCTACTTATCAGAGGTTGGTGAACAAAATATTCGCTGATCAGATTTGCAAAAATATGAAAGTATGCATAGAGAACATGATGGTTAAAATCTTGGAGGAGGATGTGCACATAATTGATCTTCAAAAAATATTTACTAATTTAGCAGTTGTAAATTTGAAGTTAAATCCAGAAAAATATGTGTTTGGGTTCCGATCTGGAAGGTTTATGGGTTATGTGATAAGTGAGAAATTTATCCAAGCCGATCCAGATCAGCTTAATGCACTATTGGAAATGGATCCTCCTCAGAATGTTAAAGAAGAAGTTAAGTCCAGAAAAATGTGTGTTTGGGGTCTGATCTGGAAGGTTTATGGGTTATGTGATAAGTGAGAAATTTACCCAACCCGATCCAGATCAGCTTAATGCGCTATTGGAAATGGATCCTCCTCAGAATGTTAAAGAAGTCCAGAGGCTCGCCGGAAGGTTGGCTGCCTTAAACCGGTTTATTTCAAGGTCTTCGGATAAGTGTGCTCCATTTTTCCAAACTTTGAAGAATACTAAAGACTTTAATTGGTCTCCACAGTGTAACCAAGCTTTTGTCGAGATAAAGAAACACTTATCCTCACCAAAGACTCTTTTCAAACCAGTGCAAGGAGAAACGCTCTATGTATACTTGACTGTGTCAGAATGTGCCATAAGTGCAGTACTGGTAAGAGAAGTGGACAATTACCCTCGTCCGGTATACTACATCAGCAAAAGTTTAATAGATGCTGAGTATAGGTATTTGAAGCTTGAAAAGCTGGCACTAGCCTTGGTGATTGCAGCAAGAAAGATGAGGCCATATTTTCAATCCTATTCCATTGTTGTCTGAACATCTTCCCACTGAAGAATGTTCTTCAAAAGGTAGATATATCAAAGAGAATGACCAAGTGGTCAGTAGAATTAGGAGATTACGACATTGATTTTCCCCCCCGAACAACTATCAAAGCTCAATCAGTGGCTGATTTCCTGGTAGAATTCCAAACGGACAAAAACTCCAAACAAACTTCAGGAGATAAAACAAAAATGGAGTGGGTGGTCCGAACTGATGGTGGATCAAACACAATGGGTTGTGGAGCTGGAGTTTTCCTAACCTTTCTATATGGTGATAAAATGTACCAAGCTATATGCTTTGGGTTCAAGGCCTCTAACAATAAGTCTGAATATGAAGCAGCTATAACTGGTCTTAAAATGGCCTTTCTGTGTGGGTCTAAGAGAGTTCGATTGATGAGTGAATATCAATTTCTCATACATCACGCCCAAGGTTAGTCTGAGGCCAAGAAGGAGCAATTGATCAAGTACTTACTCGTCATGAAAGAAGTGGTTGCAGACTTCAAAAGTGTTTGTTATGAGCATATTCCCAGATCGGAGAATACACTGGCTGAATCTTTAGCAACTATAATATATTTTGAGTCCTACCCTTAGATTCATATATAAAAATGCCCGTCCATACAGCCAGGTCAAAACAAAGAAGATGGGGAAAGTATGAGCATACGTGTGATTCATCCTAAAGACTGGAGATATAACCTTCTTCAATATATTTCTAATGGGGTTTTGCCTTCGGACAAAGCTATGGCAAGAAATATTAAACACAAGGCACGTGGTTTTTTATAATAAGGGGAGTTCTCTATAAAAAAAATATTTCAGTAGACCTCCCCTGCGTTGTTTGGGGGTTGAAGAATCTCAAGTAGTTTTGTCTGAACTACATGATGGGGAAGGCTCAACACATTGTGGGTACATGGCACTAACCTAGAGAGTTTTATTAGTTGGTTATTATTGGCCATCCATAATGGCAGATGTTAAAGAAATGGTAAAGAAATGTGATCCATGTCAAAGGTATGGCAATGAAATTTATGTGCCGGCAGTACCTATGAAGTCTATTTCTGAGCCAATACCTTTTGCCCGATGGGGAATGGACTTAATTGGACCTCTGCTTATGGCATCCGGGGGGTATAGAACTATTATATTTGTTATTGATTACTTCTCAAAATGGATAGAGGCAGCTCCCTTGGCAGGGACCCCTTTGAAGACTTCCATTAAATTTATCTTATCCAATATATGCTGCAGATTTGGGGCCCCTCAAAATATTACTACAGACAATGGGCCACAGTTTGATAACAAAGATATGGAGAATGTTTGTGCTTCTAGAGGTATTCAACATTGTTTTTATTCTCATTTCCATCCACAAGCAAACAAACAGGTTGAAGTTGTCAATATGATTATTATGTTTGGATTAAAAAAGAATTTAGAAGGTGCTGCGGGGAAGTGGCCAAGTTATTTGCAAGAAGTATTGTGGGCCTACCGAACTACTCTTTAGGCTACTACAACACGAGTCTTGTTTTTCTTTGGTGCATGGGATGGATGCAATTACCTCCATAGAAGCTACCTTACCATCATACAAAGTCCATAACTATTCTGAACAAGCTAATGGGATAGCAATTAGGAATCAGTTTGGCTTAATAGAAGAAAGAACGATTAAAGCTCACTTAAGAACAACCCACTACCAAGGTTTGATGAGGAGAAGATTTGCATCCAAGGTCAAAAAAAGAGAATTTTAACCAAAATATAAGGTGTTAAGAAACGTTTTCTTACACACCAAGGAAAAGTAGTTCGATAAGTTAGCTCCGAACTGGGAAGGCCCCTATAAGGTCTGTGAAAAGCTCAAACCTGGGACATATAGATTTTAGGACAAAGAAGGGAGAGTTTTGAAGCACCCATGGAATGTTGAGCATCTCAGGTTATATTTGGAATAAAAATTTTGCATAAAAATTTACTTGTTAAATATCAATGTAAATATTATGAGACATACTCTTTCCTACCCTGGTGGCGTGGGGAGGTTTTAATGAGGTGTCCGGTTTCTTTTTTAATAATATATAATGTCTTCTTCAAAAGTTCAGAGTGACTTTACTGCAATTCAATTCAAGAAATATCAATTACTTGTTCAATACCTTGGATCTATAGTGGATGAGATAACTTGGTGGTTGGTTATGACTATTAAATACATGTCATAAGAGATATTAAAAACTCTCACTTTAGTACTTCTAAAATACTAGGGGCTACTTAAACATTAGCCATGAAAATTTAAGGGAAAATATTAAAAAAAAGTTTGATATATTAAACCTATTCGGACTTGAACCGAACAGGAATACAAAACATGCATTGGCCATCCAAGGACTTTAGGTGTTCAAAGGACTTATTCGGACTTCAACTGAATAATAATACAAAATGTGTCTTGACCATCCAAGGATTTTGATTATTTAAAAAGAAAAGAAAAAATATGGTAAAAACTTAGGGCTTCTTCCCTTCGGACGTTCCTCACCACCACCATCACCTTTTTTAGGACTTTTGAGTTCGGCACTCGAACTCTCACCTGTTCATTTTTCATCATCGATTGTGGAATCGATTCGACTGGAGTAGTTGCGCTTGTTACCATCTTCTAGAGTATGAAATGTGATGTCTTCGTACTCCACACACTTCCATAGGGGACCAAGGGTCCTCTTATGAAAGGTCTCATGGAACAACAGCATCATGTCAGACTTGACCCCATCATCTCTTTTTTCTAAGGATTCTATTACTCCATTGGCATATCCTCAATACTGATAGCCTGCTCTTGTTGGCTCTTCAGGACCTCATTTTCCTTGGTTATCTACGAAACAGTGCTCTCTAATTTAGTATTCTCATTGGTTAAGGTTTGAAAGGAACCATCTTTGGTCTTCAACTACTCGTTCAACGTTGTGAGGTTTTGTGAAGACGAAGTTTCTAAGTCAGAGTACTTAGTTTGGAGCTCAATTATGGCTGTTTCCGATGCGCCTAGCTTAGTTTCCAGATCCTCTTTATCCTTTTTCAGTGCCTCCATCTCCTTCTTCAGTTCCTCTATACTCTGTTGAGCACTTAGGAGACTTCTTGACAGTGATTGTTTGTCAGAAGTAAGGGAGCTGATAAGGTTGGTCTAATTTTTCACCAGCCTCTTCATATCAAGTATTGGCCGGATATGACCGAGGAGGGAGTGAGCTCAAGACATCTTGCTCTCCGGATACAGAGAAGGATTTCCCATTAAAGGTCACCATGTTGGAGGAATTTGAGGGACTTGCAAAATCATCCTTCTCAAAATCACTAAAGTACAAGCCAATGTCTTGAAGGGCACTGATGTCCACTTCATCATTCCGTTCCCCAGCAATCTCTCCAGACTGAAGGTTTGTTGGGATTTTCTCTTGTAAAGTAGGATCAGCAGGGGCTGGTGGAGGTTGGATTTCTAAAGGACGAAGAATTAATTCTTCTCCCAAGGTGACCTTCTTCTTCTTTTCAGCTTTCTCATCACTGTTGGCCTTGCGTTTCCTATCCTTCTTAGGGGGCTTTGGTGGGTTTTGTGACTCTCCAGCTTCCCTCACTGTTTCAACCTCTACAGCTTTGAGCAGAGCTGCATCAATACCCCCTGGTTTCCGAACCAATTTCTTCCTCTTTTTGTTCTTCATTTTGCTGGGAGCTTTAGCCCTGGAAGGTAAGAACATCTTGCCATCTTTGGCTTCTGTCCTATTGAGAATCACGTCAGGAGGAGGAAGGGTGCTTATCTCTTCCCATGAAAGGTTTCTCGAGCCTGTGCTGTTCCACAGGTGAGACCTCACAAAATTGGCTGATGTAAAGCAATTGTGGAAGGCATTCCCCCACTGTTTTGAAGCCCATGCATTAAATTTTGCACAGGTCTTTTTCCCCTCCTCCAAATGGTCGGTGAACTCCTTCGGTAGAACTAAAGAAGAGTAACAAACTCGTCAGAATAAGAAAACTTATAATTTAAGAAGAAAAACTTGTAATTTAAGGAGATTACCAGAGCTTTTCCACCTACTAGTCAGCATGCTAGGGTTGGTGTTGGCTTTAATCTTCCTACCATTCTCCCATGTTCCATTAACAAATAAGAACTGTATCCTCCAATTCTTTTCGGACTCTAGCAGGTCGTCCACAACCTTAAAGTCATTCCCATGTTATAGTGGTAGAATGGAATCTGATGGTTCTTACACAAGCTTGCTACAACAACAAACTGCTCCATCAGAAGTGGGATCTTCGAAAACCTTGATGCCATGATGTAGGCAAGGAGTGTGTACTAGGCGTTGGGGCTTCACTGGTTGGGACAGATTTTGACTAAATGAAGGTACCTAACAATTTATGGGTCCAATGGGAACCGCAGTCCCTAGTTTAGCATTTCGGTGTGTACTACCACCTCATTCAGCTTGCAGCCCATAGGGGTTTCCGGAGTAATCGATATCCTTACATTTACAGACTCCGGAATCCCCCACTTGGTTCGAATTCGTCCCAACTCAGGAGTGTGGGAGTAGACGTAGTTGATATTTTGCAAGGCCAACAAGTATTTGACACTGACATGTTTGAAACAAGGGACTACCTTTCCCTCTAAGGACTCTGGAAGCAAGTCCAGATGAGTCATATAGACTTTTACCTTACTCTTGCCTTTTTTCTCAAAAGAAACATCTCCCGTTTGACCTGATGCCTCGGTCTCGAAGGGGGCCTCCTCGATGTTGTCTTCCATTATCTCTTCCATCATTATGGAAGGTTTGTCAGTTTCCTTAGAAAAATGTAGTTCAACTTCTTGCGTTGAAAGCTATTCGGGTGATTGAGTACTTGTTACCTTTAAAAGCCTAGTGTCCGGTAGAGGTTGTGATCCGGAGAGCTTGGCTCGCAGAGCTGCTTCAGCTACGTCCGAGCCGGAGGGTTTTGACAGTGATGGTGTGGACTGGGTTATGGTTTGGCGAGTCGTGCGGCGAGGGGTTATCCTCTCCGAAGACTTTTCTATGTCAGAACCCATAGCTATAAATGGAGAGGGTTTTCGGATACTCGAAACACCTTTTTCCTTAGACACGAGAGGTTGAAATTATTGAACAGAAGAACCAGAAACGAGGGGTGAAAGGTTTGGTTTGAATGAAAGATGTTGGGGTCTAGGGTTTTTGGAAGAGGATAACCCTTGATCGGCGTCCTGAGTTGGCTGACAGGGTTTCTCACTTGGAGAAACTGGGAGGCTGGCGGCCGATGTAGTTCTCTCTTTTTAACTTTCTTGCTCTCTCTAACTCTGACAAATTCAACCAACCACCTTTAACTAAAGTGTTTCTGGCTGTGAACATAAAATCTCTCAAGAACAATTTGAAAGTAAAGATAAATTTCTGTCTAGGAAAACTTTGAGTGTAGAAGACAATGAAATAGTAAAAGAGTATTTATATAACAGTAAAAAGTAGCAGTTACCAATGAGAAGTTGAAAGGGGTTTTTACAATGATTAAGGGTTGCGCAAACGTGTGAAAAAAATGGAACCTATGTAACTTTCTAGACCTAGTGGGTGCGCCGGTCTAGGAAGAATAACGGCTGGTATGTCGAACCAAATGCTGACACGTGTCCCACGATCCAAGAAGAAACTCTTAGAATTCTAGGAAGAGAAACCAGTCCTGACAAAATTCGAACTGGGTTGGTGTTAAAAATAAACTTCTTAGTTCGGACAACGGAAGCAGATCGGATGAAGTTGATATTGGTTTGGTCAGATTTTGTTTTTAGCCCTACCAAAGATATTTTGCAAGGCCTAAAAAAGGGGCTACTGATGAGTTCAGATACTTCAGTCACAGGACACCACTTAATTCAGACAGGGGTAATTCGGACCATATCACTCCATTGAAAAATCTGAACAGGACAAATGTAAAACACCTTTTGACTAAGCTATTTTTTAATCTACTAGAAAACTGATAAGGGTGATCAACATTTAATGTGATTAATTAAAGAGTATAAATACCTCAACCACTCTCATTAATAAGGGTATAAATTAAAGAGTATAAATTAAAGAGTATAAATACCTCAACCACTCTCATTAATAAGGGTATAAATCCGAACAGGACCCGTTTTCATGACTTGACTCGGTAAGCCCATGGGTCATTAATTAAAGAGTATAAATACCTCAACCACTCTCATTAATAAGGGTGATCAACATTTAATACAAGCAGACTGTTTAATTATCTCGCTACTCCTCACACTAAACAAAAAATACCCCAAACTTACAAAAACACTTTACCACACTACCCACTGCTAAAAAAAAACCAAACCAAGGTTTACTCGGGTCAGTGTTACTATCACCGGAGGATTTCAAAAAAATGTGATTCTTGGAAGAGTTTAATCTTACTTCATATAATGCAATCTTCAGCATGTCTTGGTTTTCTTGAATGCACGTTATCGCCTCGACTATTCATCAATGGATAAAGTATGTAATACGATACATAATGAGGATGGTTCGAAGAAACCGGAAGATTGCTACGGAATGATATGCAACATCAATGGCACTGTAGAAAGATGAAAAGAAAGAAATAACAGTTTTTAAGGTCTCCCGATGGGGTCAAAGCGGTTGATGACCCTAGAGGTCCCTAAAGTTTTTCATTGCGCAAGAATACGTTAATGCCTAATGTTTTGAGCTATGAAAGAGTTTGAGGATGGTACCATGTCGTCAAGTCCCCTCACTGGAGGAGTTAATTAATTTTTTCGTTAGAAAACTTGGATGTTTTTTTTGGTCTAAAAATGATATTATTAGAATATGTTGATATTATTTTCCACATGTTATTAGTTAACCAAAACGCAAGTTTAGTATCTCAATAAATGAGATCTTTCTCCATGGATATGTATGCAACTATAGTCGCCAAGGTGGATATTTCGGCCATATTAAATAGTCCCAGTATAATACATGGATGGTTAACCGAATCTTAGTGAAGAAAAAAATGGAAGTTGCGGAATGTACATGAATTTCAAGGATCTCAACAGAGCTTGTCTGGAGGACCCTTTCTCGACCCCAAACGTGGAACAGTTTGTGGATTTGACTTCGGTAAATAAACTCTTACTATTCATGGATGCATAATCTAGCTATAATTAAATCCAAATGCATCATTTGAACCAATAAAACACAACATTCGTTACAAACCATGGCTTATATTGCTACAAACAGTCGCTACAACCTATTAGTGACTAGTCAACAAGGATTTTGCTTCTCAAATTAAAAAAAAATCGAGGTATACATTGATTATATACCGGTGAAAACATTGAGGAATCAAGGTATATTTATGATCTTGGTAAAACCTTTCAGGATCAAGGGTTGTTAACTAAAACATAATCCGCAAAAATGCATGTTTGGGGTTCAATCTTGGAAATTCTTTGGCTATTTGGTTAGTGAGAAGGGAATTGATGATGATCAAGCACAATTTGAAACATTGGATTCCATGCAACCACCTCAAATCTTTAGAAAGATTAGGTATTAACAGACATACTCACTGCGCTACACATGTTTATTTCCCATTCTTCAGACATGCGTGCTCCTCTCTTTTAGTTTTTTTTGAAAGGATAAAAATGTATGGGTAAGAAACATTATATTAGTACTGGCATGTATCTTAATATGTTGTAAGCATGGAAAATGCCTGAAACTTGTTTACTATGTAATTAAAAACCTAATACCAACGAAAATGCGATACATTCAGTCAGAAAATTTGGCTCTAGAATTAATCATCCCGACAAAAAAATAACATCCTACTTCGGTATTCTATTGTTGTTCAAACCTTCTTTTCCTTCCATTTTTTTGCAAATACCTAATATCAAAATAAGGTCACCCTGCTGGTATGAATTTCTAAGGAATTTTGATACAACTTATGAGGCGATGAAAACTATTAAGGCCCAAACATTAAGTAATTTTCTAATATAATTTTATGTCGATATCCTCACATGATCATTTCAAATATAAAAGCCATAATAGTTGGTCTGGACTAACAGAGAGTCGAATATTTATGGTTGCAGAGCCGAAGTGCAGTTAGTGTTCATTTGAGAGAACTAATGAATAAATTCATTCGCTTATGTTTCCAAGATTTGAATAATGAGAAGCCGCAATTAGAGGGTTCCAATTGACCCATATTTACAGCGTAAAAATGGTACAGTTGAGTAATGAGTTTCTGTTTATGACAAATCACGCTCCTTGACATGCGAAGGTGGGCAAGGAACACATGATTAAATAACTTAAAGCACTAAAAATTCAAGCCCAACTTTTCTATACTATACAATAGCATGCTCCAAGACCAAATCGTTAGTCACTTTGTTGGAGCGTCACTAAATTGATAAGAAACACATGCCACGTGTGGAGGAAACGTTCAAGGTGTGTTAAAGAGATTGATGATTGTAGGTGGGAAATCCTAGACTTCTTTGAGAGTGTTATTTTCCCTGAAACAAATCCTGTAGATATTTTATTAGTAGGGTTTTATTGACCATAAATACGCCGATGCAAATAACTTAGGATAAAATATGATTCTTGTCAACGTTTTGCCAATACAGTTCACTACCCGACCGTACCCCTCGAGTCAGTTTATGAAGACTTACCTTTTCATAGATGGATCATTAACCTGGTCGAACATTTACCCAGCTTCATGAGAACATGGCTTCATATAAATTCTAAAATAACAAATAATTATTTTTTTTTATTTTTTTATAGACAATATGTAGTTAAAAAAATATACCGTTTAAAATTTGAAAGTTACTGAAGCAAAAGTAATAAAATCATTAAAATAAAGAAAGTAATTTTTAAGTACGAAAACATAAGTCAGATAATTAGAATTTACTTTTCTTAATTTCAGAAAACAAACTAAGGACACCAATCGTTTTCAAAATTTACATTTGTAATGTTTTCGTCCCTCGTGTAATTGTAATTGTGTGTAATTAATGTTATTATATGTAATTAGGGGATGGGTTCTTAGGCCTACAAATGTTTTAGTTTAATGTCAAATGTTTCCTAGTTGTTTTATTATTATTATTATACTAAATATAAATTAAATCATTTTAAGTTTTTTTATTTTATTTTATGATTTCTTGCTTTCTATTTTTTTATTTGTTTTCCATTTTGTTTGAAACTACACCTTAAAATTTATGATTTATGTTCAATATTTAAAAAATTTGCTAGGAGATATTTATATAGATTATTATAATTATATCTCTCAAAACAATATAAACTGGCTGCTTAGGATAAGCTGAGAAGATTGACTCGTAGTTCGAGCAAATAAATATAGAGAGTTCAAATTGGATGTAATTCATGCATTTTTGCGGGAAGTGAAAGCATTACCACGTTAAAAACTTTAACCATCACAATTCTTCGTTAAATCACAGAGCTAAGGAATAAACAGACGTTAACATATATTTGACGCATCTGTCCTCTTAAACTTTCTAATCCAGTTTTTTTTATCGTCCACGTTGGTCGACCACGGATTTCACTTCGTCATTAAAAATTACGTTGACGACCAGTCTTCTATAATGATCATACGAAGATTCGTCAACCGTGTGGACTTCCATATATATTTTTTTGCTAGTATTTAATATTCATCGTGACAATGTGTCTTATTCAGAATGATACCTAGCCATTATTGGTTACTATGGCCGTTTTGTTGCTAAACTCGCCATGTCTTGTGATTCTTCAGTATTTTTTGCGCCAATTCTTCTTGCATTTTATAAATTGGACAAACTCTCCACTATCTATTAATAGTTGAATCTCTTCTCGTAACAACCAATATAAAACGGTGGAATACGCATGGTCATTGTGGTACGCACAAAAGTACTTGGAAGATTTATTTTTATCTAAGGCCCGCGTATGACAATGATGGAGATATCTTGTATTTACCTTAGTTATGTCATATAATCTGACAATGTTTTTTGTTAGAGGTGTGAACCGCAGGGTTGGGCCTCGTAAGAGGCTCTCAGCCTGCTAGGTGGAATATGGCCACGCTCACCGCGTGTGGCCTCACCGCGTTCGGCCTCACCGCGTTCGGCCTCGTCTCCTCTTCTGTTATATGACACCAATTCCTTTGATACTTGTGGTGTCGAATGGCAAGATGATACTTTCTTCCAATATTCGGCTTGGATAAATTGGTCTAATTTCGCAAAGATGTCGTCCATGGTGTTCACCGGAAATCGGACGAGATCCTCGTACAAAGGTCATTCGACACCTAGACCTATTTGGAATTATGTCACTACTACATCTTTTTTGCACATAAACAACATATTCATATCGTGAACAAACCTTTTTAAATGGATCTTAATCGTATCTCCATGACTTTAATACATATGTATGATGGGTGAACCGTCCTTCTTGTATTCTTTATTTCACATAAATTTGTTCATGAAAGTACTCTATAAACCAATCGTAGATCATTCCCTTAGGTATGTCATTGAACAAATCTTGGGCAAATTCTTTGAATATCATGGAAAAATCCTCTAGAGAATTACTTCATCTAGATTGAATGTCATCATCATTTTTGTAAATAATTTCAGGTGGTTCTCGGCAGTGGCGGAACCAGGAATCCAGGTCAGGAGGGGCTGAAGTATTACATAAACTAGACATGTTTTATTTTTTTTTCATTCACCTCGTACTTTTAATTTATTTTTTAATAATTTGTTTGGAAATATTAAAAAAAATTAATCCTGACATTTTTATTGATTAAGAAAATCATGAATATTTATTGAAATTAAATATATAAAAAAAATTATACATTTGATTTATGAGGCATATGTCTAAATAATCTTATGTTTATATATGAGTTAGTACCGGTGATAACATTTATGTATTAAATCAAAAGATTTCATACTAGTTGAGATATATTATTACTTATTTGTCATTGATCCTTCTCATACCTATCCAGCGTGGAAATATGGTAGCACATAACAAATTCTACCACGTTTACCTCCCCTTAGTTGACTTACCTAATGCTCCCTCTAATTAAGTTATTTCATGATTCATATCTAAGTCATAAAGTTTTACATGGATATATTTTTTCACTCTTATTAGAGCATCTTAGAAGCTCCTTAGTGTCACTTCAATTAATCAAGTGACACTATATTTATACACTCTAATAAAGTCACTCCGTTTTATGAGCATGACTGATGGTTCATCATCTTCGACATCCAAGAATTTCATCTATATCACGTTTTCGTAATGATAGTATATCAACCACAAGCGAGATTAACTAATACCAACTATTAGACCCAAATAATAGTATATCAACCACAAGCGAGATTAACTTCAAAACAACCAACCAAATAATAAAACAACCGATTTATTAACAAAATAAATCAACGGTAAAATAAATCAACAACCAGAATATTTATATGAAAAGACCACTTCGTTCTGAAGAGTAAAAGACCACGAGACTTATGAAGATTCCACCAAAAACACTTCTAATATTATGATAAGTTGAAGGTAAAAGTATATCCAATTCAATATAATAAATATCTACAACCCACCAACAATTTTAAGCATAATAAACTAACAAAAAAAGAAACAAAAATGAATAATATTACAATAACTACTCCACTATTCCAAAACTGATTTCTCCCGAACCGTAGCATCAAATAACAATCCAACCGAACATATTGAAGCTTTATATGTCCCAAACATGCTGTCCAAATTTCAGCGAAAACCGACACCGTTTGACCATTGATCAAACATTTTAAACATAACTTCTTTAAAAATTCCGAAAATAAAAATTTCCCCAATACTAATCTTCCTTGAGGCTTGGGGGGGCTCGCGCCCCCCCCCCAAGCCCCCCAAGCCCCATAGTAAATCCGCCACTGGTTCTCGGGCTTCTCGATGCCGTTGTAAGACTGCATTCAATAGGGGTCAAAATTCCTCTTGATATTTCCTTGCAATATTTTTCAGAAAGAGAGACTCTTATAGAACGAACCAGTCGCAATACCTATGTCGTCTGTTCCATTCTTTCCTTGTCCTCGTGATCCATTTTGCTATGTAGTTGGTTGACCTTGATTTTCTCCCGTCTTATATCTTCTATCTACATTTCTAACAACTGAATATTGGATGGCATAGCCGATGTACCTTTTCTAGGGGTGGTGGTTTCTATTTGAACTGGTATGAGATTTTTCTATGGGGTGGTGATCAGAATGACTGGATCCTTTTGGAGTTTATTCATCCTATAGTACATCTCAGAGACCGTCCCAACCGGTGGGTCATCGGTGTTGATCCTATCTGCCTCAGTCACCATATGTTGATGGTTCGGTATGGTGCCCAATAGTTGGTCTAACCCAAGTTTGGTCCCATTGGTCGGAAATCTTAGCGGCATTCCCGAAACAATGAGCGGAATTATTTGATTCAGATGGGTATCCGGATTTTCCTTTTTGATTCCTGATCTTATCGTTACCATTTCTGGGTAAGTACTTAGAGTAATAGAACGTTTTCCCACCGACAACACCTAATTTGTTACCATTTCACGTGTTTTTTACGAAATATATACTTATACTATCAAGAGTAGGAGGAAAAAGAGTAACAATTTGACTCGAGATACAAATCTTAAGAGATTTCTCTTTCTTTGCTCTAACTTTCTTGGTTTGGAAATTTTTACGGATGACGTAAAGTTTTTTAACAACCTTTTCCTTTCCAAATATACAAAAAAACAAAGCCTAAAATGAACCACCATTGCAATTATTTGGACTGTTGTTCTTCTTACCATTTATAAAAGCAGAGTAAAATCTGATTTCACTATAAAACTAACAATGTAACAAAACTATTAATTTCACTAGAAATAAAAAAGTTTAAGGTTGAAGAAGGAAACAAGACAATTGATTCAGAAGGCAACGAAACCAAAGTAGTAAATTTATTTAGAGAATGGTACTTTTGCTAGACGTAAACAAATTGTAGCCTTTTTTTTACTTAAATTTCTTATTGCTTTGATGTATTCGTAAAATGACTAGTTAAGAATAAAGAAGTTTGGATGGCAAAGAACGAAGAAGATAAAGAGAGCCATCCAACCTCAAATGCATATGCTTCAAATAAGAGACTTTCATACATGTGTTAATTCATGTGTTAATTCTTGTTGGTGGTTTTCCCACTTGTTATTACCAAAACAACAAGCCCTCCAACCTGAAAAACTTTAAGATAAAATCCACAAAATAAATGCAAGCTTACTCTAAGTAAATCCTTATTCGTAACTTCGAAAAATATATAAAATAAGAGGCAACTTTGGTAACATACAAATGAAACTTGATAATCAAGGATACATCTACATACCATGGAGTTAATTTTATGATTAATCCTTATTTATATCTTCAAAAAATACTAGGGAAGCTATTCCAAAAGTTCAAAGAAAATATAAGATCAATTACGAGGGGTTTTTCAAACAATAACATCAAGAACTAGAATAATTTCTGAAGAAGCTTGAATGAATGCAAAATATCAAGAACTAAGAGGAGTTTTCCAAACAATAACATCACTTAAGTTCATTTTAATTATTCATTACTTCATCATTCACCAATGACTAGAAGGTTTACTCAACTATATTTCAAGAATCGAAGCATTCCAAAACAAATTAGAACAAAGAAGTAAAAAAATAAGAAATATATAATATAGTAGCCAACTATTTGTTGGGATGCTGAATAGCTTTAACGAGGTATGAAAAATTAAGTACAATAAGCCTTAGGACGGTGAATATAGTCTACTATTTGTTAGGGTAAATTATTTTAAATAAGCCTTAAGACTCTTAAGAATCTAGACGAAGATGGTTCGCGGAATCATTTCAATATGTAAAATATAATAGTTTTGAATGTAAATATTGAGCTTTTCCAAACACCAAACTCAAGGATAGAAGCTTCGGCATATAACCAGTATTGGTACGAAGAGTCAAAAGTAGTCATTTTGTGTTAGTCGCGTAAAAACTAGAAGGACAACTAATAAGATCGTATATAGTCAAACACACTAAGTTGTGGCCAATCAACCATATAACTATCGACATATTTAAAAGACTTTAGTAAATATTGAAATAAAAAATATCTAATTTAAATAAATGTTGTTCAAATATGGTAATATCAAATATAATATCTTCTGAAATATAATGATTTACTTATAAATTTTATAAATAAAAATCTTACTATCATTAATAAAATATTAATTAATTAACCTATTATGATTATTGTTATTATTATTATTTAATCGTCTTTTTAAATCAAATTATTGTATAATTTTACCTTCAAATCTTTAAACAATAATTATATTTCCTAAAAGTAAAAGATATAACGTCTGAATTAGTCTAAATTTTCATTATTTAGGTGAAATATGACATTCTTTTATATAGTTTTATGTGTCTCACGAGTTATTATTATATTAAATTTTCAATATGTATCATGTTGGGAATATGGGTATCACATATTTTGAGGATCTCAACACTAGTACGATATTGTTCGCTTTGGACCCGAAAGCCTACACGAGTTCTTTTTTGGGCCACTTTCGTTAGTCACATCCTACAAATCCTCTTCTCGAATAAAGTACCAGCTTAGGCTCCTAATAATGGATGTAGCTATTCACCTCATATTAAACCATATTGTCTTGTTTCTTAGCGCAACTCCAGTCATGTATCACTGCTTGATGAACCACAAGCACTCCAAACTAGGATATTTAGAGCAGATCATTCACCTTGAGCATAACTGCTGATTCATCATGTTCGACACCCGAGAATTTCATCCAAGGAGATAATGAGAATCGCATATATAAATAAGATTTGTTCAGAATATGAGAATCGCATATATAAATAAGAACAACTTGATCTCAATACTAGTGTGATTTGATCCGAAGAAGTGTTAGTGATTGCTGAGAAAGACCAAGGAGATTCAGGACTTGATATAACAAAAAATTTACTTGAAGGGATATTACCTCTTGACACAACATTAGCTCAGAGGGTTGAGATTTAGAGCCCATAGTTATACAATATTAGATAGACTATTGTATAAGAAATGTTTAAGTAGGCCAGTGTTACGATGTATGGGCAAGAACGAATCTCAAGAAGTTTTATCTGAGCTGAATGTTGGGAAGGGCTTTGCTCATTGTGGGTTTAAGGCTTTGACAATAAGGGTTATATTGGCATGATATTATTGGTCCTCGATAATAAAAGATGCTAAAAAAGGTACGAACTTGTAATACTTGTGAAATAATTGCAAGTTTTATTTATAAACTAGTTGTACATTTAATTTTTAATTTCTAAACCAGTTACTTTTGATAGATGGAGATTGGATTTTGTTGGACCACTTCCCATAGCTTTGGGAGGACATGAAAAATTTATAGTGGCAGTGGATTATTTTTCAAAATAGCCTGCAACTGAACCATTATCGGGCAAAATAGCTAAAAATGTTATAAAATTCATTGTCTATAATATTTGGTGCAGATTTAGGGTTCCTTAGAGAATTACTACAAACAATGGGCCACAGTTTAATAACAGAGAGATAATATCTTTCTATAATTTGACGGGAATTACATAGTGTTTTTAACACCATTTCACCCACAAGTAAATGGCTAGGTGGAAGTCACTAATACAACTATTTTTGAAGGTTTAAAGAAACGTTTGATAGGTCCAGCAGGGAAATTGCCTAATTATCTTCAAGAGGTACAATGAGCTTATAGAATAAAACATCAAACTGCAACTCAAGAGACTCCTTTTGCGTTAGTATATTAGATGCATGCAGTAAGTCTTGCAGAGTCAACACTTCACTTTTAAGGTACTCAACTATTCTGAGGAATTTAATGAGGAGGCTAGATGAACAGAGCTTGATTTTATTGAAGAAAAGCGTGTTATAGTATATTTGAACTTAATGCATTAACAAATTTTGATGAGGGGTCGCTACAATTTAAGCGTGAAATGAAGAGATTTCATAGGGGACAAGGTTTTAATAAAGATTTTCCTGCATACCAAGGATAAAAGGTTGGGGAAAATGGATCCAAATTGGGAAGGACCTTATTCAGTGGTAGAAAATATTATGTTAGGAACATATCACATTGAGGATGAAGATGGGAGACTTTTGCAGCACCCGTCAAACATTGAGCAGTTAAAGTTGTATTGTGAGTAATGTTTCACGAGTTAATGATATTTTCGTTTTCTTACTTGTATAGCTTGTATGGTGGCATACGATTTCCTGTCCTGGTGGCTCAGGAAGGTTTTAATAAGGTGCCATATATCCGGAGTTATAAATCCCAGTTCCTTTGATTGACCAAATTATTACTATGTATACCATATGGTGGCTAAAGAAGTTCATTTGTTTGTGAGGTAAATTGATTGGAAAACGAAGTTAAAAGGTTAATAAATGATGATAAGTATTATTTTAGAAATTAAATAAGATGGATAACCCTTGGGGTAATTTTTGAAAATATAATTTGAGGGTTAACGTTCATTACAACCTTTTTCGAAGTCCTAATATAATTCGAGGTGCTAATGTTCATTACCTAATTTTTCAAAGTCCCAATATTATTCAAGGTGTTAAAGTTCATTATAACATTTTTTGGTGTCCCATAATATGTGGTAATATAATTCGAGGTGCTAATGTGCATTACAACATTTTTCGAATTGCTAATATAATTTAAAGTCCTAATATTCATTACAATATTTTACGAAGTGCCAATACGTGCGACAATATAATTCGAGGTGCTAACATTCATTAAAGTATTTTTTGAAGTGCAAATATAAGTGGCGATATAATTCTAGGTGTTAACATTCATTAAAGTATTTTCAAAGTGCTAATATAATTCGAGGTGCTAACATTTACCAAAATGTTTTACGAGGTACACATATGGAATCATATTAATTCTTTAAGAATCATATAAGAAAAAGAGATCATACTTGGCATTTTAAAATCACATATAACACTTACGATACAAACTTTTTCCAAATACGATGACTACTGACAAAAGGTTCAGAAGATAACAACAAAAATATAAAGAAACATAACAAAAAGAAATTCCTATTAACCTTGAGTATTGTTGGGTGCTTTATTTGAGCTGGCCTCCGAGGAGCTTTCCTGAATTCTATAAATTGGACAACCTCTCCAGTATCGATTAATCATTGAATCTTTCCTCGTAACAACCAACATAAAGCAGTCGAATACTCATGGTTATTACGGTACACGTAAAAGTACTTCCAATATTTTATAATCTAAGGCCCGCGTATGACAACGACGGAGATATCTTGTATTCACCTTAATTATGTCATATATTACGGAAATGTTTTTTGTTACAGGTGTGAATCGTGGGGTTGGGTTTTAGTTAGAGGCTCTTAGCCTGCTTGGTGGAATATGGGCACGTTCATCGCGTTTGGCCTCACCGCGTTCAGCCTCGTCACTTTTTCTCTTATATGACACCAATGTATTGAATACTTGTCATGTTGAATGGGAAGATGATACCTTCTTGGAATATTCGGCTCAAATAAATTGTTTTAATTTTACAAGGATATCGCTCATGGTGTCTACGAGGAATCAGACGAGATAATCGTACAAGGGTTCTTCCACATCTAGACCTATTTAGAATAATGTCAGTGCTAATTCTTATTTGCATGTAGACAATGTATTCATATCGTGCACAAACTTTTTGAAATAGATCTTAATCGTATCTCCATGAATTTAATACATATTTATGATGGGCGAACCGTCCTTCTCGTGTTCTTTACTTCACATGAACTGGTTCGTGAAAGTACTTCATAAACCAATCTTAGATCATTCCCTTAAGCAGGTCATTGAACCAATCGTGTCTGTTTTCTTTGAATGTCATCGAGAAATCCTTCCAGAGAAGTACTTCATCTGGATTGAATGTCATCATCATGTTCCTAAATTTCTTCAGGTGGTTCTTGGGATTCCCGCTGCCGTTATAAGAGTGCATTCAATAGGGGTCGAAATTTCTCTGGAGTTTGCATTGCAATTTTTTTTTAACAAAGAGAGACTCTTATAGAACGTAACAGTCGCAATACCTCGGTTATTTGTTCCATTCTTTCCTTGGCATCATGACTCATTTCGATATGTAGCTGGCTGACCTTGATTTTCTTCCATCTCATTTCTTCTATCTACATTTCTAACAGCTGAAGGTTGGAACGCATAGCCGACGTACCTTTTCTAGGAGTTGGGGTTTCTTCTTGAACTAGTGTGGGATTGTTCTGTGTGGTGGCGATCAGAATGACTAGGTCCTCTTGGAGTTTGTTCATCATACGTTGTGTTCCAGACACCGTCCTGACCGGTGGGTCATCAGTTCTGATCCTATCTGCCTCAGTCACCATATGTTCTTGGTGCGGTGTGGTGTCCAATAGTTAGTCTAGCCCAGGATTGGTCCCGTTGGTCGTAAATCTTAGTGGCATTCCTGAAACGATGACCAAGGTTTCTTTATAAAGACGAGTATCCAAGTTTTCCCTTTCGATTTTTGATATTATCGTTACCATTTTCGGGTTGGTACTTAGAGTAATAGAACGTTTTCCCACAGACAACACCAAATATATTACCATTTCAGATACTTTTTAAGAAATATATACTTATACTCTGAAGAGCATGAGGAACAAGAGTAACAATTTGACTTGATATACAAATCTTAAGATATTTCTCTTTCTTTACTCTACCTTTCTTGGCTTGGGAATTTTTACGGATGGGGTAAAGTTTTTTTAACAACTTTTTCCCTTCCAAAGTTACCAAAAGACAAAGCGCAATATGAACCACCATTGCCATTATTTGGACTTTTTGAGCAATCACTACCTTCGTTCTTCTTACCCATTTACAAAATAAATACAAACGTACTCCAAGTAAATCCTTATGCATAACTTCACAAAAATACATAAAATAGGAGGCAAATTTGGTAACATACAAATCAAAATTTCATAGCATCGGCTACACCTACGAACCATGAAGTTTATGTTATGATCAATATTTATTTATATCTTCACAAAATACTATGAAGTTATTCAAGAAATTTTAAAAAAAATCAAAAAATACAAGATCAATTACGAGGAGTCTTCCAAACAATAACATCAAGAACTATAATAACTTCCAAAGAAGCTAGATGAATGCAAAATATCAAGAACTAAGAGGATTCTTCCAATCAATAACATCACTTAAGTTCATTTTAAGTAGTAATTACTTCATCATGCACCAAAGACTAGAAGGGTTACTCATCTATATACCAAAAATAGAAGCATTCTAAAACAAATAAGAACAAATAAGTAAACAATTAAGATATATACATATATATATATACAATACCTAGTAGCCTACTATTTTTTAGGAAGGCGAATAGCTTTCAACGAGGCAGGAAAAATTAAGTACAGTAAGCCTTAAGGCGTTAAATATAGTCTACAATTTGTTAGGGTAAATTATTATAAATAAGGCTTAAGGCTCTTAAGAATCTAAACGGATGGTTGGATAATCATTTCATGATGTAAAATATAATAGTTTAAAATGTAAATATTCCTTTGCCAAACACCAAATTCAAGGATACAAGCTTCGGCATATAACCAGTAGTGCTACGAATTGTCAAAAGTAGCCAATTTTGTGTTAGTAGCATAAAATATAAAAGAACAACTAATAAGAACATAAATAGTCAAACACTAAGTTTCGACGAATCAACTAATTAATATTTTATTATTGATAGTAAGATTTTTATTTATAAAATTTATAAGTAAATCATTATATTTTCAGAAGTTATTATATTTGATATTACCTTATTTATAGAATACCTCCATAATAATTACAACTAATCCATAAAAATATTATGGTCATAATCTAAATTTTCGTTGATTTAATTATTTAAACCGTATAAGTTTTTCAAAATAAAAAATAGTGTTGGCAATTGATCTTTAATAAATATGATATCTATGGAAAACAATTTGCAACAATTTTGAATTTAACTGTTAAAAAACTAAATTCAGTACATTTATGATAACATCATGTGTATACTATCTTTTTTTATCTTCAAGCCCTCTCAAGAAGCGAATTTGGATTTCATCTTTGCATCTCGAAATTTCTCTTTGAAATTAAAAACTATTAATTGAGAACAATATAATGGTTATTAATTTTATTAATTGTATTTTTTAAAATTATCTAACTTTAAAGACTTTCAAATAATGGGCACACGGATTCGTTTTGGTACCATTCATTTATTACCTATTTTTAGGTAAATGTACATATTAAGATTATAAATCATGACACTAATTTTACCTATTTATTCTATCATGCATTCTCTATATTGTCTCCATAAATAGTGAACATATTTTGTCGGGATAACAATATTCTATAAATATATCGGCTATGCATCTTGCCCTTAGCATACATTCCTTGCCTTGAATACTCCTGTTTAAATATTAGGAAAATTATTTTAATCAATTTTATTAACAATATTCTATAAATATATCGGCTATGCATCTTACCCTTAGCCTACATTCTCCTTGCCATGAATACTCCTGTTTAAATATTAGGAAAATTATTTTAATCAATTTTATTAAACTCATTCAAGATGAAGTTATCATGTTGTGAATGACACAACAAGTTGAATAATGCCTTGACAGTGTACCATGTTCGGTATTACAGTTTTGTGTCTCTCACAGTGTCATTGTGCCTTGACTGTGTATCGTGTTCGGCGGTACAGATTTGTGTCATTGAAAGTGAAGCTAAAATGAGTAATTTCATTTTTGGTCTCATGTATACGAGCCCATTAGGACCATTATCTAGTAAGTCTATTTATTCCATATAAATAGATGACTACACAAAAACAAACTGAAATCTGTATGAAACTCTCCCGTGGACGTAATGTCCATTTAAGTCTTTGCTTCGTATATATTTCGTGCTTGATATTCCGTGCTTGAGACATTTTGTGATAATTGTATAGTGATTTTAATAAGAAAATTGGTATGAGAGGCACGTGGTGAAATTAGGGCTTTTGCAATAAGGGTTCACAATGGCGTCTACAACAACAAAATATATTATTTAAAAATTTGATGGGGGATCCAGTTTTGCGTTGTGGAAGATTAAATTGAAATCTTCATTGGTACTGCAAGAGCTGTGGAAGGCTGTGGAGAATAAGTTATCATAAAAGATGAAAGAAGAGAAGAAGCAAGATCTTCAAGAAAGGGTTTTGTGCTGGATTTTAATGAATGCGAAAGACAATGTGCTTCGTAGATATCAATATTGAGGATGAGGATCGAGCTTTGTTAGTATTGAGATCGTTACCAGCTCCCTATAAAAACTTCGTAGATACCATTATGTATGGTAAGGATAAGTTGTCGCTAGCAGATGTTAAAGAGGAACTGAAATCAAAGGAGATGAGACAGTTGTAGCCAGACAATCAAGCTAGGGATGGCAATGGGTAACCCGCACCCATCCCGTCTATGTTTTTCCAAACCCATACGCTAACTGGTACCCGTCGGTTAGTAATATTTTTTTCCCACACCCAAACCCGCACCCATTGAAGTTAACTCTTTCTCTTCTCTCTGACTCCGAAATCCTAAGCATATAGATTTATTTTCTTCTGTAAATTAGGTTTTATAAATTACAATTTAAGTTATATTATCAATCTTGGAGAGAAAAATGAAACTTTTTTATTTTAATTAAATTTATAACGATATTTTGAATTTGAATTTGATACTCATTCCACAAGTCTTGTATAAAATAAAGGAAAAATGTTTTTAAAAAACAAATTAAAAATTCAAATTTAATATTTACATCGAAAATTTCATTTTTGAAAATATACTATATGTTAATAAGCAAATATTTTGTTATCTATTCATAATTATATAGTTTTGGTATACGTTAGTAAGTATTTTTCTTTTAATTTGATTAAAAATATTATTAAATCTTCTAGAATTTGATATTAATTCCAAAAAATAAAGGAAACATGTTTAAAAATATTTTAAATATGTTAGTGAATATTTTTTAATAATTAATATATGGTTTAGGTATATGTTAGTAAATATTTTTTAATTTAATTAATATTATTATTATTATACAGAAAATGAAAAATATTTTCAAAAGAGATATTGAAAAATCAAATTCAATTTTTAAATGTAGAATGATATTTGTCAAAATATACTATAATCATTATTAGTAGCAAATATTTTGTTTAAATGTAGAATGATATTTTGTTTAATTAACAAATTTATGATGATATTTTTCAAAATATACTGATTATTCTTAGTTTTCTAGAGATAAAAAACAAAATATTTGAAAAAAATAAATTAAAAAATAAATTAAATGTTTAAATGTAAAATAATATTTTTCAAATTGTTTTTGGCATTACATAATACAAATACTAATATCAGTAATTTCATTTTAAATTTTGTTAAATAATATTAGATAATTTATTTTTTTATATAATATTAATTTAGCGGGTACCCGTCGGGTATTATCCAATAGGTCGGGTTCGGGTTGGGTACCCGTGGGAAATTTCTTAAACCCATAACCCATCCCAAAACCAGTGGGTAGTAAATTTTCAAACCCATGACCCATCCGCAGAAATTTTTTGAAACCCATAACCCATCCTATCAAGTCGGCTCGGATCGGGTACCCGCGGGTTTTGGAAAAATTGTCATCCCTAAATCAAGCTGAAGGGGAAGGTCTTATGACTAGGGGAAGATCTAGAAGCAACACGAGTTCTTTAAGAAGGAAGAACTGGAGGTCCAAGTCAAAGGTAAAGCACTCAAACTGTTATGAATGCTGTGAGCACGGTCATTATAGGAGAAATTGTCCGAAACTGAATTGCAAGGAGGGAAATCAAAAGGAAAATGCAGCAAAAATTGTTGAAGGTGTGAACGATTCCGACGATAGTAAAAACAGTGGTAGAGGAGATGTATTGTTCGTGAGTTCATACTTTGGGAAAGAATCTTGGGTATTCGATAGTGGCGCTACATATCACATGAGTCAGTTCAAGCAGTGGTTCGATACTTACAAGCCAATGCAGGGAACTGTCTTTTTAGGGAACAATCATTTGTTGACTGTTGGTGGTATTGGTAACGTCAGAATCAGAATGTTTGACGCGGTTGTTAGAATCTTGACGTGGTGGCATGTTTCTGGGTTAAAGAGAAACTTGATTTCTTATGGGACTCTATACTTTCGGGGTTACAAGTATCATGCAGAAGACGGTGTAATCAAAGTGACAAAAGGCTCAATGGTATGTATGAAAGAAAATTTGTAGAGGGGTCTTTACATTCTCCATGGGAAAGTTGTTATGGGTGATGCTGCAGTAGCATCATCAAGGAGTAATAGCTAAAGTAGGCAGGATCAAAATAAATTGTGGCATTGGCGTCTTGGTCGCATGAATGACAGAGGATTAGCTGTTTTGGGGAAGAGAGATTTGTTGAAAGGGTATAAAACAGAATCATTGGGATTTTGTGAGCACTGTGTTTTTGGTAAACAAACTAGAGTCAAATTCAGCAAATCAACTGTATGAAAGATTAAAAGGACACGGGTTTGATTAAGAATTTCATCAAAGAGCGGAGCTCGATACTACATGAGTTTGATTGGTGATTATTCAAGGATGGTGTGGGTTTACTTTCTGAAAACGAACAATGAGGTATATTCAACCTTTGTCAAATGGAAGACGATGATTAAGAAGCAAACATGAAGAATAATCAAACGTCTTAGGACAGATAATGGGTTAGAATATTTCAATTGTGAGTTCAACGAGTTCTGCGAAATTGAGGGAATAGTACGCCATCACACTTTTTTCTAGAACACCACAGCAGAATGGAGTCGCAGAAAGAATTAACAGAACGCTTTGTGACAAGGCACGAAGTATGCTCTCGCATTTCGGTGTGGGAAAGGATTTTTGGGCTGAAGCTATGAATACATCATGTTACTTGGTGAATCGGTCTTCATCAACAGATATTGATTGTAAAACTCCTTTTGAGATTTGGTCTGGATCGTCGGCTGATTATGTACATTTGATGGTGTTCGGTTGTCCTGCGTATGGTCATGTGAGAGATGGTAAGCTTGAGCCGAGGGAAAAGAGGTCCGTATTTCTAGGATATGCTATTGGAGTGAAGGGATATAGGTTATGGTATACCTCTCCAAAGTCTCCAGGTTTTCTCATCAGTAGGGACGTTACTTTTAATGAGTTTACTTCGATAGACAGTCAGAACAAAGTATGATCAATGGTCGAATCAGGATCGATTTTGAGTAAACAGGTGGAGCTTGAAGTGGAATCAGTTTCTAGCAAGTTCAATAATTCAAGTGGTTCTGACGTGGATCCGGAATCAGAAGGTGAAGCGTCAACATCGGATGATAGTGATGATGATGCACCTGAACCAGAACAACAACGTTATAGCATAGCATTGGGTAGAGAAAGAAGAGATATTAGACTTCCAAAAAGGTTGTGAATCTAGTTGCATATGCTTTGTCATTTGCAAAAGAATTTGAGATGCAGGAACCTAGTGGCTACAGAGAAGCTATAGCGAGTTCAGAGGCAGATCGATGGATTGGTGCTATGGGGAAGAGATTGAATCTCTTCATAAGAATCAAACATGTAAGCTTATTGACTTGCAGAAAAGACAGAAGACAGTAGGCAATAAATGGGTTTTCAAGAAAAAGGAAGGTAATCCTTGGGTTGAGGCATCTCGATTCAAGGCAAGAATGGTCGCTAAGGGTTTTACTCAAAGGAAGGAATCGAATTCAATGAAGTGTTTTCTCCAATGGTGAAGCATAGTTTAATTCGAGTTTTGTTAGCCATAGTAGTTTTGCAAGATTTAAAGCTTGAGCAGTTGGATGTGTTTCTACATAGTGAATTGGAGGAGCAAATCTACATAAGACAACCAGAGGGATTTATCGAACCTAATATGGAGGAAAAAGTTTGTCTGCTGAAAAAGTCACTATATGGTTTGAAACAGTCACCTAGGAAATGGTACAAACGTTTTGATACATTCATGGTGTCAAAAGGGTTCACGAGAAGTCCATATGATAGTTGTGTGTATCATCAAAAGATGTCAGATGATTCTTATGTTTATTTGTTTTTGTGTGTGGATGATATGCTTATTGCTGCTTGTAGTATGTCACACATTATGAAGCTAAAGAAGCAGCTTAGTGTCGAGTTTGAGATGAAGGATCTGGGTAGAGCAAAGAAAATTCTTGATATGGAGATTATCAGGAACAGAAGTGTAGGATCATTACACTTGTCTCAGTAAACCTATATTTGAGAAAGTGTTACAATGATTCAACATGTTTGATGCTAAAGCAGTTAGCATTCCGTTTGCTACTCATTTCAAGTTGTCTGCAGTAGGAGCGACCAAGGACGATGCTGAGTTGGAACAAATCTCGAAGGTTCCATATGCAAGTGCAGTTGGTAGTATCATGTATGCTATGGTATGTACACGTCCTGATATTTCGCATGGAGTTAGTGCAGTTAGCAGGTACATGGGATGTCCTAGGAAAGAACACTGGCAGTTAGTGAAATGGATACTTCGGTATCTTAAGAATACTGTAAACGTTGGCTTAACTTTTAACTAGACCGATATTGGTGAATCGCTGAATGATGTTGTAAGATCATTGGTTGGTTTTGTTAATTCTTATTTTGCAGGTGATATGGATAAAAGAAGATCTCTGACATGATATGCATTTACTCTAGCTGGGAGTGCAATTAGTTCGAAAGCACAGTTGCAAGCTACTCTAGCTTTGTCTACAACAACGGCAAAGTACATGGAGTTAGTGTAGTTAGCAGGTAAATGGGATGTCCTAGGAAAGAACACTGGCAGTTAGTGAAATGGATACTTCGGTATCTTAAGAATACTGTGAACGTTGGCTTAACTTTTAACTAGACCGATATTGGTGAATCGCTGGATGATGTTGTAGGATCATTGGTCGGTTTTGTTAATTCTTATTTTGCAGGTGATATGGATAAAAGAAGATCTCTGACATGATATGCATTTACTCTAGCTGGGAGTGCAATTAGTTCAAAAGCACAGTTGCAAGCTACTCTAGCTTTGTCTACAACAACGGCAAAGTACATGGAGTTAGTGTGGTTAGCAGGTACATGGGATGTCCTAGGAAAGAACACTGGAAGTTAGTGAAATGGATACTTCGGTATCTTAAGAATACTGTGAACGTTGGCTTAACTTTTAACTAGACCGATATTGGTGAATCGCTGCATGATGTTGTAGGATCATTGGTCGGTTTTGTTAATTCTTATTTTGCAGGTGATATGGATAAAAGAAGATCTCTGACATGATATGCATTTACTCTAGCTGGGAGTGCAATCAGTTCGAAAGCACAGTTGCAAGCTACTCTAGCTTTGTCTACAACAACGACAAAGTACATGGCGGTAACAAAAGCAATAAAAGAGGCAATATGGTTGCAAGGTTTGGTGGCATATTTGGGCTTGGATAGGACTACTACAAAAGTGTTTTGTGACAGTCAAAGTGTCATATACCTTACATGGAACCAAATGTACCATGAGCGTACAAAGCACATAGATGTCAGGTATCATTTTATTCGTGATATAATATCAAAAGGAATTGTTGATGTGAAGAAAGTGTCTACACACGATAATCCAGCAGATATTATGACCAAGGCAGTATGAGTTCGAAAGTTTAGGGAGTGCCTAAACTGGATCGGTGTTCGCAATATAGAGCGAATGCCTTCATGGCATTTTGGTGAGTCAAAAGAAGAGAACTTTCTTTGTTGATAGTTAAGAAAATATATTCGCCTCAAGGGAAAGATTTGTTGTGAATGAGTCGAATATTGCCTTGACAGTGTACCGAGTTCGGCGGTACAGTTTTGTGTCTCTCATAGTGTCATTGTGCCTTGACTGTGTACCGTGTTCGGCGGTACAGTTTTGTGTCATTGACAGTGAAGCTAAAATGTGTAATGTCATTTTTGGTCTCATGTATACGAGCCCATTAAGACCATTATCTAGTAAGTCTATTTATTTCATATAAATAGATTACTAGGACTACACAAAAACAAAATGATATCTGTAACCTTTTCTATCACAGTGAAACTCTTTTCTCTGGCGGCGCCCATGGACGTAGATAATTTTCGAACCACGTTAAATCCTGTGTTCATTTAAATATCTCGTCTATGTTCTGTGCTTCAACCATTTTGTGATAATTACATAGTGATTTTAATAACATACCCCTATAAACATACAATTTTAGTGACAATCACAAAACCCATTTACGACACAAATTCTTAATCTAATGCAAGCTTTTTAACAAACACCATTACTAAAATATATACAATAGGTATTTATATTTTTAAAAATGATGTTTTAATAATTTATATAGTATTTTCCATAAGGGTTTATTTTTTAGTTAAATATATTAATTTATCTATTAAAAAACATTTATATCTTAAAATAAATCTATTTTCAAGTTTGTTTTTTATTAATTTTTTTAAGGTGTTAAAGAGTTTTAACATTTTAAATATAAGTTTGATAACAAATTAATGTACAAAAGAACGACACATTATTAGTAATATTTTTTATTCGCTCTAGTATTTCTAGTTTAATATACTAACAATATTCCGAATGATATATTATATAACCAACCATATTTACAAAAAAAACTTTAGATGGATATTTTTTTAAATAATATTTATATAACTTAAAATTTAACTTAGTTAATGATTTATGTTCCATATGTTTAAATATGGAACAACAATAAAGCTATGGCAATGTTTAGTTTTCGATTTTCTGGTTTTGGTTTGATTTCTTATTAATCTCTAACCTATCTAAGAGTATATAGATTGGAATATTATATTTGTCTCTTAAAATTAAATAGCTCGATAATATATTTTTGTCTTTTAAGTACAATAATATTAACAAACAAGTCTAAACATAAATGCGATATATAAATCTTAGTCTAAACATAATAATTACGATTATAGACACTAAATGAAAGTTCGCATTTAAAAATCCCTTTACATATCGTTATTAGCTATATATAAATCTTTATCTAAACTTTTACTTGAGCTCTTAAGGAGAGAAGCTCAGCTCTCCTCTCTTCTTTGAAGAATTTTTTTTAAATTTTTTTAGATCTGAATTTTTCTGATGGTTTGAGGACGTTGGGTTTGAAACCTATTATTTCTAATTCTAATTTTATTTTTTTTGGTATTTTTTTGTCGGTCGATATTTTTTCTACGCTAGAATTTTTGTTTCCAGAGATTCTAGCAGATCTATTCCCCGACTAGCTCACAAAAAATATTGCATCTCTGTACGGTGAACTGCTGCCCTATTTTTCGGAAGAGGTGCCTCAAGCTGGTCCTCTCCTCACCTCACCGTATCCCTAGGTAACAAGGTTGAGAGTGAGGTTTCTCGAGGGTCTTTAACGTTTTGTCCTCTCCTCACCATATTTCATGGTTGTCACCCGTTCTTTCATGTTCTATCTC
The DNA here is from genome assembly GCA_036936605.1 of Limnanthes douglasii subsp. nivea. NCBI lineage: Eukaryota > Viridiplantae > Streptophyta > Magnoliopsida > Brassicales > Limnanthaceae > Limnanthes > Limnanthes douglasii. Next base: position 63,346,928 of record JAUPFV010000002.1, on the reverse strand, counting down.
ATGAGTCTGAATTCTGCTTGCTCCCCGGACAGGGACAGATCGGTCCAAGGCCTCCGGACCGGACAGACCACTTCGAACACTTAGCCCATTGGACTGTTCGAACTATGACAAAAGTACTAAAAAATTTAAACACTTCTTGACTCAGCTACTTGCTCTCCTACTTAAAGCTCATGGGTCTTTAGACCTGACCCGGGTCCATTAAACATGACCCGAAAACCCATAAGGCCCAAATGCAAGGGTATAAATACCCAACCACCTGCATTAAATGTGGGTAATGAAAATTAACTGCAACCAGTCAGCTTAATTCTCCCTCTACTCTCTACTCTAAATAATTAAACACCCATATACTTCCACAAAACACCGATCAAATTACAAATTTACCCCAATACGATAATTAACCTCACCAAATTGGCAACCACAGTAGGAGGAGAAGGTGCCTGAATCAAGCATTCAAAACGAGCAAGAAAAATCAGTCTGAATGAATCCGGACGACCCAGAAGTACCACCAGCTCTGCTCGAAGTGGTGGGTGAAAACGATGAGTACACTATCGAAGAGCGCGATAGGCTAAAGGGTGAAATAGAAGCTCCGAGGGCAGAAAAGGCTAAGATGGGCATGAAACAAAAGTCCAAAGCATCAGTTGCTCATCACACCGATAACCACAGAGAGCATGAGCCTTCAAAGACTCATGTGAGTACCAAAAAGACTCATGCCAGCTCCAAAAAGTCTCACCGGTCTAAACCAGTAGAGAGTTCTGACTCAAGCTCAGAATCTTCTGATAGCTCTTCGGATGATGAGGGAGTTGAAGAATTCTTATCCTCTAGCAGCGATGAGGGTCGAACTAAAAAGAAGCAAAAGCAGATAAAGAAATATTCAAGAAAAAGGGATACACATGGAAAGATGAAGAAGAATATCGGCAAAGGGTCATCTCACAGCCGGAGGCATGTAGACCGGATATTGATGGATCCTTTCGCTTTCCACGATGAACCAGGTATCTTTGCAACTCCTAATGAGGATATTGTGTTCAGTCGTGGCAGAAATTGGAGGCAATCTCCATTATCTTCCAAAATTCTGTCCGACAACCTACCTCAGAGGTTTGATAGCACAAAAATGGAAAAGTACGATGGCAGTACTGATCCGGCCAACCATTTGAAACAATTTAAAAACTTCATGATGAACTTTGATGACGATGATAAGCTACTTTGCAGAGCATTCTCCCAATCATTTACGGGGAGTGCTCTAAAATGGCATAACAGCCTAACACAGGGTTGTATCAAGAATTTCGATACTTTTTGGGTGGCCTTTCGAAGGCAGCTCGTTGGGAGTAAAGAACTAAAGGGAAATGGGGACACAATAATCTCCCAGGAACCAAATGAGTCCTTAAAAGAATATATAAGTCGTTTTGTGAACACCAAGAATGGGTTGGCTGATTGCTTCGCGCAAGTGGCAATACCATCCCTAAAACAGGGCTTGAACCCTGGCAATTTGGCTGATTCAGTGACCAGAAAGAAGGCCATGACTTGGGGAGGGTTGCTGAATCAGGTTGGAAAACAGATTAACGTTGATGAAACAAAGAAAACCAGGGTGCACAGGCAGGTGAGGTCTACCCCGGTGGCACCAAATCCCAATCAGAATCAGTCCGGGAACAAGGCAAAAGAGACCGGACAGGGGCATGGTAGGGCTAAAGCTCAGTCTCAACCAGCTGCTCCTGCTCAGAGTCAATAATCCAGAAACAAGAGAGGCCCTTGGGTTCAACCGGAGTGGTTTGCAGAATTGAAAGAAAGTGTGGCCACCATTTATGACAAAACAAAGGAAAAAGTGCACTATAGGAGACCGGCCACACTGCAATCTCATAGAGAACATCGCAATAACTCTTTCTGCCAATATCACAATGATATTGGCCATACCACTGATGATTGTATAGCTTTGAAACAAGAAGTTCAGAACTTGATTGAAAGGGGAAAGCTGGGGGCTTATGTCAAAAGAAGAGGAGGTAACAGGCTGACAATACTCACCGGGTTGGTCCAAGTAATGCTGCTCTGGAGGGAGCCATGGTTATAATTGAGAGGTTTGATGTGGAATCTGAATACTTGGATCCTGATCCTTTGGTTTAAAGGATGTTGGGGCTACTTATCAGAGGTTGGTGAACAAAATATTCGCTGATCAGATTTGCAAAAATATGAAAGTATACATAGAGAACACGATGGTTAAAATCTTGGAGGAGGATGTGCACATAATTGATCTTCAAATTTTTTTTACTAATTTAGCAGTTGTAAATTTGAAGTTAAATCCAGAAAAATGTGTGTTTGGGTTCCGATCTGGAAGGTTTATGGGTTATGTGATAAGTGAGAAATTTATCCAACCCGATCCAGATAAGCTTAATGCGCTATTGGAAATGGATCCTCCTCAGAATGTTAAAGAATAAGTTAAATCCAGAAAAATGTGTGTTTGGGGTCCGATCTGGAAGGTTTATGGGTTATGTGATAAGTGAGAAAAATGCGCTATTGGAAATGGATCCATAAAAATGCGCTATTGGAAATGGATCATCCTCAGAATGTTAAAGAATAAGTTAAATCCGGAAAAATGTGTGTTTGGGGTCCGATCTGGAAGGTTTATGGGTTATGTGATAAGTGAGAAATTTATCCAACCCGATCCAGATCAGCTTAATGCGCTATTGGAAATGGATCCTCCTTAGAATGTTAAAGAAGTCCAGAGGCTCGCCGGAAGGTTGGCGGCCTTAAACCGGTTTATTTCAAGGTCTTTGGATAAGTGTGCTCCATTTTTCCAAACTTTGAAGAATGCTAAAGACTTTAATTGGTCTCCACAGTATAACCAAGCTTTTGTTGGGATAAAGAAACACTTATCCTCACCAAAGACTCTTTTCAAACCAGTTCAAGGAGAAACGCTCTATGTATACTTGACTGTGTCAGAATGTGCCATAAGTGCAGTACTGGTAAGAGAAGTGGACAATTACCCTCGTCCGGTATACTACATCAGCAAAAGTTTAATAGATGTTGAGAAGAGGTATTTGAAGCTTGAAAAGCTGGCACTAGCCTTGGTGATTGCATCAAGAAAGATGAGGCCGTATTTTCAATCTCATTCCATTGTTGTCTAAACATCTTCCCACTGAAGAATGTTCTTCAAAAGGCAGATATATCAAAGAGAATGACCAAGTGGTCAGTAGAATTAGGAGATTACGACATTGATTTTCCCCCCGAACAGCTATCAAAGCTCAATCAGTGGCTGATTTCCTGGTAGAATTCCATACGGACAAAAACTCCAAACAAACTTCAGGAGATAAAACAAAAATGGAGTGGGTGGTCCGAACTGATGGTGGATAAACACAATGGGTTGTAGAGCTGGATTTTTCCTAACCTTTCCATATGGTGATAAAATGTACCAAGCTATATGCTTTGGGTTCAGGGCCTCTAACAATGAGTCTGAATATGAAGCAACTATAGCTGGTCTTAATATGGCTTTTCTGTGTGGGTCTAAGAGAGTTCGATTGATGAGTGAGTATCAATTTCTCATACATCACGCCCAAGGTTAGTCTGAGGCCAAGAAGGAGCAATTGATCAAGTACTTACTCGTCTTGAAAGAAGTGGCAGCAGATTTCAAAAGTGTTCGTTATGAGCATATTCCCAGATCAGAGAATACACTGGCTGACTCTTTAGCAACTATAATATATTTTGAATCCTACTCTTAGATTCATATATAAAAATGCCCGTCTATACAGCCAAGTCAAAACAAAGAAAATGGGGAAAGTATGAGCATACGTGTGATTCATCCTAAAGACTGGAGATATATCCTTCTTCAATATATTTCTAATGGGGTTTTGCCTTCGGATAAAGCTATGGCAAGAAATATTAAACACAAGGCACGTGTTTTTTTTATAATAAGGGGAGTTATCTATAAAAAAATATTTCAGTAGACCTCCCCTGCGTTGTTTGGGGGTTGAAGAATCTCAAGTCGTTTTGTCTGAACTACATGATGGGGAAGGCTCAACACATTGTGGGTACATGGCACTAACCCACAGAGTTTTATTAGTTGGTTATTATTGGCCATCCATAATGGCATATGTTAAAGAAATGGTAAAGAAATGTGATCCATGTCAAAGGTATGGCAATGAAATTCATGTGCCGGCAGTACCTATGAAGTCTATTTCTAAGCCAATACCTTTTGCCCGACGGGGAATGGACTTAATTGGACCTCTGGTTATGGCATCCGGGAGGTATAGAATTATTATATTTGCTATTGATTACTTCTCAAAATAGATAGAGGCAGCTCCCTTCGCAGGGACCACTTTGAAGACTTCCATTAAATTTATCTTATCCAATAAATGCTGCAGATTTGGGGTCCCTCAAAATATTACTACAGACAATGGGCCATAGTTTGATAACAAAGATATGGAGAATGTTTGTGCTTCTAGAGGTATTCAACGTTGTTTTTATTTTCATTTCCATCCACAAGCAAATAGACAGGTTGAAGTTGTCAATATGATTATTAAGTTTGGATTAAAAAAGAATTTAGAAGGTGCTGTGGAGAAGTGGCCAAGTTATTTGCAAGAAGTGTTGTGGGCCTACCGAACTACTTTTTGGGCTACTACACAAGAGTCTCGTTTTTCTTTGGTGTATGGGATGCATGCAATTACCCCATAGAATCTACCTTACCATCATACAAAGTCCACAACTATTCTGAACAAGCTAATGGGATAGCAATTAGGAATCAGTTTGGCTTAATAGAAGAAAGAAGGGTTAAAGCTCACTTAAGAACAACCCACTACCAAGGTTTGATGAGGAGAAGATTTGCATCCAAGGTAAAAAAAAGAGATTTTTAACCAAAAGATAAGGTGTTAAGAAACGTTTTCTTACACACCAAGGAAAAGGAGTTCGATAAGTTAGCTCTGAACTGGGAAGGCCCCTATAAGGTCTGTGAAAAGCTCAAACCTGGGATATATAGATTTTAGGACAAAGAAGGGAGAGTTTTGAAGCGCCCATGGAATGTTGAGCATCTCAGGTTATATTTGGAATAAAATTTTTGCATAAAAATTTACTTGTTAAATATCAATGTAAATATTAGGGGACATACTCTTTCCTACCCTGGTGGCGTAGGGAGGTTTTAATGAGGTGTCCGGTTTCTTTTTTAATAATATATAATGTCTTCTTCAAAAGTTTGGAGTGATTTTACTGCAATTCAATTCAAGAAATATCAATTACTTGTTCAATACCTTGGATCTATAGTGGATGAGATAACTTGGTGGTTGGTTATGACTATTAAATACATGTCATAAGAGATATTAAACACTCTCACTTTAATACTTCTAAAATACTAGGGGCTACTTAAACATTAGCCATGAAAATTTAAGGGAAAATATTAAAAAAAAGTTTGATATATTAAACCTATTTGGACTTGAACCGAACATGAATAAAAAACATGCATTGGCCATCGAAGGACTTTAGGTGTTCAAAGGACTTATTCGGACTTCAACCGAATAATAATACAAAATGTGTCTTGACCATCCAAGGATTTTGATTATTTAAAAAGAAAAGAAAATATATGGTAAAACCTTAGGGCTTCTTCCCTTCGGACGTTCCTCACCACCACCATCACCTTTTTTAGGACTTTTGAGTTCGGCACTCGAACTCTCACATGTTCATTTTTCATCATCAATTATGGAATCGATTCCACTGGAGTAGTTGCGCTTGTCACCATCTGCTAGAGTATGAAATGTGATGTCTTCGTACTCCACACACTTCCATAGGGGACCAAGGGTCCTCTTATGAAAGGTCTCATGGAACAACAACATCATGTCAGACTTGACCCCATCATCTCTTTTTTCTAAGGATTCTATTACTCCATTGGCATATCTTCAATACTGATAGCCTGCTCCTGCTGGCTCTTCAGGACCTCATTTTCCTTGGTTATCTAGGAAACAGTGCTCTCTAATTTAGTCTTCTCATTGGTTAAGGTTTGAATGGAACCATCTTTGGTCTTCAACTACTCCTTCAATGTTGTGAGGTTTTGTGAAGACGAAGTTTCTAAGTCAGAGTACTTAGTTTGGAGCTCAGTTATGGCTGTTTCCGATGCGCCTAGCTTAGTTGCCAGATCCTATTTATCCTTCTTCAGTGCCTCCATCTCCTTCTTCAGTTCCTCTATACTCTGTTGAGCACTTAGGAGACTGCTTGACATTAATTGTTTGTCAAAAGTAAGGGAGTTGATAAGGTTGGTATAATATTTCACCAGCCTATTCATATCAAGTATTGGCCGGATATGACCGAGGAGGGAGTGAGCTCAAGACATCTTGCTCTCCGGATACGGATAAGGATTTCCTATTAAAGGTTACCATGTTGGAGGAATTTGAGGGACTTGCAAAATCATCCTTCTCAAAATCACTAAAGTACAAGCCAATGTCTTGAAGGGCACTGATGTCCACTTCATCATTCCGTCCCCCAGCAATCTCTCCAGACTGAAGGTCTGTTGGGATTTTCTCTTCTAAAGTAGGATCAGCAAGGGCTGGTGGAGGTTGGATTTCTAAAGGACGAAGAATTAATTCTTCTCCCAAGGTGACCTTCTTCTTCTTTTCAGCTTTCTCATCACTGTTGGCCCTGCGTTTCCTATCCTTCTTAGGGGGCTTTGGTGGGTTTTGTGACTCTCTAGCTTCCCTCACTGTTTCAACCTCTACAGCTTTGAGCAGAGCTGCATCAATACCCCTCTGGTTTCCGAACCAATTTCTTCCTCTTTTTGTTCTTCATTTTGCTGGGAGCTTTAGCCCTAGAAGGTAAGAACATCTTGCCATCTTTGGCTTTTGTCCTATTGAGAATCACATCAGGAGGAGGAAGGGTGCTTATCTCTTCCTATGAAAGGTTTCTCCAGCCTGTGCTGTTCCACAGGTGAGACCTCACAAAATTGGCTGATGTAAAGCAATTGTAGAAGGCATTCCCCCAGTGTTCTGAAGCCCATGCATTAAATTTTGCACAGGTCTTTTGCCCCTCCTCTAAATGGTCGGTGAACTCCTTCGGTAGAACTAAAGAAGAGTAACAAACTCGTCAGAATAAGAAAACTTATAATTTAAGAAGAAAAACTTGTAATTTAACGAGATTACCAGTTCTTTTCCACCTACTAGTCAGCATGCTAGGGTTGGTGTTGGCTTTAATCTTCCTACCATTCTCCCATATTCCATTAACAAATAGGAACTGTGTCCTCCAATTCTTTTCGGACTCTAGCAGGTCGTCCACAACCTTAAAGTCATTCCCCATGTTATAGTGGTAGAATGGAATCTGATGGTTCTTACATAAGCTTGCTACAACAGCAAACTGCTCCATCGGAAGTGGGATCTTCGAAACCATTGATGCCATGATGTAGGCAAGGAGTGTGTACTAGGCGTTGGGGCTTCACTGGTTGGGACAGGTTTTGACTAAATGAAGGTACCTAACAATTTTTGGGTCCAGTGGGAACCGCAGTCCCTAGTTTAGCATTTCGGTGTGTACTACCACCTCATTTAGCTTGCAGCCCATAGTGGTCTCTGGAGTAATCGATATCCTTACCTTTACAGACTCCGGAATCCCCCACTTGGTTTGAATTCATCCCAACTCAGGAGTGTGGGAGTAGACGTAGTTGATATTTTACAAGGCCAACAAGTATTTGACACTGACATGTTTGAAACAAGGGACTACCTTTCCCTCTAAGCACTCTGGAAGCAAGTCCGGATGAGTCATACAGACTTTTATCTTACTCTTGCCTTTTTTCTCAAAAGCAACATCTCCCGTTTGACCTGATGCCTCGGTCTCGAAGGGGGCCTCCTCGATGTTGTCTTCCATTATCTCTTCCATCATTATGGAAGGTTTGTCAGTTGCCTTAGAAGAATGTAGTTCAACTTCTTGCGTTGAAAGCTATTCGGGTGATTGAGCATTTATTACCTTTGAAAGCCAAGTTTCCGGTAGAGGTTGTGATCCGGAGAGCTTGGCTCGCAGAGCTGCTTCAGCTACCTCCGAGCCGGAGGTTTTTGACAGTGATGGTGTGGACTGGGTTATGGTTTGGCGAGTCGTGCGGCGAGGGGTTATCTTCTCCGGAGACTTTTCTGTGTCAGAACCCATAGATATAAATGGAGAGGGTTTTCTGATACTCGAAACACCTTTTTCCTTAGACACAAGAGGTTGAGATTCTTGAACAGAAGAACCAGAAGCGAGGGGTGAAAGGTTTGGTTTGAATGAAAGATGTTGGGGTCTAGGGTTTTCGGAAGAGGATAACCCTTGATCGGCGTCCTGAGTTGGCTGACAGGGTTTCTCACTTCGAGAAACTGGGAGGCCGGCGGCGATGCAGTTCTCTCTTTTTAACTTTCTTGCTCTCTCTAACTCTAACAAATTCAATCAGCCACCTTTAACTAAAGTGTTTCTGGCTGTGAACATAAAATCTCTCAAGAACAATTTGAAAGTAAAGATAAATTTCTGTCTAGGAAAACTTTGAGTGTAGAAGACAATGAAATAGTAAAAGAGTATTTATATAACATTAAAAAGTAGTAGTTACCAATGAGAAGTTGAAAGGGGTTGGTGCAATGATTAAGGGTTGCGCAAACGTGTGATTAAAATGGAACCTAGGTAACTTTCTAGACCTAGTAGGTGCGCCGGTCTAGGAAGAATAACAGCTGGTATGTCGAACCAAATGCTGACACGTGTCCCACGATCCAAGAAGAAACTCTTAGAATTCTAGGAGGAGAAACCAGTCCTGACAAAATTCGAACTGGGTTGGTGTTAAAAATAAACTTCTTAGTTCGGACAACGGAAGCAGATCATATGAAGTTGATATTGGCTTGGTAATATTTTGTTTTTAGCCCTACCAAAGATATTTTGCAAGGCCTAAAATAGGGGCTACTGATGAGTTCAGATACTTCAGTCACAGCCCACCACTTAATTCGGATAGGGGTAATTCGGACCATATCACTCTATTAAAAAATCTGAGCAGGACAAATGTAAAACACCTTTTGACTAAGCTATTTTCTAATCTACTGAAAAACTAATGGGTCCTTAAACTTGACCCATTTTCACAACTTGACCGGGTAAGCCCATGAGTCATTAATTAAAGAGTATAAATACCTCAACCACTCTCATTAATGAGGGTGATCAACATTTAATACAAGCAGACTGCTTAATTATCTCACTACTCCTCACACTAAACACAAAATACCCCAAACTTACAAAAACACTTTAACACACTACCCATTGCTAAAAATAAACCAAACCAAGGTTTACTCGGGTCAGTGTTTATTTCCCATTCTTCAGACATGCGTGCTCGTCTCTTTTAGTTTTTTTGAAAGGATAAAAATATGTATGGGTAAGAAACATTATATTAGTACTGGCATGTATCTTAATATATTGTAAGCATGGAAAATGCCTGAAACTTGTTTACTATGTAATTAAAAGCCTATTACCAACGAAAATGCGATACATTCAGTCAGAAAATTTGGCTCTGCAATTAATCATCCCGACAAAAAAATAACATCCTACTTCGGTATTCTATTGTTGTTCAAACCTTCTTTTCCTTCCATTTTTTTGCAAATACCTAATATCAAAATAAAGTCACCCTGCTGGTATGAATTTCTAGGGAATTTCGATACAACTTATGAGGCGATGAAAACTATTAAAGCCCAAACATTAAGTAATTTTCTAATATAATTTTATGCCGATATCCTTAGATGATCATTTGAAATATAAAAGCCATAATAGTTGGTCTGGACTAACAGATAGTCGAATATTTATGGTTGCAGAGCCGATGTGCAGTTAGTGTTCATTTGAGAGAACTAATGAATAAATTCATTCGCTTATGTTTCCAAGATTTGAATAATGAGAAGCCGCAATTAGAGGGTTCCAATTGACCCATATTTACAGCGTAAAAATGGTACAGTTGAGTAATGAGTTTCTGTTTATGACAAATCACGCTCCTTGACATGCGAAGGTGGGCAAGGAACACATGATTAAATAACTTAAAGCACTAAAAATTCAAGCCCAACTTTTCTATACTATACAATAGCATGCTCCAAGACCAAATCGTTAGTCACTTTGTTGGAGCGTCACTAAATTGATAAGAAACACATGCCACGTGTGGAGGAAACGTTCAAGGTGTGTTAAAGAGATTGATGATTGTAGGTGGGAAATCCTAGACTTCTTTGAGAGTGTTATTTTCCCTGAAACAAATCCTGTAGATATTTTATTAGTAGGGTTTTATTGACCATAAATACGCCGATGCAAATAACTTAGGATAAAATATGATTCTTGTCAACGTTTTGCCAATACAGTTCACTACCCGACCGTACCCCTCGAGTCAGTTTATGAAGACTTACCTTTTCATAGATGGAGCATTAACCTGGTCGAACATTTACCCAGCTTCATGAGAACATGGCTTCATATAAATTCTAAAATAACAAATAATTATTTTTTTTTATTTTTTTATAGACAATATGTAGTTAAAAAAATATACCGTTTAAAATTTGAAAGTTACTGAAGCAAAAGTAATAAAATCATTAAAATAAAGAAAGTAATTTTTAAGTACGAAAACATAAGTCAGATAATTAGAATTTACTTTTCTTAATTTCAGAAAACAAACTAAGGACACCAATCGTTTTCAAAATTTACATTTGTAATGTTTTCGTCCCTCGTGTAATTGTAATTGTGTGTAATTAATGTTATTATATGTAATTAGGGGATGGGTTCTTAGGCCTACAAATGTTTTAGTTTAATGTCAAATGTTTCCTAGTTGTTTTATTATTATTATTATACTAAATATAAATTAAATCATTTTAAGTTTTTTTATTTTATTTTATGATTTCTTGCTTTCTATTTTTTTATTTGTTTTCCATTTTGTTTGAAACTACACCTTAAAATTTATGATTTATGTTCAATATTTAAAAAATTTGCTAGGAGATATTTATATAGATTATTATAATTATATCTCTCAAAACAATATAAACTGGCTGCTTAGGATAAGCTGAGAAGATTGACTCGTAGTTCGAGCAAATAAATATAGAGAGTTCAAATTGGATGTAATTCATGCATTTTTGCGGGAAGTGAAAGCATTACCACGTTAAAAACTTTAACCATCACAATTCTTCGTTAAATCACAGAGCTAAGGAATAAACAGACGTTAACATATATTTGACGCATCTGTCCTCTTAAACTTTCTAATCCAGTTTTTTTTATCGTCCACGTTGGTCGACCACGGATTTCACTTCGTCATTAAAAATTACGTTGACGACCAGTCTTCTATAATGATCATACGAAGATTCGTCAACCGTGTGGACTTCCATATATATTTTTTTGCTAGTATTTAATATTCATCGTGACAATGTGTCTTATTCAGAATGATACCTAGCCATTATTGGTTACTATGGCCGTTTTGTTGCTAAACTCGCCCTGTCTTGTGATTCTTGAGTATTTTTTGCGCCAATTCTTCTTGCATTTTATAAATTGGACAAACTCTCCACTATCTATTAATCGTTGAATCTCTTCTCGTAACAACCAATATAAAACGGTGGAATACGCATGGTCATTGTGGTACGCACAAAAGTACTTGGAAGATTTATTTTTATCTAAGGCCCGCGTATGACAATGATGGAGATATCTTGTATTTACCTTAGTTATGTCATATATTCTGACAATGTTTTTTGTTAGAGGTGTGAACCGCAGGGTTGGGCCTCGTAAGAGGCTCTCAGCCTGCTAGGTGGAATATGGCCACGCTTATCGCGTGTGGCCTCACCGCGTTCGGCCTCACCGCGTTCGGCCTCGTCTCCTCTTCTGTTATATGACACCAATTCCTTCGATACTTGTGGTGTCGAATGGCAAGATGATACTTTCTTCCAATATTCGGCTTGGATAAATTGGTCTAATTTCGCAAAGATGTCGTCCATGGTGTTCACCGGAAATCGGACGAGATCCTCGTACAAAGGTCATTCGACACCTAGACCTATTTGGAATTATGTCACTACTACGTCTTTTTTGCACATAAACAACATATTCATATCGTGAACAAACCTTTTTAAATGGATCTTAATCGTATCTTCATGACTTTAATACATATGTATGATGGGTGAACCGTCCTTCTTGTATTCTTTATTTCACATAAATTTGTTCATGAAAGTACTCCATAAACCAATCGTAGATCATTCCCTTAGGTATGTCATTGAACAAATCTTGGGCAAATTCTTTGAATATCATGGAAAAATCCTCTAGAGAATTACTTCATCTAGATTGAATGTCATCATCATTTTTGTAAATAATTTCAGGTGGTTCTCGGGCTTGTCGATGCCGTTGTAAGACTGCATTCAATAGGGGTCAAAATTCTTCTTGATATTTCCTTGCAATTTTTTTCAGAAAGAGAGACTCTTATAGAACGAACCAGTCGCAATACCTATGTCGTCTGTTCCATTCTTTCCTTGTCCTCATGATCCATTTTGCTATGTAGTTGGTTAACCTTGATTTTCTCCCGTCTTATATCTTCTATCTACATTTCTAACAACTGAATATTGGATGGCATAGCCGATGTACCTTTTCTAGGGGTGGTGGTTTCTATTTGAACTGGTATGAGATTTTTCTATGGGGTGGTGATCAGAATGACTGGATCCTTTTGGAGTTTATTCATCCTATATTACATCTCAGAGACCGTCCCAACCGGTGGGTCATCGGTGTTGATCCTATCTACCTCGGTCACCATATGTTGCTGGTTCGGTATGTTGGCGGAAAATAATAAAACAACACTCTTTTAAAAGCAAACAAACAACTTTGATAAAATTGAAAATAAGAAATATTACAAGAACACTCTTACAACTCACACTAGAAGAGAAAATATTTTTCTAACACTCAAGAGAGCATTCTTGTCTCTCTTTTCTCTCACTCTAATTTTCTCTCTAACTTTGATTCTTGGTGTGTTTGTGTGATCCTCTAGATGGTGGGAGAGCTCCACTATTTATAGAACCATAGTGGAGACAAGGATCCACCATCTAAGATCTTATGGATAGTTAAACACTCAACCTCAACACTACACTCAAGGGAAAGGTGTTTCTTACACTCAACATCAAAGAGTATCTTGCACTCAACATAAACTACTAAATATTCATTTAAATGTTTCTAGAGTATTCTTTCTAGATGGGTCTTATTAAGTGGGTTGGACCCTTTGAGTGGGTTGTGCCCTTTAAGTGGATCAAGTTTATGATCCAACACGGTATGGTGCCCAATAGTTGGTCTAACCCAAGTTTGGTCCCATTGGTCGGAAATCTTAGCGGCATTCCCGAAACAATGAGCGGGATTATTTGATTCAGACGGGTATCCGGATTTTCCTTTTTGATTCCTGATCTTATCGTTACCATTTCTGGGTAAGTACTTAGAGTAATAGAACGTTTTCCCACCGACAACACCAAATTTGTTACCATTTCACGTGTTTTTTACGAAATATATACTTATACTATCAAGAGTAGGAGGAAAAAGAGTAACAATTTGACTCGAGATACAAATCTTAAGAGATTTCTCTTTCTTTGCTCTAACTTTCTTGGTTTGGAAATTTTTACGGATGACGTAAAGTTTTTTAACAACCTTTTCCTTTCCAAATATACAAAAAACAAAGCATAAAATGAACCACCATTGCAATTATTTGGACTGTTGTTCTTCTTACCATTTATAAAAGCAGAGTAAAATCTAATTTCACTATAAAACTAACAATGTAACAAAACTATTAATTTCACTAGATATAAAAAAGTTTAAGGTTGAAGAAGGAAACAAGACAATTGATTCAGAAGGCAACGAAACCCAAGTAGTAAATTTATTTAGAGAATGGTACTTTTGCTAGAGGTAAACAAATTGTAGCCTTTTTTTTACTTAAATTTCTTATTGCTTTGATGTATTCATAAAATCACTAGTTAAGAATAAAGAAGTTTGGATGGCAAAGATCGAAGAAGATAAAGAGAGCCATCCAACCTCAAATGAGACTTTCATACATGTGTTAATTCATGTGTTAATTCTTGTTGGTGGTTTTCCCACTTGTTATTACCAAAACAACAAGCCCTCTAACCTGAAAAACTTTAAGATAAAATCCACAAAATAAATGCAAGCTTACTCTAAGTAAATCCTTATTCGTAACTTCGAAAAATATATAAAATAAGAGGCAACTTTGGTAACATACAAATGAAACTTGATAATCAAGGATACATCTACATACCATGGAGTTAATTTTATGATTAATCCTTATTTATATCTTCAAAAAAATACTAGGGAAGCTATTCCAAAAGTTCAAAGAAAATATAAGATCAATTACGAGGGGTTTTTCAAACAATAACATCAAGAACTAGAATAATTTCTGAAGAAGCTTGAATGAATGCAAAATATCAAGAACTAAGAGGAGTTTTCCAAACAATAACATCACTTAAGTTCATTTTAATTATTCATTACTTCATCATTCACCAATGACTAGAAGGTTTACTCAACTATATTTCAAGAATCGAAGCATTCCAAAACAAATTAGAACAAAGAAGTAAAAAAATAAGAAATATATAATATAGTAGCCAACTATTTGTTGGGATGCTGAATAGCTTTAACGAGGTATGAAAAATTAAGTACAATAAGCCTTAGGACGGTGAATATAGTCTACTATTTGTTAGGGTAAATTATTTTAAATAAGCCTTAAGACTCTTAAGAATCTAGACGAAGATGGTTCGCGGAATCATTTCAATATGTAAAATATAATAGTTTTGAATGTAAATATTGAGCTTTTCCAAACACCAAACTCAAGGATAGAAGCTTCGGCATATAACCAGTATTGGTACGAAGAGTCAAAAGTAGTCATTTTGTGTTAGTCGCGTAAAAACTAGAAGGACAACTAATAAGATCGTATATAGTCAAACACACTAAGTTGTGGCCAATCAACCATATAACTATCGACATATTTAAAGACTTTAGTAAATATTGAAATAAAAAATATCTAATTTAAATAAATGTTGTTCAAATATGGTAATATCAAATATAATATCTTCTGAAATATAATGATTTACTTATAAATTTTATAAATAAAAATCTTACTATCATTAATAAAATATTAATTAATTAACCTATTATGATTATTGTTATTATTATTATTTAATCGTCTTCTTAAATCAAATTATTGTATAATTTTACCTTCAAATCTTTAAACAATAATTATATTTCCTAAAAGTAAAAGATATAACGTCTGAATTAGTCTAAATTTTCATTATTTAGGTGAAATATGACATTCTTTTATATAGTTTTAAGTGTCTCGCGAGTTATTATTATATTAAATTTTCAATATGTATCATGTTGGGAATATGGGTATCACATATTTTGAGGATCTCAACACTAGTACGATATTGTTCGCTTTGGACCCGAAAGCCTACACGAGTTCTTTTTTGGGCCACTTTCTTTAGTCACATCCTACAAATCCTCTTCTCGAATAAAGTACCAGCTTAGGCTCCTGATAATGGATGTAGCTACTCACCTCATATTAAACCATATTGTCTTGTTTCTTAGCGCAACTCCAGTCATGTAGCACTGCTTGATGAACCACAAGCACTCCAAACTAGGATATTTAGAGCAGATCATTCACCTTAAGCATAACTGCTGATTCATCATGTTCGACACCCGAGAATTTCATCCAAGGAGATAATGAGAATCGCATATATAAATAAGATTTGTTCAGAATATGAGAATCGCATATATAAATAAGAACAACTTGATCTCAATACTAGTGTGATTTGATCCGAAGAAGTGTTAGTGATTGCTGAGAAAGACCAAGGAGATTCAGGACTTGATATAACAAAAAATTTACTTGAAGGGATATTACCTCTTGACACAACATTAGCTCAGAGGCTGAGATTTAGAGCCCATGGTTATACAATATTAGATAGACTATTGTATAAGAAATGTTTAAGTAGGCCAGTGTTACAATGTCTGGGCAAGAACGAATCTCAAGAAGTTTTATCTGAGCCGAATGTTGGGGAGGGCTTTGCTCATTGTGGGTTTAAGGCTTTGACAATAAGGGTTATATTGGCATGATATTATTGGCCCTCGATAATAAAAGATGCTAAAAAAGGTACGAACTTGTAATACTTGTCAAATAATTGCAAGTTTTATTTATAAACTAGTTGTACATTTAATTTTTAATTTCTAAACCAGTTACTTTTGATAGATGGAGATTGGATTTTGTTGGACCACTTCCCATAGCTTTGGGAGGACATGAAAAATTTATAGTGGCAGTGGATTATTTTTCAAAATAGCCTGCAACTGAACCATTATCGGGCACAATAGCTAAAAATGTTATAAAATTCATTGTCTATAATATTTGGTGCAGATTTAGGGTTCCTTAGAGAATTACTACAGACAATGGGCCACAGTTTAATAACAGAGAGATAATATCTTTCTATAATTTGATGGGAATTACATAGTGTTTTTTAACACCATTTCACCCACAAGTAAATGGCTAGGTGGAAGTCACTAATACAACTATTTTTGAAGTTTTAAAGAAACGTTTGATAGGTCCAGCAGGGAAATTGCCTAATTATCTTCAAGAGGTATAATGAGCTTATAGAATAAAACATCAAACTGCAACTCAAGAGACTCCTTTTGCGTTAGTATATTAGATGCATGCAGTAAGTCTTGCAGAGTCAACACTTCACTTTTAAGGTACTCAACTATTCTGAGGAATTTAATGAGGAGGCTAGATGAACAG
The DNA here is from genome assembly GCA_036936605.1 of Limnanthes douglasii subsp. nivea. Taxonomy (NCBI): domain Eukaryota; kingdom Viridiplantae; phylum Streptophyta; class Magnoliopsida; order Brassicales; family Limnanthaceae; genus Limnanthes; species Limnanthes douglasii. The sequence goes on along the minus strand of JAUPFV010000002.1, from coordinate 63,330,214 downwards.
AGCTTGATTTTATCGAAGAAAAGCGTGTTATAGTATATTTGAACTTAATGCATTACCAAATTTTGATGAGGGGTCGCTACAATTTAAGCGTGAAATGAAGAGATTTCATAGGGGACAAGGTTTTAATAAAGATTTTCCTGCATACCAAGGATAAAAGGTTGGGAAAAATGGATCCAAATTGGGAAGGACCTTATTCAGTGGTAGAAAATATTATGTCAGGAACATATCGCCTTGAGGATGAAGATGGGAGACTTTTGCAGCACCCGACAAACATTGAGCAGTTAAAGTTGTATTGTGAGTAATGTTTCACGAGTTAATGATATTTTCGTTTTCTTACTTGTATAGCTTGTATGGTGGCATACGATTTCCTGTCCTGGTGGCTCAGGAAGGTTTTAATAAGGTGCCATATATCCGGAGTTATAAATACCAGTTCCTTTGATTGGCCAAATTATTACTATGTATACCATATGGTGGCTAAAGAAGTTCATTTGTTTGTGAGGTAAATTGATTGGAAAACGAAGTTAAAAGGTTACTAAATGATGATAAGTATTATTGTAGAAATTAAATAAGATGGATAACCCTTGGGGTAATTTTTGAAAATATAATTTGAGGGTTAACGTTCATTACAACCTTTTTCGAAGTCCTAATATAATTCGAGGTGCTAATGTTCATTACCTAATTTTTCAAAGTCCCAATATTGTTCAAGGTGCTAAAGTTCATTATAACATTTTTTGGTGTCCCATAATATGTGGTAATATAATTCGAGGTGCTAATGTGCATTACAACATTTTTCGAATTGCTAATATAATTTAAAGTCCTAATATTCATTACAATATTTTACGAAGTGCCAATACGTGTGACAATATAATTCGAGGTGCTAACATTCAATAAAGTATTTTTTGAAGTGCAAATATAAGTGGCGATATAATTCTAGGTGTTAACATTCATTAAAGTATTTTCAAAGTGCTAATATAATTCGAGGTGCTAACATTTACCAAAATGTTTTACGAGGTACACATATGGAATCATATTAATTCTTTAAGAATCATATAAGAAAAAGAGATCATACTTGGCATTTTAAAATCACATATAACACTTACGATACAAATTTTTTCCAAATACGATGACTACTGACAAAAGGTTCAGAAGATAACAACAAAAATATAAAGAAACATAACAAAAAGAAATTCCTATTAACCTTGAGTATTGCTGGGTGCTTTATTTGAGCTGGCCTCCGAGGAGCTTTCCTGAATTCTATAAATTGGACAACCTCTCCAGTATCGATTAATCATTGAATCTTTCCTCGTAACAACCAACATAAAACAGTCGAATACTCATGGTTATTACGGTACACGTAAAAGTACTTCCAATATTTTATAATCTAAGGCTCGCGTATGACAACGACGGAGATATCTTGTATTCACCTTAATTATGTCATATATTACGGAAATGTTTTTTGTTACAGGTGTGAATCGTGGGGTTGCGTTTTCGTTAGAGGCTCTTAGCCTGCTTGGTGGAATATGGGCACGTTCATCGCGTTTGGCCTCACCGCATTCGGCCTCGTCACTTTTTCTCTTATATGACACCAATGTATTGAATACTTGTCGTGTTGAATGGGAAGATGATACCTTCTTGGAATATTCGGCTCAAATAAATTGTTTTAATTTTACAAGGATATCGCTCATGGTGTCTACGAGGAATCAGACGAGATAATCGTACAAGGGTCCTTCCACATCTAGACCTATTTAGAATAATATCAGTGCTAATTCTTATTTGCATGTAGACAATGTATTCATATCGTGCACAAACGTTTTGAAATAGATCTTAATCGTATGTCCATGAATTTAATACATATTTATGATGGGCGAACCGTCCTTCTCGTGTTCTTTACTTCACATGAACTGGTTCGTGAAAGTACTTCATAAACCAATCTTAGATCATTCCCTTAAGCAGGTCTTGAACCAATCGTGTCTGTTTTCTTTGAATGTCATCGAGAAATCTTTCCAGAGAAGTACTTCATCTGGATTGAATGTCATCATCATGTTCCTAAATTTCTTCAGGTGGTTCTTGGGATTCCCGCTGCCATTATAAGAGTGCATTCAATAGGGGTCGAAATTTCTCGGGAGTTTGCATTGCAATTTGTTTTTAACAAAGAGAGACTCTTATAGAACGTAACAGTCGCAATACCTCGGTTATTTGTTCCATTCTTTCCTTGGCATCATGACTCATTTCGATATGTAGCTGGCTGACCTTGATTTTCTTCCATCTCATTTCTTCTATCTACATTTCTAACAGCTGAAGGTTGGAACGCATAGCCGACGTACATTTTCTAGGAGTTGGGGTTTCTTCTTGAACTAGTGTGGGATTGTTCTGTGTGGTGGAGATCAGAATGACTAGGTCCTCTTGGAGTTTGTTCATCATACGTTGTATTCCAGACACCGTCCTGACCGGTGGGTCATCAGTTCTGATCCTATCTGCCTCAGTCACCATATGTTGTTGGTGCGGTGTGGTGTCCAATAGTTAGTCTAGCCCAGGATTGGTCCCGTTGGTCGTAAATCTTAGTGGCATTCCTGAAACGATGACCAAGGTTTCTTTATAAAGACGATTATCCAAGTTTTCCCTTTCGATTTTTGATATTATCGTTACCATTTTTGGGTTGGTACTTAGAGTAATAGAACGTTTTCCCACAGACAACACCAAATATATTACCATTTCAGATACTTTTTAAGAAATATATACTTATACTCTGAAGAGCATGAGGAACAAGAGTAACAATTTGACTTGATATACAAATCTTAAGATATTTCTCTTTCTTTACTCTACCTTTCTTGGCTTGGGAATTTTTACGGATGGGGTAAAGTTTTTTTAACAACTTTTTCCCTTCCAAAGTTACCAAAAGACAAAGCGCAATATGAACCACCATTGCCATTATTTGGACTTTTTGAGCAATCACTACCTTCGTTCTTCTTACCCATTTACAAAATAAATACAAACGTACTCCAAGTAAATCCTTATGCATAACTTCACAAAAATACATAAAATAAGAGGCAAATTTGGTAACATACAAATCAAAATTTCATAGCATCGGCTACACCTACGAACCATGAAGTTTATGTTATTATCAATATTTATTTATATCTTCACAAAATACTATGAAGTTATTCAAGAAATTTTAAAAAAAATCAAAAAATACAAGATCAATTACGAGGAGTCTTCCAAACAATAACATCAAGAACTATAATAACTTCCAAAGAAGCTAGATGAATGCAAAATATCAAGAACTAAGAGGATTCTTCCAATCAATAACATCACTTAAGTTCATTTTAAGTAGTAATTACTTCATCATGCACCAAAGACTAGAAGGGTTACTCATCTATATATCAAAAATAGAAGCATTCCAAAACAAATAAGAACAAATAAGTAAACAATTAAGATATATATATAATACTTAGTAGCCTACTATTTGTTAGGAAGGCGAATAGCTTTCAACGAGGCAGGAAAAATTAAGTACAGTAAGCCTTAGGGCGTTAAATATAGTCTACAATTTGTTATGGTAAATTATTATAAATAAGGCTTAAGGCTCTTAAGAATCTAAACGGATGGTTGGATAATCATTTCATGATGTAAAATATAATAGTTTAAAATGTAAATATTCAGCTTTGCCAAACACCAAATTCAAGGATACAAGCTTCGGCATATAACCAGTAGTGCTACGAATTGTCAAAAGTAGTCAATTTTGTGTTAGTCGCATAAAATATAAAAGAACAACTAATAAGAACATAAATAGTCAAACACACTAAGTTTCGACGAATCAACTAATTAATATTTTATTATTGATAGTAAGATTTTTATTTATAAAATTTATAAGTAAATCATTATATTTTCAGAAGTTATTATATTTGATATTACCTTATTTATAGAATACCTCCATAATAATTACAACTAATCCATAAAAAATATTATCGACATAATCTAATTTTTCGTTGATTTAATTATTTAAACCGTATAAGCTTTTCAAAATAAAAAATAGTGTTGGCAATTGATCTTTAATAAATATGATATCTATGGAAAACAATTTGCAACAATTTTGAATTTAACTGTTAAAAAACTAAATTCAGTACATTTATGATAACATCATGTGTATACTATCTTTTTTTATCTTCAAGCCCTCTCAAGAAGCGAATTTGGATTTCATCTTTGCATCTCGAAATTTCTCTTTGAAATTAAAAACTATTAATTGAGAACAATATAATGGTTATTAATTTTATTAATTGTATTTTTTAAAATTATCTAACTTTAAAGACTTTCAAATAATGGGCACACGGATTCGTTTTGGTACCATTCATTTATTACCTAAAAAGTACATATTAAGACTAAAAATCATGACACTAATTTTACCTATTTATTCTATCATGCAATCTCTATATTGTCTCCATAAATAGTGAACATATTTTGTCGGGATAACAATATTCTATAAATATATCGGCTATGCATCTTGCCCTTAGCATACATTCCTTGCCTTGAATACTCTGTTTAAATATTAGGAAAATTATTTTAATCAATTTTATTAACAATATTCTATAAATATATCGGCTATGCATCTTACCCTTAGCCTACATTCTCCTTGCCATGAATACTCCTGTTTAAATATTAGGAAAATGATTTTAATCAATTTTATTAAACTCATTCAAGATGAAGTTATCATGTTGTGAATGAGTTGAATAATGCCTTGACAGTGTACCATGTTCGGTATTACAGTTTTGTGTCTCTCACAGTGTCATTGTGCCTTGACTGTGTATCGTGTTCGGCGGTACAGATTTGTGTCATTGAAAGTGAAGCTAAAATGAGTAATTTCATTTTTGGTCTCATGTATACGAGCCCATTAGGACCATTATCTAGTAAGTCTATTTATTCCATATAAATAGATGACTACACAAAAACAAACTGAAATCTGTAACCTTTTCTATCATAGTGAAACTCTCCCGTGGACGTAATGTCCATTTAAGTCTTTGCTTCGTATATATTTCGTGCTTGATATTCCGTGCTTGAGCCATTTTGTGATAATTGTATAGTGATTTTAATAAGAAAATTGGTATGAGAGGCACGTGGTGAAATTAGGGCTTTTGCAATAAGGGTTCACAATGGCGTCTACAGCAACAAAATATATTATTTAAAAATTTGATGGGGGATCCAGTTTTGCGTTGTGGAAGATTAAATTGATATCTTCATTGGTACTGCAAGAGCTGTGGAAGGCTGTGGAGAATAAGTTATCATAAAAGATGAAAGAAGAGAAGAAGCAAGATCTTCAAGAAAGGGTTTTGTGCTGGATTTTAATGAGTGCGAAAGACAATGTGCTTCGTAGATATCAATATTGAGGATGAGGATCGAGCTTTGTTAGTATTGAGATCGTTACCAGCTCCCTATAAAAACTTCGTAGATACCATTATGTATGGTAAGGATAAGTTGTCGCTAGCAGATGTTAAAGAGGAACTGAAATCAAAGGAGATGAGACAGTTGTAGCCAGACAATCAAGCTAGGGATGGCAATGGGTAACCCGCACCCATCCCGTCTATGTTTTTCCAAACCCATACGCTAACTGGTACCCGTCGGTTAGTAATATTTTTTTCCCACACCCAAACCCGCACCCATGGAAGTTAACTCTTTCTCTTCTCTCTGACTCCGAAATCCTAAGCATATAGATTTATTTTCTTCTGTAAATTAGGTTTTATAAATTACAATTTAAGTTATATTATCAATCTTGGAGAGAAAAATGAAACTTTTTTATTTTAATTAAATTTATAACGATATTTTGAATTTGAATTTGATACTCATTCCACAAGTCTTGTATAAAATAAAGGAAAAATGTTTTTAAAAAACAAATTAAAAATTCAAATTTAATATTTACATCGAAAATTTCATTTTTGAAAATATACTATATGTTAATAAGCAAATATTTTGTTATCTATTCATAATTTATATAGTTTTGGTATACGTTAGTAAGTATTTTTCTTTTAATTTGATTAAAAAATTATTAAATCTTCTAGAATTTGATATTAATTCCAAAAAATAAAGGAAACAGGTTTAAAAATATTTTAAATATGTTAGTGAATATTTTTTAATAATTAATATATGGTTTCGGTATATGTTAGTAAATATTTTTTAATTTAATTAATATTATTATTATTATTATACAGAAAATGAAAAATATTTTCAAAAGAGATATTGAAAAATCAAATTCAATTTTTAAATTCAAAATATACTATAATCATTATAAGTAGCAAATATTTTGTTTAAATGTAGAATGATATTTTGTTTAATTAACAAATTTACGATGATATTTTTCAAAATATACTGATTATTCTCAGTTTTCTAGAGATAAAAAACAAAATATTTAAAAAAAATAAATTAAAAAATAAATTAAATGTTTAAATGTAAAATAATATTTTTCAAATTGTTTTTGGCATTACATAATACAAATACTAATATAAGTAATTTCATTTTAAAGTTTGTTAAATAATATTAGATAATTTATTTTTTTATATAATATTAATTTAGCGGGTACCCGTCGGGTATTATCCAATAGGTCGGGTTCGGGTTGGGTACCCGTGGGAAATTTCTTAAACCCATAACTCATCCCAAAACCAGTGGGTAGTAAATTTTCAAACCCATGACCCATCCGCAGAAATTTTTTGAAACCCATAACCCATCCTATCAAGTCGGCTCGGATCGGGTACCCGTGGGTTTTGGAAAAATTGTCATCCCTAAATCAAGCTGAAGGGGAAGGTCTTATGACTAGGGGAAGATCTAGAAGCAACACGAATTCTTTAAGAAGGAAGAAATGGAGGTCCAAGTCAAAGGTAAAGCACTCAAACTGTTATGAATGCTGTGAGCACGGTCATTATAGGAGAAATTGTCCGAAACTGAATTGCAAGGAGGGAAATCAAAAGGAAAATGCAGCAAAAATTGTTGAAGGTGTGAACGATTCCGACGATAGTAAAAACAGTGGTAGAGAAGATGTATTGTTCGTGAGTTCATACTTTGGGAAAAAATCTTGGGTATTCGATATTGGCGCTACATATCACATGAGTCAGTTCAAGCCGTGGTTCGATACTTACAAGCCAATGCAGGGAACTGTCTTTTTAGGGAACAATCATTTGTTGACTGTTGGTGGTATTGGTAACGTCAGAATCAGAATGTTTGACGCGGTTGTTAGAATCTTGACGTGGTGGCATGTTTCTGGGTTAAAGAGAAACTTGATTTCTTATGGGACTCTATACTTTCGGGGTTACAAGTATCATGCAGAAGACGGTGTAATCAAAGTGACAAAAGGCTCAATGGTATGTATGAAAGAAAATTTGTAGAGGGGTCTTTACATTCTCCATGGGAAAGTTGTTATGGGTGATGCTGCAGTAGCATCATCAGGGAGTAATAGCCAAAGTAGGCAGGATCAAAATAAATTGTGGCATTGGTGTCTTGGTCGCATGAATGACAGAGGATTAGCTGTTTTGGGGAAGAGAGATTTGTTGAAAGGGTATAAAACAGAATCATTGGGATTCTGTGAGCACTGTGTGTTTGGTAAACAAACTAGAGTCAAATTCAGCAAATCAACTGTACGAAAGATTAAAAGGACACGGGATTACATACACTCAGATCTTTATGATCGAAACAGAATTTCATCAAAGAGCGGAGCTCGATACTACATGAGTTTGATTGGTGATTATTCAAGGATGGTGTGGGTTTACTTTCTGAAAACGAACAATGAGGCATATTCAACCTTTGTCAAATGGAAGACGATGATTAAGAAGCAAACATGAAGAAAAATCAAACGTCTTAGGACAGATAATGGGTTAGAATATTGCAATTGTGAGTTCAACGAGTTCTGCGAAATTGAGGGAATAGTGTGCCATCACAATTTTTTCTAGAATACCACAGCAGAATGGAGTCGCAGAAAGAATTAACAGAACGCTTTGTGACAAGGCACGAAGTATGCTCTCGCATTTCGGTGTGGGAAAGGATTTTTGGGCTGAAGCTATGAATACATCATGTTACTTGGTGAATCGGTCTTCATCAACAGATATTGATTGTAAAACTCCTTTTGAGATTTGGTCTGGATTGTCGGCTGATTATGTACATTTGATGGTGTTCGGTTGTCCTGCGTATGGTCATGTGAGAGATGGTAAGCTTGAGCCTAGGGCAAAGAGGTCCGTATTTCTAGGATATGCTATTGGAGTGAAGGGATATAGGTTATGGTATACCTCTCCAAAGTCTCCAGGTTTTCTCATCAGTAGGGACGTTACTTTTAATGAGTTTACTTCGATAGACAGTCAGAAGAAAGTATGATCAATGGTCGAATCAGGATCGATTTTGAGTAAACAGGTGGAGCTTGAAGTGGAATCAGTTTCTAGCAAGTTCAATAATTCAAGTGGTTCTGACGTGGATCCGGAATCAGAAGGTGAAGCGTCAATATCGGATGATAGTGATGATGATGCACCTGAACCAGAACAACAACGTTATAGCATAGCATTGGGTAGAGAAAGAAGAGATATTAGACTTCCAAAAAGGTTGTGAATCTAGTTGCATATGTTTTGTCATTTGCAAAAGAATTTGAGATGCAGGAACCTAGTAGCTACAGATAAGCTATAGCGAGTTCAGAGGCAGATCGATGGATTGGTGCTATGGGGGAAGAGATTGAATCTCTTCATAAGAATCAAACATGTAAGCTTATTGACTTGCATAAAAGACAGAAGATTGTAGGCAATAAATGGGTTTGCAAGAAAAAGGAAGGTAATCCTTGGGTTGAGGCATCTCGATTCAAGGCAAGAATGGTCGCTAAGGGTTTTACTCAAAGGAAGGAATCGACTTCAATGAAGTGTTTTCTCCAATGGTGAAGCATAGTTCAATTCGAGTTTTGTTAGCCATAGTAGTTTTGCAAGATTTAAAGCTTGAGTAGTTGGATGTGTTTCTACATGGTGAATTGGAGGAGCAAATCTACATAAGACAACCAGAGGGATTTATCGAACCTAATATGGAGGACAAAGTTTGTCTGCTGAAAAAGTCACTGTATGGTTTGAAACAGTCACCTAGGAAATCGTACAAACGTTTTGATACATTCATGGTGTCAAAAGGGTTCACGAGAAGTCCATATGATAGTTGTGTGTATCATCAAAAGATGTCAGATGATTCTTATGTTTACTTGTTTTTGTGTGTGGATGATATGCTTATTGCTGCTTGTAGTATGTCATACATTATGAAGCTAAAGAAGCAGCATAGTGCCGAGTTTGAGATGAAGGATCTAGGTAGAGCAAAGAAAATTCTTGATATGGAGATTATCAGGAACAGAAGTGTAGGATCATTACACTTGTCTCAGTAAACCTATATTTGAGAAAGTGTTACAATGATTCAACATGTTTGATGCTAAAGCAGTTAGCATTCCGTTTGCTACTCATTTCAAGTTGTCTGCAGTAGGAGCGACCAAGGACGATGCTGAGTTGGAACAAATCTCGAAGGTTCCATATGCAAGTGCAGTTGGTAGTATCATGTATGCTATGGTATGTACACGTCCTGATATTTCGCATGGAGTTAGTGTAGTTAGCAGGTACATGGGATGTCCTAGGAAAGAACACTGGCAGTTAGTGAAATGGATACTTCGGTATCTTAAGAATACTGTGAACGTTGGCTTAACTTTTAACTAGACCGATATTGGTAAATCGCTGAATGATGTTGTAGGATCATTGGTCGGTTTTGTTAATTCTTATTTTGTAGGTGATATGGATAAAAGAAGATCTCTGACATGATATGCATTTACTCTAGCTGGGATTGCAATTAGTTCGAAAGCACAGTTGCAAGCTACTCTAGCTTTGTCTACAACAACGGCAAAGTACATGGAGTTAGTGTAGTTAGCAGGTACATGGGATGTCCTAGGAAAGAACACTGGCAGTTAGTGAAATGGATACTTCGGTATCTTAAGAATACTGTGAACGTTGGCTTAACTTTTAACTAGACCGATATTGGTGAATCGCTGGATGATGTTGTAGGATCATTGGTCGGTTTTGTTAATTCTTATTTTGCAGGTGATATGGATAAAAGAAGATCTCTGACATGATATGCATTTACTCTAGCTGGGAGTGCAATTAGTTCGAAAGCACAGTTGCAAGCTACTCTAGCTTTGTCTACAACAACGACAAAGTACATGGAGTTAGTGTAGTTAGCAGGTACATGGGATGTCCTAGGAAAGAACACTGGCAGTTAGTGAAATGGATACTTCGGTATCTTAAGAATACTGTGAACGTTGGCTTAACTTTTAACTAGACCGATATTGGTGAATCGCTGAATGATGTTGTAGGATCATTGGTCGGTTTTGTTAATTCTTATTTTGCAGGTGATATGGATAAAAGAAGATCTCTGACATGATATGCATTTACTCTAGCTGGGAGAGCAATCAGTTCGAAAGAACAGTTGCAAGCTACTCTAGCTTTGTCTACAACAACGGCAAATTACATGGCGGTAACAAAAGCAATAAAAGAGGCAATATGGTTGCAAGGTTTGGTGGCATATTTGGGCTTGGATAGGACTACTACAAAAGTGTTTTGTGACAGTCAAAGTGTCATATACCTTACAGGGAACCAAATGTACCATGAGCGTACAAAGCAGATAGATGTCAGGTATCATTTTATTCGTGATATAATATCAAAGGCATCAGATATTATGACCAAGGCAGTATGAGTTCGAAAGTTTAGGGAGTGCCTAAACTGGATCGGTGTTCGCAATATAGAGCGAATGCCTTCATGGCATTTTGGTGAGTCAAAAGAAGAGAACTTTCTTTGTTGATAGTTAAGAAAAGATATTCGCCTCAAGGGAAAGATTTGTTGTGAATGAGTCGAATATTGCCTTGATAGTGTACCGAGTTCGGCGGTACAGTTTTGTGTCTCTCATAGTGTCATTGTGCCTTGACTGTGTACCGTGTTCGTCGGTACAGTTTTGTGTCATTGACAGTGAAGCTAAAATGGGTAATGTCATTTTTGGTCTCATGTATACGAGCCTATTAAGACCATTATCTAGTAAGTCTATTTATTTCATATAAATAGATTACTAGGACTACACAAAAACAAAATGATATCCGTAACCCTTTCTATCATAGTGAAACTCTTTTCTCTGGCGGCGCCCATGGACGTAGATAATTTTCGAACCACGTTAAATCATGTGTTCATTTAAATATCTCATCTATGTTCTGTGCTTCAACCATTTTGTGATAATTACATAGTGATTTTAATAACATACCCCTATAAACATACAACTTTAGTGACAATCACAAAACCCATTTACGACACAAATTCTTAATCTAATGCAAGCTTTTTAACAAACACCATTACTAAAATATATACAATAGGTATTTATATTTTTATTAATGATGTTTTAATAATTTATATAGTATTTTCCATAATGGTTTATTTTTTAGTTAAATATATTAATTTATCTATTAAAAAACATTTATTATCTTAAAATAAATCTATTTTCAAGTTTGTTTTTTATTAATTTTTTTAAGGTGTTAAAGAGATTTAACATTTTAAATATAAGTTTGATAACAAATTAATGTACAAAAGAACGACACATTATTAGTAGTATTTTTTATTCGCTCTAGTATTTCTAGTTTAATATACTAACAATATTCCGAATGATATATTATATAACCAACCATATTTACAAAAAAAACTTTAGATGGATATTTTTTAAAATAATATTTATATAACTTAAAATTTAACTTAGTTAATGATTTATGTTCCATATGTTTAAATATGGAACAACAATAAACCTATGGCAATGTTTAGTTTTCGATTTTCTGGTTTTGGTTTGATTTCTTATTAATCTCTAACCTATCTAAGAGTATATAGGTTGGAATATTATATTTATCTCTTAAAATTAAATAGCTCGATAATATATTTTTGTCTTTTAAGTACAATAATATATAACTCATTTACTTTTTTTTAGTTTTTCTTTCTTGTTATATTATATCCATAAATAGGATCCACATATTAACAAACAAGTCTAAACATAATAATTACGATTATAGACACTAAATGAAAGTTCGCATTTAAAAATCCTTTTACGTATCGTTATTAGCTATATATAAATCTTTATCTAAACTTTTACTTGAGCTCTGAAGGAGAGAAGCTCAGCTCTCCTCTCTTCTTTGAAGAATTTTTTTTTTAATCTTTTTAGATCTGAATTTTTTTGATGGTTTCAGGACGTTGGGTTTGAAACCTATTATTTCTAATTCTAATTTTATTTTTTTTGGTATTTTTTTGTCGGTCGATATTTTTTCCACGCTAGAATTTTTGTTTCCAGAGATTCTAGCAGATCTATTCCCCGACTAGCTCACAAAAAATATTGCATCTCTGTACGGTGAACTGCTGCCCTATTTTTCGGAAGAGGTGCCTCAAGCTGGTCCTCTCCTCACCTCACCGTATCCCTAGGTAACAAGGTTGAGAGTGAGGTTTCTCGAGGGTCTTTAACGTTTTGTCCTCTCCTCACTATATTTCATGGTTGTCACCCGTTCTTTCATGTTCTATCTGATGAGTCTGAATTCTGCTTGCTCCCCGGACAGGGACAGATCGGTCCAAGGCCTCCGGCCGGACAGACCACTTCGAATACTTAGCCCATTGGACTGTTCGAACTATGGCAAAAGTACTAAAAAATTTAAACACTTCTTAACTCAGCTACTTGCTCTCCTACTTAAAGCTCATGGGTCATTAGACCTGACCCGGGTCCATTAAACATGACCCGAAAACCCATAAGGCCCAAATGCAAGGGTATAAATACCCAACCACCTGCATTAAATGTGGGTAATGAAAATTAACTGCAACCAGTCAGCTTAATTCTCCCTCTAATCTCTACTCTAAATATTGAACACCCATATACTTCCACAAAACACCGATCAAATTACAAATTTACCCCAATACGATAATTAACCTCACCAAATTGGCAACCACAGTAGGAGGAGAAGGTGCCTGAATCAAGCATTCAAAACCAGCAAGAAAAATCAGTCTGAATGAATCTGGACGACCCAGAAGTACCACCAGCTCTGCTCGAAGTGGTGGGTGAAAACGATGAGTACACTATCGAAGAGCGCGATAGGCTAAAGGGTGAAATAGAAGCTCCGAGGGCAGAAAAGGCTAAGATGGGCATGAAAGAAAAGTCCAAAGCATCAGTTGCTCATCACACCGATAACCACAGAGAGCATGAGCCTTCAAAGACTCATGTGAGTACCAAAAAGACTCATGCCAGCTCCAAAAAGTCTCACCGGTCTAAACCAGTAGAGAGTTCTGACTCAAGCTCAGAATCTTCTGATAGCTCTTCGGATGATGAGGGAGTTGAAGAATCCTTATCCTCTAGCAGCGATGAGGGCCGAACTAAAAAGAAGCAAAATCAGATAAAGAAATATTCAAGAAAAAGGGATACACATGGAAAGATGAAGAAGAATATCGGCAAAGGGTCATCTCACAGCCGGAGGCATGTAGACCGGATATTGATGGATCTTTTCGCTTTCCACGATGAACCAGGTATCTTTGCAACTCCTAATGAGGATACTGTGTTCAGTCATGGCAGAAATTGGAGGCAATCTCCATTATCTTCCAAAATTCTGTCCGGCAACCTACCTCAGAGGTTTGATAGCACAAAAATGGAAAAGTATGATGGCAGTACTGATCCGGCCAACCATTTGGAACAATTTAAAAACTTCATGATGAACTTTGATGACGATGATAAGCTACTTTGCAGAGCATTCTCCCAATCATTTACGGGGAGTGCTCTAAAATGGTATAACAGCCTACCACAGGGTTGTATCAAGAATTTCGATACTTTTTGGATGGCCTTTCGAAGGCAGTTCATTGGGAGTAAAGAACTAAAGGGAAATGGGGACACAATAATCTCCCAGGAACCAAATGAGTCCTTAAAAGAATATATAAGTCGTTTTGTGAACACCAAGAATGGGTTGGCTGATTGCTTCGAGCAAGTGGCAATAACATCCCTAAAACAGGGCTTGAACCCTGGCAATTTGGCTGATTCAGTGACCAGAAAGAAGGCCATGACTTGGGGAGGGTTGCTGAATCAGGTTGGAAAACAGATTAACGTTGATGAAACAAAGAAAACCAGGGTGCACAGGCAGGTGAGGTCTACCCCGGTGGCACCAAATCCCAATCAGAATCAGTCCGGGAACAAGGCAAAAGAGACCGGACAGGGGCATGGTAGGGCTAAAGCTCAGTCTCAACCAGCTGCTCCTGCTCAGAGTTAACAATCCAGAAACAAGAGAGGCCCTTGGGTTCAACCGGAGTGGTTTGCAGAATTGAAAGAAAGTGTGGCCACCATTTATGACAAAACAAAGGAAAAAGTGCACTATAGGAGACCGGCCACACTGCAATCTCATAGAGAACATCGCAATAACTCTTTCTGCCAATATCACAATGATATTGGCCATACCACTGATGATTGTATAGCTTTGAAACAAGAAGTTCAGAACTTGATTGAAAGGGGAAAGCTGGGGGCTTATGTTAAAAGAAGAGGAGGTAACAGGCTGACAATACTCACCAGGTTGGTCCAAGTAATGCTGCTCTGGAGGGAGCCATGGTTATAATTGAGAGGTTTGATGTGGAATCTGAATACTTGGATCCTGATCCAACACGAAATAGAGTAGGTGCAATTGAGGAATCTTCTAGAACGGTCTCCGGGCTCATCAGGTTTTTTGAGTCACTAACCATTTTCGGAGGAGACACCATGACAGCTCCTACTACTTCTTCAAGGAAGAGGCATGTTCATACTTTGGCCACCTAGCTAGAAGGAGGCATGACTTCCTATCAATCACAAATTCCATTCCCCTTCATTGTCTTTGATGAAGATGATTTAAGAGATATAGGTGGCCCTCATGAAGATGTTGTTGTCACAAGGGGCATCTATTGGGGGCAACGACATAAGACGAATTTTGGTGGATATTGGTAGCTCAGCCAATATCCTTTTCTTAACCACATACAAGAGAATGAAAAATCCAGCTGTAATTCAGAGTTCGGATAGATCAATTGTGGGCTTTACTGACAGCTCAGCAGATGTGATCGGAGAGTTCGAAGAAGAAGTTCTATTGGGAAAGGGCCCTTTCAAGAAGATGGTCAGAATACTTTTTATTGTGGTAGATTGTCCCACTTGCTATAATGCTATTTTAGGGAGGTCTTGGCTCTCTAGGATGCATGCAGTGGCTTCAACAGTCCACCAATGCTTGAAATTTGCTGTTCAGGGACAGGTGGGAGTTGTCCGGAGCAGTCAAAAGATTGCAAGAGAATGTTATGCTACAGCTCTGGCTCCCCGGACGTTGGGGGCAGCTCGTACAAACGAGCAATAGCAATTTGAGGGGCTTTATGGGGGTGAGGGTGAAATTGATGACCCCAGAGAGACCCCTGGAGTGTTAATACCGATCGAAGAGGTAGAGACATATTGTTTAGAAGAAGGAAAAAATTTCAAGATAGGGTCCAAAATGCCACCCGCTCTGAAAAGTGAAATGTTAAAGTTTTTGAAGAACCATCAGCACATTTTTGCTTGGTGCAATGCTGATGTTACTAGAGTTCCAGCAGATGTGATATCACATCACCTATCCGTCCGGAAAGACATAGCACCAATGGTTCAGAAGAGAAGGGTTTTTTCCAAAGAAAAGGCTGATGTCATTGTGCAAGAGGTTGACAGGCTCACAAAGATGGGGCATATCAAAGAGTCTCAATATCCTTTGTGGACTTCCAATCCGGTCGTGGTGAAAAAGAAAAATAGCAAGTGGCGCATGTGCATTGATTTCACAGATCTCAATAGAGCTTGCCCAAAAGATTTGTATCCAGTCCCCCGGATTGACCAGCTAGTAGACTCCGCCTCTGGGAACAAGCTGCTATCCTTTATGGATGCTTTCTCCGGATATAATCAAATCCAAGTAGATCCGAAGGATCAAGAGCATACCACATTTGTCACTGACAGGGGCCTTCATTGTTACAAGGTAATGCCGTTTGGGTTTAAAAATGATGGGGCTACTTATCAGAGATTGGTAAACAAAGCTTTTGTTGATCAGATTGGAAGGAATATGGAAGTATACATCGATGACATGATGGTAAAGAGTGTGGATGAGCACTTGCACTTGGTCGACCTCCAAGAAACTTTTACCAACTTAATGAAAGTCAATTTGAAGTTAAATCGAGAAAAATGTGTGTTCGGAGTGCAGTCCGGGAAGTTTCTAGGCTACATTATAAGTGAGCATGGGATACAACCCGATCCGGACCATCTTAATGCTCTATTCCAAATTGAGCCTCCCCGAAATATTAAAGAAGTACAGCGACTAACGGGGAGATTAGCTGCTTTAAACAGATTCATCTCAAGGTCTTCGGACAGATGCGCCCCGTTTTTTCAAACCTTGAAAGGTGCAAAGGGGTTCGATTGGACCCCACAGTGTGGTGAGGCTTTCAATGAGATCAAGAAGCACCTGTCCTCCCCCAAAACTTTGTTTAAACCAGTTGATGGGGAGACACTCTTCGTATACTTGGCAGTTTCAAGTTGTGCCATCAGTGCTGTGTTGGTAAGAGAAGTGGATAATTACCGCCATCCAGTGTACTACATCAGCAAAAGTTTGATAGATGCTGAAAGGCGTTATTTGAAACTTGAAAAGTTGGCATTAGCCCTGGTAATAGCTGCAAGAAAAATGAGGCCTTATTTCCAGGCTCATCCTATCATCGTCCGGCTTATTTTCCCTTGAAGAATGTCCTCCAAAAGGCAGACATTTCAAGCAGGATGACTAAGTGGTCAATAGAATTGGGGGATTTCGACATTGATTTCGCTCCTCGAACAGCAGTCAAAGCCCAAACTATGGCTGATTTTTTGGTTGAATTTCACTCCGACAGAGATTCAGAGCAGGCTACTGAGATGAACGACAAAAAGGTTTGGGTCGTCCGGACGGATGGTGGATCCAGCACTATGGGATGTGGTGCAGGGGTGTGTTTGACTTCTCCATATGGTGACAAAATGTACCAAGCTATATGTTTTGCTTTCAGGGCTTCCAATAATGAGTCTGAGTACGAAGCGGCTATAGCTGGTTTAAAGTTAGCCTATATTTGTGGGGCTAAGAGGGTCAAGCTACTGAGTGACTCCCAGCTTCTTATCCACCATGCCCAAGGTCAATCTGAGGCTAAAAAAGAGCAGCTAGTGAAGTATTTACTTCTCCTTAAAAATGAAGCGCTTAAGTTTAAGAGCGTTATTTATGAGCATATACCCCGGACAGAAAATGAGTTGGCAGATTCATTGGCAACTATAGCATACACAGAGTCGTATCCATGGATCCATGTCCTGGAGAGCCCATCAATTCAACTTAATATGGATAAAGAAGAAGAAGTTTTTGAATTACAGGTGAAACAACCTCATGATTGGAGATTTCCTCTCCTGCAATACCTCTCTGATGGCATTGTGCCTATGGACAAATCATTGGCAAGAAAACTTAAACACAAGGCCCGTGGTTTTATCATACTGAGAGACATTTTGTATAAAAAGTCTTACAGTAAACCTCTTCTGCGCTGTTTGGGGGATAATGAGTCTCAGGTTGTCCTCTCCGAATTGCATGATGGTGAGGGATCAGCTCATTGTGGATTCAGGGCTTTAACAAGGAGAATTTTACTGGCTGGCTACTATTGACCATCTATCATGAAAGATGCTAAGGAGCTGGTAAGAAGGTGTGACCCATGCCAAAGATACAGTAATGAAATTCATGTCCCAGCCATCCCTTTAGAGTCAATTTCTGAGCCTATACCTTTTGCTTGATGGGGTTTGGATTTAGTAGGGCCTCTCCCTATGGCGTCCGGAGGGCGCAGAACTATAATTGTTGCTATCGACTACTTTTCGAAGTGGATTGAAGCAGCCCCTCTAGCAGGAACAATATCAAAACCTGTCATAAAATTTATTCTATCCAACATTTGTTGCAGATTTGGTGTCCCACGAAAGATAACGACAGACAATGGGCCACAGTTCGACAATAGGGAAATGGAGAGTTTTTGTGCCTCAAGGGGTATACAACATTGTTTCTCTTCACCTTTCCACCCACAAGCAAATGGACAAGTTGAAGTGGCTAACAGAACTATACTGTCCTGTTTGAAGAATAATTTGGAAGGGGCTGCTGGGAAGTGGCCTAGTTATTTACAAGAGGTCTTGTGGGCCTACCGGACAAAACCTGCGGCTGCAACACAGGAGTCACCCTTTGCTTTGGTCTATGGGATGGATACAGTAGCTCCCATAGATGCAACTCTCCTATCGTTTCGTGTTCACAACTTCTCTGAATGCGCTAACGAGGTAACAATCAGAGGTCAGCTCGATCTGGTAGAAGAAAGACGAGTTAAAGCTTACCTTAGAGTTGCACACTATCAGGGTTTGATGAGAAGCAGATTTGCTTCCAGATTTAAAAGAAGAGATTTCCAATCGGGGGACAAGGTATTGAGGAAAGTCTTCTTACACACTAAAGAAAAGCTGTTCGGAAAATTGGCCCCAACTTGGGAAGGTCCATATCAGACTCTACGTGAAGCCATAAATCCCCTAGGTTCCTCTTCGGAAACTTCTCATGGAAAAGCAGGACCATGTCTGATCTCACCTTGTCATACATTTGCGCTTGGGTGTCGATCACATTGTTGGCATAACCGTCGATCTTGGCTTGGATTTTGGCCTCCTGCTCCCTTAGCAAGGCAGTTTTCTCCTCGGCAGCCTTGGACACTGAATTCTCAAAAGCAATCTTGTCACTGGTTAAGTTGGTGATGATTTGGTCCTTGGCCTTGGTCTCCCCTCTTGAAGTGGCAAGATCTTTCTCCAATCCGGACAGCTTCTCCCGGAGCTCTGTAATAGTGTTCTCCAGTGTGGTGACTTTTGTGGTACTCACCTCCTGGTTTCTCTTCAGCTCTTCGTTTTCTTCCTTTAAGATAGCGGCGTTCGAAGTGGCAGTGCGAAGATCATCGGACAACCTCTCGTTGTTAGACTTGAGGTCTTTGATGATGTCTGTCTGTTTTCGAACTTGTCGCTCCAATGCAAGCACCGGTTGAACATTGCTTAACAAAGAGTGAGCTATAACATCCTTATCACTTGAACCAGTAAAGGTCTTACCATTAAAAGTGACTGATTTTGAAGTGCTCGGAGGGAGATAGGGCCCGGCAAAATCGTCTCTGGGGAGATTCATGAAGTACTCTCCGAGCCCACCAAGACCAGTGAAGTCTACACCATCAATGCTAATATCTCCCCCTTCGACCTCATCGGTTTGGAAGTCACTAGGTATCTCTTCTGCTAGTGTTGGGTCAGTGGGATCAGCTTGGGGGAGACTCTCCGGAGCTCGGAGAGAAAGTTCATCACCTTTAGAGGTCTTTCTCTTTTTGGCTTCCTTGTCTTTGCCCTCAACTCCCCGTTTACGGTCCCTTTTGGAAGCCCTTGGAGGATTCGGGGAGTGCACTTCTTGCCTAACAGTCTCCTGCTCCACCAATTCCAAGAGAGCAATATCAATCTGACTGGGGACTGTCCCCTCCGGATGCGTTAGAACATCCTCCTCCACCTCAGCTGGGTTAGCCCCACCCACCACTTTTTTGCCTTTCTTTTTGCCTTTCATCTTGCTCGGGGCTTTGGCCCGGCCTGGCAAGTAGAGTGTCCCTTCTGGTTCATGCGTCCTTTTGAGCACGACATCCGGAGGAGGCTGAGTAGTGAGCTCTTCCCAAGATAAGTCTATCCGACCTGTGGTGTTCCACAAATGAGACCTTGCTAAGTTGCCTCCAGTAAAAGCAGCATGGAACCGGTTCCCCCACTTCTCAGCAAACCAAGCATTGATTTTGGTGCAAGTAGCCTGCCCGGTTTTCAAGTGGTCACTGAAGTCCTTAGGAAGTTCTGCTAAGGCAAAAATAAAACAAATTAATTTAAACTAACTAAAAAAAAAGATAAGAGTGTAAAACAGGAGACTTACGGTCACTCCTCCACCTGCTTGTGAGAAGACTTGGGTTGACTCCAGACTTGATCTTCTTCCCATTCTCCCAAGCGCCACTAACAAACAGGAACTGGGTCTTCCAATTCCTCTCCGACTCTAACAAGTCATCCACAGCTTTGAAGTTGTCCCCCATGTTGAAATGGTAGAAGGGGATGTGATGGTTTCTGCAGAGGCTGGCCACATTAGCAAATTCCTCCATAGGTAGAGGAATCCCGGAGAGCCTTGAAGCCATAATGGTGGCCATGAGGGTGTACCAGGCATTGGGGCTCAGCTGGCTCGGACAGAGCTTTATCAGATGGAAGTATCTGACAATTTCTAGGTCCAAGGGGAATCTGAGCCCCCAGTTGAATAACTCTGTGAAGATGACAATTTCGCTTAATTTGCAGTCCATGGGAGTCTCTCGGTGTATGGGGATCCTCATCTTCACGTTCTCCGGGATTCCCCACTTCGTACGCATCCGGCCCAGTTCGGCTGTGTGGATGAATGTGTAGTTAATATTTTGCAGGGCGAGGAGGTACTTGACATTGACCTTGTGAAAACAAGGCCCCACCCTTCCTTCGAGGCTCTCCGGAAGATTCGGATGCCTCAAACACAACTTCTCTTTGCCTTTGTTTTTTTTGGCAACAGCAGCACTACTGGTCTACCCGGAGGGCTCAGACTCAAATGGAGCCTCTTCGACAGAGTCCTCCATTACTTCCTCCATAATTGATGAAGGGTTTTCAGTAGCAGTAGCAAAGGGAGGGTTCAGCTCTGGCTCAGCCTGGTCTCCGGACTGATGGGCTTCAGGTTCCCTTGATTTCTGACCCCATAGATATGAAGGGGGAGGGCTTTTTGAAGCTGGTGACAGTTACCCCTGGCTCAACAGCGGGTTCTGATTCTTGAACCGAAGAACCAGAGATGATGGGGGAGAGATTAGTGTGAAATAAGTTTTTCGGCTTGATGCCTTTTGAGGAAGAAGAGCCTTCATCTGACTCTGTGGCTGAAGTTATTGGTCTGTCAATAGGCGAAACGGGTAACCCTGCCGCAATACGTCTTTCCCTTTCGACCTTTTGCGCCTTTTCTAATTCAGAGAGGTTGAGCCACCCACCTTTGATCAGAACGTTCCTCGCTGTAAACATAAACTATCTGGGTAAATTTTTGTTTTAGAAAGAGAAAACTTTAAGGAGTTGGAGAGTAAATATGAGAGTGATGGTAAAATAATAGAAAGTGTTTTAATTTATAGTGAATCTGAAAAAGGAGTTTGATTCCTAGGAGAATTCGAAAAGATTGGTAATGATTAAAGACGGCGCTGATGTCACCATCTATAACTAAGAGGTTGCTTTTCGAAGAAGGTGGGTTCGAAATTCAAGGTGAAAAACGGCTGAAGCAACCAATCAGAAAGCGACACGTGTCCCATGAACTCTGGCCAAAAACCGTTTGGATTCATGAAGCTTTATCAGTCCAGATAAAACCATAAGGCAAAACAGACCTGTCCGGATTAAGACTACCCCTGACGTCGGACTGTTTTTCAGGTTTTTGACAAAAGTATTTGAACAAACACCTAAAAAAGGGGCTCTTGATGAGTCCGAATTCTGCTTGCTCCCCGGACAGGGACAGATCGGTCCAAGGCCTCCGGACCGGACAGACCACTTCGAACACTTAGCCCGTTGGACTGTTTGAACTATGACAAAAGTACTAAAAAACCTAAACACTTCTTGACTCAGCTACTTGCTCTCCTACTTAAAGCTGATGTGTTTTTAAACCTGACCCGGGTCCATTAAACATGACCTGAAAACCCATAAGGCCCAAATGCAAGGGTATAAATACCCAACCACCTACATTAAATGTGGGTAATGAAAATTAACTGCAACCAGTCAGCTTAATTCTCCCTCTACTCTCTACTCTAAATGTTGAACACCCATATACTTCCACAAAACACTGAACAAATTACAAATTTACCCCCATACGATAATTAAACTCACCACTATTGTCGGCCAGTTCTTCTATCGTTTTGAAGTGGGTCGCATCGGCCCTTTCTAGCCGCACGTGCGTCGAGTCGTGTGTAACAACGTTACTCCTCATATATATATATTACCAAGCTACTTATGCTGTGTGAATTTCAAATTTGGTTTTTTCCCATTGTTTATGGGTTTCCTTTGGCGACTAAAGAAGATAATAGTTCACCAGTTGTATCAGTGGTCCCCTCTGCACTTTTGCCTAAAGTATTCACTTTAATTGTGAACGTTTTATCAATTGGTTTTGGTTTTCTTAATTCTTAATATTGATTTATATTTAATTTTATATTACTTTTTTTATTTTGATTAATAATATTAAATTTACAAAAGTTATAAAATCTTTTTTGATATTTTTTATTATTCATTATTTTAAGAGGGTTGTCTAGGGACAATCATATTAAAATGGGATGTTATTACCCTGCATCTCCGAAAGTCGAATTTTTGCAAAGTAAAAATAATGTAACTATCTATTTTGGGACGTTTCTCGACAATCACTCATCAATATTCAAGTTGAGGAGGTCGATTTGACTCCAAAAAGGCTTCGGTCCTCTACTGCCAAGGCCAAAGGTAAAAAGGAGTTGTCCTCCGAGAGGACCATTGTCTGATGTGCTGAGGACGATAGTGGAGAGGAGTTCGAGTCACTTCCTAAAAGGCTTCGCCCATAGGAAAAGGGTAAAATAGGTATGTACTCTGACAGGACCATCGACTAATGCATTGTAAGTCTACGTCCTTATGAATATTGCTTTTTCAAATGTGAGAAGTCTTAATGACCCCATTAGACAAAAAGATGTTACTGATTTTATAATTTGAAATAACATCTCCCTTCTTGTTCTAGTCGAAACCAAAGTCCACCTTTCGAAAGTAGATTCTATTCTTAAATTTATGGCACCCTTCTGGAATGTTCTCACCAACCGCTCCTCTCATCCTCATGCAGACAGTTCGGTGAATTAGTAGTTTCGAGCTCCGGTGTCAGTTTTTTACCCACAGCACCTTGTTTCGAAGGAAAAGACGTCACGAACGCAAGTCACCAGCTTTGCTCGTGAGCTATGGGCTTGTTTAGGCATCCGGGCTCATCTATCCTCTTTTTTCGCACTTTTAATACTTTAGGTTATTTTTGTAATTTTCATATTTTTAGTTTTAGGGTTTTGCTTGAACTCTATATAAACCTATCTTCTATTCATTGTTATGGGAATTGTTTTTGTTTAATAAAAATTAGGGTTTATCCCTTTTGAGCTTCTGCTACGTTTCACTCTCCATCATAGTGGTATCAGACACAGGCAGTCCTGCGCGATGGTACGAGCAAGAACCAACGGTCGCGGTGGCGCTAGAGTGTACCGAGATACAAGTGATGTAGATGATCGTGAAGATGCTGACCTACGCCGTCAGGTAGCCGATCTTACCCGGCAGGTGGCTGTTCTTACCGCCAAGCAACAAAGCACAGAGGTCGAGGGCATGGTTAACCCTTTTGGGGAGAGGATCGACCAGACTACTTCTCACCCACGCTGATGGGAGCTTGGTTTCAAGATAGACGTCCCGGACTTTGATGGCAGCCTTAAGGCGGAGGCACTTATCGATTGGTTATCACAGATTGAGGAAGTCCTGGACTTCAAGGAGGTACCGGAGGAGAGAAGGGTCGCATTAGTCACCATCCACCTACGCGGTAGGGCACAGGCTTGGTGGCAGCAGGTGAAGCAGAACCGCGCGCGTGCAGGAAAGGATAAAGTCCAGAGTTGGGAGAAATTCAAAAGAAAAATCCGCAAGGCTTTCCTTCCCTACAACTTCGAGCGGGAACTCTACCAGCGAATGCAGAATCTTCGTCAGGGATCCAGATCTGTTGATGAATATACCGAAGAATTTTATCAGCTGCTGGCTCGCACAGATGTGACCGAGTCGCCGCACCAGCGGGTCTCCCGCTATATCGGCGGGCTACGCCTCCAGCTTCAAGACACGCTGAATATGTTCAATCCATCTTCGGTTTCTGAAGCCCATCGGCGTGCCCTCCAGGCAGAAAAACAGTCGGCTCGCCGGACCCAGACTGGCGTAAGGACCGGTGCTCCTTCAGGGATTCCGGCGTCCAAATCAGTTCTCCGCCCAACACCTGATCCGATCCCTCCTGGGCGCCGCCCAACACCTGATCCGATCCCTCCTGGGCGCGGTGCACCAAACCGTTCTTCAAGCAATTTACGGCACTATGGCTGTGGCGAATTAGGGTATCGCCAGGTCGAGTGTCCCAATGCTGCGGGTTCTAGGGGTCTCTTTTCGCAGGAGGCGTTTGAACCAAATCATATTGTTCTTGATGGCCCTCCAAAATTCGATACCTACGATGATGACTTGCCTGAGGATGCGGAAGAATTCGTGACTGGCGATTTTGGAGCAGTGCTGATGCTGCGCCGTACTTTCCTGTCTCCTCGCGTTCCGGAGCAGAGCGACTGGCTGAGGAGTAACGTGTTCAAGTCGACGTGTACGATCGGCGGGAAGGTGTGCACCTTCATCATTGATGCTGGCAGCTGCGAAAATGTTGTCTCTGAAGCAGCGGTTTCGAAGTTAGGGTTGAGGGCAGAATCGCATCCCAAGCCGTACAAGCTCGCCTGGTTAAGTAAAGGTACGGATATCACCGTCTCCAAGCGCGTGCTTGTTTCTTTTTCTGTAGGACAAACATACCATGATGAAGTCTTCTATGATATTGTCCCTATGGATGCTTGTCATCTACTGATTGGCCGTCCTTGGCAGTACGACCTGTCTGTTCTACATGATGGGCGGGCAAATACCTACTCATTCCTCTTTCGGGGAAAAAAGATCGTTCTTATGCCAGCAAAGCCTCGACCCTTGAGCATTCACTCTACTCCTCCCTCATCGACTTTGTTATCCCGTGCTTCTTTTCAGACAGCTATGGAAGAGGCTGGCGTGGTTTTCCTATTGTTCTGTGACCCTGTTGTGCTTATTTCCAAGGCGGACCATAGTCCTGTCATTCAGTCTCTTTTACAGAAGTTTGCAAATGTGTTTCCAGCGGATTTGCCACCCGAATTACCTCCTCTGAGAGATATTCAACATCAGATCGACCTGGTCCCTGGTGCTGCTCTTCCAAATCGACCCCACAACCGAATGAGCCCGAAGGAGCATGAAGAATTACGTCGACAGGTGGAGGATTTGTTGGAGAAGGGACATATTTGGGAAAGTCTCAGCCCTTGTGCAGTTCCGGCATTACTGACACCGAAGAAGGATGGTTCTTGGCGTATGTGTGTGGACAGCCGAGCTATTAACAAGATCACTGTTCGCTACAGGTTTCCTATACCGCGCCTAGATGATCTGTTAGACCAGTTGGGTGGTGCTTCTGTGTTTAACAAGCTTGATTTAAAGAGTGGATACCATCAGATTCAGATTCGTCTTGGTGATGAGTGGAAAACGGCGTTTAAGATGCGTGAGGGCTTGTTTGAGTGGATGGTGATGTCGTTTGGCTTGTCCAACGCGCCTAGCACGTTCATGCGTATTATGAATCAGGCATTGAGGCCTTTCATCGGTAAATTTGTTGTTGTTTACTTTGATGATATTCTGATTTATAGTTCGAACCATTATGTGCATCTATCCCATTTACGTGAGGTGTTATTGGTGTTGCGTCGAGATATGTTGTATGCTGCTACTGCCAAATGTTCGTTTATGTCCCCAACTGTTCAATTTTTGGGTTATATTGTTTCTGTTGACGGGTTACGAGCTGATCCGAGCAAAGTTGCTGCTGTGGACCAGTGGCCTCGACCTGCTTCCATTACGGAGGTTCGTAGTTTTCATGGTTTAGCATCGTTTTATCGGTGTTTTATTCCCCATTTCAGCAGTATTATGGCCCCGATTACGGATTGCATGAAGGGAACAAAATTTAGTTGGTCCGACGATGCTGATGCAGCATTTGTAGAAGTTAAAAGGCGTCTCACCACAGCGCCTATTTTGGTGCTGCCCGACTTTTCCCAGCCATTCGAGCTTCATTGTGATGTGTCTAAATTTGGTATTGGGGCAGTTCTCTCCCAATCAGGGCGTTCCGTGGCTTTCTTCAGTGAGAAATTGGAAAATGCCAAACTGCGATTTAGTAGTTATGATATTGAATTTTATGTGATCGTTCAGGCTATCAAACATTGGCGTCCTTACTTGTTTCAGCATGAATTTGTGCTATATACTGATCATGATTCTTTGAAGTACCTTGGTAGTCAAGACAAAGTATCTCATAGACATGCTGCTTTGATAGCTTATTTGCAGCAGTTCACTTTTGTCATCAAGCACAAGGCTGGTATTACGAATCGGGTTGCTGATGCTTTGAGCCGACGTCACACTCTGTTGACTCAGATGCGCGTTCAGGTTCCTGGCTTTGATTCTTTTGTTGACCTTTATGTTACTGACTCATTCTTTTCTCGGGTTCTGGAACTGATTCAGCAGGGCGAACATTCTGATTTTTTATTGGAAGATGGTTTTCTCTTTCGTGGCGTACAGCTGTGTATCCCTGACTGTAGTTTGCGTCCGCGGCTGATCCAGGAGCTGCATAATGAAGGTCATGTGGGTCGTGATCGAACATACCAGTTGCTGTCGTCCTCCTATTTTTGGCCATCGATGCGGAAGGAAGTTGGTCGTTTTGTCGCCCGTTGTCGAATTTGTCAGTTGGCCAAGGGAACATCCACAAATGCAGGTCTTTATTTACCCCTGCCGATTCCGGCTCAGCCCTGGACCGACATCAGTATGGATTTTGTTCTTGGTTTACCCCGGACTCAGCGTGGATTCGATTCTATTTTTGTGGTGGTTGATCGTTTTTCTAAGATGGTACACTTCATTCCCTGTAAAAAAACATCTGATGCAGTGTGTGTTGCGCAGCTTTTCTTTCGGGAGATTTATCGTATTCATGGTCTTCCCAGTACCATTGTTTCTGACCGTGATACCCGGTTTGTGAGTCATTTTTGGCGTAGCTTATGGCGTATGGTGAATACACAGCTCAACTTCAGTAGTGCTTACCACCCTCAGACGGATGGTCAGACAGAAGTGGTTAACCGATCTCTCGGTAACTTGTTGCGCAGTCTGGTAGGAGATCATCCGAAGGCTTGGGATCAGCGCTTACCGCAGGCGGAGTTCGCCCATAACCATGCTCTTAATAGATCCACGGGTTTTTGTCCTTTTCAGGTGATGTATGGTATTGTGCCTAGGGGTCCAGTAGACTTGTTAGCACTGCCTAGCAAGATTCATCCTCATACAACTGCTGAGAAACTTGTCTCACAGATTCGCCAAACCCACCAGCAGACTCATGATCAGTTGGTCTTGAGCACCGCCAAATATAAGTCTCAGTCAGATTCTCATCGTCGTCCTGTTCAGTTCGAAGTTGGTGACTTCAATAAACTGGCCGCCCAGAAGATTGGTCCAGTGGAGATTGTGGAGCGGATCAATCCGAATGCTTATCGACTACGTTTGCCTAGCCATGTCCGCACGACTGATATTTTCAATGTTGAGCATCTGATTCCTTATGCAGGTGATTCTTCTGATGGGGAGACCGGGTCAAATTCGAGGGCGAATCTTTTCTATCTCGGAGGGAATGATGCAGACAGTTCGGTGAATTAGTAGTTTCGAGCTCCGGTGTCAGTTTTTTACCCACATCACCTTGTTTCGAAGGAAACGACGTCACGAACGCAAGTCACCAGCTTTGCTCGTGAGCTATGGGTTTTTTTAGGCATCCGGGCTCATCTATCCTCTTTTTTCGCACTTTTAATACTTTAGGTTATTTTTGTAATTTTCATATTTTTAGTTTTAGGGTTTTGCTTGAACTCTATATAAACCTATCTTCTATTCATTGTTAGGGGAATTGTTTTTGCTTAATAAAAATTAGGGTTTATCCCTTTTGAGCTTCTGCTACGTTTCAATCTCCATCACATCCCCTGGGAAGAATTTGGATTATTTGGAATCCTAGTGTTATCTCAATCACTAGAATTTCTCAATCCTCACAATTCATCCACTGTTCTACCAATTGCCTCAATTACAATGCATCATTTAGATTCTCCGCTATCTACGCATTCAATGAGGCATCAGATACCCTCTTTGGAATTATCTAATCACCATTTCCAAATCCAACCAAGGCACTCCCTGGGCTGCCTTAGGGGATTTCAATGCCATCTGTCACCCCTATGAGTGAATCGGTTCAACCGACAATTGGTCTGCGGCTATTGATGATTTCAATAATTGCTGCTATCATTCTAAGCTTAGTGATCTTAGATCGACGAGATTCAATTTCTCCTGGATCAATAAGCAACAGCCACACCCAATCATCTCTAAAATTGATCGCGTCCTAGTAAATCCTGATTGAGACAACCTTTTTCCTATATTTTTTGCCCACTTTGGTTTTCTCCGCTCTTCCGACCACACCATTGTCACCCTCAATCTTGGCCTCCCTAAGCCTCGGAGGAAGAAACCTTTTAAATTTTTCAATATGTGGCATTCTCATCCTCTTTTTAAAAGCATAGCTTCCTACAACTGGAATCTACCTATTCATTCTTCTGGTATCAGTTGTGTAAACGACAAACTTAATTGACTCTAACTTGAGCTCGTCACTCTTCATCGAAAGGAGTATAGTGATATTAGCATTGGGTTACTAATGCTCAAAATACTCTTTTCCTTGCCCAAGAATCCCTTGCCAATAATCCCCTCAACCCTTCGCTGGTTTCTAACGAAGTACGAGCATCCTCAAACTTCATCTTCCTAAGTCGTGTCGAAGAATCTTTCCTCAAGTAAAAATCTAGAGAAAATTGGATCAAGTATGGGGACAAAAACACGAAATTCTTTCTCACTAGTATTAAAACTCGACTATTCTGAAATAAAATTGTTTCAATCAATAATGATCAGGGACTCTCTCTTTCTTCTCCCGT
Organism: Limnanthes douglasii subsp. nivea; assembly: GCA_036936605.1. Taxonomy (NCBI): domain Eukaryota; kingdom Viridiplantae; phylum Streptophyta; class Magnoliopsida; order Brassicales; family Limnanthaceae; genus Limnanthes; species Limnanthes douglasii. The sequence goes on along the minus strand of JAUPFV010000002.1, from coordinate 63,301,331 downwards.
TAGTATCTCAAATGTCTTTGTCAGCTACTTCGAAAAAACTCTTTAGGGGTCCGTCATCCTGAGGATTACCCAAGGTTGGAAAAAGTGGCCTCTCTTCTTACTACGAAAGTCAAAGATTGTGATAAGACCCACATGGTCCGCGAGATCTCTCATGAGCAGATCAAGTCTGCCCTTTTTAGCATTGATACCAACAAGGCATCTGGCCCCGATGGTTTTAATTCTTTCTTATTCAAAACCACTTGGAATGTGGTTGGGGAGGACATCTATAACGGTGTCCTGGAGTTTTTCCAAACTGGTACCATCAATTCTGCTTGGAACTCCACCTCCATTTCTCTTATTCAAAAAATAAATCCCATGCGGAGGCAGCTGATTTTAGTGCTATTGCTCTTTGTAATGTTGTCTATAAGATAATCTCTAAAATCTTAGCCAATAGAATTAAAGACTCCTTTCCCTACCTTATTGACAATTCTCAATCGGCTTTTGTCTCGGGAAGAAACATCTCGGACAACATCCTTCTTTCCAAAGAACTCCTTAGAGCCTATCACTCTAATGCTTATGACAGAAGGGTTGCTATAAAGATTGATCTTAAGAAGGATTTTGATAGCATGTGTTGGCATCTCCTCTTTGACATTCTAGTGTTTATGAATTTTCTCGATGAGATGATCAATTGGATCAGCAAATGCATCTCCTCCTCCTCCTACTCATCATCAATGGAGACCCCCATGGTATCTTCAAAGGTAGAAAAGTTCTCCAGCAAGGGGACCTACTCTCCCTTTCCTCTTTGTCCTAGTCATGCAAGTCCTTTATTGTACTCTCAAGGAGAAGAGTTCCGATAAAAACTTTAAACTCCACTGGAAATGCCACAAATTCAAAATCATAAATCTCTGCTTTGCTAAATGATCTCATGATTTTCTGTCATGGGATGCCAATTCTCTACTTCTTATTAAAGAGGCCCTGGTTGAATTTCATGCCTTGTCTGGACTCAAATTCAATCCCTCCAAAAGCCACATCTTTCTCTCTGGTATCAACGACCCTCTGAGATCCGATCTTCTTTCCATTATGGGTTTCCATGAAGAATCTCTCCCAGTCAAATACTTGGGAGTTCCCTTCCTTACAATGCTTCTTACCCATACAAACTGTCGTCCCCTTCTTCAAATAATTAGCGCTGGGATAGAATCTTGGACTTCCAAACATCTATCATATGCGGGCAGACTCTAGCTCACCAAATTTGTCCTCTTTGTCGGACAAGTTTACTGGTCCTCCATTTTCATTCTCCCCTTCACGATCATAAAGGAGCTCTCTCAATACCTTTGTCGACTTCTCTCGTCGGGTTCTGTCATAAAAACCCACGGGGCTAAAATAGCCTGGTCCAAAGTTACCTCTCCCACGAAAGAGGACAACCTTGGGATTCTAGACCTCAAAATCTGGAATCAGGCGGCTGTCCTTAAACACCTTTGGTCTGTTATTAGTAATAATAATCATTCGATCTGGAGTGATTGGATTAAAATGGAAAAAATCAAAAATAAAAATTTATTGGATCTTCCTCTCGGATCCTCCCCCTCTTCGATTTGGAGGAAAACATTTTGGCTTCGACCTTTGGTGAGCAACTTGTACAGGGTGGCTATCAGGAATGGCTCGACTACATCTTTCTGGTTAAACCCATAGCTTATCTTTACCTCCCTTGTAAATCAGTATGTATCCGATATCATTGACGATTCCAAACTCGGGAAGAACCTCAAAGTCTCCGAGATCATTCTCAAGGGTAATTGGAATTGGCCATCTAACCTTCGATCCGCTCGATCTAGAAGCAACGTTAATCTCAAGGAGATCAACAGGCTCCTCCTCTCCCTCCCCCGTCCTAACATCTCTGCTCAAGACGTCCATTACTGGAATGCAAAAACTGGTTGCATCATATTCACCATCCAGTGCACCTACAGTGTCATTCGTAAGCCCAACCCAGCAGTGGGGTGAGCCGGGTTAGTATGAAATAAATAAAAAATACCTAGACATTGTTTCATCCTTTGTCTCGCTATCCAAAACAAACTATTCACTAGGGATAAGTTTCTCAGTTGGGGCTACAATACCTCGACTGACTGTGTACTTTGTAACTCTGCACTGTAAACTTCAACTCATCTCCTCTTTGACTGTAGTTTTGCTTAGAGTATTTGGACTCAAGCCAGTTCAAAATTGGGTTTTCCTTTAACTCACTCTAACTGGAAGTCTTGGATTAATGAGGCGTCAAACTGGTCTCAATCTCGAAACCACCATCTCTGGCGCACTAGTTTTGGCGCGATTATCTACCACGTTTGAAAGGAGATGAACTCAAGAATCATCGGTTACCTTCCTGTCATCGCCTCCCTGGTTTCTCACCGAATCTACTCTGATCTTCTTTTCAGATTCCATGGTTCCAAGATTTTCTGGCCTTCATAACTACTTACCCCTAACTATCTCCTTCTCTTATTGCAGGTATTCTCGATTGGCCAGACACTTCGTTTGGGACCTTACGGAGTCCTTACCTCTGGAGCTTTCATCAGGTCGTAGCGGGGTCACTGGATGCTCAGTGATATTGTTCCATACTCCGCTCTTTTATTTCTATCTAAGTAGTTATGCCGATGTTACTACTATTTATACCTCGGCCACCTAGTACTTTTATATCAGTTTCACTTATCTTTTGTATATCCTTGGGGTGTGCTCCAGGTATTTGTATGAACTCTCTATTTATTTAAATATTTTTTATCTAAAAAAATATTTATATATATATATATATATATTCTACATGCGCTTTAAATAATGTAAGGGTGTGGTTATGAAACACTGATTGAATACTACTAATGGTTTTTTAATTTCAAATCTATTAAAAAATTTGTCTAATTTTTTTTTAAAACAAATAAAATATATAATTAATAATCATTCCATGAACATATAATATGTGAGGGTTTTTTGATCTCCTAGAAATAATTAAGCGACAACAACCAGTCGTGGAAACAATAGAAAATGAGGATTAGTGGACATTCTAGAAAACGTTACAGATGCCATGGATTGGGATGAGGTATCTGCATACGTGAGACAAAAAAGATTTGTGTTTTTGTCGAAGAGAATTCTCTAATCAAGATAACCGACAATGGGCTAATTATATAGCCCTCCCCGAAAGAAAAGAATGTGCAAAATTATTAAAATAAAAAAGCTCGTCTAAAAGGTTAGTTGTCAAATAATATTATGGAGATTATATATTCTGAATTAATGAAAGATGGAAGAATATTTTTTCAATATAAAAAAGGTATTTTGGTTATAAACAAGGGAATATCAATTTTGTTTTAAATATAATTTATATTGATGTTATATTTGAAAAGTTAAAATTATAAAGTGATATATATATAATATAATATAAAATGTGTTTATATTTAATTATAATTTTTTTATTTATTTATCACTAGCACACTATTATATATTGATTATAATTATGTGTATGATTTGTTTTATGGATAAAATAATCCACCTACTGAACCATCCGAACTGAACTAATGTATTAAAAACTTAATCACTTCATGACTAAGGGTCTTTGAACTCCCGAATTCATAATCATGACCCGAAAGCCTATATGGCCCAAGGTTAAGGGTATAAATACCCAACCACTTTCATTTAATGAGGGTAATGAGAATTAAATACAACTAGACAACTCAAATCTCTCACTACAATCTATCAAACATTAAATACCCTTGAAATACCTCCAAACTTCAGATAAAATTACCCTCAGTTGAAATTAATCCACATCAATAATAGATGCGAAACCTTCTTTGCTTTGCTTTGCTACGAAACCTTCTTTCTTTGGCTCGATGAGAAACTTATTTGTTTTGGTAGATACGAAGCCTTATTTATTTTAAAATCTTCTTTGTTTTGCTAGATGTGAAACCTATTTAAATTGTGTACAACTTAATGCGAATTCAGGACTACTATGATAGATGTTAGATGCGAAGCCATCCCACTAGATGCGAAACCATATAACTGAGAAACGAGTGTATAATATATATTTTAATAAAAATTCAAAACACATCATGATTGGTACTTGTTTTGCTCGTCTTAAAAAAATCGAAACCAATGGTATTTTCAGATTCTTTTCTGAGTTACGGTTTAAAAAATACAAACCTTTAAAATTAAAAATTAAAAAAAACAAGAAAAAAATGAAGTTGGTTACTTACATTTATATTTAAGGTATAAAGTCTATGAAAAAATTTAGACCTTAATATGTTTTTTGGATGGGTCTTAAATGGTAAGTCTCCTTATATATAGTTTTTAAACATGTACAAAATATTTATCTCATTTATCTTATATTTATTAATGGAAAATTACACCTAAAGTACCCACTCAATTATTTTATTGTCATCTAGTACCCAGGTTTTGTTCTATTACCTTTTAATACCCATCTTAAATACATAATTACCACTTAATACGTAACATTATTTTAATACCCTAACTACCCTCAAACTTGATCAACGTAACTAAATTTTTTTTCTTACTTTCTGTTTCTATTTTATTTTTTAAAAGATCCATATCTTTCAAACCGAAACTTGGAAAAAATATACAAAACTAGATTCATTGATGATTTTTTATGATTTTTTTTAAAATTAAATTTCACCAGTAACAACTCTTAGGAAATCGAGAGAGTTGCAAACAACTCTCACGAAATAGAGAGACTTGCAAACAACTCTCAGGAAATCGAGAGAGTTGCAAACAACTCTTAGGAAATCGCTAAAGTTGCACACAACTCTTAGGAAATAGAGAGAGTTGCAACCAACTCGTAGGAAATCGCGAGAGTTGCACACAACTCTCACGAAATAGAGAGAGTTTTAAACAACTCTCAGTTTAGTTTTTCAAACAACTCTCATGTATGTTTTTCAAACAACTCTCATGTTAGTACTAGTGAAGGTACCAGCGGGTATATATAGTCGGGGGTATTTTTGTCCAAATTTCAATTCGAGATACAAGTGACATTATCCAAAAAAAGGTATTAATGAGTAATTAGATAGTTGAGTGGGTATTTAGTGGTACTTTTCTCTTTATTAATTAATGTAAATTTATTATTGATTATAATAATTCAAATTTATATTACTTTGATTGAATAATTTCTATTAATTCATCTTATTATTGTTATTAAGAAGAAGTACGAGAACCAGTAGAAGTTTAGGTTGTTTACTATAGCTTTTGTTTATCAATATTTTCAAAATATACGAAGATGTAATTTTTTGACAATTAGTTATTATTAGTTTTTTAGATTTTATATTTTTAAATATGAATTTATTTATTTTTGAAAATATATGTTTATTAATTTTTAAAAAATGAACAAAACGAAATCTATGCGTGATATTTTTAGAGATTTTTTTTTCTTTTATCATAATCTAATTACACATAAATCAATAACTGAAACACGATTGGTTTTTAGCAACCAAACTACACAAAATTCCGCCACTTAAACGCAATTATTTTTTCGGAACTATTTCTGCAACCAAATTATATGTATCTTCACAACTAGAACACAATCCATTTTTTTTTAGAATAAAAATATTTTTTCAACACAAACATGCACATATTATTCTAACTACAAAAAGATTAGTTGTTTCACACTTAGTTAACACTCAATCTAAGAAAAAAAACAAAATATATTTTTGTTTTTCACCCAATCAAGACTTATTTAAATATTTCTACAACTATTTTTTTTTATTTACACAAAAAAATTGCATTTTATTTTGTGACATGAACATAACTTATTTCTAGCAACCTAATTACATGTGCTTCCATAATTAAAAACAATTGCTTTAGCCAAACATATTTACAACTCAATTGCATGTAATTACGTAAATAAATAAATAAAATAAAATTCTAAAAATAGTTTTCATAGATCTATTTTTTTTTATAAAAAAATCGTTAGTATTTTTTAAAAAAATTAAAAATCATTTGACATCTACAATATTTGAAGAGAATAAAAAAAAAACCGTTAAAATATATTTCAAACTAATTTATCGTTAAAGAATTATTTATAACTTTTATTTTACAGTATATTTATCCTAGATAGTCAATATTTGAATGATTATTAATAAATAAATTTAATATTAGCCGTTCGAATTTTATAGTTTTTCAATATTATTGTTTTAGTATTTCAACTCAGGTTTTAATATTTAGCAAGTAGCGAGATCTTACTACAAAAAGATGTAAAACACTTCTATATGCTTACGATTTTTCAACGATTAATGAAAGTCTAATGAATATAATCTCGCATAACCAATAATATTAAAAGGGTCCATTTACCCTAGTGTAGTCTTTCGAATAGGATAACCTACAATACGAAAAAGAAATAGATGTGTTTAGCTTTTGGAAAGTTAAATGGAGTTGAATTTTTTAATCTGATAGGTTGTTAATTTAATTTATTTTTTCAATATTAATAAAAATTTGAGTCAGTTAAAACATATATTCACCTAAAAGTGTTTTTTGCCTAATTTCTATTTAGATTTGTTACTATTGTTTTTGTTCTTTTAAGGTGTTTTATATTTTACTTTTAAACTATTTTAAATATAAGAAAAAAAACAGGAAGCTATGATTATAAATAAGTTCATGCTTATATGATTATTTATTAAATAAGTTCATCTTTATATAATAAGATTTAGATACATAAACAAAACTTATAATTAGACAAAATTCTAGATTGAAATACGAACAAATAATATTTACGCATATAAGTTGTAGTTTGAAATTATAAATTTAAGATTAGTAACCTACAATCTTTTGTGAATGTTTTATTTATTTTATTTTTATAATTTATCGTTTTGTCTCCTAACACTTAGTTCTTTTTATATTTTTTGTTCGTGAATTAGCTTTTCCAATTTTTGGAACGCTAGTTTGACATATTATATTTCGCTACTGTAGCTTAAACTTTTGATTAGGTTTTCATATTTCATTTACATTGATTATCTTCTATCCGATTACTTTGTCTCACTAGAAAACTTGCATCACACAAAAACACATCATCAAATTGGCGCCACACAAAAACACATCATCAAATTGGCGCGGATGATGATTTCAACGAAAGTGCAAACATTTGATGTTTAATTTAAAAAGTCAAAAGTTTATCATTTGAGTAATGAATAATTTATGAAGTAAACCCAAGTTGTTGGGATAAAAGTAGTTAAGAAAGAAGCCAAATTTTGTGAAGTCAACTTAGTACTTTGGTTTTTTAAAGAGTTCAAATAAGTTGATTTTTATAATTTTTGAAACAACATCAGGAACGATTGCAACTTTAATTTTTTTTTTTTTCAGATTCACTAGTATAAAGTGAAGGGATTGCAAAATATGGAAATAAATGCGGATGTTGCCTTTTTCATTTTTAGGTTGAGCTCACCGATAATTCCCGTCCTTTATTCTAGAGGGGATTGTTAACCTCCGTCCTTCTAAAATTATCGAAGATGTGAATGTTTCCATTTTAGCAGTCTTTCTTGTTCAATTGCGAGATCTTATCCTTAACATTTTGTTTTTCCAAAAACAGGTTTTGAGAGATGTTAGTCTTAGCTCTTATGAAATATATATTCCTGCCGAAGGTGGATGCTGAGAGATCTTACTTTTATTCCGGGAGAAAATTAATTTGTTTTCTAAAAGTGGATGCGAAAAGATCTCGGTTTTACCTTTAAAAAAATAAATGTCCATGTTAGGGGTTGATCTTGCGAGATCTCAGTCTTATCTCCAGATAAGTGAATGTCATAATGCTCAGCCAAAATATGAAAGTAAAATAGTGATGATTTGTGCAAGTAGGCGATGTTATATATCAATATATAAGCATTTATGATAGACTTCGTGTAATGCAAAATTAATAATATGGAACATAGTTTTGCAAGAATATTATATTAAATACGGATGCCTCGTTAAAACCTCACTTGCGCCAATAAACATAAAAGAGTACACAAAAAAATATAAGTAAGAAAATTCTTTATTGTAAATAAATATATTGAGGTATGATATAACTTTGAATGCTCCATATTCTATGGATGCCGAAGTTGTTCATGAGTTGTTATGTTCATGGTATTAATTTGGATTGGATTATGTATGGTCGTTCCCAGTTAGGGAAAAGCTTTCCCAGACGTGTTTAATTAGTGTGTAAGAACATTATTCCCTAGAAATTTATCTTCAGGCTCAAAGCTCCCGAATCAGACTTCGGAGTTATATCTATTATGCATTAAAGCCTTGTAGTGCTCAAACTATAGGGGGAACCAGATTCATTTTCTTTAATTATATCGACTTTGCCCTTTCATTTGCTTATGCATCATAATTAGAGATTCTATAGGATGCGATAGGTTTTTATACCAGGACAACCGCCTCTATATCATAGACGAGGAGAATGGGGTTTTATGTGTGTCTATTATGGTAGTTGTTTTGTAAGACCATGGTACTCCTTACACGTGGTATGACCAATTGATAATTTCTCTCATAAACGTTTTTAATCCTTTTTTATTATTCTATTGGTGAGTTCCACTGGGTCGTTAGCCCGATAAACAGGAAAAATAAAATATTCTTATTTTCTTATTTTGACAATATTAGTATAGGTTTTTGTTCTAACTTGTGTGTCTTTATAATATGTGATGAATTTTGGTATGTCATAACGATAAAATATGTGTGAATTTAAAATATTGATGATTTCGTTTGCTGTGATTTTATTAAATGGTTTAACATTGGTCCACCTGGAGAAATGGTAAACAACCACAATTATAAATTCATTTCTCATGATGCTGAAGGGAAAAATTCAAAGATGTCTGTTCCGTATTGATCGAATGTTATTACTTCATATGTGGTCTCTAGGAGAATTATGGAGACTTTTCTGGAGTTATAATAACATTGGAAAATGTCGCAGTGTTTACTTCTTTTTTACAATCGACCAAAAGTGTTGGCAAATAATAGGCTCGTAAGAGGATTCGCTTGTATAAAACTTTGTAGCCATAATGAATGTTACCTTCCGCTGCATGTAATTCCTCCAAAATAAAACCGCATCCCAGAAAAGACATCGTAGTAAAGGTTATGTTAACCCTTATTTTTATAGTGTGTATGAAATTAAGATGAACCATGCATCCTTCATTTAGCTTCCACCCTTCAAATGTTTTGTAAAGTTTGATACCTTCGGCAAGTAGCTTATAATTAGAGTCCTCAAATGGTATTTCTATTTTCCTCATTCAGTTATCTTAATTCAAGATTTAGAGAGAGTGATTATAAATATTCTTGGAAGTGTGATAGATGGCTTTTCTTGGAAGATGACTCACTCTCCAGTATACTGCAAGTTGAAGATGCCACGACATCTGATCTTAATATTTTGGGTTAGAATTTTGTCGTTAGGTAAAGTGGGTTGTATTTCTATGCTGGATACCTTCTTGTTACTTCATCAATTATTGTAAACTTCCCTTATATAAGGAGAATATATTAATAAAATCTATTTAGGGGTGTATCCTATATTGTTTTCTAAAAGACAAACACAAAAATAATAATAAAAAACTAAGCTACTAAATAATGGTAGAAATAGATCATGAAAAAACAACATCTGAAGCTACCAACAAACGTAGGTAAGATAGTGGAGAATTCAATACATCCGTCTATGCAGAAGTGGTCCTAGAAATGCAATTTAACACTTTGGTGCCAGAGTTCAAGAATTTTTGAAGAGATGATGAAAACAGACATAGAGACATTGCCAAAACTACCCAGAAAATATATCAGATCCAAAATCCACAGACTCGCATAAAGAGGGGATGAAAAATTAAGCGATATAGACAACCCCCAAACAAGTATCAAAATACGGGACAAACACGAATGGGTCAAATTATGTTTACTAATATATTAAAAAAATCACCAACATCGTAGGAAGCTAAGTTACGAAACAAAAATCCTAAAAAAAGAACGATAAAAGACAAGAAAAGTGTTCGAAAGAGGGGATAAACAGATACCGCTGAACAATCAGTAGCCCATAACCACCAGTTGTACCGACAAACACCCCTTATCTTTGGCCCGGCTTCACCGGGTTCCCCTCCTGTAGCATTCCATAATTATCAAGATTTGATGGTTCTAACAAAATCTACCATCAAATTAAATTTTAATATAATGGCCTTAAGGGAGAAGACATACAACTTATGGAGAACTCGTTGTGAGTGTGATCTTGGGAAAGAAACAATTTAAAAAAATTATGATGTCTCTTCATGATCATGGAGTCAAAGGAATTATAAAATAAGACCGTGGCACGATCATGGCTCAACCTAATACATGCGATCGATTTTATAGTTCACCAATATCTGAATTACCTGTTTAATGGGAAAATCGACATTATGTAAAGGACCCAAAAGACGGCAAAATAATGTTATGCATCAAGCTTGCACACAAAACAAAATTCATCGACATAGAAATTAGAGGGGAAATTAATTATCATCGATGAAATGGACGATCCTACGAAATCTCGCCACATAATTTAACCTATATAGGAGATAGACAATAAAAAATGGAAAAAGAGAGGACCAGACGTTTCGGTAAGGATATCCCAACCTATCTCATTTAAAAACTTTTTTACGTAGTGTAAAATTATCTTGATCTTTTTACTTGGCATGGCTACGATGTGGCAAGCGTCCTAGCTAAAGTAATATGTCACAAACTTTCTATTAAGCTGAACCTTCAGCCAATTAAGTAAATGCAACTATCCTATTCGTTAGAGATGACAAATGCGATGGTCAAAGAAGTTGATAAATTAATTATTATTGGGCACATTAGAGAGGTCCAATACCATCCCTAGACGATAAATCTGGTGCTTTTTTGAAGAAAAAGAACAACAATTTGGGGATATGTGTTAATTTCACTGACCTAAATAAGACATTTTTGAAAGATATCTTCCATCTGTTACACATTGACTAGTTGGTAGTCACTACCAAAATCAAACTACCTTTATAACCGAAAGAGGACTTCATTTCTATCATTCAGCTTGAAAAACAAGTGGCCTACATAATAGCGTCTTGTAAACAATATATTTGTTGTCCAATTAGGTAAAAACTTATATGCATACATTAACGATATATTGGTGACATGCAAGAAGGATGAAGATTACATTAGAGATCCGGCATAATCATTCAACAACCTAGGTATGTTTAATTTAAAACTAAACCTAGAGAAGTGCATATTCAATACGACATTTGGTAAGTTTTTACGTTACATGGTTAGCAAGAGAGGTATTGAAGCAGACCTTACTGAATTGGAAAATCTAACAATCATGACATATCTTCGAGCAACAAAAGAAGATCATATTGTTAATGGTCATCTAAACCATTTTCTTTCAAGATATCCGAAAAATTATTAGCCTTTCTTCGAGGTTCATGGAGAAGCAATATTGTTAATGGCCTTCTTTGAAGTTCATGGAGGAGCAGCCAAATTTTATTGGGCATCAGCTTACAATTTTTTTTAAATTATGTGCGGACATAAATTTTCATTTTTAAAATCAATTAAACGACTAAAATGAATAAATTTTTATTAATTGGTTTTTTAAGTGTTTGTCATTTAAATGATAGAAATCTCCCAAATACATATAAATAATAGATTTAATTGTTTTGGTATTTAATTTATATTTTAATATTTTGTATTTAAAAATAATCATAAAAATTTAATAATTAATATTTTTATAAATATTTTGAATTTAGATTAGGATAATACAAACCATATAATTTTTTATTCGTCGTCGTGAATGAACTAAATTGTTTTATAACCATCATAAACAAACAATTTTAAGAACTAACCAATAATTTTATTTTCATATAAAATTTAAGTCCAAGGTTAAAAATTAATTTATTGTTTACCAAAACTCATTTTTTTGTACAAGCAACAATTAAATAAATAATTCTTCAAGTAAAACCGTTTAACTTTAACTTCTTTCGCAACTTCGGCTCATACATAATATAAGAGGTACAATTTCCGCGAGTTACAAAATAAAAAATGCTAACCACGACCGCATATAAAAACTATAAAACCATTGAATTTTTATTATGATCTATCCTTACTATTATCTTCACAAAATATTAGAGGAGCTATTAAAAAAATTCAAAACAAATCTAATAATAAAAAATCAATTACAATCCTTTTTTTTAATTTTACGTAGTCTTTTAGTTTTGTTATTATTATTACTAGTAAAGATATAAGTAAATATTAAAGAATGAGTGTGCAATTTATAGTAAATGTGTTTGAATTAAATACAAAAATATGGTAAAATATCCAAGCTTCTAACGAATTCCGTTATGTGTAAGTGCCTAAGTCTATAATTAGGAGGTGAACCATAGAAATAAGATTAATCGGCTTTTTGGCTTATTTCATTTTTTCATTACTTTCTTTCTCTAAAAACTTGAACTATATTTTCTCACTGAAATACTCCCAGTCATACTTGTTATTTCACATACTTTCACAATACTTATCATTGACGACCAGAATGGGAGTATGAGGTACATAGATAGCAAATCTAAAAACCTTGAAAAATTGCGCCTACGATACAATGAATCCGGAAGTCAGATTTGTTCTAGTGGTTGTGGTGGAAAATAAGGCGATCAGCCTAGTGAGAGAGGACAATGCAGATGATGTTCGAGGAAATGAACCACGTGAACAATCTAATATTGAAGATCGAATGAATCAGTTGTTAGAAAGAATATCTGACTTGAACGATCAGCTCGATCAGAGGGAACATTAGCTTCAATATGGTAGAATGTGATCAGATATGGGATGTAAAAATGAAAAGAAAGTGTAGTGAAAGATCCATCCAATGAGCTCTACACTATTGATCGAGTACAAATTAATCGACGGAAAACACAGTTGCATTCAGACCAAGTATATCATTTATCTAGAAAGAAAAAGAAGAAAGATAAACATCGGTACATTCCGACTAGTGCCAGTAATTATTCTGACTCAGAGTCTGATGCGTTCTATCAAAATCATGAGAAACTAAATTCAAATAGGTTAGAAAAAGACTGACACATAGCAAGGAGGGAGGATAGTCGTCCTCAGAAATCTCGAAGAGAGTACAAATCTAAGAAATATGAGAAGGGTGGATTTGTAATGGACAACCTATTACTTGAGGGTAATGCTTCTAATCGTTAAGTTAATCTTGCATATCCACAAATGTATGAAATTATGGGAACAACTAAGGCTGATCAATACATGTAAGGAGTAGATTGGATAATTTATCCATTGCCATTTGAGTTAAGGTCGATACCGATTCTAAGGAGGTTTGATATTTCCAAAGTATATAATTTTGATGGCACATAGGATCCCGATGATCTTATTGAATATTTCAATAATTATGTGATAAATTTATACATATTTGAAACCATACAATCAAATTCTAAGGGAATAACAAATTTTAGAGCTATTTATACGGTTTTTCGAAGGTAATTTGTGGGGAGTAAGGAGATGTGAGCTAACGAAGATATCATAATTCAATGTGAACAAGAAGTTGGTAGAAATTATCAGATTGCACTAGGTATTTTGTTTTAACGAAAATAAAATTGGAGGAATTTGATGATCAAGTAGCATATGCAGCATGTAGATAGGGGTTACTTCATGGTGATTTAGCTAACAAACCTATGAGGAGAAGGTCATTAACTCTTGGGGCTCTAATGGATCAGGTTGAAGAACAGATTAAAGTGAATGATTCAATGCGAGTTCGGATTAGTACATGTTTGTCTTAAATAAATTTGGGGCAAGATAATACTTCAGCTGGCTAAGTACACCAAGGTATTACCTCAAATTCTCAGGGATCTTCCCAATTGATGGTGAACGTTAATTTACGTCCTCATCCTGGATCTGTACAACACTTACCGACAACCTTGGGCTGGGTTAAACCAATGGGTAAGGCGATAATACTTTACAAAAACCACATTAATTTTTAAAAACTTGCACAAAATAAATAGGTCAAGGCAAGAACGAAAAAACAAGTTTTATAAATACCATAATGATGTATGGCATGATACAACAAAATGTATAGCATTAAAGAAAGAGTTTCAGATTCTGAAAGAGAATGTCAATCTAACAACTTTTGTTAAAAGTCAAGGGCATAATAGAAATAATCCTAGCACTTCTGCACATGTAGCGAATGTGCCTTCGAAACAAAAGAATACATTGACGGTTGTTAATTCAAAGCTAGAAAAGCAGAGGAACCTCAATGTCTCATTGGAATATCTAGACCTCGATCATGATCGGACGATTGTGATGGTGGTAAGTGAAGCAGTGGGGTCTGTTAGAAGTTCGTGTAAATACTTTGAATCCTTAGTAATTTTCAGAGGAGATATCATGGCTTGAAATACTAATAGCTCTTGGAAAATACATGTGGTGAGCCTATCAACCCAATTAAAAGGGAAAATGATAACTCATTTGTCTGAAATAAATGCAATACCTTCCATTTTGCTTGATGATAATAATTGGAAGGACATTGATGTTCCTCATAAAGATAAGGTGATGATCGCAGCAGAAACAACAGGACAAAGATTCGGCGAATACTTATTGACATTTGTAGTTCAATGGATATTATATTTCAATCAACATATGATAAGATGCGCAATCCACTCGTGATTCTCTGATTTGAGCTCACTGTAGTTGTATTTACAAAGGAATAACACAAGTCATAGGTGAATTCTAATGTGAAGTTTCACTAGGACGAGGTCATTTTAATAAGAGAATTCAGGTTCTGTTTGTGGTGGTCAACTATCCGACTAGCTACAACACTATCTTTTGAAGTTCTTGGTTGTCTCGGATGCATGTTCTAGCATCAACAGTCCATAAGTGTTAGAAGTACATGATCAAGGATCGTGTTAGCATAGTCTAAAGTGACCAACAAATGGAAAGAGAGTGTTATGCGACAACTGTACATACTAGAAACTATGGTTAATGGAGTAGATGATCTGAGAGAGACCCCGTGTTCATTAGTAGTATATGAAATTGTGGAAGTATATGAGTTTCCCAATGAGAGAAGCTTATAGATAGGTACAATGTTATCTCATGCATTATGCTACCAATTGTTGGAGTATTTGTTTAAAGACATAGAGGTTTACCAATTCAGGTTCATTATGAGGTGACATGTGTTTAGGTTTGAATCTGAAATTCATGCTTATAATTCAAATGAGGAGAACATTTTCAGTAGAGAAATATGACACGATTGTGGCAGAAATAGACCGATTATCTAAGGTGGGGCATATCTGAGAAGCACATTATCCGTTATGGATTGTGAATCTGGTGCTTGTTAAAAATAAGAACGAAAAATGGAGGATGTGTGTTCGCTTTACTCATTTAAAAAGAGCACGTCCAAAAGATTCATTTCCTATTCCAAGGATTGAGTAGCTTGTTAATTCAACTTCATGATATAAAATTATTTATTTTATGGATGCATTTGCTAGGTACAATCAGATTTAGATGGATCCGAAAGATAAAAAAGCACTACATTTATAATTGACAAATGTTTGCATTATTATCGGGTTTTGCCCTTTGGTCTATAGAATGCTGGAGCTACATACCAAAGATTGGTCAATAAAGCTTTTGCTAGTTAATTTGGAAGGACTATGAAGATTTATATTGATGGCATGTTAGTTAAAAAGTTGGCAGATGATGAACACCATTAAGACTTGGAAAACGTTTCGCCAATTTGAAAGCCATACGCTTAAAGTTAAATCCAAAGAAGTGTAATTTCAATGTCAGATTGGGGAAATTATTTGGGTATCTCATAAGTGAAAAAGAAATAGAAGCTGATCTTGATCAATTGAAGGCTTTGATATCAATGACTCTTCCACAGACAATCAAAGAGGTGCAAATTTTGACATGAAGGTTGACAGCTCTAAACAGATTCATTTCGAAATATTTTGATAAATATGCCCCATTTTTCCAAGTGTTACGACAATAAAAAGAATTTTATTGGACACCAGAGTGTAATATTGCATCTACCAAGATTAAAAAATATTTCATCAACAGAAGTATTGGCTAAGGGACAAGTAGGAGAGCAATTATCCTTATATATTGTTGTATCAGATTATGTAGTTAATGTCGTGATTGTAAGGGAGGTAGATGAATATTATATACCAGTTTATTATGTAAACAAGAGATTTCTTACCTCGGAAAAAGATATCCGAAGCTTGAAAATTTGGCTTTAGATTTGTTTGTTGGTGTAAGGAAAATGCATCCTTATTATCAGGGTCATTCGATCGCGGTCCGAACATTGCTCCCGTTGAAAAATGTGTTACAAAGACCAACAATTCTGGCCACATGACAAAATGGTCTGTCAAATTAAAGGACTACAATATTGATTTTAACAATCAGGCGGCTAATAAGGCTCAAACTTTAGAATATTTTATGGTTGAATTCCATTCGCGTCGTTCCGATGAGGAAAATTGTAGGAGTTCATTGCAAGAAGATATAATTATTGCATATACTAAATAATATTCTTGGATTTGGTTACAAGAGAGTCCATCTATATTGACGAAGTCGGAACTGTATAATTACTCTGAAAAAGTGTTTGTGACTGCTGAGAAAGACAGAGGAGATTGAGGACTTGATCTAACAAAATTTTTACTTAAAGAGACATTGCCTCTTGACGCAAAATTAGCTCAGAGGTTGAGAATAAGAGCCCATGATTATACAATTTAGATGTAAGATTGTATAAGAAATATTTAAGTAGGCCATGGTTACGATGTTTGGTCATGAATGAATCTTATAAAGTTTTATCCGAGCTGCATGTTAGGGAGGGATTGCTCATTATGAATTTAAGGCTTTAACAGGAAATGTTATATTGACATGATCTTATTGGCCCTCGATAATGAAAGATGTTAAAAATTTAATACGAAGCTATGACACTTGTCAAAGATTTGAAAGTTCTATTCATAAACCACCAGTACATTAGATTTTTACATTCCAAAGCAATTACTTTTGATAGATGGAGATTGGATTTGGTAGGACAACTTCCCGTAGCTTTCAGTGGACGACAAAAAATTATAGTGACAATGAATTATTTTTCAAAATGGTGTGCAACCGAACCACTGTCGGACATAAGAGCTAAAAATGTTATAAAATTCATTGTCTCTAATATTTGGTGAAAATTTGGGGTAGCTCAGAGAATTACTACAGACGATGGGCCACAGTTTAATAACAGAGATATAATCTCTCTCTGTAATTCTAGGAGAATTACACAGTTTTTTAACACCGTTTCACCCACAAGCAAATGGTCAGGTGAAAGTCACTAATATAACTATTTTGGAAGGTTTGAAGAAACATTTGACAGGTGCAACTGGGAAATGACTTAATTATCTTCAAGAGGTACCATGAGCTTATAGAATAACACATCAAGCTGCAACTAATGAGACTCATTTTGTGTTACTATATGAGATGGATGCAATAAGTCATGCAGAGTCAACACTTCATTTTTAAATTATTTAACTATTTCGAGGAAGTTAATGAGAAGGCTGGATGAACAGAGTTTGATTTTATAAAAGAAAAGTATGTTAGGGAACATTTGAACTTGATGCATTATCAAACTTTGATGAGGAGTCGCTACAATTCGAAGGTGAAACGAATATATTTTAAAGTAGGGGACAAGGTTTTGAGGAAGGTTTTCCAGCATACGAATGAGAAAAAGGTTGGGAAAAAATGGCTCCAAATTAGGAAAGACCTTATCCAATGGTAGAAAAGATTAAGCCATACACATATCGCTTTGAGGATGAAGATGGGAGAATTTTGCAGCACCTATGAAATATTGAGCATTTAAAGTTGTATTGTGAGTAATGTTTCGCCAGTTAATCATATTTTCATTTTCTTACTTGTATAGCTTGTATGATGGCATGCGTTTTCCCAACCCGGTGGTTCATGAAGTTTTTAAATATGTGCCATATATTCGGAGTTATAAATACAAGTTCCTTTGATTGGCCAAATTATTTCAAGTATACCATGTGTTGGCTAAAAGAGTTCATTTGTTTGTGAGGTAATTGTTTTGGACAACGAAGTTAAAAGGTTACTAAATGACGATATGCATTATTTTCGAAATTAAATAAGATTGATCACCCTTGGGGTAATTTTTGAAAATAAAATTTGAGGTGCTAACGTTCATTACAACATTTTTTCAAGTCCTAATATAATTCGAGGTGCTAATGTTCATTACATTATTTTTCAAAGTTCCAATATAATTTGAGGTGCTAACATTCATTACAACGTTTTTTGGAGTCTCATTATACGTTGTAATATAATTTGAGGTGCTAACGTGCATTAAAACATTTTACGAAGTGTTAATATCATTTGAGATGCTAACGTTCATTAGAACATTTTATGAAGTGCCAATATGTGTGACAACATAATCCGAGATGCTAACGTTCATTAAAGTATTTTTTGAAGTGAAAATATTAGTGGCAATATAATTCTAGGTGTTAACATTCATTAAAAGATTTTCAAAGTGCTAATATAATTCGAGGTGCTAACATTTATCAAAACAATTTACGAGGTACACATGTGAAATCAGATTAATTTTTTAAGAATTATATGAGAAAGAGATATCATACTTAGCATTTTAAAATCACATATAAGTCTTACGAAACGTTTCCCAATACAATTAGTACACACAAAAAGTTCCAAGATAACAACAAAAATACAAAGAAAGAGAACAAAAAAAATATTATATTGACCTTGAGTATTGCTGGGTGCTTTATCTGAGCTGCCCTCCGAGAAGATTTCCTAATTATCTAGAAGATCCTGATTGACTATCATCATTGCCTTCAGAATTAGACTCCTCTGATTCTCTTATGATTGTAACAAAGGTTTCTTTAGGGCGTATAATTAATGGTATGAAATGACAAAAATTTGTCATATTCATCTTTGGAAACCTTTGATGGAATTCGAGGATCATTGATATTTTTACCTCATATGCATAATTCTTAACAGCGTCAAGACAATATTTGGAAAGATTTTACATTCTTCAACTTTATTTTTGACATAAGTAACCTACTATCTGGAAACTTATCGGTAAAAAAATCGAATTTCTTTTTCTTTTTTTGGTTGAATAAGGAGGTAATCTCATGAGTATTAGTTTTATCATAGTCTTGACCATAGTCAATTTTATCAAAAGTTAAATGTTTAGAAGGTTCTTCAAGAAGGGTGACGTTTTTCCCTTTAACATTTTATTAGTTTTAGGGTTGGTATCGACAAGAGCGGTTAAATTAATTTCTATTAGTTTGATATATTTTATACTAATAGACGAAGAAGATGACCAAGTTTTGGATTCGTTAGTATATAATGATTTAGCATCGTCTTCGAACTGACCACTCTATTAGTCTTTCTGAGAATCCAGAGGACCTTTGTCACAGTTTGATTCCTTACTGGTTGACATGTTACTGAATGCATGAAGAACAAAAGTTGAATGTTGCACGATTGTTTGGTAAATTGTTTCCCTAATAGTAAAAGATCTTCCTATTTAAGCATGCATTTTAGCCGCTTCAAGAAGCTAAGACTTGGATTTGATATGCTTAAGAAGGATAATGACACAAGTCTAGTAAAAGATAGTGTCAAGTAAGAATATTTGAGAATGTAAATTTATGTCTATATTATCTTTGAGTATTCATTATGGTTAGTATAGTTTCAATCATTAGTGATACTTTGATATTCGTATATTTGAAATGTGTAATATACTAATATGAATTCAATCGTCACGATATTTCATTTATGCACAAATTTGTTTCAATCTCTAGATGTTAAGCTTTCCACATTGAATTCGGCACCTAATGTCATATTAGATGGGAATTAGGTATCTCAACATGAGAGTTCAAATGGACTTTAATTTCATCCAAATAGCCTTTTTATGTACAAGATTTCTTCTTAACCCTTTGGTTAAATGATCATCTAAGTTATATTGAGCTCTCACAAACTCTACTGAAATAACATAATGCGTGATACGCTCATGAATCATACGGTGTTTAACACCTAAGTGTCTAGACCTGCCTTTGTAACCTTGTCTATAGACATTGGCCAATGCAGCTTCACTATCACATCTAATAGATATAGGTGATATCGGTTTGGCCACAACAAAATTTTATACATCAAATTTCTTAGCCACCCAGCTTCTTTACTAGCTGTTTCCAATGCCACAAACTCTGATTTAATTGTTTGGAATCCACTTAAAAGTAAAGAAATAAAAAAATTATCTATGACAAATGAGATGGGTACATATTGAATTTTAAATGATGGAAGAAGATGACACCGATTGTAAAAAATAAGTTTACAGATAGAAGTTAGGGACAAAGGATGTATAAACCAAATAGTGTAAAATTGAAGCTGAAAAGGTAACTAAATATTTATAGAGTGGGTGGCTGAATAACATCTATTATCTAAAGTAAGAGGATCGATCCAGATAAAATGTCAGATATGTTAGCAATAAAATGTTAGTAGTTGATTGGTGAAAAATACATATTATGATGTCATTAATTCATTATTTTTAAAATTTATTAAATATGAATAAGTATTTGACGATTGAGATACACAAAGTAAAAGTAAAACTAAAAAAGTTATATAAATTTTATCTCTCTTATCTTAATAATAGTCCTTAAACATATTAACATATTTCAAGATTAAGGAGAGTTCTGATAAGAATATATAGAGATGAGACGATATTACCCTTATTTGGGAAAAATTGGGATTCATATCATTAAGATAAAGTAACCGGCTGAACATGCACTAGAGGGTCGGCTAGATGGAGGTTCATAGTAGCAGATGAAATGGATCATAAGTAAATTAACGGTTAAAAACCATGATTAGTCATATGAACTGGTCATATGCACCAAAAAAACCCACTAGATTTACGTTTGTATCAAAATGGTCACTTTTTTTGCCTTGTTTTACATCTGTGGTCACTTGAGGGTGACCGCAAATGTAAATCAACACAAATAAAGTTGACCATTAATGACAAACAAGACCAACAAAAGTGATCATTTTAACAAAGGTAACCCCACTGACTTTATTAATAGACATGACCAATTATGGTGACTAATTATGGTTTTTAACCGTAAATTAACTAAGGAAAAAAATCGATAAAATAAAGAATCATCGGTAAAAGAGAGAATATTTGGTAGTCGATGCTCCGAACATAACCAATGTATATAAGGTGAGGACGAACAAATTCGAGGAGGATATTATAAGATGGAAAAGATGGTAGAAGACGATGGAAGGTTCAAAAAAGATATATTATTTTACTAAGTTACCCATAATAGTTGTTGGGTAAAATAGTAATGTTTGTAATAAATGACTGACACTTATAATAAGATACACGTATCATCTATCCCAAATAATAAAGAAATATATTATTTATAAATGGGGTCTGATCATTGTAAAAAATGATTGATTTATTCACTAATAATAGTACATCTTATAATTCTCTTGATCAAGAGCTAGTCTTAGTTTTTTAACGAAGTCTACGAAATATTTTTCTTCATGTGATTAATGAATAAAATGCATATTATATATATAATAAGAATACATGTATTTATATTTAATAATAATTATTTGATCAATTATTTTATAATAAATTGATAAGGGTGTAATTTGCCCGACTACATTAGTTGGTCATCAATTCAAGAACCAACATTCAAGAGATTAGGTCAAAGATATTAAAATAATAAGATAATTGTTAAGGTGGCGACCAAAGTCCCACATCCCATATCGGTTAAAATAATGAGGCCTTTTGGTAGTGGACCAAATGCAAAGCCGTGAGGGCCTTTGGGTGCCAAAGAGGATAATATCATACTAGTGTTGAGATCAGTTGTCTATTTAGGGAACAATCATTCGTTGACTGTTGGTGGTATTGGTAACGTTAGAATCAGAATATTTGACGGGGTTGTTAGAATCTTAACTTGCTGGCATGTTCCTGGGTTAAAGAGAAACCTGATTTCTCTTGGGACTCTAGACTCTGTGGGTTACAAGTATCGTGCAGAAGATAGTGTACTCCAAGTGACAAAAGGCTCAATGGTATGCATGAAAGGCAGTTTGCAGAAGGGTCTTTACATTCTTCAAGGGAGTGTTGTTATGGGCGATACTGCAGTAGCATCATCAGGGAGTAATAGCCAAAGTAAGCACGATCAAAATAAGTTGTGGCATTGGCGTCTTGGTCACATGAGTGACAGAGGGATTAGCTGTTTTGGGAGAGATAGTTTTGTTGAAAGGGTAAAAAGCATAATCATTGGGATTTTGTGAGCACTGTGTTTGGTAAACAAACTAGAGTCAAATTTAGCAAATCGGTTGTAAGAAAGACTAAAGAGACAGTGGAATACATTCACTCAGATCTTTGGGGTCCAAACCGAATTCCATCCAAGAGCGGAGCCAGATACTACATGAGTTTGATTGATGATTATTCAAGGATGGTGTGAGTTTACTTTCTGAAAACGAAAGATGAGGCATATTCAACCTTTGTCAAATGGAAGACGATGATTGAGAAGCAAAACTAGAAGAAAAATCAAACGTCTTAGGACAAATAATGGGTTAGAATATTGCAGTCGTGAGTTCAACGAGTTCTGCGAAGCTGAGGGAATAGTGCGTCATCGCACTTATTCTAGAACACCACAATAGAATGGAGTCGCAGAAAGAATGAACAGAACGCTATGTGACAAGGCCCGAAGTATGCTCTCGCATTCCGGTGGGGGAAAGGATTTTTGGGCTGAAGCTATCAATACAGCGTGTTACTTGGTGAATCGGTCTCTATCAACGACTATTGATTGTAAAACTCCTTTTTGAGATTTGGTCTGGATCGTCGGCTGATTATGAAAATTTGAGGGTGTTTGGTTGTCCTGCGTATGCTCATATGAGAGATGGTAAGCTTGAGCCGAGGGGAAAAAATGCATATTTCTAGGATATGCCACTGAAGTGAAGGGATATAGGTTATGGTGTAACTCTCCAAAGTCTACAGGGTTTCTCATCAGTAGGGACGTTAATTTTAATAAGTTTGCTTCGATAGACAGTCAGAAGGAAGTAGGAGAAATGATCGAATCAGGATCGGTTGTGAGTAAACAGGTGGAGCTTGAAGTAGAATCAGCTCCTAGCAGGTCCAATAATTCAAGTGGTTCTGAGGTGGATCCAGAATCAGGAGGTGAAGCGTCAGCATTGAATGATAGTGACGATCATGCGCCCGAACCAGAACCACAACCTTATAGCATAGCATTGGGCAGAGAAAGAAGAGATATTAGACTTCCAAAGAGGTATGCGAATCTAGTTGCATATGCTCTGTCAGTTGCAGAAGAAGTTGGGATGCATGAACCTAGTAGCTACAGATAAGCTATAGCGAGTTCAGAGGCAGATCGATGGATTGGTGCTATGAGGGAAGAGATTGAATCTTTTCAAAAGAATACCGTGAACGTTGGCTTCACTTTTAACAAGACCGATATTGGTGAATCGTTGAATGATGTTGCAGGATCATTGGTTGGTTTAGTTTATTCTGATTTTGCAGGTGATATGGATAAAAGAAGATCTCTGCCAGGATATGTATTTACTCTAGCTGGGAGTGCAATCAGTTCGAAAGCACAGTTGCAAGCTATTGTAGCTTTGTCTACAATAGAGGCAGAGTACATAGCGGTAACAGAAGCAGTTAAAGAGGCGACATGGTTGCAAGGCTTGGTGGCAGATTTGGGCTTAAATATGACTACTACAAAAGTGTTTTGTGACAGTTAAAGCGCCATACACATTACAAGGAACCAGATGTACCATGAGCGTACAAATCACATAGATGTCAGGTATCATTTTATTCGTGATATAATATCAAAGGGAATTTTTTATGTGAAGAAAAAGTCTACACATGATAATTCAGCAGATATAATGACCAAGGCAGTATCAGTTCGAAAGTTTAGGGAGTGCCTAAACTGGATCGGTGTTCGCAGTATAGAGTGAATGCCTTAAGGGCATTTGGTGAGTCTGAAGAAGAGAAGTTTATTTGTTGATAGTGAAGAAAGGATATTCGCCTCAAGGGGAAGATTTGTTGTGAATGAGTCGAATAGTGCTTTGACAGTGTACTATGTCCGGCAGTACAGTTTTGTGTCTGTGATAGTGATATTGTGCCTTGACAGTGTATTGTGTCTCGCAGTACAAATAAGTGTTGTGATAATATCATTTTCAATCTTGTGGTATGAGTCCATTAGGCCCATTGTCTAGTAAGTCTATTAATTCCGTATAAATAGATTACTAGGGCGACACAAAACAAAATCTGAAATCTGTACATTTTCTACCATAGTGAAACTCTTTTCTCTGGTGGCGCCCGTGGATGTAGACAATTGTCGAACCACGTTAAATCTTGCGTTCATTTAAGTTTTTCCTTCACATATGTTCTGTGCTTGAGCCATTTTGTGATAATTGCATAGTAATTTAATAACAAAATTGGTATCAGAGCGCCAGACCCAGACAGAACGTGATGGTGGTGAAATTATCGAAAGTCAAACATGATGAATTAGTAGCCATGCTCAAGGGTGATCTGTTCTAGAGATCCTAGTTTGGAGCATCCATGACTCATCAAACGGTGGTACTTGATTGGAGTGGATAGTGGAGCTAAGGAACAAGACAGGGTGGTCAAGAGCAGATAGATCCGTTGTAAAAGCTCTATTGCCTAGGTGGGGCAACTTCTGATTAGAGTGAGCGAATGAAAGTCAATTGAGAAGAGGCTAAGGTGGTACTTTGTTCGAGAAGATGATTTGTTAAGGTAGCGACCAAAGTCCCACATCCCACATCGGTTAAACATGGGAAAGGATCAGGGGTATATAAGTAAGAACATATCTCAACTAGTATGAGCCCTTTTGGTAGTGGACCAAATGCAAAGCCGTGAGGGCCTTTGGGTGCCGAAGAGGACAATATCATACTAGTGTTGAGATCGGTTGTGTTCTTACTTATGTACGGAGGTCGGACCCCCATATTCCCAACAATAATCCACCGCTTGTAATCTAACAAACAATAACAATTACATATTGATTTATTTGTGATTTTCTACTCAATTTAATTAATGGCTCAAATTGATTTATTTTTATACTTGTATTCAATAAATCTTGTAAAAGAAAAAAAATGATCGCAAAAAAAGAAAAAAAATCATTATAATACTAAAAAGGTAAATGTAGAAAAAAAATACTACCTTTTCACAAAATTCTTTTAGAATAAAGACTAAAACTTCTGTGGTTGGAATATTTTTAGTAATTTATTAAAAATAATAATTTAATTTATTTTAGAGTTTTATATATATATATATATATATATATATAATAAAAGAATAAAATAAATTATATGGGTATATATATATATCTATAAATAAAGTAGTTTTAGTGTAAGTATATATATACATATTATTTATTTAGAGTTTTAAATATTTAAAGTACATAATGTTCCAAAGTAGCCACTTTTATTTAATGTAATAGGAAACATCTTCTATGAAAGTCAGCTGTCTTAAAGGTGTGAGCTTAAAGACATGATAAATTTGTGCAATAAAAGAGTTGCACCCCCACATATTCAAGCACCTTCAAAAGGGCATATAATTGAGTTCAAACTTGTCTAACCATTAAATATATGTTTTCTAACTATTTTATTAATCATGTCAAATTCATATAAACTATACTCAATTTTTTTTATAAATGGTAAAATAAAAAATCACCTAGCTCTATTAAATTTTAAATAGTTTTTTTTAATAATGGATCTTTATTATTATAAATTTGAATTACATTCGGCAGATCCATTTAATAGACCCACTACATTGTAATCAACTGTTTGAATTAAAAGAAAATTTAAAACAAACAAGAGGAACGTATAAACAAATTTGTGCCATTTAAAGCATAGAGATGTGAACTTTAACTAGGTTGGATCTCAGGTTGTAGCCTAAAAGTTCTTCGAGATGAAGATGGAGTCCACCCAAGTTGTCAATGAAGGAAAAAGTCTTTGAATCCCAAAAAATTACTAAGTCGATTTGTTGTATGAAGATGGCAGCTCCAGGTATAATCCCTTGGTGAATTAATATGAATCTTTGATTCTAATAAACTTAGTTCTTAGGCTTTCATGAAAGATGACCCCCTAAGTCTATTAGAAACTAGGTTTTTGTCGAAATCTAGGTTTGAGCCTCTGTTGAGAGTGGCTTTAGCAATCCAATGAGCTACAACGTTTTGTTCCTAGTGGACATTTCATCAGTAATCATATTAGGTATAAAGTTTAAAAGATCTTCACCCTCTTTTTTATTAGGAGGATCTGTTATTAGGGCTTTGAAGTATTTTGAGTTGAGTCTCCAACAGAAGTTTGATCACTCTAGCCAGTAGTTCCAGATGATCTGATTTAATTTTTTCCACGATGATTATGTCATTTAGAGAATTAGATTGCTCATGATTAGCCTCATGGAAGTTTACTTCATCTTCAATCTGTTTTAAACCATCAAAGATATTCCCAAATGCGTTTTCCATCCAAAGCTTTAGCCTAGTTTTCAAATTTTTTATCTTAGACCAGAAAACATGAATATAATTTCAATGAATTTATTCTTTCATGATCTTTTCTACCATCTTAAGAAATCCATGATGTCTTACCCACATATTGAGAAATTTAAAGGGAGATTTGATCTGACATGTATTGGTGTATATTGTTATGCTTATTGGAGAGTGGTCTAAGCATATTTTTTTTCCAGATGTTTGATAGTTGTATTGTAAAAATAGTTCAACCAAACAGTCTTATATAAGACCTAATATAGTCTCTTCTATTTTCTACCATTAGTCCACGTAAATTTAGATCTAGAGAAGCCCGCATCACTTAGATGGCAGTCAATTATCATGTTGTTAAATTCATCAATGCTTCTAATACATTTGGTAGCACATGAAAGTTTTTCATTATGATTCAAAATTACATTGAAGTCACCAAACACCATCCACTCCTTAGAAGGGTCATCAACAGTTCTGATTCAGTCCCAAAGCATGTACCTTTGGTCTATTTCACATTTTCCCTATCCAATTGTAACTCTGAAATCTTTGTTAAGAGAATTATGTTGAACATTCAAATGTAGCATTTGATCCCCATTTGATAATATGTTGACAATGAAGTCATAATCACACATTACCCAAATTTTGGTACTAATAATTTCAGTAGCCCAAGAATAACCTAGTTTATTTGCAATAGTAACCAAATGAGATTGAGAAATCATTGGCTATTGTAAAGCCATAAAACGTGATTTTTCTGATCTTTTGAGGGATTTCAGCCTTCTGAAGGTCTTTTTATCACCCAGACCCTTACATTCCAATTAATGATGGATATAGATGAGTTGTTGAAACGTTTTACACCTTTGTCTTTTCAAGAACTTGGATGTTATAGAGCCTTTACGTCTTTTTATTTTCTTCATTTCCCCATTTTTAAAATCTCTACTGTTGACTGACTTTCCAGATGTAGGAGAGCACTCCTAGCTTCCTATACCTTCTCTACTTGGAAAATGAATTCCATTAATGGACGTGTCAGTTTCTATGATGGAATTGAAGATGTATTCTTTTTCAATGAGCTGTGAAGCAACGATTATTTCAAGATCATTGACTTTGATTTGGCCAATGATATGAGTATCATGATTATTGGCTTTGATTGGGCCAATGATATATTTTTTATGAGAGTGAGCTTCTTTGTTATTCTTTGATTATGTTTTATAAGATTTTGGGAAATTTTGGATTTTCTCTTCACTTCTTTGAAGGGCTGAATTTGTAATATTTTTTTGGTTGATCTTTTGTAGTTGAATCTAACTCTGTTTGTAGGTGGAACCCAAATAGATAAAGGATAGGACAAATCCTTTCATATCACTTTAATCATATCTTCGTTAAACATGTAATCAGGAAGATTGGGTAGAGAGATCCATACATGGGTTATGAGGCTTTCAACATTAGGATTAAAAAGGGTGTCCACTTTAAGAGTCTCATGGTTTTAGATACAACATGCCAAACATTGCAGTTCCATGTCTTCTTTATGTCTTCTAGACAAGCGAATTCAATAAACACATGTCTATAGTCCCACACAAAGAGATTGAATTCACCTGCAAAGTTAAAGTAACCTAGAAACTTCTTGATTGTTTCCATATTAGGCTAACCAGTAGCAAATTTTCCTATTAAGGTCTTTCTTGCGATTGAATCGAGCTTCTCTTTATTTTTCACATCAAATTTAATTCCTAGATGATCATCTTTCTTGATTATTGAGTAGTTTTCATGGCTGATACTTTTATCATTCGCTTTAAATAATTCAGCAATTATTTGTGACTGAGAATATCATTTGCAGGGATCTGATTATAATTAGTTGTTGTGATCTTGTAGGCTAGATTGATTCTGACATTGACTATGTTATACATAATAATTGGGTTCTGATTTTTTGTTTTTTTTGTTGAAACACGGTTAGGCTTTCACCTGAGTTTACTAATTTCAGAAGAGGGAAGTTAAAATTTATCAGATTTCTTTCTTGATCTAGAGATGGAGCAGATTTTGATGATACTGGAAATGATCATTCACCTTCTTCCATATTTGCTAAGGTAAAACGAGAGATTCCGACGAAAATTAAACCCAGACACGGTACCTTAGAGAGAAACATAGCATCTTAACAAACTTTTCTTTATTTCCTCGTATTAAATTTTATATATAAAAGGTAAACAAAATATATAAAAAAAACATGATATAAATTTCATAAACTTTTTAAATAAGATTTAATTTATTTGTAAAATAAATTACAATTATTATATTTTTTTCTAACTTTTCTATATCGGAATCGTGTATTTTTTTTACTCCGTCATGTTAGGTATCAGGTGCTTTGTCCGTATCAAACATAACTCTTCGTAAGGTGTCAACAATAACCCAAACAAATGTTGAACTAGAATTGTTAGGGGCCTGCCAACCCGTTAGCCTAGCTCCATAGGCTAGCTCACTGGTCTATACGATGGTGCTCATTGGCTTCGCACGAGTTTGGTCATTGGCCAAATTTGCTAGCAGCAGTCTTTGACTTGATTTGGGTTTAAACAAGTTTGGTCAATGACCGAGCTTGTTTGTGGCAGCATCTTTTGGCATGACCAATATATGGAGCGGCCAAATTTACCGGTCACGTCCTTTGGCCACGCCCGCTAAACATGCCGTGATGCACGATCTGGTAGATACTTTCGTTTGGTCATTTTGCTCCTACCGTGAAGTTTTTAATCGTGTTTTGGTGCACGATGGAATATAATTAGGAACTTGGCGATAAGGATAGATTCGACTGTATCGAAATTTTGATCGAATCAGCATCATTCTTCTTGATATAAATCATAATTTGTCGAGTTATAAATCTTTATTTAATTATGTCTAGATAATATTTTATGCTGTGTCAACAAATACTCTAAATTATCTTATATCTCTTTTATTCAAAAATAGTTAAAACATAAAACCATTTGTATTCATAAAATGCAGAAAGTCCTCAAAAGATATACAGCATATAACAATGACTACAAATGTTAAAGACCAAAACTCAACATCAAACAGATAGGTTAGTCGAGAGTTAACAACCGGTACATCGAACCAAGCCACTAGTGTTACATTCGTTACAAGGGTTAAAATCCCCCAATTCATCCGAGTAGATTTTATGGCTCCCCTCGCACTTTTGGCATACAGTGAATCCCAACCCTCCACAACCTTTACAATCTTTAGTAGAGTCCGCCACAGGCAGATCACGAATCAGTATCCCCAGTTCACCACTCTCGTGCATCGCCTTGACCTCCTCGGGCCCACCTATGTAATTCCCACCGATGAAAACCCTAGGTTGGGTTAGATTCTTGCACCCGGTAACCATCTCAAGCTCTTCCCGAAATTTCGGCTCAGTGAACACATCACGTTGGTCGATAGGGACTCTGAAACCCTCGAGGATTTGTTTGATTGTCCTGCAATCCTCAAAGGTTCGCCGGACAATGCTGATGCTGGTGTGGTAGAGGATAATTTTCTTAGGAAGAAGGATCGCCGGTGGCTGCATTGCCTCAGTAGACTTACGGGGATTAGTCAATGAGCGGATGAGAGGGTGAAAAAATCGAACACGGTGACAAATGGAGGAGCTTCTGGATGACTCGGGTTCGGGTTCGGGTTCAGCTTTGACAAGCTGATATATGTCTTTGAACGAGGAACACCGTGGTAAATGGAGTAGCGTTTGTGACCTTGCCGGTTTGGTTGGTGTTTTTAGCCACTTTGGCAACATCACGTAGATCAATGAGAAAAAGAGATATAGTAATATGTCCCGAAAATTGTGTATTTATAAGCTTTTTAAGAAAAAGAACAAAACGGGATAAATGTGTTGCAAACAATGTAATATTGAAAATAAAAATAACAATATTTTTTCTAAGAGTAATATATTGTTAGTTTTTTCCAAAAACTATGGATTTATTAAATTTATAACAAAACCTATAGATTTATAATATTTGTGTTGGTTTGAATGGAAATACAATTATAAATCAAGGATAAAATGAAGAATTATTTCATGTTTAGACAGGAACAAAACTATTTTTAGAGAATAATATAGTCTTAGTTATTTTTTAAAAACCATGGATTTATGAAATTTAGAACTAAAATCTGGGATTTATGAAATTTATACTGGTTCAAATAGTAATATAATTATTAATCAAGGGGTTAAATGAAAACCAAAATGGAATAAAAATATTCTGAAGAATAATATAGTATAGTTGTATTTATTTTGAACAACTATACTTTTATGAAATTTGTATATAAGATTATGATTTTATAAAATCTCTATTGGTTTAAATAGTAATATAATAATTAATTTGAAGAAAAAAATGAATAATGTACCTACTCTCCGGAAAAGTAATTTTTTGAGAATTTGAAAATTCAGTAAAAAGAGTAAAAAGAGAATGAAAGTAGAAAAGCAAAAGTATAAATTATTATTTGGAATATTAATTTGACTGAAAGAAAAATGAATATTATTATTAATGTTAAAATGCAGTATAAACCATAATCTGGTTTTTATTTTTTATTCAGACCATTAAAGTTTTATATTTATAAATTTACCACTAACTTATTAAAATACGTTCAATTCTATTTATTTTTAGTTACAATGTCTAAGTCATAAAACAATACCAGCAATTACGCTAAATATATTGTTATATTTGTATTTTGTATTATGTTTTTAACTTCTAATAATTTATAAGCTAATTATTCATGGACCATCTAATTCCTTTGATGTTCCTTCAAAGACATCGAGCAGCTTGTTAAACCTGAAACAGAATAGAAAACGTTTTGAACTACCTACGATGTCCAAAAGTTTAGTTTAGAAATCAATAAAATGACATTCATTTGAACTAAAACAACTATGCTTATGTTGTACGGATAATTCCATAGTCCGATGTCATAGAGAACTTTTAGAATGAACAAATAATTGTGGCCGGTGCATACCTCCATCTTCATGCACATACACATCCGCAGTTGTCGTCGATGCCTCCTAATAATTGATCAATAGATCAATGCATGCATGTCGATATCTGAAGGATACTAAAAGAAAACATAGCTAGAGTTCCACTACTAATAACAAATCAATAGGTGATCTGGATGTCAATGGTGGAAGAAAACATAGAGAAAGTATAGTTAGAGTGCCTTCTCTGAGAACCAAAAGCTAGATATATAACATCTCACTGGTGGACGGTTATACCCGTCAAGGATATTGGTCCTCGGTCAGTGGTCAAATATCTAGCAGTTATTATTTATATTCATATTCTATAATTTAGTATTATGTATTATATAAAAATATATTTTTATGTTCAAGGTATAAAAAAGAGGCTATAATTGATTAAGGATCCGGTTTATAAAAATAAATTTTATGTTTAGGGTATAAGAAAAATAGTTATAATTAAAAGAGATCCAATCAAAAGTTATAGAACGGTTTATTTAATAGCTTATAGTTCGGTCTAATAGTTCATATTTTGATATATGGCGATTCGTATATTATTAGATTCGAATGGTAAGAAGATTTGATATTGTCGAGATAATTGTGAATATGTTTTCTATATTTTCGTTCTTGACAATAGATACAGTGTGGCACAAAGGAACACACAAGGTTTAATGCTTATTTCCTAAAATGTATATGACACTAATATTAAATAGCTCATGCTGCATTTAAAAATGCCATACACATTTGATTCTAATCCTGACATTCTAACACCCCCTCAAGTTGGAGCATGAACATATGTATGTCCAAGTTGCTAAGTAAAAGCTCAAATTGTTGCTTGCTTAGTGCTTTGGTAAATATATTTGCAAGCTGAGACTCGGGTATGTGAGATGCGCAAATAACCCCATCAAGTATCGCATCTCGTAGAAAATGACAATCTACTATAATATGCTTTGAACGCTAATGGAACACCGGATTGTTGGCAATATGTAAGGTCGAATGACTATCACATAAAACCTGCATAGCCCCTGAGTCTGAGACCCCAAAATATTTGAGCAAACCGTGCAAACACTTCAACTCACAAGTCAATCCTAGTATAGACCAGTACTGTACTTCAGCGGAAGACAATGCAACAACACCATGTTTCTTAGTCTTCCAAGAGAATCACCTAAGAAAACTATCCAACCACTCACACTGCGTCGAATCTTAGAACAACCAGCCCAATTAGATCACACCAGCCTGTCAGAGTGAGATTGCAACTACTCGGAATAAGAATTCCCTGATCCGGGCTCCCTTTCAGATAATGAACAACTCGTAATGCAGCCTGCGAGTGATCCTCCTATGGTTTCTGCATAATATGTACCAAAAACATATATATATGGTCGTGTAAATGCCATGTAAATCAGTCTCTCCACCAATTTTCGGCAATGGACCCGTCAATGAGTAGCGCTGACTCGCTCTTATCGAGCTGGTGGTTTTGCTTCATGGGAAATAGTGGAGACATGTTGCCAAGTAAACCTGTCTTGGAAATAATGTCCATAGTATATTTACGTTGGCATAGAAAGATACCCGCGGGACTCTGTGCTACTTCAACTCCAAGAAAATAGTTGAGATAACCGAAGTCCTTCATATGAAAGCAAGTGTCCAAGTATTTCTTAAACTCCACCAATGTAACAGGGTCATTCTCAGATAGAATAAGATATCAACGTACACGAAAACATGCATACGACAACCACTCATGGAATAAGAGAATAAATTATAATCAGAATAAGACTGAACAAACCAATACCTCTTTAAAGCGGTCACTAACTTGGCAAACCAACACCAAGGTTCTTGTTTCAAGCCATACACCGATTTGTGAAGGAGACATGCTTGCCCTTCGCGCCCTCTGTCAAAACCTAGAGGAATTTTCATGTAAACCTCCTCATCCAGATCACCATGTAGAAGGCATTATGTACATCCATCTGATGTAACTCTTAATTCTAAGCTTCTGCAACCGCTAAGAAAAGACGTATAACCATCTTGACTACATAGGAAAATATCTCTTTATAATAAACCCTTTATACTATTGGTGATTTCTAAATACGACCAAATGAGCTTTGAGGCGCTCTACTTTCCCATTAGCATGATATTTAATTTTATAAATCCACTAACTCCCCAAATATTTCTTCCCTCGAGGTAGAGGTACCAAGGTCCAAGTCTGATTATCCTCTAGTGCCTGAATCTCATGTTGTATTGTCTCTTTCGAATCAAGGTGATGCATAGCATCTCGAAATGACATATGATCATCCCTAGAGGTAATAGGTGCAAGAAAAGAGTGGTCTGCCAACAAAAAATGAGAGCTGTCTATATAATGAGTGATAGAATAAGGCATACCATTATCAGGAGATGGACTGGAACTGGGAGCAGAAGGAACATATAATGCTCAATATTACTACGCTTGCCCCGTCCAAGATGTGAAGAAATGTCCATATTATATAAAACAACATCTGAAACTACAGGAGGATCTGAGACACCGCTATCACCAACTGAGACGGAGGTTGTGCATCACGAACCTTGACAACCTCTGCAAGTGGCTCTACCATAGGGATGACGGCATCCGATGACTCCCCATGTTCAAATGAGGAGATCTTCTCAACCTCTTCCCAAACTCTAAAAGCAATAGTAGGAGGTGCAGCGAACCCACTCTCAGGACAAGCCAACTCAAAGAGCACAGTAACAGATGCAAATGGAAATATATGTTCAAAAAATTTCACATAGCGAGAAACAAAACAATCCAGACTCTTCAAATCATATACTTTCCACATTTTCTTTCCATACGGGTAGCCCACAAAAACACACCGACGACTACGACTCAAAAACTTGTCACCCTTAAACTTGTAATCATGCACATAACATAGAGACCAAAACACACAAAGCTTAGAGAAAACAAGAGGCACACCAAAAATCATCTTCAATAGAATCTTCGAACCCAAAAATTGAGAAGAGGTTCTATTAATTAAATACCTCGTAGTCAAAATACACTTCCCCTAAAATTTAACAAGTATGTTACCCTGAAACCTGAGAGCAGGTTCAACATTCAAAATATCTCTATGTTTTCGTTCGACCCTACCATTCTGTTAAGGAGTGCCCATAGTTTTAAGCGACGTGTGACGCCCCGCGACGATGAGGGGTCAAAAAGTTGCAGCGACGCGATGAAAGTTGCGGCGAGAGTTACATAGTTTACTAATATTATTAATTAAATAATATATAATATAGTAAAAAAATAAGAAATTAAGTTAAAAAATCAATAAAATTATTATAAAATTTTAACTTCAAATATTTTAAAACATTCAAATGCGATTAACCATAAAATTTAAATAATAAATGCTGCTTCAGAATCGAATGGTTTGAAAGTTGAATAGTAATTGTTGCTTTAGAATAAATTTATTTCACTTCATACATAAATTTTCAGTTCAATTACAATAGTTTAACTGATTAAAATTATTTTATAGATAGTAAAAAGAATAATAGATGTAGCCATTGGATTAACGGGACGAAACGAGTGTTTTTCCGTTCGGACCATTACGTGTCTCGCCGTAACAATTGTTTTGCGTAACACGCCGTCACACTCTGCGGCGGCACCGCAGTGACGTTTTTTTTAAAGCTATGGAAGTACCCACACATGAAGATTGAAAAACATTAAGATGGATCTGATACCATGTTGAGAAAGTTGTGAATGTGTCTCTTAAATTTTTGTTGGTTCACAATAGGTCACAATTGCAGTGTATATATATAGTTTAACACAAGGTAACGCAAATGGTTTAATGTGTATTTCCTAAAATATATATGAGACTAATATTAAATAACCCATATATATTTGATTCTAATCCCGACACTCTAACAAATATGTAATGTATCTGAAATTTAACATTATAAACGATTTACGTAAATGTTGGTTGTAGTGTAACCATAATTTATAAAACTTTGTATAACATGTTTAAATTATACGTTTTATCGTACTTCTATGAGTTAATATGTTACTATTTCTTGGGTAATAGTTGTAATTGTTGTAGAATCATTGGGTTGCGAAACTGTAAATTTATTAGTATATGTATTGAAAAACTTTGTATTATAAGGTATAATTTATTTGACTACATTCTCAAATTATTTTAATATTTTATGTATTTTTGTTATTTTTTCGTCATACAAAACCGTTTTATAGTCAATTTTAGAGTTTTAGAACTCTTAATTATCTATAAATTTTATTTTCGTATTTGAAATAAAATTTTAAATAATATGTGATTGACGTAACATTGTGAATTGAAGCGATGTACATTTTTTGAAATAGTAATTGATGGGTTCGGATATTATTGGAATTGCTATTACAACTATCTGAAAAGGAAATTCATACAGAATCAACAAAGTTCGATGAATCAACAGTGTGGTCAAGTAGATTATGACTCAGCTTTGTGCTAAACTATTTTTGGTATTGGGATTTGAAGTCTTTGAGGCTGACCCAAATCCAAGACCCGACCCTAACGGCCCATAGGTCACAGAACAAAAGTATGAATACCCTAACCAACCACATTACATGGGTTGGAATTTTTCTAAGGATATTAACTAATGTCGCACACCTCTCTTATCTCTCTACATTCTACTTAAAAATATTATACCCAGTTGATAAACTACCTAAAATACCCTTCAATTAAAATTATACACACTAGATTGGTGACCACAATGAAAGTAAAACGTGCCTGAATAGTGTTATTCAAAACCAGCAAGTAGAAATCGTCGTTCGTACATCATCAAAGTATGGATCTTAACATGCAAGATGTTCCACCTCCTGAAGCTGAAGGTGTAGGAGACAATAATGAGCACACTACTGTATATCTCATGTCAATCACAACATAGATGAAATACATTCATAATAGATGAACGTGATCAGCTAAAGGATGAAAGAAGCTATAAGGGACCAAAAGCAACCTGAAAAGCAGTGAAGGAAACTTTCTATGCATGTGGTGTGTCTGTAGATGAGTATGGTGACAATGATTAATCCTCAAAGGCTCATATTAAATCAAAAAATGCATCGGGCTAAATAAATTACAAGTGCATCAGACTCTTCTGATGGTTCATCCACTAATTTTGATTCTGATGATTCTCATTCATCTAGTAGTGTAGAGGGTTGTCAAAAAACGAAATTGAGGCTAATGAAAAAACATTCAAGGAAAAGGGACAAGAGGGGCAAAACAAAAAAGAATAATAATCAAGGAAAAATAAAGGGCTCGACAGATTATGGTATCATCTGTTAAGTGATCCATTTATTATTTAAAATGAACCAGGTTTTTTCCTACTCTTGATGAATATACAGTATTCAGCCGAAGTCATAATTGGAGGCAATCATCATTTTCCTCGAAAATACTCTCCGGACATCTCGTCGAAGGCTTGATGGTTCAAAGATGGAGAAGTATGATGAAAATAAAGATCCAGACAACCACCTTGAGAAGTTTCAAAATATTACGATGAACTTCGATGGCAATGACAAATTGTTATAATGAACTTTCTCACAAACCCTTTAAGAAAGTGTCCAGAAGTGGTATAAGGGTCTCCCACATGGATCTATTAAAAACTTTGATATGTTATGGGTAGTGTTTCAAAGGCAGTTTGTGGGAAGTAAGGAGCTTAAGGGGAATGATGATATTATTATCCATTGTTCCTAGGAACTGAACGAATCATTAAAGGAACATATCAGTCGATTTGTGAATACGAAGAATAGGTTAGCTGGTTTTTTTGAAGAGGTGGATGTCATCTCTTTAAGACAAGGATTATATCCGGGTATGTTAGCTAATGAGGTGACTCATATGAAGGAAATAACTTAGGGAGGGATGTTAAATTAAGTTGGAAAACATATTACGGTTGAAGAAACTAAGAAGTCTAGAGTACCATGTCAAAACAGGTGTGCTGCTACAGCATCAGTTCCACAAGCTACAACTCAATCCTAGGCCAGTGTTAATTATAGGCAAAAAAAAGTCCGGGCACGGATCACACCGGACCAGGAAAAGTCAATCTGATCAAAACAACCAAGCTATACCATTTTTGGACTTGGGATTTCGAGTCTTTGAGGCTGACCCAAATCCAAGACCCGGCCCAAACGTCCCATAGGTCAGAAAACAAAAGTATAAATACCAAACCAACCACATTACATGGATTTGACTTTTTCTAAGGATATTAACTAATGTCACACACCTCTCTTATCTCTCTACCTTCTACTTAAAAATATTCTACCCAGTTGATAAACTACCTAAAATACCCTTTGATTAGTAATCATCCACAGTAGATTGGCGACCACAATGAGAGTCGAACGTGCCGGAATAGTTTTATTCGAAACCAGCAAGTATAAATCGTAGTTCGGACATCATTAAAGCATGGATATTAACATGCAAGGTGTTCCACCTCCTGAAGCTGAAGGTGTAAGAGACAATAATGAGCACACTATTGTATCTCATGTCAATCACAACACAGATGAAAGACATTCATGCTGGATGAACGTGATCAGCTAAAGGATGAAAGAAGCTATAAGGGCCCAAAAGAAAGCTCAAAGTAGTTAAGGAAATTTCCAATGCATATGGTGTGTCTGTAAATGAGCATGGTGACAATGATTAATCCCCAAAGGCTCATATTAAATATAAAAAAAAGACGCGTTGCACTAAACGAATTACGAGTGCATCAGACTCTTCTAATTGTTCATCCACTAATTTTGATTTTGATGAGTCTAATTCATCCAATAGTGAAGAGTTTCGTCAAA
Organism: Limnanthes douglasii subsp. nivea; assembly: GCA_036936605.1. NCBI lineage: Eukaryota > Viridiplantae > Streptophyta > Magnoliopsida > Brassicales > Limnanthaceae > Limnanthes > Limnanthes douglasii. The sequence goes on along the minus strand of JAUPFV010000002.1, from coordinate 63,263,137 downwards.
AACAAAATTGAGGCTAACAAAGAAACATTCAAGGAAAAAAGACAAGAGGGGTAAAACAAAAAAGAATAAAAATCAAGGAAAATAAAGGGCTCGACAGATTATGGCATCATCTGTTAAGTGATCAATTTGCTATCCAAAATGAACCAGGTATTTTTCCTACTCTTGATGAATATACAGTATTCAGCCGAAGTCACAATTGGAGGCAATCATTATTTTCCTCGAAAATACTCTCCACACATCTCTCCGAAGGTTTGACGGTTCATAGATGGAGAAGTATGATGGAAATAAAGATCGAAACAACCACCTTGAGCATTTTCAAAACTTTATGATGAACTTCGATGACGATGACAAATTGTTATGACGAGCTTTCTCACAAACCCTTAAAGAAAGTGTCATGAAGTGGTATAACGGTCTCCCATATGGATCTATTAAAAACTTTGATATGTGCAGGGTAGCGTTTTGAAGGCAGTTTGTGGGAAGTAAGGAGCTCAAGGGGAATGATGATATTATTATCCATTTTTCCCAGGAACCGAACGAATCATTAAAGGAATATATCAGTCTATTTCTGAATATGAAGAATAGGTTAGCTCGTTTTTTTGAACAGGTGACTATAATCTCTTTAAGACAATGATTATTTCAGGGTATGTTAGCCGATGAGGTGACTCATATGAAGGCAATGACTTCAAGAGGGATGTTAAATCAAGTTGGAAAATATATTACGGTTGAACAAACTAAGAAGTCTAGAGTACCGTGTCAGAACAGGTGTACGGCTACAATATCAGTTCCACAAGCTACAACTCAATCCTAGGACACTGTTAATTATAGGCCAAAAGAGTTCGGGCATGGATCACACCGGCCCAAGAAAAGTCAATATGATCAAAACAACTAAGCTAAACCCAAGAGGGGCCCATGGGTTCACCCTCAATGGTTCGCCGAACTGGGTGAAAGTGTAGCAACAATATAGGATAAGACTAAGAATGTTGTACATTTTACAAGGGCAACCCCAATTTAGTGTCTATAGAGAGTCAAAATACTTGTTTCTGTAAATACCATAATGATGTGGGTCATGATACACATGATTGTATAACATTAAAACAAGAAGTACATAATCTTATCAAGAGAAAGTTGGGTTCCTTTGTTAAAAGGAAAGAGGGAAGTAGACAAGATAATACCCACTCTCAACCCAATAACAATACATCCCGATTAGCTTCACCCATCAGTCCAAGATAAAGTATGGGGGCATCCATACAAGAAAATGCCATAATGATTGTGAAAATATTTGTTGTAAACTATAAATATCTTGATTCAGATTCAGATCGGAACATAGTTCGGGTAATAGTAGATAAGGTTGTAACTGTTTCCGATTTCCGCACGTTTTTTGAATCGTTTACTATTTTTGTGGGAGACGCAGTAAAAACACCTTCAAGTTGTTCATAGAAAATACATGTTAACAGTTTAACCACTCAGTTAGAAGGAAAAATGTCCACACATCTTTACAATAGCCCTTATCCATTCATTATCTTTGATGAAGATGATTTAAGAGATATTGCATGCCCAAATGAAGATGTTGTTGTGATACAGGCATCTATTGCAGGAAATATATTATTTTTGACTACTTATAGACAAATGAAAAATCCTTCAGTCATCTAACATTCAAACAGAACCATTAGAGGATTTAGTGTGAGTTCTACCGATGTCATCGGAGAATTCGAAGAGGAAGTGTTATTGGCTGAAGGAACATTTAAAAAATGGTAAGCGTGTTGTTCGTTGTGGTTGATTGTCCAACATATTACAACGCCATATTCTGTAGATCTTGGCTCTCCAAGATGCATGCAGTGGCTTCCACTGTCCACCAATGTTTAAAGTATGTTGTTGGAGGCCAAGTGGGTGTCGTCTGAAGCAACCATAAAGTAGCTCATAAATTTTATGTCACTCTGCTCGCCTTATAGTCATCAGAGGCAGTGAAAATTAACAAATTATAGAAGTTATTGGAGCCTTCTGCCAGTCCAAATGAATTAGATGGTCCGAGGAAGGCTCCCAATACTGTAATTCCAGTAATAGAAGTTGAAATTCATTGCATGGCAAAAGGAAAATATGTTAGGGTTGGAGCCAAACTACCATTAAGGTTAAAACAAAAATTATTGTCTTTTTTATCTAACAATCTACATGTATTTGCATGGTGCAATGAAGATGTGACATAAGTGCCAGCCGATGTGATTAGTCATAAGCTATCAATCTGATCTGATATTGGGCCATTAGTATAGAGAAGAAGGACTTTTTCTAGAGAAAAGTATGAAGTGATTGTGCAAGAAGTAGATCGGTTAACCAAAATGAGGCATATTAAGTAATCTCAATACCCTCTTTGGACAACAAATCCAGTATTAGTCAAGAAAAATAATGGTAAATGGTGTATGTGTATTGACTTCACATATCTAAATAGAGCTTGTCCTAAATATCTTTTCCGATTAGTCCAGATAGACTAGCTAGTATACTCTACGTCTCAAAAGAATTTATTATGTTTTATGGATACTTTCCCTACGTATAATCAGATACGGATGGATCTGAATGATCAAGATCATACTAATTTCATTACTGATATGGGGCTCCATTGTTATAAAGTGATACCGTTTGGGTTGAAGAATGATGGAACTACTTATCAATGATTAGTTAATAAGACATTTGCCAACCAAATTGGTAGAAGTATAGATGTTTACATAGATGGCATGATGGTGAAAAGAACTAAGGAGGAAGATCACATATCTGATCTCCAAGAAGCGTTTTCTAACCTATACGCTATCAACCTGAAATTTAACCCTGAGAAGTGTACTTTCAGAGTCCGATATGGTAAGTTTCTAGGATACATTATAAGTTTAAAAGGGATTCATGATGATCTGGATCAGTTAAATGATTTATTAACCGAAATATTAACTGCTTTGAATCGACTTATTTTAAGATAATCAGACAAGTGCGCTCAGTTTTTCTAAGTTTTAAGGAATGCTAAAGACTTCAATTGGTCCACATAGTGTGATCAAGCTTTCCTTGAAATCAAGAAACACTTGTCTTCGCCCAAGAAATTATTCAAGCCTATTTAATGAGAGAGACTTTATATATATCTGACGGTATCGGAGTATGTATTAAGTGTTATGCTAGTAAGAGAAGTGGATAATTACCCCCGTCCAGTGTATTATATAAGCAAAAGTTTATTAAAAGCTGAGAAAAAGTACTTAAATTTAGAAACATTGGCCTTGACATTGGTGGTATAGCAGCTAGAAAAATGAGACCCTACTTTCAAGCACACTCTAACACGGTTTGGACATCTTTTCCTTTAAAGAACGTGCTATAAAAGGCTGACATATCAGAAAGAATGACTAAATGGTCAGTTGAGCCTGGAGACTATGATATCGAATTTCTACCTTGAACTGCAATCAAGGCTCAAGTTTTAGGTGATTTATTGGTAGAATTTCATATTGAGAGATCTTATGAAGAAGCTTAGGGTAATAAGTTTCATAAAGAGTGGGTAGTCCGAACGCATGGTGGATTTAGTACGATGGGGTATAGAGCTGGAGTTTGTTTAACTTAAAGCTTACTCTGAAGCATACCCTTGTATCCTTATCCAAGAATGTCTTTCCATTGACTCAATTCAAGTAAACAAGGGTTAGGTTGAAGAGAGTATGAACATATCAGACGTACAATCCAAAGATAGGATATTTAAAATTCAACAGTTTATTACCGATGGAGTTTTACCTTCGGATAAGATTTTGGTTAAGAAAGTAAAATATAAATCTCGAGGTTTTTTTATGTTGAGAGGAGTTCTTTATATAAAATCTTTCACCAGGCCTTTCTTGCGCTCAAAATATTTTATCCGAATTAGACGGTGGAGAGGGGTCAGCACACTCTGCTTTGTTAGCAGGCTATTACTGGCCCACTATAATGGCAGTTGCTAAGGATTTGTTAACAAAATATGATTCTTGTAAAAAATATGGAAATGAAATTTATATGCCACAAGTTGCCATGGTATTAGTATCCGAAACTATACTTGTTAATAGATGGGGACTAGATTTAGTTGGGCCCTTTCTATGGCCTCTGGTGGTTGTCAAACTATAATTGTGGCAATAGACTAATTCTCTAAGTGGATAGAAACTGCACCTTTATCTGGAAAACGTCAAAGGTAGTGATAAAATTTCTCATCTCCAACATATGTTGTCGATTCAGAATTCCCAAACACATTACTATAGATAATGGTCCTCGGGTCGACAAGAAATACATGGAGGCATTTTGTATCTTAAGAGGAATTCAAAACTACTTCTCTTCTCCTTTTCATACTCAGGCTAATGGGCAAGTTAATTCGCTAATCGGATACTTTTAAAGGGTTTGAAAAAGAATCTGGAAGGAGCAACAGGGAAAATGGCCAAGCTATTTGCAAGAAGTATTATGGACGTACCGAACCACTCCTCATAAACCCACTAAGGAATCTCTTTTTTCTCTTGTTTATGGAATGGATAATATTACACCTATAAAAGCTACTTTACCTTCATTCAGAGTACAAAATTATTGCGAACAAGATAATGACGTGGCTGTGAGAAGTCAGTTGGATCTAATTGAACAATGAGGGGTGAAAGCACACTTGAGAGCAACACACTACAAGGGTTTGATGAGAAGCAAGTTTGCATCTAAAGTTAAAAAAACATATTCCCATGTAAGGGACAAAGTATTAAGAATAGTGTTCTTACATACTAAGGAAAAACAATTTGGAAAGATGGCTCTGAATTGGGAAAGCTCATACACGGTATGTGAAAAAGTCAAGCAAAGAACGTACAGACTTCAACACACAGAAGACAACATTGTAAAGCATCCTTGGAATATTGAGCATCTCAGGTTATATATTGAATAAAATCATCACATAAATATTTACTTTGTTGTACTTCAATGTAAATATTTGGGGGCATACTCTTTCCTACCCTGGTGGCGCGGGGAGATTTTAATGAAGTATCTTGATCCTAATTATTATACTATCCTTTGCCTTTTTAAAGAACTGTTGGGGTTATGGTGGTGATCAGATGTATTAAACATCTATTAAACTCCTTGAAATAACTGTGAATGGTTCAGATAAATTAAACACCTTGAAATATCTGTGAGTGGTTCAAATAAATTAAACACCAATTAAACACTTTTAGCTTTCAAATGAAATACTTTTGAATGACTCCAACATATTAAAGAGAATAATTTTTTGTAAATCCTTGATTGAGTTCATGTATTCTAAGCATTTACCATCTTTTAAGTATGATTGGGTTCTAATGGAAACATTAAAAAGAGAAGAAAAATACAAAATAAACGAAGGTAAAAATGACATGAAATACTAGTCGGATCATCAAAGATGTTCGATCCACTTTACAAAAAATGCCTTGGTCATCTAAGGACTTTATTTCACAAAAGAAAATTCGACTAAAACAAAACAATTCCTTGGCCATCCAATGACTTTAGTTCAAAGTATAAACTCAAAAAATAAAATAACCTTAGGGCTTGTTCCCTTCGGTTTTCTCTTTACCATCACCTTTCTCTTGAGCTTTCCCTTCCCCTTCGTCTTGCTTTGGATCCTTAGTATCAACATCTGAGCTTTCATCGGTTTTTTTATCCAAATAAAATCCACTTGGTGAAGAAACGCCGAATTTATCACCATATGACATACTATGAAATGGTAGTTCTTCGTATGGTACACACCTCCATAACTCACCAAGAGACCTTTTTAAGAAATTATCGTGGAATAACAAGACCATGTCTGATTCAATACTTCCATCGCTCTTTTCAATAGAATCCAATACACCCGACAATATATTTGTCCACTGCAACTGATATCTCTCGAATCTGGTTCTCCTTCAGGGAAGTGATCTCCCTTTCTCTATCTTTTAGAAGTTCTTCTAATTTATCTTTCCCATCGGATAGTTTATTGATGGTACCTTCATCACTAATGTGTTGATTGTTTATATACTTCTGGATTTCCCGAACTACCCACATCGGGAAGTGGGCTGGAAGTGGAAGTTTGAAGTTCACTATACTTGGTTTGTAGTTATTCTTGATCAACCTTAGCCCGATTTAAATCAGTGCTTAGTTGTTCTTTTTCTTTGCTCAAAGTTTCAACCTTTTGCTGTTTGGCTATGAGGAAACTCTTCAAGCCTTGATTACCAGTTTAAAGGGTAACAATGTCCTTAGCCTGAGATTTGACTTGTCTTTCCAAGTCAATTATTGTCCATATATAGCCTTAGACTGCATGACCCAAGGTATCCTGCTCACTGGATACTTCAAAAGACTCACTGTCATAAATCACTACATTAGTGATGGTGGTTGTTTGGAGGAATGTTCGGTCAAAATCCTGTTTGTCGAACTCACTAAAATACATGTTGCCAAGATCATCTAACTTCACATCATGTCCAACAAAATGTGGATCGATTGTAGAAAACGTTGGTGATGGAGGATGAGCATGTACTTCTTCTTGGGGAAGAGTTTCATCAGGAAGGGTAGGAGGAACAGTCTCGGGTCGGAGTATTATCTCTGACCCATTGGTTTTCTTATTCTTATTTCCACCCCATTGTCACTATCCTCTTTACGTATCTTGTGACTTTTTTTATTCTCAATTTGTGGTGAATGTTGTGGCCCTTCGGCCTCTTTCTACTGTAACAGCGACGGCCTTTAACAGAGCAACATTTATTCCTTCTGGATTTCCCGAACTACCCACATCGGGAATTAGGTGGGATGCGTCAATCTCTTTCTTCTTCTTCTACTTCTAATTCTTAATCTTACCCAAATAACTAGGGGCTCTATTCCTAGTTGGCAAGTAAAGTTTACCAGCATACTCCTCGGTTCTTTTGAGAATTACCCCCGATGAGGGAGGAGTGGTAAATTGTTCCCAAGTAAGCTCCCTAGCTGAGTTTGTACTCCGCAAATGATCCGTTACCATGTACCATATTGTGAAGTAGTTATGGAAGGAAAGATCACAATTTTTTATGGCCCAATGATTAAGTTTGGTGAAAGTAGTCTTTCCATCTTCTAGATGGTCTGAAACATATTTGAAAACACTACAAAATAAATCCAATAGCAAAAGATAAATCTGATATAAAAATAATATCAAAACATGATTAAAGGCATCCGAACATTGCTTACCTTAACTTTTCCAATATCTAGTCAGTTGGGTTGGGTTCGGTTTGGATATGATCTTCTTATTGTTCTCCCAAGCCCCACTGCTGTAGAGAAAATGAGACCTCGAGGGTTTCTCTTCCTTTAGTAAGTCATTAACTCCCTTATAATCATTTCCCGTGTTATAGTGGTAAAAACATATATGGTGATTACGACATAAGTTAGCTACAACAACAAACTGCTCTATAGGTATCATAATTTTTGATAACCTTGAAGCTATAATCCTGGTCAATAATGTGTACCAAACATTCAGACTTAGCTAACTTGGGTAAAGCCTCACCAGATGAAAATATTTCCCCAACTTTACAATCCATCAGAGTTTCCAGAGTAATGGGAAGCCCATTTTTTCCTAATTCTGTCGAGTTCGGAAGTATAGGTATACACATAGGAAATATTTGGAAGGGCAAGTAAATATTTAACAATAACTTTGGAGAAAGTAGGCCCCATTTTCCTGTCAAGGCACTCTAGATGCTGTTCGGTATTAGGCGGCCTTACTTTTTCTCTTGCTTTACGAACTTCTCTTGTGTCACCTGTATTTATGAACATCTCTAATGGGATATCTTCCCACTATCGTCCATGTTTTATCCTCAATTATTTCTGACCATTGATCGACCAATTTGGATCCATTATCCTCATTTTTAGTTTGAGAAGGCCCAACAGATGAAAGTGATGGATTTGGATCCATAGTAGGCAAAACATGAGTCTTTACTATCGCAAAAGCTTGAGTAGGGTTTTCGACATCCTTGGTAGAAGTAGTTGAATTTTCGGCTTTGGAGAGTCTCGTAACTCTTTGGGGTGTGATGTTTTCTGCATCTAACCCCATGGTAATAAACGATGAGGTTTTTTTTCTACTGGGAACAATTTTGGCTTTGGTAAAATGGTTCGCAGGTATTTGAACTGATGGTTCAAGATTTGACAAAAATGAAGCAAAGTTCGGTACAACTAGGAGAAGGGAAATTTTTCTACAAAAAAAACAGATGACTTAGATGAAGATGAACTCGTTTCTGGATCCAGTATCGTTTGTATGACCAATCCATCAGGGGAAGCAGGTGGACCGACGAAAATTCTCTTTTCTCTCTTTCCCATTTTGAAAAATTCCATCAACCTCCTTTAACCAAGGTTGTTCTAACCATGAAAATAAAAGTTCCAAGAATGGTTAGAAATATTAAGAACAAACTGAGGATTTGAAGTTTATCTCTTTATAAATTGAATTAAAAAAAAATCTCACTCTAAGAATGGAAAGAGTAAAACAGTCACACTTATATAGTTGAAAGACATATCTAACGGTACGAAAATCATATTGTATTTATTAAACAGAACCAAGAATTTAATTTATGGAATGAAATCAAAAAATTTCATAATTATAAAAATAAGTCAAAAATGTTGAAAATATTATATAAGGTAAAGATATATCCTCCATAAGTTTTATTATTTTCCCATCTCAAATTTTCAAAAAAACATTCAACACTTGTTTTTACCTTCTTGTTTTTTATTTACTTCATAATTTATATTTTGATGTCAGTGTGCTCTATCCAACTCTTATTCTAACAAAAACTCTACGAGATGAATTTAGACCGAACATATATCATTTAACTTCTAAAATTAAACTCTAAAAATCTAAAAAAACTCAACTTTTTAAAACATTACTCATACCCTAATGGAATAAAAAAACACACAAACTAAAGATCCAACGCCGAAGAATATCACAGAAACAACCAACAATATAATGTAATCTTTTATTTTAGTTGTACATTCATCTAACATTAAAATTTGGTTTTAAAAGTACCTAAAATAAAAAAATCCAGATTTTGCAGATTTAATTCCGAGATACCCCATCAGATTTAGTTGTTTTCTTAAAAAAAACTAATTTTGCGTGGTTGTCTAGGAATTAGTTATGTTTTTAAAAAGTAACACATGATTCTAACATTCCCACTACGAATCATGTGTTATTTTTTTCAGAAAGAAGGTTAATAGAAATCGATTTCATGAACCTCTAAAAGATGTTTGGAATTGATTATTAAAAAGAAAACACAAACAAACAAAATTTTCAAAAGTTTCATGAAATCGATTTCCAGAATAATTTTATTTTCATATTAAATCGATTTCATGAACAGTTGACATAATCGATTTCCATAAAAACAACAACAAGAATCAAAGAGAGTTAACCTGGATATGAATTGTTAGGCATGAGGTTCTCGATTATGGTGGCTAGGGTTGGGTTTGCTCGGTTAGAAGATATGTGGTTAGGGTTAGATGGTAGAAGAAATATGTGTTTGGACGAAAAATTAAAAGAAGGGTAAAATATGATTTTTCTTTATGAAGGAAATAACAAGGTGGTATTTTTTGTAAATATTGAGGAAATAATAAAAGTTATGGGGGAAATAGTTTTTCCCTATTCCTACTATTATTATTATTATTATTATATATAATGTTAATATTTATGTTTAAAAATATATTAATATATGTTATTAAGACTATATAATATCAATAAAATAATTAGTTGTTGGCTTTAGACCGAGTTTTGGTTTAGTTTAATTGTATTAATTAACCATAAAAAATAAATATAATAAATATTTTATATATAAATATAAAAATAATATTCAATGATTCATAATCACCATTGCCAATATAACTTATCACACTATTTGCGATGAGTGAACAATAACTAATTTATTCTAAAACATTTATTATTCCCTCTCAAGTTGCTTTCTATCTCTTTGTTAGTCTCTCTAACAGTCTGGTGAGCCGGACTGGATAACCAAACCGAGATTCATCAACGGCGACTATAATGGAAGTGATATTTTGATTGGTATCCGGAAGCCTTATTCCAAAATTAGATGTCCAAACAGTACGTTATGACAGCATGACAACCCAATGGGCAGTAGATATGTCCAACTCACTAGGGAGAGAGATCATATGAGAGGGTCAGAGAATTCATCATGAATCAAAACTTTGGCATTATCAATTAGAGGTGTACTGACCACAAATTATGGCTGAAGTTGCTGCGTTTCAAGCCAAGAAGGAGAGGCTGACCGAAGTAGTGGTGCTTCAGGCTGGGAGAGAAGCATTAACATTGAATTTATCGGGTGTTCAGTCTGAATTCTATGTCGAAATGAGAACGGAGGCAAATATAGAAGATGACTTGGAGTTCAGAAGATCGTAGGTACCAGACCGATGTTACAACTCATTTAGAAAAAAAACTACAGGGTAAGACATGGTTATATATCTACCATTTCCATTTTCCACTTCCAAAAATAACAATGGGTATTCATCTCCACCTAGGCGAAGTCAGTTTCAAAGGGATGACGAGCATTCGAGACGCATACACTATTCGCGGTCATGATAGCTAGACACTCTATAAGAAAATATTCCAGATACCGTAATACTGAGCAATGGAGGGGGTAAGTGACACCCGAGATGGGGCAGCAGAGACAATAAAAACTAAGGTTGACCTTACAACTCGGCGGCAGGTGTTAGATTCCAAGCCATTCTTACATCTAGTATCAACGAACATATGATTACTTCCCGATATGGTCCACATGTTGGTTTTTAACCTTCTGGTCATTATCCAAATTATTTTAAATAAATGGTTCCGAGGTAGGGGATGAATTATCTACCAAATTCTAATATACCAACAAGGTCTACAGTATGATGTACATCCATCTTTAGGTCCATGAAGGGACAAACCATTTTACAACCAAATCTACCTCAATGGGGTTACGATAGATCTTAGACGTAAAGCTCCCAAGAAGGTTCGAACTTTCGAAGATGGAAAAGTATGATGGAAGTGGTTTACAAACACCACATCAAGAAATTCAAGAATTTGATCATGTGTTTTGATGACGATGACAATCTCCTTTGTCAAACAGTTAGAGGCTAGCAAACAAAGGTTTATAACGACCATATTTTATGGATCCTTTTTAGACCTACAAAGGTAATATCCTGACATTGTTCAATAAGTTAGCCTAAATAGTTATTTCCAACTCTGATATTTTGTGGATCCTTTTTAGACATCAGTTTATTAGAAGCTAGCAGACAAATATTCATAACGATCATATTATGCATTACAAACAAAAGAAAGGCGAAAATATAAGCAAATAAACTCGAAGCTTTATTCAAACAAAAAACCTCGAGTATTGTAGCGAGGATGTATCAGGTGCTTCGTTTAGACATGGAATTTCTCTTGAAATGTTGGTTGAAGATGATATAAATACAAAGGCTATTAATTTTGGGGTGTTGTTGGCACAAATAGAATCGCAAATCAGAATAGAAGACATATACATTTTGTTAGTTCTGCATGATCAACCTTAACAGAATTTACAACCCTCACTCTGATTTATTCAATCACCTCAGATGCCTACCGAGATCTTTAGATGCAACAAGAACAACATATCAGCTACTTTATACCTTTACCTCATGCTACACCGGTTTAGTCCCGTCCATTTCAAGATCAAAGCCAGGACGTATAGAGGCAATTGCAATATGTTTCGTTGTGAAGGGCAACATCGCTAAGAGTTTAGGATGACCGCAATAATAAATGGCTAAGGCATAATAACCACATTGAGTTATCTGAGAGAGTGGAAATGATATACCTGAATACTAAGAACCACGTGTAGTACAGAAAACCTTCTCTAATAAGCAAGCCGTAGGAGAACAAAAGTAACAATTTATTCAAGTATCATAATAATATAGATAATTATACATGATATTGCTAGCGCTCAGAAATTGGTGCCATTTATCTAAATATTTCTACATATGTCATCCAACAATAAAAGATCCTCCCCCCCCCCCCCAATTGGCTACATGTTTGTTTTCAAACTTCAGGTTAGTAGCCAAATTATTTCAAACAGATGGCTCTGAGGCGGTGATTGGTTATCAACAAAATTCTGATCTACCAACAAGGTCAGTAATATTATGTAAATCCATATTCAGATGTGGAAAGGGACATCCCAATTTACAGTTAAATCTATCGAAATATGTTTTCTCCTATGACCCCAGAGATCCTAGCCGATTATCTCTCGAGTAGGTTCAACATTTTCAAGATACAAATGCAGGACGGAAATAGGGATCTCAAACACTATATCGATCAATTCAAGAATGTCATGATGTATTTGAGTTACGATCATAACTTCATTTACCAAGATTTCTCAATGACTTACATGGATAATGTTTTGACATGGTTCAATAATCTAGATTTGACATTCGTTTCCAACTTTGATACTCTTTGGACGCTTTTTAGACATCAATTTATAAAAAACAAGGAGTTAAAGTGTCATGATAACCATATCATTCTTTACAAGCAAAAAAATAAACGTTTGAGAAACCATACTCCATTTTTTGTTTAAACAAAGAAAACATTGAGTATTACAATGAGGGTGTACCGTGTACTTCCTTTAGATATGCAATTGCTCATATGACATTGGTTGAAGATGTTATGAAGATAAGGGATTTAAATTTTTGATTTTTTTTCCACAAATAGATCTTTAATTTAGAATTGAAGAGGTCATGTGCTTTTGGTTAGTTCTGGACGATCAACTTTAACAAAATTACCAACCCCCACTCCACTTTCATCAATCACCTCAGCTGCATACCAAGCTCCGTAAGTGAAACAAGAAAAAAATCACCTACTCTCTATCTTTACCTCATGTTGCACCAGTTTAGTTGCATTCACTTCAAGCTTAAATTCAGGACGTGGATAGGAAAATAAAATATGTTTAGGTATGAAGTGCGACCTCGGTAAGAGGTTGGGATGCCTGTAATAATAAATAAACAAAGTCCAATAACTACACTAAACTCACTGATAGACTAGAGATTATACACGATAACACTAAGAACCACATGCAATAGAAAGAGCCTCATGTAATAAGCAAGCATTAGGAGGACAAAAGTAATAATTTATAAGTATGTCATAATGATATTAATAACTAAATTAGGGATTGTTCAACTCTAAATGAGAAAATTAAGAACTTGATTAATAATGGAAAATTATTACAGTATGTAGGAAAAAACATTAGTGGGGCTAGAATGAGCATCAACAATGGTTTAGCGTCCGACAGAGCAGGTGGATCAGGGACCGACGTAACTATTCTAAAATAAAAGAATACTAACATGGTAATTATCCGTAGTGATGAGGATATGTTTGATTTATCAAGTGAATATATTGACCCAAATCTAGATTGCCACGTGGTTGGTTCCATTCAGGTGGGGAATATCTTAATCCGGACCCTGACCGCCACGTGCTAAGTATCATTTTAAGAGAGGTGACCCGATGTGCCTTTTAGGCTTCTTACGATTTTTTGGGGAGATTCTATTTGAGAGATCACTAATTCATCTATGAAAAAACATGCTTGGAGTCTAGAAGCATAGTTCCAGAGAAAGACGTCACCTCATCTCAACCGGTCTCCTTACCCGCTGTTATTCTTAAAAAAAGATGACCTATATGGAAATTTTGTCCCTCGCGATGATACCATCTTGATAACAATAGTTGTGAGCGTAAAGTAGATCCAGATGGTATTGATAGATACTCGAAGTTTGGAAAACATATCGTTTAAATGGACATATGAAAAGATAAGAAAGCTTCATATTATAAGTGGTTCATATATAATAATGGTCAGGTTTGATGAGTTTGGATACTTCAGTCACAACCCACCACTTAATCCGGACAGGGGTAATTTGGACCATATCACTCCACTGACAAATCCAAACAGGAAAAATGTAAAACACCTTTTGACTAAGTTATTTGTTAATCTACTTAAAAACTAATGAGTCCTTATACTTTACCCATTTTCACAACTTGACTCGGTAAGCCCATGGGTCATTAATTAAAGAGTATAAATACCCTAACCACTCTCATTAATGAGGGTGATCAACATTTAATACAAGCAGGCTTCTTAATTATCTTACTACTCCTCACACTAAACACAAAATACCCCAAACTTACAAAAACACTTTACCACACTACCCCCAGCCAAAAATAAACAAAATCAAGGTTTACTCGGGTCAGTGTTACTATCACTAGAGGATTTCAAAAAAATTTGATTCTTGGAAGATTTTAATCTTACTTCATATAATGCAATCTTCAGCATGTCTTTGTTTCCTTGAATGCACGTTATCACCTCAACTATTCATCAATGGATGAAGTATGTAATAGGATACATAATGAGGATGGTTCGAAGAAATCAGAAGATTACTAGGGAATTATATGCAACATCAATGGCGCTGGAGAAAGATGAACATAATGAAATAACAGTTTTTAAGGTCTCCCGATGGGGTGAAAGTGGTTGATGATCCTAGAGGCCCCCAAACTTTTTCATTCCGAAAGAATATATCGATGCCTAGTGTTTTGAGCTATGAAAGATTTTGAGGATGGTAGCATGTCGTTAGGATCTCTGAGTAAAAGAGTTAATTAATTGTTTTGTTAGAAAACTTGGATGTTTTTGTTTGGTCTAAAAATGACATTATTAGGGTTATGTTGATATTATTTTCCACATGTTATTAGTTAACCAAAATGCAAGTTTAGTATCTCAATAAATGAGATCTTTCTCCATGGATATGTATGCAACTATAGTCGCTGAGGTGGATATTTCGGCCATATTAGAGAGTCCCAGTATAATACATGGATGGTTAACTGAATCTTACTGAAAAAAATGGAAGTTGGGGAATGTGATTGAATTTAAACGATCTGAACAGAGCTTGTCTGAAAGACCCTTTCTCGACCCCAAACGTGGAATAGTTTGTGGATTTTACTTCGGTAAATAAACTCTTACTATTCATGGATGCACAATCTGGCTATAATTAAATCCAAATGAATTATTTGAACCAATAAAACACAATATTCGTTACAAACCATGACTTGTATTGCTACAAACATTCGCTACAACCTATTAGGGACTAGTTAACAAGGATTTTGCTTCTCAAATTAAAAAATGAATCGAGCTATACATTGATTATATACCGGTGAAAAGCATTGAGGAATCGAGGTATATCTATGATCTTGTTGAAACCTTTCAGAATCTAAGGGCTGTTAACCAAAAAATAATTCGCAAAAAGGCATGTTTGGAGTTCGATTTCGGAAATTCTTTGGCTATTTGGTTAGTGAGAAGGAAATTGATGATGATCATGTAGGGAATATGGGGTCCGTATATTCCGCCTTTGTATATAAGTAAGAGTACCCGATCTCCACAATAGTGTGATATTGTCTGCTTTGGGCCCACTGGCCCGCACGGCTTTTCTTTTGGTCCACTTCCAAAAGGCCTCACACTAATGGAGTTGTATTCTTAACTTATATACTGATATTTCTTCCCATGTTTAACCGATTTGAGATGTGGGACTTTTGGTCGCACCTAACAATCCTCCTCTCGAACAAAGTACCACTCTAGCCTCCTCTCAATTGACTTCCATCCCCCTACTCGATGACACTGTGCCGCTCCTTGATCAAGCCACCTGCTTGATGAGCCGTGGCGCTCCATCTTTAGGTGAATCTGCGCCGCTCCTTTATCAAGCCAACTGCTTGATGAGCCGTAGCGCTCCATCTATCCAGCAGATCATTCACCTTGAGTATGGCTCTCGGCTTCTGGTATGACAACCCACCACATCGCGTTCCGTCTGGGCCTGGTGCTCTGATACCATTTGTAGGGAATATGGGGTCCGTATATTCCGCCTTTGTATATAAGTAAGAATACCCGATCTCCACAATAGTGTGATATTGTCCGCTTTGGGCCCACTGGCCCGCACGGCTTTGCTTTTGGTCCACTTCCAAAAGGCCTCACACTAATGGAGTTGTATTCTTAACTTATATACTGATCTTTCTTCCCATGTTTAACCGATGTGGGATGTGGGACTTTTGGTCGCACCTAACAGATCAATCACAATTAAAAACCTTGGATTCCATGCAACCACCTCAAATATTTAGAAAGATTAGGTATTAACAGACATACTCAATGCGCTAAACATGTTTATTTTCCATTCTTCAGACATGTGTGGTCCTCTCTTTCAGTTTTTTAAAGGATAAAAAATTGTATGGGTGATATGAATGTGAAGAAGAGTTCAGTAATATAAATTAATATCTCACTTCTCTAGAGATATTACCCAAACCGATCCCGTGAGAAACATTATATTAGTACTTGCATGTATCTTAACATGTTATAAGCGTGGAAAATGCCCGAAACTTGTTTACTATGTAATTAAAAGCCTATTACCACCGAAATGCGATATATTCAGTTAGAAAATTTGGCTCTGGAATTAATCATCCCGACAAAAATATAAGATCCTACTTCTGAGGGTATTCCCTTATTGTTCAAACGTTCTTTTCCCTCTATTTTTTGGCAAGTAACTAATATCAAAATAAGGTCACCTTGCTGTTATGAATTTCTAGCAAATTTTGATACAACTTATGAGGTGATGAAAACTATTAAAGCCCAAACATTAAGTAATTTATTGATATATTTTATTCCAAAATCCTCAAATGATCATTTGAAATATAAGAGCCATAATAGTTGGTCTGGATTAACAAAGAGTCGAATATTTATGGTTGTAGAGCCGGATTAACAAAGAGTCGAATATTTATGGTTGTAGAGCCGAGGTGCAGCTAGTGTTCATTTGAGAGAACTAATGAATAACGCCATTCACTTATGTTTCCAATATTTGAATAACGAGAAGCTGCAATTAGAGGGCTCCAATTGACCCATACTTAATGAAGGTCCTTTATTTAAATATTTTTCTTGCTTCAGTACCGTGTGTGGTTTGGTTTCTTTTGAGAGAATGTAACATGTTCCAAGCTTCGTAGATCGAAGGTCGAGTTAAAGTAAAACATTTCAACATTAGTTGGTCGAAATAGAATCCGAAATAGAAACCGTACCAAAGTTTTAGACGTGTTTTTTCATATAAATTCTAAAATAACAAATAATTATTTTTTTTATAGACAATTTGTAGTAATAAAAATATACAGTTTAAAATTTTAAAGTTAATGAAGGAAAAGTAATAAAATCATTACAATAAAGAAAGTAATTTTTCAGTACAAAAACATAGGTCAGATAATTAGAATTTACTTTTCTTAATTTCAGAAAACAAACTAAGGACACCAATCGTTTTCAAATTTTATATTTGTAATGTTTTCGTCTCTCGTGTAATTGTAATTGTGTGTAATTAATGTTATTATACGTAATTAGGGGATGAGTTCTTATGCCTACAAATGTGTTAGTAAAATCTCAAATGGTTCCTAGTTGTTTTATTATAATTATATTAAATATAAATTAAATCAAGTTTTTTTTTATGATTTCTTGTTTTCTATTTTTTTTTAAATTACACCTTAAAATTTATGATTTATGATCGATATTTAAAATTTTTGCTAAGAGATATTTATATAGATTACTATTATTATATAACTCAAAACAATATAAACATGCTGCTTAGGATAAGCGTAGAAGATTGACTTGTAGTTCGAGTTCAACTTGGATATAAATCATGCATTTCTGCGATAAGTGAAAGCATTGCCACGTTAAAAACTTTAACCAGCAAAATTCTTCGTTAAATCATAAAGCTAAGGAATAAACAGACGTTAGTATATATTTAGCGCGTGTCCTTTTAAACTTTCGTACCCAGTTTTATTTATTGTCCAAGTGGATCGACTACGAATTTCAAATCGTCTTCATTAAAAATTACGCTGATGACCGGTCTTCTATAATGATACTAGGATTCGTCAAGTGTATGGACTTCCAGATATCTTTTATGTTTTTTGCTAGCATTTAATATTGATCGTGACAATGTGTCTCTTTCAGGAATGATATCTAGCCATTATCGGTTACTATGGCCGTTTTCTTGCCAAATTCGTCCTCTTTCTTATGATTCTTCACTATTCTTTGCACTCATTCTTTTTGCATTTTATAAATTGGACAAACTCCACACTATCTACTAATCTTTGAATCTCTTCTCGTAACAACCAACATAAAACGGTGGTATACTCATGGTCATTGTGGTACACGCAAAAGTACTTGGAAGATTTGTTTTTATATACGGCCCGCGTATGACTATGAGGGAGATATCTTGTATTTACTTTAGTTATGTCATATACTACGACAATGTTTTTTGTTAGAAGTGTGAACCGTAGGGTTGGGTTGTCGTAAGAGGCTCTCACCCTGCTAGGTGGAATATGGGCATGCTTATTGCGTCTGGCTTCGTCTCCTCTTCTCTTATATGACACCAATTCCATTGATACTTGTGGTGTCGAATGGCAAGATGATGACTTTTTCGAATATTCGGCTCGTATAAATTGTTCTAATTGCAAAAAGAAGACGTCCATGGTGTTCACCGGGAATCAGAGGAGATCCTCGTACAAAAGTCCTTCCACATCTAGACCTATTTAGAATAATGTCACTGTTACGCCTTCTTTGATTAGATCTTAATCGTATCTCCATGACTTTAATACATATTTATGATGGGTGAACCGTCCTTCTTGTATTCTTTATTTCACATGAACTTGTTCATGAAAGTACTACATAAACCAATCATAGATCATTCCCTTAGGTATGTCATTGAACAAATTATGGGAATTTTCTTTGAATGTTATGGAATAAATCCCTCCAGAGAAGTACTTCATCTAGATTGAATGTTATCATCTTGTTTGTAAACAATTTCAGGTGGTTCTCGGGATTCTCGATGTTTTTGTAAGAGTGCTTTCAATAGGGGTCGAAATTCCTCGGGAGCTTTCCTTGCAATTTTTTTTCACAAAGAGAGACTCTTATAGAACGAAACAGTCGCAATACCTCTGTCATTTGTTCCATTCTTTCCTTGTCCTCATGATCCATTTTGATATGTATCTGGTTGACCTTGATTTTCTCCCGTCTTATTTCTTCTATCTACATTTCTAACAACTGAATGTTGGATGGCATAACCGACGTACCTTTTCTAGGGGTGGCGATTTCTATTTGAACTGGCGTGAGATTTTTCTATGTGGTGGCAATCATAATGACTGGGTCCTTTTAGAGTTTATTCATCTTATATTGCATCTCGGAGACCGTCCCAACCGGTGGTTCATCGGTGTTGATCCAATCTGCCTCAATCATCATATGTTGTTGGCTCGGTATGGTGCCCAATAGTTGGTCTAACACAGGTTTTGGTCCCGTTGGTCGGAAATCTTAGTGGCATTCCCCAAACGATCCTTGATTCAGACGGGTATCCAGATTTTCCATTTTGATTCCTGATCTTATCGTTATTATTTATGGGTTAATACTTAGAGTAATAGAACGTTTTCCCACAGATAACACCAAATTTGTTACTATTTCAGGTGTCTTTTTTACGAAATCTATACTTATACTATCAAGAGTAGGAGGAAAAAGAGTAACAATTTGACTTCAGATACAAATCTTAAGAGATTTCTCTTTCTTTGCTCTAACTTTCTTGGTTTGGAAATTTTTACGGATGACGTAAAGTTTTTTAACAACTTTTTCCTTTCCAAATATACCAAAAAACAAAGCCCAAAATGAACCACTATTCCAATTATTTGGACAGTTTCAGCAGTTACTACCTTTGTTCTTCTTACCATTTATAAATGCAGAGTAAAATCCTATTTCACTATAAAACTAACAAAGTAACAAAACTATTAATTTCAGTAGAAATAAAAAAGTTTAAGGTTCAAGAAGGAAACAAGACCATTGATTCAGAGGGCAACGAAACCAAAGTAGTAAATTTATTTAGAGAATGGTACTTTTGCTAGAGGTAAACAAATTGTAGCCGTTTTTTACTTAAATTTCTTATTGCTTTGATGTATTCGTGAAATGACTAGTTAAGAATAAATAAGTTTGGATGGCAAAGATCGAAGAAGATAAAGAGAGCCTTCCAACCTCAACATACATTTGCTTCAAATAAGAGACTTGCATACATGTGTTAATTCTTGTTGGTGCTTTTCCTACTTGTTATTACCAAAATAATAAGCCCACAAACCTGAACAACTTTAAAATAAAATCCACAAAATAAATACAAGCCTACTCCAAGTAAATCCTTATTCGTAACTTCGAAAAATATATAAAATAAGAGGTAAATTCGGTAACATAGAAATCAAACTTGATAACCTCAGCTACATCTACAGACCATGAAGTTTATTTTATGATCAATCCTTATTTATATATTCACAAAATACTAGGGAAACTATTAAAAAAATCATATATATATATATATATATAATCAATTACGAGGCCTCTTCCTAACAATAACATCAAGAACTAGAATAAGTTCTGAAGAAGCTTGAATGAATGCAAAATATTAAGTAATAAGAGGAGTCTTCCAAACAATAACATCACTTAAGTTCAGTTTAATTATTCATTACTTCATCATTCACCAAAGACTAGAAGAGTTACTCAACTATACTCCAAGAATCGAAGCATTCCAAAACAAATAAGAAGAAATAAGTAAACAAATAAGAAATATATAACATAGTAGCCTACTATTTGTTAGGATGGTGAATAGCTTTAACGAGGCATGAAAAATTAAATACAGTAAGCCTTAGGACAATAAATATAGTCAAGTATTTATTAGGGTAAATTATTATAAGTAAGCTGTAAGACTCTTAAAAATCTAGACAAAGATGGTTCGCGGAATTTGATGTAAAATATAATAGTTTTGAATGTAAATATTGAGCTTTTCCAAACACCAAACTTAAGGATAGAAGCTTCGGCATATAACCAGTATTGCTACGGAGAGTCAAAAGTAGTAATTTTGTGTTAGTCGCGTAAAAACTAGAAGTACAACTAATAAGATCGTAAATATTCAAACATACTAAGTTGTGGCCAATAAAAAATATAACTATCTACTTTTAAAATACTTTAGTAAATATTGAAATAAAAAATACTTGACTATATTTATTCTTAAAGTTGTTCACATAAATGTTGATTTAAGAAGACAGTTAAATAATAATTATTATTTAAAATACTTTAGTAAATATTGAAATAAAAAATATATACTTTAAATAAATGTTGTTCACATAAGGTAATATCAAATATAATGTCTAAGATATAATGATTTACTTATAAATTTTAAAAATAAAAATCTTACTATTATTAATAAAATATTAATTAATTAACCTATTATTATTGTTATTATTATTATTTAACTCTCTTCTTAAATCAAATTATTATATAATTTTAACTTTAAATCTTTAAACAATAATTATGTTTACTAAAAGTAAAAGATATAACGTCTGAATTAGTCTAAATTTTCATGAGTTAGGTGAAATATGACATTCTTTTATATAGTTTTATGTTTCTCACAAGTTATTATTATATTAAATTTTCTACATGTATCATGTTGGGAATATGGATATAACATATTCTGAGGATCTCAACACTAGTATGATACTATTCGAATCCTAACAATATTAGATGGACTATTGTATAAGAAATGTTTAAGTAGGCCAGTGTTACGATGTTTGGGCAAGAACGAATCTCAAGAAGTTTTATATGAGCTGCATGTTGGGGAGGGCTTTTCTCATTGTGGGTTTAAGGCTTTTACGAGAAGGGTTATATTGGCATGATATTATTTCCCCTCGATAATAAAGGATGCTAAAAAACGTACGAAATTATAATACTTGTCAAATAGTATATTTAAACTAGTTGTATATTTAATTTTTAATTTCTAAACCAATTACTTTTGATAGATGGGGATTGTATTTAGTAGGACAACTTCCGATAACTTTGGGAGAACATCAAAAAATTATAGTGGTAGTGAATTTTTTCAAAATAGCATGTAACTCAACCACTATCGGGCACAAGAGCTAAAAATGTTATAAAATTCATTGTCTCTAATATTTGGTGCAGATTTGGGGTTCCTCAGAGAATTACTACAAACAATAGGCCACAGTTCAATAACATAGAGATAATCTCTTTCTATAATTCAAGGGGAATTACATAGTATTTTTAACACTATTTTCACCCACAAGTAAATGGCTAGGTGGAAGTCACTACTACAAATATTTTGGAAGGTTTAAAGAAACGTTTGACAGGTCCAGCTGAGAAATGGCCTAATTATCTTCAAGAGGTACTATGGGCTTATAGAATAACACATCAAGCTCCAACTCAATAGACTCATTTTGCATTACAATATTAGATACATGCAGTAAGTCTTGCGGAGTCAACACTTCACTTTTAAGGTGCTCAATTATTCCAAGAAAGTTAATGAGGAAGCTAGATAAACAGAGCTTGATTTTATTGAAGAAAAGCGTGTTAGAGTATAATTGAACTTAATGCATTACCAAACTTTGATGAGGAGTCACTACAATTTAAGGGTGAAACAAAGAGATTTCAAAGTAGGGGACAAGGTTTTGAGAAAGGTTTTCCTACATACCAAGGATAAAAGGTTGGGGAAAATGGATCCAACTTGAGAAGGACCTTATTCAGTGGTAGAAAAGATTAAACCATGCACATATCATCTCGAGGATGAAGATGAGAGACTTTTGCAGCACTAGTCAAACATTGAGCAGTTAAAGTTGTATTACGAGTAATGTTTCACTAGTTAATGATATTTTTGTTTTCTTACTTGTATAGCTTGTACGGTGGCATACGTTTTCCCATCCTGGTGGCTCAAGAAGGTTTTAATGAGGTGCTATTATCCGGAGTTATAAGTACCAGTTCCTTTGATTGGACAAATTATTATTAAGGTTACTATTAACATGCATATGTTCTACGTAGCATCTCGGTTGTTGTCTTTGTTAAAAACAAAGAGAGAAGTAGCCGCATGAAGCGGCTAGGGTTTTTTGTTTATTAGAAAATGTTACCTTTTGTTTTATTGATGCATTAGAGATGTAATTCAAGAATTGACCAATAATAAGGCTCTTAATATATAGAGAACTTAGAGGCATATACAAGGAAACTTAATACACTGAATATTCTAACACTCCCCCTCAAGTTGTGTAGTGGGATCACCAATACCCAACTTGGATAAAACTGATTCGAATGTTCTTGCAACAACCGCTTTTGTCAGGATGTCTACGAATTGGTCTTCGGATCTAACAAACGAAAGTTCGACTGTCCCATCTTCAATCTTTTCTTTTATGAAGTGCCTATCTATTTCAACGTGCTTTGTTCTATTGTTCTGTACCAGGTTCTCTGAAATCTTAATCGCAGCTTTATTATCGCACATTAACTGAGTTGGACACTGCAGAGGGGATCCGATTTCTTTCATTATCTTCTTTAACCAAAGTATCTCGATAATCCCCTTAACGATTCCTCTAAATTCGGATTCAGCACTTGATAGTGATACTACTTTCTGTTTCTTACTCCTCCAAGTCACCAAGTTACCTCCAAGAAGATTAAAGTAGCCAGTAGTTGATCGCTTGTCGTTAGGATTCCCTCCCCAATCAGCATCTGTGAATACTTCAATATCAAGGTGTCCATTTTTCTTAAAAATTATGCTTTTTCCTGGTGTGCCTTTGAGATATCGAATAATCCTCATTACTACCTCCATATGGTGTTCCTGAGGATGATGCATGAACTGGCTAACTACTCCCACCGCGTATGCAATATCGGGTCGAGTGTGAGCCAGGTAAATCAATTTTCCCACCAACCTTTGGTACCTTTCTTTATTCGCTGGTCTGGCCCCTTCAATTATCTTTAGTTTGTAATTTACAACCATAGGAGTGTCATTTGGTTTGCAATCCACCATGCCAAATTCAGCTAATAAATCCAATATATATTTCTGTTGGGAGATATAAATCCCTCATCTTGACCTAAGAACCTCGATTCCTAGGAAATACTTCAATCCCCCAAGGTCTTTCATTTCGAACTCCTTGAAGAGGTTTTTCCTAAGAGAGCTAATTTCTTCTTCGTCATTCCCCGTTATAATCATATCGTCGACATATATTATAAGAAAAGTGACTAATTCTCCTCTCTTTTTGTAAAACAAGGTATGATCCCCATTACTCTGTTTGTAGCTATAATGCTTCATTTCCATTGTAAATCTCCCAAACCAAGCACGAGGAGACTGTTTGAGCCCATATAATGCCTTTTTCAGTTTGCATACCTCATTTTCTTGAAAACCATCAGAGAACCCTGGTGGGGGTTCCATATATATCTCTTCTTCCAAGTCTCCATGTAAGAAAGCATTCTTTACATCAAATTGATGAATATGCAAATCTTTATTCGCGGCTATTGAAAGTAAAACTTTGATAATGTCAATCTTTACAACTGGAGAGAACATTTCAGAGTAGTTTATACCATATGTTTGTGTATATCCTTTGGCAACCAATATTTCCTTGTGTCGCTCAATGGTGCCATTGGATTTATATTTTATATTAAACACCCATCTACCCCCGACTGCTTTCTTCCCTTGTGGTAACACACAATTCTCCCATGTACCATTCCTTTTTAGAGCTTCCATTTCGGTATTCATTGCCTCATGCCATTCAGTCATCTTCTTAGCTTCTTGAGCTGTTTTAGGGATTTGTTCAGAGAAAATAGTAGCTGAAAACGCCTTTGCAATCTTCGTCATTCCTTTCATGTCCGTTT
This sequence comes from Limnanthes douglasii subsp. nivea, assembly GCA_036936605.1. Lineage (NCBI taxonomy): Eukaryota > Viridiplantae > Streptophyta > Magnoliopsida > Brassicales > Limnanthaceae > Limnanthes > Limnanthes douglasii. The sequence continues at coordinate 63,238,460 of JAUPFV010000002.1, read as the reverse complement.
TTACCGGATATGTTGAAGCACTAGTAACGTGTTCCGGTGAATACCGGTCAGGAGGAACCCCTATATTTTTTCTTGGGGGAAGAACCGGAGTTTGAGTTTCAACAAATGAACTTCCTGAAATGTCATGGTCAATAACATTTTGTGAATTATGACATTGTAAATTGTTTACCTCTTGATGGACATTTTCTTCGGCTGATTCGCTGGTAGTATCCATAACATTTATTTTTTGTTAGGCATTGTCTTCGGGAGAATCATTGGTGGTAAGAACTGCCTCTTTAGTCTCCTTTATGTTGGAAGAGGCGTGTTCGGTGGCGCCATCTACCGAATCTGTCGGCACATCCTCAAAGTAACTTTCATATAGCAACCAGTCAAGTGATTCACTTACTTTCTCCCCCTGAGCACGAGATTGGTGGTCAAAAAAATAATCGGATTCTAAGAAGTCACAGTCCATGGTGACATGGTGACATGGATTCGATGAGTAACCGGATTGTAACACCGATATCCCATTTGATGAAAACCGTATCAAACGAATACACACTTTTCAACACAAGTATTAAGTTTGTTTCGACTAGTTTTACGGATATGAACAAACACCTAACAACCAAAGACACGAGGTGGTAAGGTCATAACAGATGGAATTGTAACTTGGGTGGCAAGCACTTGTAATGGAGTTTTATTTCCTAGAAATCAGGTTGGTAGACGATGTGTAAGATATGTAGCTGTAGCAAGAGCTTCTGGCCAAAAAGAATGAGGAAGTCTAGATTCAATCATAATAGCACGAGTTTTTCTAAGTAAAGTACGATTTTTTCGTTCTGAAGTACCGTTTTGATGAGGTGTGTTTGGACAAGTGGTTTGATGAATAAGACCATTTGTTTTGAAACAATTATGCATTGTTTGGTTGAGAAACTCTGTTTCATTATCAGAATGGAGAATCTGTATTTTTTTTCAAATTGAATGAAAATCATTTTGTAAAAACAAACAAATATTTCTGGTACTTCCGATTTATGTTTCATGAAGTATATCCAAGTCATTCTTGATAAATCATCAACAAATAAAACAAAGTATCTGATTTGATTGTTAGTGGAATTTGGAGCTGGACCCCAAACATCATAATGGATTAGCGAAAAAGCATAATCAACTCTAGTATTACTTTGATTAAATGAGACCCTACGATTTTTTGCAAGAATGCAGGTTTCACATTTCTCATGAATGAAATTATTCGAAAAAAGACTAGGAAACAAACTCTTAAGATAGCTAAAAGAAGGATGACCAAGTCGCCGGTGCCATAACCAAAGTTTCCTTTCGGTTGTTCTGTGAGCAAGCAGGGCATGTCCCTTATGAACTACCTCATCAACATAATAGAGACCTCCTTGTTCAGTACCACGCCCAATGATCACCTTTGTACGAATGCCCTGTAAAATGCAAAAAAAATGGATACATAAGAACCACACAGTTGAGTTGTTTTGTCACTTGACTAACAGATAATAACTTTAAGGATAGTGAAGGAATGTAGAGGCAGTTTTTAATTTGCATTTTTTCCGAAAAAAATAATCGAACCTCCCCATTTGACTTCACAAATTTCTCCACTAGCAGTCTCAATATGGGATTTCTTTGGAGATGACATGTCACCAAAGTCTTTAGGATCATAAGACATGGTGTCCGTAGCCCCGCAATCAAAGATCCAATTCATTGATTTCTCAAACCCTTTACCTCCAAGTTTTTCATAGGAGTTCGCCGCCATTCCTCCAAAACCAGTACCACTTCCTTGCTCATTTTTAGTCGAATCTTCACTGCCACTTGTAGACGAAGCCCGTTTGACATTAGATCTGAAACGCTAGTTATTTGTTTCCTTATGACCGTCCTCCCACCATTCTGGATAGCCAACCAGTTGGAAACATGTCTCTTTAGTGTGTTTCTTCATCCCACAATGAGTGCAATACAACTTGGATTTATCTTCTTTCTCTTTGGATTGGAATTTAAACCTCTGTGCATAATCTTTAACAGCCAAACCCATTCCAATTTCAGTCGAGTCACTATCTTAAGAACATGATTTTAGTATATTAAGTCTGGCCACTTCCCTTCGTATTGTAGCATATGATGTTTCCACGGAAGGAAGATGATCCTTTTTCAGGATATCTCTCTTGACTGGTTCCAGCTTGTCATTAATCGCTGTTAGCAATTGATAGAGTCTTTGTTCTCGAGTCTTCTTATTATAGATCTGAATGTCTTCTGGGTCTTTCATAGGGTTCAGATCTTGCCTATCTATCGACATCCAGATGTTTTGCAGTTTGTTCCACAAGTCTTCTAGTGTGTCGGACCCTTGGCTTAATGAATTACCCTCTTATGAAGGTCAAACACCTGTAATGAATCTGTACCAGAACTATATGTGGTGGCTAACCCATCCTAGGGGCTTTTGCAGTGGGATATTGCGAGACATTATTCACCAAGCTGGATTTAAGATTCTCGATAATCCATGTGAAAACACATTGATCATCTTGTTCCCATCTTGTATATGTTTTGTCAGTTTAGGATGGAGTTGTCGGCTCCCCTGTAATGTGAGAACCTCTCCCCCTTCCCCCATTTGCTTTCTTCATCAGGTTTTCCCATAAGGCATAGTTATCACCACAGAGTTTAATCCCTAGGGATAAATTCTCGGGGTTAGTTGTTTGTTGTTGTGTTCCGAGACCATTTCTCAGAATGGCAGCAATCTGCATTGTTAATTCATCAGGGATTTGACTGACCACGACTTCATTTACAGCCATCTTTGTTGATGATGTTTAGAATTCCCAGAATCACACGTGCTCTAATACCATGTTAACATGCACATGTTCTACGTAGCATCTCAGTTGTTGTCTTTGTTAAAAACAAAGAGAGAAGTAGCCGTAGGAAGCGGCTAGGGTTTTGTGTTCATTAGAAAATGTGCCCTTTTGTTTTATTGATGCATTAGAGATGTAATCCAAGAATTGACCAATAGTAAGGCTCTCAATAGATAGAGAACTTAGAGGCCTATACAAAGAAACTTAATACGCTGAATATTCTAATAGTTACTAAATGATGATAAGTATTATTTTAGAAATTAAATAAGATGGATCACCCTTGGGGTAATTTTTGAATATATAATTTGAGGTGTTGACGTTCATTACAACCTTTTTCGAAGTCCTAATATAATTCGAGGTGATAATGTTCATTACCTCATTTTTTAAAGTCCCAATATAATTCGAGGTGGTAACGTTCATTACAACATTTTTCGGAGTCCCATAATATGTGGTAATATAATTCGAGGTGCTAACGTGCATTGCAACATTTTTCGAAGTGCTAATATAATTTGGGGTGCTAATATTCATTACAACATTTTACGAAGTGCCAATACGTGTGACAATATAATTCGAGGTGCTAACATTCATTAAAGTATTTTTTGAAGTGCAAATAAAAGTGGCGATATAATTCTAGGTGCTAACATTCATTAAAGTATTTTCAAAGTGCTAATATAATTCGAGGTGCTAACATTTACTAAAATGTTTTACGAGGTACATATATGGAATCATATTAATTCTTTAAGAATCATATAAGAAAGAGATATCATACTTGGCATTTTAAATCACATATAACACGTACGATAACAAACTTTTTCCCAATACGATGACTACTAACAAAAAATTCTAAAGATAACAACAAAAACATAAAGAAACATAACAAAACAATTCCTATTGACCTTGAGTATTGTTGGGTGCTTTATTTGAGCAGCCCTCTGAGGAGCTTTCCTAATTATCTAGAAGATCCTGATTCACTATCACCATTGCCCTCAGAATTAGACTCCTTTGATTCTCTTATGATTGTGGCAAAGGCTTCTTTAGGGCGTCTAGTTAATGGTATTAAATGTCATAAATTTTCCATATTGATATTTGGGAACCTTTGATGAAATTAGAGGATCACTGAGATTTTTACCTCATATTTATAATTCTTCATAGCGTCAAGACAGTCTTTTGCATTAGCATCTACAACAGTCTTGAGAACACCAGCATTTTGCTTACCGATTTGATCATGTACGATTCCAAGCTTTGAATGGCGTGTTTTCTCCCCCTCTTCACTCTGTTTATACAATTTCTTGAGTGTCGCTCGCTTTGAATGATTATTGTCGATCTCAGCTTGATGTTTTAACTTGAGCAAATTATTTTTTCTATCAAATCACATATTTTTCTAGATCCACCAATTGTTTTCGAGCAGCCAGGGCTTCTTCACATCCCTTTTTGGAAACACCCTCAAGGTTTGAGAAAGACATGGATAGGTTCACAACTTTCTCAGATTTTTCACTTGGACGATTTGGAGAAAACGAATCATACAACCCATGGGCATTTAAGGGAATGACCAGAGAAGGATGTGGAATTTGGTTTTTGAGATTATTCAGGTTGTTCGTATACCAGTGATAGTGTGTTTTCCGAGGCAGTATAAGTTTTTACATTACTTATTGTCAAAGATAATTATGAATTTCTTACACTTGATGGTCCATGCAAACGACTTGGTCTTAATTTTCTTTCTCTTTCTCTTCGGAATTTTGGGTCGGATTTAGGGAAGACACATCAATTACGTCATCTACCATAGTTTGGGAGTTCTCGAAGATCTTTTTGTCTTGTTTGAGGTTGTTATGTTCTTTCGTTTTTGGACTCCTCGGCTTAGTACTACTCAGTTTCCGCAATTTTTCTCTTCGAACGTCTCTTATGTGCTTTTCTTCAGCTCTTTAAACGTCTAGTTTGATATTTTCTTCCTTTCCTTTTTTGGTAAATGGATTGGAGATGTGTTCTGAGCCAAAAGTGTAATACAGGCGTCGGGAGTATCCAGTCTCTTCACTATGACTACTGCATCACGAGGCTGCATCAATTTATCTTATGGGACGATAGAATTCGAAGAGACCTTTCAACAATGACTCTTACTGAAGTTCACAAGAACAAATACCTTTTGGATAAACGTTGATATAATTTAAGGAAATTTCTCATTCTAACCATTTGCCTAGCTTGGCAAACGTCTCATTAGCCGCAACTTTATGAATCTTGTATCACCTCGAAATTTCTACACATACTAATAACATTCGGTATAATTCAAGGAAAAATAACATTAGAAAATCATTATACTTACTTGTACTATTTCATTTCAGATTCAGCCTTGAGGGATTATCAGCGGCGATATCCTTGCCATTTTCCAAAGCACAAGAAATGAAGAAGAACTTTTGCTTCCACATTTTTTCTACACCAAGAAGATCATCGATAATTTTTAATGAATTCCCAGAACATGTAGTGGGAAGGAATGACATGTTTTTTCAACAAACCAGTATAGACGATGAATTGCTTTACTGGTAAAGATATCTTTGAAACTCTTGAGGCCATAATGCTGGAGGGTAAGGTAAACCACAGGTTCAGACTTGCTTGGGTTGGGCGGAGGTCGATTATTTCAAATTAATCTACCACAACTTGGTCCAACGGAAAATTAAGGCCCTAGTTTAAAATACTCATATTGCACATTGTTAAGTGCGATAATGTATTTCGGGAGGATATCTTTGAGGTTGACATTTAAATTTGCAGAACAATCTTCTAGAAAGGGCGATAGTTTCTTTGGTTTTCTTCTTTTTCTTTTTCTAAGCAGGTTTCTTTGTAACATCTCCCTCATAATCAGAAGAATGAGTAATTCTTAGGTTTTGAATGTTTGAATAAGTTTTTTTCCTAGATTCTGATTCAACGACCTTCTCTCGTAGTTGTGGAGGAGCAGCAGTGGTAGGCGCGGTTTGTGACCTACCACGTGTATTTGAGGTTCTTTGTTGATTAATTTCCGAATGGACCCCCTATGACTATTTGTTTGTCACAAATGTCCCATTGAGGCGAGGAGCTAGTGGAGTAGCTCTGATAGTAGGATTTTGGGAAGTATTGAGATCTTTGCAATCTCCCATAACAATGAATCGACTTCTCTAATGTAGAGTTTTTCTGTCTGTACGAGGAAATTGATTTTTATGAGAAAATGGTTCTGTATGTTTTTGAAGAAGCTTTTCTTTGTTGTTTTGAGGAGATTTTTGTGAGCAGGATTTGAGGGACAAATCAGAAAGGCTATCTGAGGAACCTCGAATAGAAACGAAAGATGTTGATATCTTGGTAGGAGGGCAAAGAACGTAGGTACAAGTTTGAGTGATTTGATTGGTTTTATCATCAAAAATTCTGGCAGCTTCTCTTTCGGGAGCTCTTTGGGAAATTGTAAGAAAATCCTAATATTTGGCTAAACTGAACATAAACAGGGCGAATGAGATTGGGAAGAAGAGCAGATACGACATGCAAAACTTAAACACGAAGGCGATGGATGAGGAATAAACTACTCATGGAACTTTCTCTTTATCTCTAGAATTTAAGTGTGATGAGCAAAGTGGGTAGTCATTGAGTATTTATAGAAGAATTGAAAAATGGGTATGGGCTTTTGGGAGAGGGAGTTGAAAGGTTGAGGGCATCCATTAGGTAGAAATATGAATAAACAAATAACGGATCCCTCATTTAAAGTAGGTAGATATGTGTTATATGCTAGAGGTAGACGGTATGCATGCTAGAAAACTTCTATAACCTTCTACTTTGTTCTAAGAAGATGATTATTACAGTCTCATAGAATTTCGATGACACATTAAGTGGGATTGGCTTCACCAGAGAAGAATGACATACAAATTGAAACAATACATGATTTTCCTAAGTGAAATAATAAACAAATTTTGTTATGTTCGAGTAGTATAAAAGATAGGATCGGATGAGGGTCTAAGAATAATTTTAGAACAAAAAAGTAAAATGAATTTGTCTGTAGCATATTTTTAGTCCTTATTTAGAATTCTTCACAATGACTCAAAGTATATAAGTTATCGAGGAATGAAAACAATTACTTAAAGTATCTTTAGTAAAGTATTTTATAGCTAATGGATACATTTAGTACAAAATGTAAATATTAAAACGTCAATGTGCAATTTATAATAAATGTTTTTCAATTAAGTACACTAATGGGGCGAAGTCTCCAAGCATCTAATTTATTATGTTATTTATAACCGCATAAACATATAATTAGATGGTGATCTAAAGAAATAAAATTAATTGACTTTTTATTTCTTTTTTATAGGGAACCCGCAACCACTACTCAACGAGTGAGCATAAACATATAACTAGAGGGTGATCTAAGGAAATAAAATTGATTGACCTTTTATTTCTTTTTCAGAGAGAACCGGCAGCCGCTCCTCAACAAATGCGCACAAGGTAAACCCTTAGTCTGAGGCAATATCCTACAAACCACGAGGTTACATGCTGAGTCAAGAAAGTGTTTGTAGAGGGACTCAAACTCATAACTTTTGATCACAAGCATGGCTTACTCCACCAACTTAGCTACCCTTTTGGGGTTTGAATGATTTTTTTTTATTTTAGCTTTTGATTATTTATTCTCTACGTGTTTGAACTATATATTTTTTCTAAAATACTCTTAATAATACTTGTCATGAATACTACTTATCAATTACTAAAATATTAGATCATATTAATATTAGGGAAATTGTACCAAAGGTACCTACTCAACTATTCAATTGTCACTTACCACCCAAGGTTTGATCAATTGTTATTTAATACCCAACTCAACTACCTTATTGTCACTTACAACCTAATTTTATTTTAATACCCTAACTACCCTCACCATTCATGAACAGCCACGTAACCAAAATTTCTATTTCCTTCTCTTTCCTTCTCTTTCCTACTTTTCCTTTAATTTTATTTTTAAAAGATCCGTATCTTTCGAACCGGAGCTCGAAAAAAATAAATGAAAGTACCATTACTTTTGTTTTTTAAAAATGAACAAAACTAGATCCATTTATGATATTTTTTGATTTTTTTAAAAAATAAAATTTCACCAGTTGCAAGCAATTCGCATCTTGTGAATTGTACCAGTTTTTTTTTTCTTTTTTTTATCGTTCAGAAATCCTGAGAGTTGCAAGCAATTCACATCTTATCATGAGAATCATTCAGAAATTTGCAAGCAATTCACATCTTATCATGCGAATCGTTCAGAAATTGCAAGCAATTCGCATCTTATCGTGAGAATCGTTCAGAAATTGCAAGCAATTCGCATCTTATCCTGAGAATCGTTCAGAATTTGCAAGCAATTCGCATCCTGAGAATTTGCAAGCAATTCGCATCTTGAGAATTGTACCAGTTTTTTTTTTTTTTTACCAGCGCGCGTCTTTTTTTAGTCGGGGGTATTTTTGTCCAAATTTCAGTTTGAGGTACCAAGTTACACTATCCAAAAAGCGGGTGCCGCCGGGTAATACCTTAGTTGAGAAGGTATTTACCGGTACTTTTCTCTAGAATATATCTCAAATCAAAACAAACCAATAGAATATATCTCAAATCAAAACAAACCCATTCGGATATCTAAATACAAACAGAAATATCTAAATACAACAGAAAACTAGACTATAGGAAAAATAAAAAAAGATGAAAACTCATATCATCATAGTACACAATGATTCAATCGACATAAAAAAGCACAAACCATCACCATCCGATGGAGTGAAAACCTCACTGGCTTTAAGATATAGAAGATAACATTCATATTAAGCTTACAAAATTGTTGCTCTAGACATATAAAAGAAAAAAAAAAGATACATCCCAAGAGTAGAGTTTTCTAAAAAGTAGAAGAGACTTCAAACTCAAAAAGGATGGAAATTAAAATGTCAAACACTAACGTACCAAAAAGAGATAGAAAAAATGCATTTTACCTTTTGAAAAAGAGATAAAATTCCAAATTTTAACTAAAGAAAATCTATTCCAAAATATTACTTAAAGAAAATCAGTTTAACGATGAAATAGAAGGGGAGCACGGAGAATTTGCTCTTTGATTAAAACTGGAGAAAAACCTTTTGTTTAAGGGCGAGTTTAAGAAGAAAATATTTATTCTCCATAATATTAAAGGGAAGGTGCTTGAATATGACTTATTTGTCGGTATATAATATGATAAAAAGAATTATTATTAGTAATATTTTTTTTACTTTTGTTTACTATCTTGTTCATAAACTTGTATTTAAAAATTTAAAATTATCTGGGAGCTCTCGTATGAATAAAAAATCTCACATAAATAAAAGAACTAACATAGACAAGAGTTTGAAAAATAATATCAATATATATATATAACAAAAATATTATTATATTAAAATATTAAAAAAATTCGAAATAAAAGGAAAATAAATTTAAAAAGTAAATTTATTGATAAATGTTTTTAAGATTAACTACTATATTTAACTATAAAATAGACCATCTAATAAAAAATAATATATAAATTATTTTAGAGAAAAGTACCCGTAAATACCTTCTCAACTATGGTATTACCCGGCGGTACCCACTTTTTGGATAGTGTAACTTGGTACCTCGAACTGAAATTTGGACAAAAATACCCCCGACTAAAAAAAGGCGCGCGCTGGTAAAAAAAAAAAAACAAAACAAAACTGGTACAATTCTCAGGATGCGAATTGCTTGCAAATTCTCAAGATGCGAATTGCTTGCAATTTCTGAACGATTCTCATGATAAGATGCGAATTGCTTGCAATTTCTAAACGATTCTCATGATAAGATGCGAATTGCTTGCAATTTCTGAACGATTCCCATGATAAGATGCGAATTGCTTGCAAAATTCTGAACGATTCTCATGATAAGATGCGAATTGCTTGCAACTCTCAAGATTTCTGAACGATAAAAAAAAAACTAGTACAATTCTCAAGATGCGAATTGCTTGCAATTTCTGAACGATTCTCATGATAAGATGCGAATTGCTTGCAAAATTCTGAACGATTCTCATGATAAGATGCGAATTGCTTGCAACTCTCAAGATTTCTGAACGATAAAAAAAAAAAAAAACTGGTACAATTCTCAAGATGCGAATTGCTTGCAAATTCTCAGGATGCGAATTGCTTGCAAATTCTGAACGATTCTCGGGATAAGATGCGAATTGCTTGCAAGTTCTGGACGATTCTCATGATAAGATGCGAATTGCTTGCAATTTCTGAACGATTCGCATGATAAGATGCGAATTGCTTGCAAATTTCTGAATGATTCTCATGATAAGATGCGAATTGCTTGCAACTCTCAGGATTTCTGAACGATAAAAAAAAGAAAAAAAAAACTGGTATGAAAAAAAAATGGTACAATTCTCAAGATGCGAATTGCTTGCAACTGGTGAAATTTTATTTTTAAAAAAAATAAAAAAAAATCATAAATGGATCTAGTTTTGTTCATTTTTTAAAAACAAAAGTAATGGTACTTTCATTTATTTTTTTCGAGCTCCGGTTCGAAAGATACGGATCTTTTAAAAATAAAATTAAAGGAAAAGTAGGAAAGGGAAGGAAAGAGAATGAAATAGAAATTTTGGTTACGTGGCTGTTCATGAATGGTGAGGGTAGTTAGGGTATTAAAATAAAGTTAGGTACTATATCACAATTAGGTAGTTGAGTTGGGTATTAAGTAACAATTGATCAAACCTTGGGTGGTAAGTGACAATTGAATAGTTGAGTAGGTACCTTTGTTACAATTTCCCTATATTCTATCATGGCGTAGTTTTATTTCTCATATATTTGATAATTAAAAAAAAGTTATATAAGTAAAAGTTTGATTCGATTTAGTATTTTTAATTTAATATAACTAAAATATAACTTTAGTTTAACTTAGTTAATGATTTATGTGGAATATTCTTAAATATCTAACTACAATAAATCTATTCTAAAGATTAGTTTTGGATTTTTTATGTCCTATTAATCCGAAACCTGCTTAAATACATATTAAAAAAGTTACATAACTCAAAATGTTATGTAATATATTTTCTTAATTAACATATAAATTATTTATCTATTTTTTTAGTTTTTTGGCAAAATAAAATACAGTTTAGTATTCGGCCCAACTTTTTTTTATATTTGAAGTATTTTTACCTATAAAATCAAGAAAGGTATATATAAATTTTTTTCTTTTATTTTTTTTAATTTAAAATTTAAAGGTTCGTACTTTCTAAACCGTAATTCGCAGAGAACAAAATCCAAAAATATCATTGGTTTTGTTTTTTTAAGTCGAACAAATTTAGATCAATTCATGTTATATGTTTAATTTAAAAATAATATTACGAGTGCGTGTTATTATATGGTTCTGAATCTATCATATGCTTGGTTTCGCATCTAGCATTTAGAATCTGATATCTATCATAGTTTGTATGGTTCGCATCTAGCATTTAGAATCTAGTATCTATCATAGTTTGTATGGTTTATGATCTATCATAGTTGACATGGTTTTGCATCTAGCATCTATCATAGTTGACATGGTTCTGCATCTAGCATCTATCATAGTTGCGTGGTTTCATATCTAGCAGTACAAATATTAAAAAGGTTCCGCATCTAGCAAGGTTTCGTATCGCAACCGTCTTCTTCTTCAATTGCACTTTAAAATTAAAATTTTAAAAGTTCATTTTTAAAGACGAATAAAACTAGATTCATTCATGATATGTTTTGAATTTTATTTAAACAAATTATATTTTACACTTGTTTCTCATTATATGGTTTCACATCTATCATATGCCTGGTTTTACATCTAACATCTATCGTAGTTGGCCCGAATTCTCATCTACCATTACCAAAAAAAAACAGTTGGTTCGTATATGATAAATAGAAGAGCAAAATGAATCTTTTTAAAAAATATAAGAAAACATAAATACTAAGTGGATAATAGTTTTAAACCGGAAAAAAACCATTTTTCAATTATATCCACTAATCGTATTTTTTTATCAAATTGAAATATTTCAAATATTAAGGAACAAAACATGTCTTAAATATAAGAAATACTACTTTACATATTGTAAATGAAAACTTTCATTTGACAATTCCTTTTTATTTTGATATTTGCTATATACAGCTCTTGATCTATATATGTAAGCCAGTTCACCATCTTAGTTTCTAAAGGTGTTTTTAATAATGTTCGGGTTTTGCTATGGAACCCTGATTGAACACTACTAACGGTTGCGGGTCTATTGCGCTTAAGTTTTTTTTATAAACATAGAACATATGAGGGTCTCTTGCTCTTTTAAACATTAACTACAATACCAGCTTGTGTTAACAACACTAAATGATTAAAAATGGACACGGTAGACGATAATAAATAGAGATGAGTGGATACCTATAGATAAAATCGTAATGGTATGAAAAACTGATGTAAATGATGAAATTGGAGTTGTCGCTATGGAGAGAGATGACGAATATGCATATGCGAGACGAAAAAGGCATGTTGTTTGATGAGGAGAATTCTCCCACAAATATAATGGCAATGATATAGTTATCTAACCCAATCAATAAAAAATGATCAGTTATAAAGATCATCTAAAAAGCTGGTTGTATAGTAGGATCATGGACATTATTTAGTCTCAATTAATGAATGATGGAAGAAAACATTTAAGATATAAAAGAACATATTTAGATTATAAGCGAGAGTCTTTATATGGTTTAGTACCATTTAAGAGGTAAAACCAAAGATAAAACCAATTGCATTCACTTATTTATCATATTATTATGTATTTCTTGTAAATAATAATTTCATTCAAATATTTATTATTTAAGATCTAATAATACCCTAAATATTCTTAGTTAATAACATAAAACGTTTTGTATTTTTTAATTTAAACTTTTTTCATGTTTGTTTTTCTTTTTCTTTTAAACTAGTTTTATGATATTTATAGTACCATAAATTTATTGTTTTTTTTTTGTTTTTATATGATTTTGGTTGTGGTTTTATTTGATTTCGAAATTTAATTCTGGATTTCTCTTTAGGTAAGTCGATTTGTTTTTCATTTAGGTAACTCGATTTTTTATTTCGTAATAGGTAAGTCGATTTCTATTTTCTACATGATTTTTTGTATTCATCTAGTATTACTTTGATTTTATAGCTGAATTGGAGTAAGGTTTGATCGTTTTTAGTGTATTTTTGTATTTCTAGAAAATTTGGTTCGAGAAAGGGTTTATAGCTTAAACGAAGAAGATGAAATTTGGAGACGCAAAACTTGTTTACTTTAAGTACTAATAGATGAGAAACATATTTATTCTTTATACAAATATATGAAAAACTTGTGTAATGATAGATGCAAAACGTTTGAATTCTTGTATGGATAGATACGAAACGTGTGTACTTTATACCGATAGAAACCAATGTAAAATACATATTTAATAAACAAAATCCAGAACATATACTAAATGGTACTAATTTTGTTCGTCTTAATAAAGCGGAACTAATGGTATTTCCGAATTTGTTTTCCGAGTTACGGTTTAGAAGACACAAACTTTTAAAATTTTAATTTAAGAGTGTAAACGAAAAAAATGATTGTTACGAAGAAGATACGAAACTTTTTTGTTAGATTCGAAGTCTTTTTAAATTTATGCTGGTAGATGCGAAATCATGCAACTATGATATATGTAAAACAATACCAATTATAATAGATTAACTAAATTTAATTTATAAAACTATTTTAAATGTTTATAAAAATTTGTGACACTTAGAAAAAATATTCACATAAAAAGAGTACTGTGCCTAATTTTATTTGACAGTTCATATCATTATTATCTTAGTCTTTTTAGATATTTTATATTTTACTTCTAAACTATTTTAGATGAAGAAAAAAGAAATTGGATTTTTTTTCTTTTTTTTAATCTTTATTTCGAGTTTGATAGGATTATTAATAATTTGTTCAATTAACAAAATTTATGTTTGTATAACAAGATTTTAGATGCATAACAAAAAGAATTATAACTAACCAAATTGTTGGATTTAAATATAAACATATAAAGTTTATAAACATATGTCAAATTCTTAGAATTATAGGTTTAAGGTTAGCAACTACAGTAGTTTTCGGATCGGGGTTTTATTTAAAAGTAAAGCAGGAAGTTTTAGTGTTTTGGGTTTTTTATTTTTATAATTAATTTTTTCTTTCTGATAATTGGTTCTCTTACCAGCTAACTAACTTTCATATTTTGCTTCCACCTTAAATATTTCATTACCACTCTAATCTTTTAACCACGTTTCTCATATATCATTACTAATTTAATAAGGTACAATAGTTAACCGATGTTTATTTTTTGCAAAGAGAAATTCAAGCAGTTATAAAGCCAACTTAGCACTTAGCCTTTAGGTTTTATAAACTGTTCCACAAAAGAATTTATATTACTTTTGGAAGGCATTACGGATGATCGCAACCTTGAATATATTCCACAGAATCATGTAGACTAAAATAAAGGTATTGCAAAATATGGAAAATCGAATGGGATGTTGCTCCCTTCCATTAGTTTAGAGGTTGAGCTGACTGATAATTCCATTCATCCTAGAACCAATTTATGGGTAACCTTCATCCTTCTAAATTTGTTGACGACATATATTTTATGTGAAGAATATACAGCCTTTGAAGCCTAATGAGAATCATGAATTGGTTGAAGCTTCAAGTGTCTCTCTAATGGTTGTTGATTGTGTGGAGAAGAAAAATGAGTAAAGGGAAAGTGGTGTTAGGGTTTTCAGACAGTAGTATTGATCGAATGGGTTGTTTGGTTGCTATGGTTCTACAGACGGGTCATGTCTATGTGTATTCAAGCCCATCAGAAGCTCCTAGTACTTGCTGGGCTTCATCACACGTTATTGAAGTTGCTAGTCTAGTGTTACATTAATAAAAAAATTATATAACAAATAAATGTAACTGAATGTAACAAACAAATGGGTATTAACTGTCTAATAGAATTGATTCCCTAGTCTATACATAACTACCTATAAAATATGTATCAGGTTACATTGATTTAATAAGAAGAACAATTATCTCTATTCTCTCTTTTCTTATTTTCGATCTTGGTATCAGAGCTACCTTAAGCCTTCAATGACGAATCCAGAATCACTTACTCAAAGTAATGAGTCTTTAGGCTCAGTGTTCCCTAGCAGGTTTTCCGGTGTTACCAAAAATGTGCACTTTCAAACAATCAACAACAATAGTCAGATCAGACTTGACAGAAACAATTACTTGCTATCGAGAACTATGGTGTTTCCTATTATTAAATGCAACAAACTAGGAGGGTTTATCACAGGGGACAAGCCCTGTCCTCTTAAGTTCATTAGTGATTCTTAAGGAAATGTTGATGACAATCCTTAGTATGAAGATTGGATTGCGAAGGATCAGCTCCTTCTTGGTTGTTTATACTCTACTACGAGTTCAGAGGTTGATGCTCAATTAACGTAAGAAGGCACCTCAAAAGAGCTGTGGGATGCAGCTAGTAAAATATCTGGCTCACATAAAAGAGCCTGAATAACTTACTACAAGTCTGAGTTTCAGATGACAAGAAAAGGTACTTCAACTATGACGGATTACCTAAGAAAAATGAAGAATATAACTGATAATCTTGTGTTAGCTGGCTGTGGTATATCAATTGATGATTTGGTAACTCAAGTATTTGTTGGTTCGGACTTAGAGTATACACCAATTGTTGTTAGCCTAACTGATAAAGAATCTATGGGATGGTTGGACCTTCACACTAGTCTACTAACTTTTGAGAGTAGACTCAATCAGCTAATGAACCTTCAGAGTAATGTCTCTAATCTAAGATTAGTAACGACTAATCTAACTCTAGAAAATAGACTATAAGTCACAAAACAACAACACAAATCAGAGAAACTTCTCTGGACAATACATAGGCTCATACAAAAAAAACAGAGGAAGAAATAATTCCTCAAACTATTCAAGAGGCAGGAACAACTTGTATAGAGTGAGAGGTGGACGCTTTTCTCAAAATAAGCGTACCTGTAAGATTTGTAACAGGTATGGACAGACTGTTCCGGTTTGTTACTATAGAGATGATCCATCTGTTATGGGATCATCCTATTCTAAGCAGCCTAAAGGTGATGGTGATCTCACAGCCTATCTGGCAACTCAATACTCTATTGGGGGCTCTGCCTGGTATGCTAACAATGGTGATAGTCACCATGTCACAGGAAATACTAATATGCTGACTCAAAAGACTGAGTATGCAGGTAACAAAGATATCCTTGTTGGTAGTGGTCACAGGTTGCCTATTCATAATGTAGGGTATTCTAGTTTGCATTTGTTTTAATAATACACATATCTCTATCAGAATATACTACATGTACCCTTGATAAATAAGAATATGTTGTCTGTCTCTCAGCTCACTAGTCATAACGATATTTTCATTGAGTCTCACAAGGGTTTTTGTCTTGTGAATGACAAGGTGTCAGGGACTGTGCTTATCAAATGGACTACTGAGAGTGGGCTGTACAGGTTGGAGAGTGTTCCTAGGTCACAAGCTACAGAGGTTCATTCTATCAAGGCGGTCTCATTTGTTGCCATTTTCTCTGTCTCATTCTCATGCTACCAACATTTTAGACCTCATACATACAGATGGATGAGGTCCCTCTCATGTGGCTTCCACCCAAGGTCACACGTACGATGTGATCTTTTTGGATGATCACACCAGATTCACTTCGTTTTACCCTGTCAAACACAAAAGTCAAGTAGTTAGTATCTTCAAAAACTTCAAATGCCTTGTTGAAAAACAATTTGAAAGAGCTACAAAAACTGTTCAATGTGATGGTGGAGGAGAGTTTCTGCCTTTATCTATAATAACTCAAGAACAAGGCTTTATTTTAAGGAAGTCCTGTCACCATACCTCAGCTCAGAATGGTAGAGGTGAGCGCAAAAATAGGCACTTGGTGGACATAGTCTTAACTCTCTTAGCTCAAGCTAGTATACCTTATAATTTTTTGGTACAAGCTTTTGAAACAGTTGCTTATCTTATCAACAGGCTACCCACTGCAGTTCTATCTAACAAGTCACCCTTTGAACTTTTATTTCACAAAAGAGTAAATTACTTAGCATTGAAAACATTGGGGTATGTCTATTTTCCATGCCCGAGGTCATATCAGTCACATAAATTCCAGTTACATGCCACTAAGTGTGTCTTTTTGAGGTTTAGTCAGTTTCAGAACGGATATGTGTGTCTTAGCTCTAAAGGCAAAGTTTATATTTCTAGAAATTTTATATTTAATGAGATTGACTTTCCTTTTCAAAGTCATTTCCTACACACTTCGCTCTCTGAGTCTTCTAAAGAAGTCCTTTAGAGTCATGGTTTCCTAATTTACCTCCAGCGCTTGTAAACACTAGGCATTCATCAACATCTACTACTACTTTTGGTGTCTCTCGAGAAGCTACTTCTCTACAAACTGTGTCCACACAAGCTAATACTCTTACATCCTCTAGTTATGTGTCTGCTAAGTGTGTAGTTCCTACTATTTATATTCCTTCTGATGTTTCTTGATCACTTCAAAATCAGTCACTCTCTCCAGATTATGTCACTACACCTATTACTAGTGAGACTCCTACTCTTACAAACATCACTGATACCTTCCTAAGTAGTTGGTCAGTCTAATCCAAAGATTTCTATCTATCTTCCTTTTTCATCTCTGGATAAGTCAACCAATCTACTCTATAGTTCTAATACTCATCATATGCTATCTAGAATCCAAGATCGAACTCGGGTACTTAAGGTTCAATATATTGGCTCTGTGGTCACTACTTATTTGGCTATTAATGACCCTGTTACTTACTCAAAGGCAGCTTTAAGTCCTCAGTGGGTCACTGCCATGAAGACTGAGTACAAGGCACTCATGTCAAACAAGACTTGGAGTTTGGTTCCTTGGACTCCTAATCAAAATGTCGTGGGTTGTAAGTGGGTGTACAAAGTCAAATACAATGTATATGGCTCTATTCAGAGGTATAAGGCAAAGCTTGTAGCCAAGGGGTTTCATCAAACCCCTGGCATAGATTTTTCAGAAACTTTCAGTCCAGTGGTTAAGCCCTCTACAGTCAGACTAGTTCTGACCTTAGCTGTATCTAAAGACTGGGAGGTGAGGCAGCTGGATATTAACAATGCTTTCCTCAATGAGTATCTCACTGAGGATGTTTATATGGTTCAACCACCAGGATTTCAGGACCCTGAGCAGTCTACACATGTATACAAACTTCACAAAGCCTTGCATGGTCTTAAACAGCCCCCAAGGGCTTGATATTCTAGGTTAAAGAACACACTTCTTTAGTGGGGTTTCAAGAATTCTTGGTCTGATTGTTCCTTATTCTAGTATGTTTCTAAGGCCATTGTTATGCTAATCTTGTTCTATGTATACGATATCATTTTTACAGGAAATCAAACAGGGTGCTTACAAGAGTTCATTCATAAACTCAATTCTATATTTTCACTCAAAGACATGGGACCACTCCATCTATTCCTAGGAATAGAGGTTCATCGTGATCCCACAGGGTTTTATCTAACACAACACCAGTATATCAAGAAATTACTGAGTTATCAAGGGTTGTCTCTAGCTAAGCCTTGTCCTACGCCCACTGTTGCTGATGTGCATCTCTCTAGTGACTCTGGAACTCCTCTTGCAGACCCTACACAGTATCAAAGTTTGTTAGGCGCTTTACAATACCTAACTCATACAAGACCTGATATTGATTCTGCCGTTAATAAGTTAAGTCAATATCAGCAAGCACCTACAACTATACACTCGCAAAGCTTAAATAGTGTATTGCGTTACTTATCTAGGTTTTGCTGGGTTGGACTGCATCTCAAACCAAGCTTCAATATTCAACTCTAGGGGTTTTTCGATGCTGATTGGGCTTCGTCTCCTGATGATCGAAGGAGTGTGGGAGCGTATTGTGTGTATCTTGGGGACTTGCTGGTCTCATGGTCTTCAAAGAAACAGAATGTGGTAGCGAGGTCTTCCACTAAATCAGAATACCGAGCTTTAGAAAATTTTCCAGCATAACTCATCTGGTTGCGTTTCATTCTTACTGAAATAGAGTTTTATGTCACGAATCCTTCTATTATCTGGTGTGATAACCTTGGTGCGAGCTCTTTAGCGTCGAAACTAGTGTTTCACGCTAGGACAAAGCATATCGAAATCGATATACATTTCATATGTGATCAAGTCTTGCAAAGGTCTCTTCAAATTCGCTTCGTTCCATCTCACGACCAGCTAGCTGATTACCTCACCAAACCTCTCACTCACCATCGCTTTCTGTTTTTTATAGACAAACTTAGTCTCATGGTTTCGCCCCTTCGTTTGCGGGGGATGTCAAGAATATACAGCCCTTGAAGCCTCATGACAATCGTGAATTGGTTGAAGCTTCAAGGGTGTCTCTAATAACTGTTGATTGTGTGGAGAAGAAAGATGAGTAAAGGGAAAGTGGTGTTAGGGTTTTCAAAAAATAGTCATTGATCGAATGGGTTGTTTGGTTGCTATGGTTCTAGAGACAGGTCAAGCCTTTGTGTATTCAAGCCAATCAGAAGCTCTTAGTACTTGTTGGGCTTCATCACACGTTATTCAAGTTGATGGTCTAGTGTTACATTAATAAGCACAATTATATGACAAATAAATGTAACTCGATGTAACAAACACATGGGTAGTAACTGTCTAACAGAATTGATTCCCTAGTCTATACATAACTACCTATAAAATGTGTTTCAAGGTACATGGATTCAATAAGAAAACCAATTATCTCTATTCTCTCATTTATTGTTTTTTCAATGTTTTTCATCTCAGCCATTGTGAGAACGAAAGTTGTAATATTCGTCCTATTTCTAAAATTGTCGTAGATGTATGTGTTTTCATTTCAGCTGTTGAGAACGAAATCGGTAAAATTCGTCCTCATTCAGTCAAACCAAAACCGTTGATGAACCTCCTACTATTATCTATGGTGTTTCCTCTGAAGTTGGTTTGGCCTAAAATAATACCTACCTCCCAAATTGATTGTTTTGTTTATACATTCATATACTTGTTCTATTTGGTTTGCTTTTGTTTGTTGAGCTTAGATTACTTAAAGTATTATCGGACCAGAGGTTTAGTTTGGAGTAATCATTTGAATTCTACTGAGGTACGATTGATTGTAGTGAGGTAAGATCTTAGGCAATCTAGGAAATGCTGTTGATACATTGAACTTAAGTCTTGTTTAGCTAGAAGAGCTTTTTGTTTTTTAGAAATTCGGGTAATTCTCGTTAGAAAAAAAATAATGAACCGGCAATAGCTTAAGTTTTATTGAGTCTTGACTCTTTAGTATAACAAGGAGACGCGAAATAATCAAGCTGGATGACGAAAAATTTATTATCGACACTATGTTAACTCAGTCCAAACTGAGTGATTAGTTCCCAAAACATCAATATATTTTATAATTTTTTGACAGAATTCGTAGATTCTTTCGTGTGTAAAATTATGTGTACAATCAGTCATCCATTTAGATTCTTAGTGGGTGTAAATAGAATTTTTAATATCGATTACGTTTGGAATCATACAACATTTATATATTTGAATAGTAAGAAGTTTCAAATAGCCAAAAAATATATTTTTTTTGAATGGATTTGTGGACTCCGTATCTAGACTGACCTAACACTTAGATAAAATTAGAAAAAAAAATCGTACACCAGTCAAAATCTATTCACGTCACCAAAATAGTAAAGAATGTGTAAATAAAAATAAAAATATACAAATGGTCATTGAAACTATATGAAATAGTAAAGAGTGGGTAAATAAAGATCAAATGATCATCGAAACTATGAGTTATTTATGAAATGTAGATCTTCCTATATATTATATTCTTGGTAGCGTGATAAGGTTTTGCTCTCATGAAGTTATCACAAATTAAAACTCCAAATAAACAGCTAAAAATGTAATAAAAAGGTAAAATCAAAAAAGTTAAGAACACAAAGATTGAAAAAGTAAGAAAAAATTAAGGCTTAAGGAAAATAAGAAAAAAAGTCGATTCACAAAGAAAATAAAAATCGAAAAAGAGAAATTTATTCAAAGAAGGGGTACTAAAAGTGAAAAAAAGGCTTATGTCTCTTTTATTTATTTAAGTTTCTTACTGTGTGTAATATTTGTTGGATAAGTGGTTATAATTAAAAGAGTTTTGGAATGCAAAGATGTAAAAAAATGCAGCAGCTAATGTTAAAAGAGTCCTGGAATGCCAATATCTAAAAAAGAATAATGAGAGCTCATGCATCTATTTAAAAGCAGAGACATTCGTATGTGTTAAATTTTGCAAATACTTTTTCCATTTGTCAATACGAAAACAACAAACCTTCCAAGTTTGGCACTTTTAAGAAAAATCATTCAACAAATATAAATCTGTTACAAATAAAACCCTCCAACCTTAACCTCATTCGGCTTTTTAGAGGCACAACCTGGACAACTCATAAAGCAAAAGATGCTATTCTAAAAACCATTTATTTTTCATTATGATCAATCTTTTTATATATATCACAAGCACAGGCGGAGCCAGACGGGGTCTTGTGGGGTCCCAGGAACCCACCTAGCTCAATAGATAATATGTTTAGTATCACAATTACACCTTCTCCTTTAACCTAGTTGGTAGTATTACAATTGTTTTACCATTGTTTTTTTTAATTATCAATTAGAAAGCGGGTTAAGATACAATTGTTTTACCATTGTTTTTTTTAATTATCAATTAGAAAACTCTAAGGTAATGTTTTATATTACTATTAACTAGTTACCAAGATTAACATTAGTTGATCTCTATTTTTTCTTAAGATAGAAAGCGGTAATGTTTTATATTACTATTAACTAGTTACCAAGATTAACATTAGTTGATCTCTATTTTTTCTTAAGATAGAAAGCTGCAGGTCTATTTTGTTTTATGTTATTAATTTTCAAAATTGAAGCTTTTCTACATGTCTTATATTACTATTAACTAGTTACAAAGATTAACATTAGTTGATCTATATTTTTTCTTAAGATAGAAAGCTGCAGAGTTCAATTTCGAAACAAAATAGACCTGCATAAATTATAATTTTTTATTTTGCTTTACGGATCAAGCCGTAACAACATAGGCTCTCGAGTTCACTAACAATACATGTCCTAATAAATACATCTATTAGTCTCTGTATATTTTGGAAAAGCTCAAACTAAAACCCGATCAAACCGTAACAACATAGCTTCTCGAGTTCACTAATAATAGATGTCCTAATTAATATATCTATTAGTCAACTTCTATTTTTTTTATTATAATAGTACTTTCAAAATGTTGACAAAAATAATATGTAAGACTCACTTAAACAAATAAACAACTTTTATGTAGATGAAAAAATGAAGATATATTACAACACCATTTTACAACTTCCACTACAAAAAAAAATATTTTTTGGACAATAACCAGGACACCATATGGTTTAAATCCTGGCTACGCCACTGATCACAAGATACTAGAAAAACTACTCAAAATTTTTGACAAAAATCTAAAATGTAAGTTCAATTACATTCGTTCTTTTATTCCATGTAGTTTTCTACTTCTGTTATTATTACTACTATTATTTTATACGATATTTATTTATTTATTTATTTATCTATTATTATTATTATTGTCATTTTTTATTTTCTATATTTAAAATCTTTAAATATTATGTTCATAGATACCATATCAATCAATTATTGAATTAGATTTATCCCAACAATGATTATAAGTAACCGAAACAAAACAACATATTCGAATTTGTTTTTTAATTATATTTAGACATGATTTTATCAGAATTGAAGTGAATATATGTACTAAAAGTTAAAGACAAAAAATCATGATCACCTAATTATTCTATGCAGTGTCCATATTGTCTTCTTCGTAAAGAATTTAGTCCGATAATATGACATCCATCTGTTATGTTGGCCCTAAATAATTAGATGGTTTAAATATTGGGAAGGTTATTTTAATCAAATTTACTGAATTCATTTAATTGATCAAGTTATCTATAGACATATAACTTAAGCATATTTTCAAACACCATTACTAAAATAGGCCCCTTTAATCTGATCCACGCATATTATAAAAACGATTACTAAAATATTATAAATATTTACTAATATAGTATAATGTTTTACTATTTAAAATAATTTATACAATATTTTCTATTACACTGGGTATATGTTTTTAGTTAAATATAGTAATGTATCTTTTAAAGAACATTTATTATTTCAAAATTAATTTATATTATTCAATTTTTGGTTTATGTTATTAATTTTTTAAACTCTTAAATATGATATTTTATTATTTACGGAATATTTTAGATAATTTTAGATTTTTATGTATAAATTTAGTACTCTAAAACTAATAATGCAAAATTTTAAAACATAAAAAATCAGTGAAAGATAAAACTGAACACAAAAAGTAATTTTATATAAATTTAAAAAGCCAATTGTGATTTTAGCGGTTTAAAATTTGATTGAGTCTAAAATTATTTGTTCAATATAAAAAATATTTGAAATGATATTTTGTTGTATGCTTAATATTCTCTTTAATATAACCATCCAATATTTAAAAAATAAAAGTTTAGATGGATATAACTTTTAAATAGTATCTATATTATTTAATTTAACTTAATTAATAATTTATTTTTAGTATTTTTAACAAGATTAATTAAACCTACTTTTTAATTGATATGTTAAAAGAATTACTACAATCAACATATTAAATTACATATTAAATAGTTTAATAATTGACTTTTTTTTTTGTCAATTTGATTATTTTTGTTTAATAAACACAAGTATTTTGGATCGTCATGTAACTTTCTTTAAACTAAAATTACCGAACGGACTCACTTTACTTTTTAATTCAACCTAGTGCTCTTGCTTCTTAGATTATAGAAACTTTCATTGCGATTTTTATATCAACGAGGTCTCCATGAATAGATGACCAAAGATTCTTAACAAGTACAACCTAAGAGTAAGTTAGTTTTTCTTGGACTTTAGCTTAAGTCTCAAAAGCTTTTTCCTTTCCCATGAACTTGAAAGTTTTTCTCACTCTCAATTTCGGTAAGGGAAAAGTCATACGAGTGAAAAATGAGATAAGAAAAATGAAAAAGTGATTTGTTGTAAAAAAAAATTCTAAAAGAAATATGGAAATAGTAGAGTAATAAGAGGTTTGTTTGTAATTAATTGTAATTTACATGAAAATGACAATAATTAGTCATTTAGTAAATGTGTGTGACCCATTAAATGTAATATAAAAAGACACCCTATCTCATTGGGAAATGTGATTCATTTCAACTGATACATATATTTTGCTTATTTATCTCTATAATTATCTTGTGTTTCTCTCTCTAGTATATGCTCGTCCAAACTTATTTTACCATAAGAAACTATTTTCTAAATAACATTTGGAACCATCATTAATGGATCATCTAAATCTAGTGATTATTCACTTTATGACTCAAGTGAATAGTGCCCCGGAAGGGGCTAGTCACCGGGGAAGGAAGTTATAGCTAAAAATATTCGAGGAAATATAGAAGAAATCATCGAGTGTCTCATCAGTTTAAGGATTCGAAGAAAGGTAAAAGTATGCAAGGGTATGAGGACCACGCTAAAAAAGAACATGTTAAAACATACTTCCAAATTCCTTTGGGGAGTCAAAACTTTGAATACCGGGTGAGTAAGTAGTTCACGGTTCCATCCGAAGAAGATCTTTATAAAATAGTAAATGAAGGTCTCAATGACAATTTTTATAAGGCTGGTCACAATTAGATATATTTTTCTCTCTCATCGAATTCCTCTCAAAAGATCTACCAAAGTATTTCGACTTCTCAAAGCTAGACACGTTTGATGGAATAAAGAATCCGGACATTCACATCGAACATTTTAAAAAATTATGATTAATTATGCTGATGATGATAAATTTCTTTGCAGGGATTTCTCCTAAAAAATCATAGGTTCTGCATCAAAATGGTATAACCGACTTCCACAGGGTTGTATTAAATTTTTTGACATGTTCTAGAATATGTTTCTTCAACACTTCTTGGGAAGTCAAAAGTTCCGAGCTAATGTCGATACGATAATATACTGTAGGAAATATATTGGCGAAAGTATGAAAGATTACACCAACCATTT